>JAILYB010000086.1:2400000-3624609 GCA_021437785.1 Rhodomyrtus psidioides | reverse complement strand
AAAAAAGGCAGGGTAATGCTAAGCATGCCGTGTCCCAAATCAGAGTAACGGGAAAAAAAAAAAAAAAACACGAAAAAATGAGATGGGTGTTCCAAGAAACGCATCGCGGCCCAAACAAGAAGCGGGGAATTTATCGGGGACGAGCTGACCTGTTTGCCCATTCGGATGACGATGTAAGGATCGCTGCTCCGGATATCTCGGATCGCGAGATTCACCCCTCTGTGAACATGGATTCTCAAGAGCCCCACAAGATGCTCCATTCCCGAAAGTGATCGCCGGGCCTTGGTCGAGAGAGGGAGATGGGAATTGAATGGCTCAGAGTGAAGGCGATGATGGGTTGTTGTTGCTCTCTCTCTTCCGGTCGTGAGAAAGCAACCTGATATTTCATGAAGGAGAAGCTGGACAGTCAATTTATACGAAGGGGCCTTCAAGAGTCAAGACGGTCCATACATTAAAGTATGTATTGTGCTTTGACTTTGAATACTGTAGTAGCCTCCCCCCCGCGATGATCACGCGCTTATTCTTCTTATTTGTTCGTCGTGGACTGCTTCTACGACACCAAATGAGAGCTTTCCCTCTTTTTCCTGTGTGCTGTCAGCATTTGGATAAGTGGACCATCTTCTCGATTCATTCGTTGCTTTGGTGTTTCTGTCACGGCGTTTGAAAAGGAAGTCACAACCACAAAGATGAACGAGAGAGAGAGAGAGAGAGAGAGAGAGAGAGAGAGGGGGGGGGGGGGGGGGGGGGGGGGGGGGGGGGGGGGGGAGGGAGGGGGAGCACTAGAAATGGGAACGGGATCCCCTGCCTGGACGCAACTAGAAATGAGACTGAATCGCAAGGAGTGAATTATGCCTTGCGGGGGAGGCTTTACATGCCGTTGACGTTGACCTAGACGCCGCTTAGGTTTGATTTGACTGGTCAGGAGGATAGGTTTAAACACAGTGTCTGTCAGACGTGGGAGAACAACTCAGCTGTTATGACATAGTCGTGAGTTCGAGAAAGCAAATCGCTTGTGGTATTCACGTGGGATAATACATAAATAATCCATAAACTTTACTTCAATATATATATAATACGGACTTTATATTTATTCAATATAATTCCTAAATTTTTATGCATGTTCAATAGTTGATGTTCTGTATAAAAATATTTAATATTGTCATTTCATTAATTCAAAATGAAAACAACATTGAACATTTCGTATAGCCCATAGGCTAAATTAAATATTTATCAAAAGTTCAAGAAGCATATTGAACAAATCAAAATTTTAGGGTCCCACATTACGCAAGACTATATAAAAAAAAAATTAGGGATAAACTTCATTGACCATTTTGTGTCATTTTCCTTTTCCTCCAAACAATGTGCTTTCATCTTTGGTAAGGAAATTACATTGGAAACTCTTCCTTTTTCTTTTTTTCTTTTTTTTTGATAACTTGATTTTGTTGAAGATGCTAGTATTTTAATGCAATTCATAAATAGACATGATTCAACTGTTTTCCTTTTTGATATGATATGAAATGAAAATCTTTCTTTCGATAAAAAAAAAATACAAACAGACATGAGGTGGAAACTTTAATTTATTATTGGAATGGATATATCCAGCATAACCAAAAATTGTTTTTGTCAATACCATAGCCCCTTCATTTTTCTCTCTCATCAGTGCCTTAACCCCTTCATAACTTTTTTCTACTACCGTTATATCAAATTAAGGAAATGAGTTTATGGCTTGAGTTCTAATTAAATCAGTGCAGGATCGAAGCTAGAAGACCGAGATTAGTTGATAACGTGTTAGGGCACGTCCTGGGGGAGCCATGTGGAGAGGATCAGCCCCCTCCGGGCCAAATGACCACCCGGGTAGCTAATTTGCTATTGGACATTGGCCGAATAGTCGTCTTAGCATGATGCGGAGCATCTGATTATGTCACCAATGATCCCCATATCGTCATAAAGACTATTGAGTAGGATTGTCAATTCTAAAGATTCGATTATTTCCCTTTCAAATAAGATTGCTTAGGGCCTACATGATAACACTTTTGCTTCTCAATTTTTCTATCAGAAGTCAATCTGGCAGAGAAATCCGTTTGATAAAAACGCTTTCGAAGTAGAAATTTGTTTCGTAAAAAAATTGATTTCTCGGTTCCAGAATCACTTATGATAGGATTTTTTAACTTTTGGTAAGGTTTTTGGCCAAGTTCGAGAAAAAAAAAAATTAACTTCTCGGCTCCAAAATCACTTCTTGGATCACACCCGCCTCCGCCAACCGCCGCCAACAGTCGCTGCTTCAGCCGCCAACCTCCGACCGCCGACGACTGTCGTCGGTCCTCCCGCCAACGACCGCTGCCGTCGAAGATTTTGTTAATAATGTTTCAAAAGTAGAAAATTTCAACCATTATCAAACGAATTTATCTGATCATAGTCAATTTGGAGCAGAAATATAAAAACCAACTTCTACTTTTGAGCAAAAGTAGAAAAATCAACTTCTGGTCAGAAGTTGATTTCTGATAAAGAAGTGTTGCCATGGGCGCCCTTAGTAGATTGATTAATTTCACGGCAATTCACCATATTGATTGATTAGCAATTTGATTGCTGATTCCAAGGGACATACTCTTGTCGAATGCCTAATTAGTTGCTGATTTGATGCCAACTCAAAGAAAGATCAATAGAGGCTGTTTGGAGTTATTTATTTTGCAATTAACAGATCTTTTAAGGTTCTTATTAGCTATATAAGATTGACGGATGAGATTGATTTTCTTTTATTTCCCTTTTCTATTTTCTTTTGTTTATCCATCTATATAATGAGGTGAAATCTCCATTATAAAGGCAGACATCAGATCTGATGAATGAATAAGAATTCCTCTCTTAAGTTGAATTTGCTTTGTATCAATTTTTTTAGCCTTCAAAATTGGATTCTTCCTCGGTGGTGAACCAAAAGCCTTTAGCTTGGTTTGGAGGTTATCTTTTAAACCTCGGTGTCCCGAATTCTGATTTTGACTCTTGGCCGGGGTACTACTTCTTTTAGGCCTGGATCAGATCGTAACCTATCCTACTTTGACCTTTTCACTCAATTTTTATCCTCACACACTCTGATCTATTCTCACTTTCCATCCATAATCAATCAAAATGCATTCGCCCACCTCACATACACGTAAAATTGGTATCCGAGCTCTAGGTTGAACTCGTTTTGAGTGATACCTTTCTGTTATCAATTTCTTTTCAAAAAGACAAAAAATGGTTTATATGGTTCGAAGATCCTTAGCTTTGGAGCAATCTCACGGCAAAGGGAGGGACTGCTATGAAGAAACTCTAGCAACAAATTGATCGAGTCCTCACTCTCCTAGAGAAACAATCAAAGGGTGGCAGGAGATATTCGACTAGCCTTCCATCAAAGGTATGTCCTTTGAGGATACTTTTTCTAACAAGGCTGCGAATACTTCCAAACAGGACAAAGAAAAGGAAAAGTCCCCTGATTTTATTGAACAACTCAAATAAGAATCAAATGGTGAAAAAAGCAAGTACCTCAAATGTTACGGCTATGGACATCTACAAGCAGGATGTCCTAACCAGAAAGCTATCACCATTAAAGAAAAATGAGGAAATTAACTTGAAACTTCAAGTGGCCAAGCAAGATTCTGACCACAATGATTTCGAATTTGCAAAGCATAGTGAGGTTGTGGAACCTTACAACGAAGAGCCCAAATCCTTGTTGGGTTTTTGAAGTCCCACGAGGAATGAATGAGAAATGAAGGACAGAGAGTCCCACATAGGAAAAAGAGTAGATGGTGGATGTGTTTAAATATTGGAACTTCACAAATAGGTTTGGGCCCCAAGGGGCACCGCACTTTTGTGGACGGGGGAGGACCTACGCAAAGTTAGGTCGACCCATACGCACGCGCCGCCGCCCGCCCGGCTCGGTTCGGGCCCGGGTCCGCGCGTTTATTTATTTTACATAATCATTTTTTTATTTATTCTTTTTTTGAAGGGTCACGATGTTCGGAAATTTCTAGACAGATGCGTCTGCTCAGCATTAAGCGAACACGATGGTCGGCCCACATGTTCGTTCGGAATAAAACGAACGAACATGTTTGTTTGAACAGAACTGTTGGTTCATATTCCTTCGTCAACAGTAATGATTCGCGACCCTTCACATCATTATTTATAAATCGTCAACAGTAATGATTCACGACCCTTCACATCATTATTTATAAATACAAACTCCGACCGTCACATTCCGACTACTGCAATTTTTGCTTTCCATCGCTCATTACTCATATTCATCTGTGCGATTGTTTTGAAAAGTTACGTTCGCCGGAGTCCTTTGAAGAAGTACCGCTTCTAAGGAACACGATCCGTTCTATCCTGGGGAGTCGATTGTCCAAGGTCCTCGGGTAATGATTGAGGGGGCAAATTTGTCTTAAGGACACAACGACATTTCGTTGGGCTTGGATCAATATACTGCTTACTTATTTGCGTTGGCTACAGGTTAGTCGATAAATTGCAATTCTGTCTATACGAATTAGGCAACAACAATCCCAAGAGCAAAACTAGTTTGTCGAACCTGTTGAAGAAGAACACCTTCTGGCCATCCAGGTATCAACGAGTACCTACACTACGACGGATAGTAAAACTCTAACACCATGTTTTGAGGCAAATCTGAGGTAATAGAAGAAGAGGGAATGATTATGGCGGCCCAAGACATTGCATGCCACTTTTATTTCGTACGCGCAGAAGCAATTTGTATCCAAAAGTGGCCATTAAGTGTCAAAATATATTCGACGTATTTTCAACTTCTCAGCACACCTTGCATATACCTGTTTATATAAAGCTGATGCATTGCCTAGTTCGTTGGAAAGGCCATCTTGGAGTTCTTTGAGAATCAAGTTGCTTTGATAAGAATGGTTTGTGGCAAATTTTGCAACTTCCAATCTTGGAGATAAAGCCACAATAAGGTTTGAGGACAAATCTTTTCATAACCTAGGGAGAATGATGCGGAGCATCTAATTATGTCACCAATGATCCCCATGTCATCATGAAGACTATTGACTAGGATTGTCGATTCTAAAAATTCGATTATTTCCCTTACAAATAAGATTGATTAGCATATTGATTGCGAATTTCATGGCGATTCATTGATTAGCAAATTGATTGCTGATTCCAAGGGATATACTATTGCCGGATGTTTAATTAGTTGCTGATTTGATGCCAAATCAAAGAAAGATCAATGGTAGGCTAATTGGAGTTATTTATTTTGCAATTAGCATATCTTTTAAGGTTGTTATTAGCTATATAAGGCTGGTGAACGAAATTGATTTTTCTTTTATTGCAATTTTCTATTTACTTTATCTAATCCATCTATGGAATAAGGTGAAATCTCCATTGCAAAAATAGACATCAAATCTGAAGAATGAATGGGGATTTCTCTCTTGAGATGAATGTGCTTTGTATCGATTTCTTTAGCCTTGAAAATGGATGCTTCGTCAGTGGTAAATCAAAAGCCTTTTATTTTATCCTCGGTTAGTGGTTATCCTTTAAACCTCGGTGATGAGCTTCTATCCCGAATCTCAATTTTAATTCTTGGCTAGTGGTTCTTATCCTTTTTATCTGACATTAACTTTGAACCGCGTGCATCTAAAGTGTCATTTACCTTTTCACTCAATTTCCATCCTCACATACTCCGATCTGTTCTCACTTTCCATCCATAATCACTCAAGACGCATTCGCCCGCTTCACGCATGCATCAACAATGCACCGGTGGCAGTTGTGAGAATTAATTGTTATGCCGTGCTATATTGAGCTCGCTTGGAAGAAAACTTGTGACTTGATTCATAACTACAATCCACCACCATAATCCCTCACGTCTATATTGGATTACATGAATCTATCCAGGTCGTCATATACTGTGAGCACCTTTTTTGGACGCTTGGTTTACATGAATCTTAGCTAGTTCGGGCAGAGCTAGCAGTCGACATCACTGTGTCGTAACAGCCGTCATGATTATGCTGTGTCGAATTTCAATCTTAACCTGAATAAGTTGTTTCTTTTTTTGCAGGCTTTGTATCATCGCAGGACAAAGAAACTCGAGATTTCCTACGCGTGTGACGTCGGCTGCACCGCAAACAAAAAAACAAAAGAGATTAGTGCACTAAAAATGTCAAAACTTCTCATGAAAGTATGATTGACTCCAAAAACTTTCAAAAAGTGTTTTCAAGTCCTAAATTTGTCAAGTTGATACAATCAAATTCTAGAACATGTTAGCATTTTCCATTTATCAAATTGGACGGCGCAAATAATTAAAAGGACTTAGTTTTATCAACTTAACAAGTTTTAGGACTTGATTGCACTTTTTAAAAATTTTGAAACTTAATTACACTTTCCTAATAAATTTTAGGATTTTCACTACACTTAAAAAAAATAAAAGTGAAAAATCGATTTAATTGGATATGTGCGTGAAAAATAGAACCTCGAGTGATATGGAAACAATTGGAAATCATTGTTAATTCCTCACGGGCATCAGCTTCATCGGCATTGGGCGTTACTAGCATGATAGTTTTTAGTTGACTTAAGAGTAACAACATGTTATGGATCGCAAATTATTGAAGCAGTGAATTTGATAACAAATATATATATATAATGAAGTTATTAATCTCTCAGTGAGTTAGGGGCTCTTGATCATCTCCTCAATAGGCTATTATTTCGTTAATACAATTGCGTACTCATTTCTCTTTGGTGTTATAGCTGGACTCGAAACATATCATACTCCTAGGCGGCCTCCGAGGTCAGGTAAGGGCGCACATGGCAACACTTCTGAAAAAGAAATCATTTCTGAAGCTGAAGTTGATTTTTCAACTTCTCCATCAAAAGTTGATTTCTGATCAAAAAAATGTGTATGATAAAATTTCTACTTTTTAAATTTCTAATTTTTAAACATTATTAGCAAAATCTCTGGTGGTGACGGTCGGTGGAGGGCGGCGGCCGGCGACCAGTGGCGACCGGCGGCTGTCTCCGGCGGGGGGCGGCGACCGGCGACGAAGGGCGCCGCAGCGGGGCAACGACCGGCAACCGCCGCGGCCAGGGGCCGGCTGCCGCAGGCGACCAGAGGTGGCAGTAGCCTGTCGCGGCGGGTGGCGGGGGCGGCCGGTCGCTGCAGTGGCGGCCGGTCGCGGCGGGTGGCGGGGGCGGCCGGTCGCTGCAGTGGCGGCCGGTCGCGGCGGCGGCTGCTGGTCGCGGCGGTGACGGCCCGCTGCAGCGGCGGCCGGTCGCGGTGGCCGACGGCGGCGATGGCCGGTCGCGGCAGGCGGCTGGGCGGGCGGGCAGCCGGCAGTCGTAGGGCCCCCGGTAAGCGGGCGTTGGTCGGCGAAGACCGGTATAGTTGAAGAAGTGATTTCTTTTTTAGAAGCTACAATTTTTAGCTTCTCAAAGTTGGCCAAATCACTTCTAAAATCACTTCTGGAAGTAGAAATCACTTCCAGTATCACTTCTGGAAGTGATTCCTCAATATTTTTGCCAAACAGCTTTCAGTTTTAAAAGCACTTCTGAAGCGTCTTTATCAAACGGATGTCAGCTTCAAAAGCAGAAATTCTGTTTCTGAAGTGTTACCATGCGCGCCAAACATCTAGATGGCGGATAGGGTTATCAAGAAATCCAAAAAGTAAAAACAGAAAATAAATATAATATAATATAATATAATATAAAGGCTCTTAGGGAAAATTGAAATTACTCCTTTGCCCTAGGAATTCTCGAGGGGCAACGTCTCGTAGCAGAGTCAAAGTCTGAATTGGTGATGCTATTTGCGCAATCCAATCACTGTGATCCACGTGGAATTGTGATTACATAATTTGGGCTCATACGATGAATAATCGTTATTGGTAATTTGACTCGGCAATCGAACATGGAAGAAATTGCATTCTGGTGGAAAACATTTTGGGTGGGGTGGCCACAGTGTGCCCCACCATCTATCTCTCTCCTCATGGTGGGGCACACTCGGGGCCGCCCCACCCAATATCTTCTCATGAATGTCATGTCAGATCTCAGAACAAGAATTGATGTACAAGTCAAATTGACGATGACGCTAAAAAGATCTATAGCCTAGTATCACATGTGAACGGATCCCTTGCCTTTTAAGGCATTGGTACATTAAAAATTAAAACATCTGGACCGTCCGTTTCAAAAATGGATGACGCGCATCTTTTTTTTAAAAAAAAAAAAATCTTGAAAATTCCCCTCTCGTCCATTCAAAAATGGACGGCCCAAATACTTTAACGAACTCTTACCTTAAAGGCAAGGGAGCTAGATCCCGTATCACATTTATCTCATCATTGGCAAGTCCAATTTAGCTCATCAATGGCCCGACTTGCTATACAGGCCGGAAAAAGTACACTTTTAGTGCTAAAAGTTGTGTATGAAGATCAATGTAATGCAAAAAAAATTCAAACGGATCACCTTAATGTCAAGTCGGAGATAAAAGGGTCACATTAGTGCTAAAAGTTTCAAACGGATTACTTTAGTGCCAACTTTTTTTAAAAATGATCACCTAAGTGCTAACTTCTTTTAGAAACAATCACTTTAGTACCCACTCTAAAAATGACACGTGTCAGATTTTCAGCGAGCCACGTCAGTTTAAATCGAAGTTAGCACTGAAGTGATCGTTTTTAAAAGAAGTTGACATTTAAGTAGTCGTTTTTAAAAAAATATTGTCACCAAAGTGATCTGTTTGAAACTTTTATCATCTCCACACACAACTGTTGACATTAAAAGCGTACTTTTTCCTGTATATGCTTAATTCCCTAAAACAATGTTCAGCTTAATATCGATTCTAATTCTGCTCCAAACCTTTTTATGGCAAAAAAAAAAAATCGCAAACTTCCACTACAATCTCAAATTTATCCTGCATCCAATTATTGCCATGATTTTTTTTTTCCAAAATTATCAACCATAGAGCCAATTATAGGTTTATTGTCGGAATCTCCGTCATCACGAGTATTCTCACCTTTGTGTGGAACGAGGCCTCCTATTGTTGATAATTTTGAAGAAACAGTGACGATTTTGGATGTGGGGCAGATTTGAGACTATCACCAAAGGTTGTGATATTTTTTTAAAGGGTTTTCGCCTTCAGGAATTAGGGGGCGCCCCATATCAAATCCTATCAATTGCAGTTGCATGCAACCATTTTTGGATCTCGTTCACCTGAAAAGGTCAAGTGCTTGGAGTTAACCAACTCGTGGAGTTTGCAGACAAGTAGTTAGGTCATTCCAATCATGACCCTGGATTAAAAAAAGAAAATGAAAAGAAATTAATGTTCCAATTTGTTGGGGGACTCTATCTTTTTCCATTTCTTTTTTTTTTTAAGAAAATGTGAAGAAGAGAAGTTAGGTGGTTGATTAGAATGTGTGGGAGATGAACATTGAAAGCATATACCTGGATTTGAATACATTATTTTGCGTTTCTTTCGGGTCAATGAGAAAGATTCCATTCATAAATCAGGATAATACTTAAGGGTGTGTTTGTTCCAAGGAAAGTGATTTTCAAGAATTCGTTTTTTGGAAAGTGATTTCCTGAAAACCACATTCTCGGAAAACGATTTGTTTTCCTTTATTTGGTAATATGTTACCGAAAATATTTTTCGATGTTTGGTTCTAATTTGGAAAATGATTTCAATTTCATCAAAGGGACTGTCATTGATACTGGGGAGAGGCAAATGGTCGAGAGAACTGACGTGAACTGACCCGGCTAGGCCCCGGTCCCAGGCCACGGTCCCCGGTCCAGGCCCCAACCCCTCCCCCGGCCACGGTCCCCGGTCCAGGCCCCGAGTCCCCGGCCCCGGCCCCGACCAGAGTCCCCGACCCCGGTCTCGGCCCCTGGTCCTCGGGCCCCGGCCCCCGGTTTCCGGTCCCGACCTTGGTCCCAGTCCCGGTCCCTGGCCCTGGCCCCCACCCGAGTCCCCGACCCCAGTCCCGTCCCCGACCTCGGCCCTGGCCCTGCCCCAGTCCCCGACCCCGGGTCCCGGTTCCCCAACCCTAGTCCCGGCCTCGGCCCGGTCACTGGCCTCGACCTCGGGATCGGTCCCTGAGATCGTCCTCAAACTCGTTTTCAAATAAAGTAAGAGACTCAAATTTGAGAAAGTGTTTTCACCTTTTTATTTTGGGGAATTCACTTTCCTATTTTAATGAATAAAATCTCTATTGACTGGAAAGTACTTTCCGTTAACCAAATCATTTTTCGCGAACCAAACAGACGAAAGTCCATAAAACACTTTCCCTGAAAACACTTTCCCCAAAACAAACGCACCCTAAGATTGTACATTGAATGCTTTCATGCATAACGACTTCTAGAAAACTAAAGGTAAAAACAAAATGGCAGCATAAAGCAAATAACAGAGCGTATTTTGCAGCTAGAACAACGGTCTCATCCTTCAAGAATAGGTTTACCACCATAAAAGAGTGGCGGCCGATCACCAAAATCAGTGATGCGCATCTAAATTCGACTTCCTCATCATATCGCCGAGCATTAACACCGATCAAATACCTGTAAGGAGCTCCCAGATCTCTATTTAGATTTAGTTTTGGAGAGTAAAATCCTTAGATCTAGACCTAAATCTAAACTGGGATAGGAGAGCGGCCTTAATTTCGGAGAGTTTATGGAGCCACGTCACGAAAATCCTCATCAGTAGCCGTCTGACAGGAGAAATAGTCGAACTGGTCTCCATATTCGCCTAAAATCAGCTGCAGAAAATTATTCACACTCGCAAACTCCCAAAACAGAGTGTGAGAGAAAAGGAAAGACAGAGAAAAAGAAGACCCGGAACTCTCGGGAGAGATCTCGATTTGTTCAGCACTGGAATCCGCTCGAAATCCAAGTCGAAATCTTGAAGATGAGAGACAAAGAAGTAGGGAGAGAGAGAGAGAGAGAGAGAGAGAGAAAAGTCTTTTTGGGAGACTTTAGACATCGTGTGTGCGCTGGGGTCGAAAGTGCGCTAACGTGGAATACGTTGTTTTGTTGAAAAAGAGAAAGAAATTTGCAAGGAAAGAGAAAATATTTCAATCGATATAATTCAGATCATCACGCTGATTTTTACGATTGTAAATTGCGTCAGAGGCAAGGCCAAAGCTGTCTTTCACCTCCACGTATCCCTCAAACTCTCTTAGAAAACAGATTTTTTTTTTTTTTTTGCCCCTCCTTTATTTTCTAAATCAATCTATCTATGTATCAAATTATTATAACATGAGAAAGTGAAGGCAAGTGGATGGATGTGGATGGGAACCGAAAAGAGAAAGGCCAAAACAATCCAGAAGCTGCACCCCCTCGAAGTGGGAACTCTACATTACAACTTTAAAAAAGTGCTTTTGCCCTTTCAGATCTTTCAAGTCGTTAATCATGAAACGGTACATCCTCGGAAACTTCTTCTTCTTCTTCTTCTTCTTCTTCTTCTTCTTCTTCTTCTTCTTCTTCTTCTTCTTCTTCAGTCAACTTGGGAGTGCTTAACCATGGTTTGCTCCACCTTAGCCCCCCACAAATGCTGTGGTCGCTATTTACACCAGCCGTTGCCATTTGACTCGGAAATAACCAGGCCGGACACCGCTTTTATGGGTTAGACGTGGGATCCATGGAAGCTTTCTCCCTTTCTAATCGTGTCGTGCCGAACGTAATCATCGATAGCTGCTGTGCCGTGTCATTTTCTCCATCGTACCTGAATCACCCAGTTATGCATGCGACGCTCCATGTGGTTGTTGCCGTGTCATCTCAAATACGAAAATCGATGTCTCCTTGTCGTGCAGTTTTTCTAAATGTGTTTTCTCATCTTCCGGATACGAGCGTAATCAGCGCCGCTACACACAGGGAAGTGGTCTCGTTGATCAAAAAACGACATTGAATAAATGTTTCTGGCGACATTTCCCCGAAAGATCTCTAGGTTTCATTTGACCGGTTCCTCCACACGGGCGCTTAGATAATTGACTTTCCTATTGAGCCTTTATGTGTCCAATCGACATAGGCTTTCTCGAGCTGATTGGTGATGATTGTATTATGTTATTTAAGTTTGTGATCATTTTTGCATCTCGCATACTATCCAAAGTTAAGATTTGAGAAGATCCTAGGAACCCTAACGCTATTAGTTGTCGAGCTCCGATCTGCAAAATTCTGGATGTTATTGCTCGGCAGCTCCATAAGGGAGGTTGGAAACAGCATGAAGGGTTCAAGCCGCATTAAGACTCTGTTCATCGGGTCATTCCGTTTATTGTTCAATTCTCGGATTCCTCATTTCGTGTGATCAAGCATTGAATGCATCCATCCATCCATCCGTTATTATGTGCTTGGATTATGCCTTTCACGATTATCGTGGGATAGTCATGGACATATCTAATGTACTTCAATTTATGATGCTTAGTTTGAAGTCTTCTCCTTAATAATTGTCTGCTCTAGTTACCATACACCAGACTGGCATTGTAAGCTGCGATTAATAACCTTATGCAGCGCCCTAAGATCTCCACAATCAGATACATGAATCACTATTACAAAGTAGAGGAATTTAGACACCTTGTTTGGGATCCGTCGTTTGTTTCATATGCGGAACGCCGATGAATTGACACTCAAGAGCTTCTCCTCTATAATCCCCCCTGAATCATTGGCTTCAATAAGGCTGCACTTCACGTATCGCTTTTTGAGACAACTCTTTATGTGAGGCTATTCGTGTATTAGGATTAGAGGAGGCACTGAAGCTCTATTTATAGAGTTTGTAACCCAACTCTCTCATTGCGGATAAGGTTTAACTTGGCTCGCACTATCCAATCCTATATTAAACTAATTAGAACAATGTATATCTTTTCTTTGTTAGACCAATTAATAGTTACAATAATAATTAATTTAACTCAAATTAGAAATAAATTTACATTCACTCATTTTGGTTATATTAATTAAAATTGTACTGTATATGCCCATCTTTATATTGGTCTAGAGAAAATTATTAATAGTCAATACGACCTCATAAAATCTCAAACACTGAATCATGTTAGTAACTACATCAAAAGACACAGAACCATCCATGGACTTTACTGATATGGATTTAATATGGTAGTGTGACAAACGGATAACACCTCAAATAATAAAGAAACTTTATGTGTTATCCTTCGTGTCAAATATTATTCTCTTACTTTATGTGTCGCGAAACCGAATGTGCCACTAGAAAATATCCTTACGATTTCAATGAACCCACGTATGTCTTACTTTTATAGTTAACTTTACGTTCTCTATAGCAAGACATATACTCTTAACTTTTATAGTGTTATCGAGTCATAAACGAGTACGATATAAGGGTTGGTCGCTTCGTTTGTTTTGGGACGACGGAATTGAAGTTGCACTGAATATGGGTGTTCGATCAAGAAATTGAGGCCCTTGGCCATTCTTTGACAGTTGCCTCATTTGACGGACCCATCTTCGATATTACAAATCCAACTCTCAAGAACATCGTTCGTAGCAAAAAGGACAACATTTAAGGCAATCGATCCTGCTTCCGTCCACAACCGAAACTCCTCTCGTTCGACCACCACCAAACCACCACTCAATCCCGACGATCTGAACACACTTCCTAGATAACCATGACATAAGGACGCCAAATCAAACGACAATTCCGATACGCAACCTCGAGGCCCCGTTTAGGAACAGCTTTCCCAAGACCCTTTGGGCGTCCAAAGGCCTTTCGGTAAAAGTTTTATCGTTTGGATAATTTTTTCAAAGCACATTGGGGCCAAAGTTAGCATTCCAAATGCTGAAAGCCCAAGAGGCTGCCTTGGGCTTTTCAGCTTTCTCGGCATAAAAAAACGCGGGTACTGTTCACTTTTTTATTTTGCCATTATTGACCTCAAATGTCTTTTATTATTCTAGGTTTGCCCTTCCAATGGAAACCTGGGGAACTGCTTATTTTAGTTGATCAAACGCACCCGTCGTCCTCTGTGAGAAACACTGCCGCGTATTCCCTCCCAGAACCAGAGAAGAGCAAACCCTAATCCTCAAACTCTCTCTCTCTCTCTCTCTCTCTCTCTCTCTCTCTCTCAATGGCCTTGCTTCGCGTTCTCGCAGCTCTCTCGGTGCTGCTAAGCCCCTCTGTTCGCCTCGCCAGCTCATGCGCCTGCGCCAAGTGCTCGCCGACCACCGACCGGTCCTCCTCCTTCAGCACGGCTGCTCCGTGACAGTAATGTCCATCTCTCACGCACGCTTCATCTCTCTCGACCATGTTCGGTGTGTCTCGCAGCTTAATTTGTGCTCGCGATTTCCGGATTTGTTGCGTTGCTTCTCTGCTTGCAACCTTGGTTTGGAGTCAGTTTTCAGCTATATCAATTGTAGCTGTTATACCAAGTGTTTAGTAAGTTAATTTAAGAAGTTGAACCTTAAGGTGGGCAGATGGACATCAGAGCACCCAACGAATCTGAGCTGCCAAGTCTCTTCATGTCTGGAAAAAGTTGGACTGTGGCTTTCTCTAAAGCAGAGAGATCTTGACTCTGTTTGGTGTTTCGTCATGTGGGTGTGGGGATTTTCGTTGTGTTTTTATTGATCGAGCTTTGTGATAATCTATGGTTTTCTTTAAGGCTAGGTATATACATGGACTAGTAAGGTGTGTATTGTCAAATTGTCCTGAAAAGCTTGTTTTCTTTTCTTGTGTTAGATGGATCAGATTATGTTTTCTTGAGTTTTGAATTCCAACAGTACGTTGCAAGGGCTTGAGGGGACGAAAATTTTGAATTCCACTCAGATTCTGTTTTCTCTTCTAAAATTGCAGGGCCTCGAAAATTTTCATCGCCTTTGTGAAGTTTGTGAAGAGTAACGACCCAAGTGACGGCACTGAGTTGTTGATATTGCTCAACCAAGTCCAAATAAGGGTGCAAAAAAAAGACCAGCACACAGGCAAGCTGGAGGAAAGAAAGGAAAAAAGTTGACTGATTTGGATATTGATTATGGACATGTAGTTAACGTTAATGATGTAAATGAGGGGACTAGTGCTTTAAATGATAATTTATCTTTTGACATGGAATGTTTACGTGATCAAATAGCCATGAGTTTAGTAAATAATTAAGGATGCCTATCATTTTTAATCTTGTATTTGTGCATATGTGACTACGTTTGTTATAATGAAAGTATTGTATTTTAATTGTGAAAGACGTCCATTTTGATATTTTCGACCAAAACAAATTCACTTTGATATGATTTTTTTATTTATAAATTTGTTGATACATTTGTATCAAATTATTCTCAATGCAAATAATACAAACGTGACAGTCATTATTTTTCTTTTTTCAATTGTAAACATATTAAAAAAATCTAAATAGGTCACATTGAATGACTTTTCAAGTACATATTTACCAAATAGCATTTTCCCAAAAGTCTTTCTCAAGGCACTTTTCAATTACAGTTTACCAAACAGCTTTTACATTTCATCAAATCCCTTCAGACTAAAGACATTTGCATTTTGTCAATGGCTTTCCCCAAAAGTCTTTCCAAACGCACCCGAAGAGCTCGGTTTGGGTGAGAGAGGTGCCGAAGTGCCTTGTATTGTATGTGAAATTTGACGACGAAGCGGTGACTTCAAACCGACGAATAGACGAGTTTCATCTGTTATCTGGATGTCTTAGCCTTCCTGGAGTAATTCTTGTCGTAATTTTCATTATGAACCTTGATGCTTGTTGTTTATGGAATTCTGATGGTCTAAAGGATACATAACTGGTTTAGTCGTTGGGTTAGATGTCGTGCTTGTTGAGCTTCGGCTCACTTTTGTTTGTGACCCTCTTTTTAGATACTTAGGTACGATGTTGGATAGAGCCCCGAAGTCAGTGGTGAAGATGAAGCGCGTCGAAGATGCCGTTAGGTTGGGAGTAGTCTCCATGTCTCGTAAATTTTCCAAAAGTCTTCGAACTTAATGTAAAGAACCTATATTGATTCATATGTGTATGTGTGTGTGTGCTTAAATTCAATCTTTTCCGAGTCTGTTACTTGAGAGTCGAGTGTTTTATTAGGTTCGCACACCCCTATTAAGGCCATACCCTTTAAGCGTCGTGATTGTCCTTTTTCTTTCTGCATGTACTTATACTTTTTGTCTAGTCTCTTGCATACGCCCTATTATATGTAATAAAAGATTAAAACACAACCCGATTAGAGCATGATTTAAGATCGAGGCCCTGACAAGGTTGGTAGCAGAGCACGGATTAAGGTCGGGCTTCTGATAGATAGGAGCAATTTTTGACTTGCAATACTGCATACTGAATCTTTTCAAAGTACGATCAACATATGTCCTCTAAGATAAACCCAAAACACAGCAAGAAAAATCTCTATAAATCTCAATGCCTGGGATGAAATTCTACTCTTTAAGGTCAATCACGTGAAGCTTTTACAACATATGCTTCATCTCATGCTGTAACTTAAGAAAACTGCTCTTAAGTAAGACATCAGCTACAAAAAGCATGACGAAAATAAATTTCTTCCCACTGACCTACAATAAGTACATTGACCTACTTTGTTCGCGACATAACCGAATAAAATAACGACATTATGAAACTTCAAATGCCATTTTCTAAAAGCTTACTTGAGACCTTGATGATAAAGTCCATATGATGTAACCCAAAGGTTTTTCAACAGATGATTCGGGTAAGCTTGTGTATAGACTTAAAAGTACAATCAACATATGTCCTCTAAGATGAACCCAAAACACAGCAAGAAAAATCTCTATAGATCTCAATGCTTGGGATGAAATTCTACTCTTTAAGGTCAATCACGTCAAGCTTTTACAACATATGCTTCGTCTCATGCAGTAATTTAAGAAAACTGCTCTTAAGTAAGATATCGCCTACATAAATCATGAGGAAAATAAATTTCTTCCTTTCTCAATCTGTTTAAGCATTGGCAAACTGGCCTTCCGAGAGGAAATTTCTTTGTTTATGTGAGCTCTTAGGGTGCTAGCTTCACTAATCTTTATGTAAATTTTCCTTAGGCCGAGAAAGGATTGAGACCAAAGAGTGCCCGCTCTTCTCTCTTTTGTTTCCCTCCCGCGAAATTCCCTGAATGGTTGTTGTCTCTATTTCCACCCCCCCCCCCCCCCCATGCTCACCCACCGACCTACAATAAGTACATTGATCTACTTTGTTCTCGACATAATCGAATAAAATAACAACATTATAAAACTTCAAATACCATTTTCTAAAAGCTTACTTGAGTCCATACCTAGGCTTTTAAGTCTATACACAAGCTTACCCGAATCATCTACTGTAAAACCTTCGGGTTACATCATATGGACTTTGTCATCAAGGTCTCAATTAAGAAAAGAAGTTCTAATATCCAATCTGGTAAAGCTATCATAATGAGCTATTAATGCCATAATCAATCTGAAAGAATTTTAGAAGAGATTGGAGAACAATTTACTTTACAATGTACTCATTCCCTTTGAGTAAAACCTTTGGCTATCGATCTAACTTTAAACTTCTCAATCTTTTTTCTTTTCTTTTTTTCGAGTCCCTTTTGATTTTTGTACATTCAATTCCAGCTGATGCGCTTGACCATAAAACTAGTCCCCAAAATAATTTTCCAAAACGGAAAATACCGAAAAAAATTTCTTAAGATTTCTAGTTAGAAAATGTTTAAAGAAAACGGAGCCTAATTGCTAGAGAATGTAAGCCTGTAATGAGTAATGACATTGGGGGACTTTAGATTTAAATATAGTTCTTAAACTTTATATGGACAATTCTAGTCCCATTGCTTGCGGAACTACCCTATTCTTAAGAGGTATTTTTGAATTTCAATTTTTAGCACTATATTTTTCAATTCCATAACATTTAGAAGCCAATCATTTAAGTTTGACCGTTGAAACTATTTTGCTTCGTCACAAAAACAATTTCCGTCACGTGCGGAATAGAGTTCCCCACTGCAAAATCCTTCTTGCCACGTGGCCGGGCATCAGCCATACAGATGGAATTCGCTCACAGTTCCACTATATTTCTGACACACGCACAAGAATTGTCCACCGAGAAGCTTCAGTTCGGCAGAGAAGCTCTTCTGCGTGAGCCGAGAGTTAAAGCCCTGGAAGGCGAATTCTCGGTAAGTGTTTAAGACTTAAAAATCCACGCATCTTAATGTTAGTGTATTCAATTAACATCGAGTGCGCACTGTTTGTCAGTAGCTTCACTCTACATTCCCGGGGGCTATACATTTCTTGATTTTCAAGCAGGTGGCATCTCATGTTTGACAGAATGCCTGACTGGTGCAAAAGGATTAAAATTTTAAATTGATTCAGCTTCTTAGGTAGTGGGTACCTCCAAATGGAGAAGGAAAGCTGAGAGATAACGTGCATGTGATCATTTGATTTCCATGGTAGTGGGCTGCTTTGGAAAAAGAGCGTTGCTGGGTTTTTCTCTCCGTGGAAAATATTGTCTCCAGTGAGTAACTGTGGAAACGTAGTAGTCTTGCGAAAAATTACTTTATGGACTCTTTATATGTGGTCGAGCTAATAAATTACAGTGCAAGAAACCCATGGCCCGTGTTACTTGCAGTGAGATCCAATATTTCTCGGAGTGTTATTGACTTGTTCCGACACGATTCTTCTAGGTCTATGGTTGATTTAAGCGAAGGTGAATTAAATAGGAAAACAGAGGTCGATATCCTTTCCCATTATCTTCTTCGGGTACTGTGCCTTTGAATTCTTGGAGAAGAGTTGATTTTCAACCTACACGAGATGACAACTTACACTCCTCGTGGGCAAACTTTACTTGGATTTGCACTAGATTATCATAAAGTTAATAGAGTCATTGACTCTTGAGGTGTAAAAGCTCTCTGGTCTCCTATGTTTGTTAACCCTGAAGATTCGGTATTGCATTCTCAAATCTTATAGTGTTTTCCAATGGAACTGGGAGAAATGTTATTGCTCACACATGACTTTGGGCATCGTGCTTCAAGTGACAAACCACCTCTATCCTCTAAGTGTTCTTTTATAGTTGGTCCCGTCAATACATAAATTTTGTTGCAAATGCAGCTAGTAACAAAAATCTTCAGACTGTACATGTGTGACTGTTGTTATGAGAACCATTATAAAGTGGTTCTGTATTCTCGCTGCCGTTGTCAATAGTTACGAGTCAGTGGAACTGAGGCTCCTAATCCCAATTTGTGTGGCAGGGTTAGCCGTTCAATGGAGATGAGCATTGCAAGGTATACATGCTGCACATGCATCAGAAGAAGTCAAGAAGTATATTTTATTTAATACTATGTTGGTTCTTTCAGTACTTAAAAGATGTCCATTATGGGACTAAACTCTCGCGTAAGGTCCTAATTGTTTAGAAATTATTGTGTGTCCTTTGTAGTTTTAAATTGCAACTAAAAATGATTATACTACATGGGGACGGGATGGCCTTAGATAATCCATGTGGACACTTTACTAAAAAAACAAGGATGCTATTGTTAATTTCCTTTAGGTGATTAATTGCCTTTCATCTTTTAAAAAAACAAAAAACAAAACAAAACAAAACCAACTTAGTAACAAGGTCTGGTTTTCATTGCTCAGTATGACAAGGATAATGTGTTTAGGTAAATAAGGTCATGTGAATACTAGTTTGTTCGGTGAATAGCTTGTATCAAAATCTTTACTGTATTCTGCTGTTTGAAAAAAAAAATGCAGATGTTGTCTTGACAAGCAAGTGTTCCAGCTTTCATCGAAAGCAAGAACATCTCATTGGGAGTCTACTAAGAGAACTTCGCATACCGTGACCTCTGTTTCTCAAATGCTCAATCAGAGTACATCATATGATCCTGAATCTTCTCTTAAGATGTGCCGTAAACAACACCTTAAGCAGTGGAGGGCCTTTTCGATTCCTGTTGGTGTAGAGGAATCGTTTCCATCTCCATCAGGTGATGATTTTATTAATGAAGAGGATTCTCCTGAAGACTCCTCAGAGAACCTTCTTTCCAAACCATTGAGTAGTGAAGAGGTTAGATTCTGCTCTTTTGATTTGTGCTCCTAGTTATCTTTGTTTTCTGTTTATACTGTTTCATTCTTGAGTAAAGTACGGTTGTGAATGTGGAGTACTGCTTTAGGGCGTGTCTGGATAGGCTTTTACTTTTCAATTTTTGCTTAGTACATATCTTTCGACAAGCGCACTTTGACTTTTTATTAGCCCGTAACACATGAAACTTTCGCAACATGCAAATTTTGACACATTGATTCGCTTATAGTTTTCTCATAATTTTTTTAAATTCAGATGATATGTATAATTTGACACGTTGATTCTCTTAAAGTTTTCTCATAATTTTTCTTTTGCTGAAGCATAACCAAACATGCCCTTAACTTTTGTAGCTCACTTATTGCTTATCTGTTGCTTTTGGAGGGGGAAGGGGTATTGCGCAAGGGGGAATACACCCATGTACTTTGAATTGGAGTTCTGGGGTTCTTTCGTTCATGTTTAACTAAGCCAAACACAATTGATTTCTGCCTGTTTAACTTAGTTGTTTCCTACAGTTTCCTGTTAATAAAGCTCAGAATTATGTCTCATTCATTTAACATTGTTGATCAGTTAAAAACACTGCTTGCTGACACAGAAAGAGCAAGACTTATCAGAAAACTTAGTGAGGCCAATCAACAAAATCGCTTCCTCAAACGGCAGGTTCACATCTTATGCCCTAACATGCCTCTTCGAGCGTAATAACTCATGATTGAGTTCTCTTACATGTGTTCATATGATTCATCGATTTATGATTATGCATTGCACATTTTTTTTAATTCCTCTCATCATGTGGAATGTTGTACTATTTAAAGGTATTGTTGGTCTTTTTATCTCTTGATTGTCATCTAATATGCTAGATACATTCATCAAAATTTAATAAGCACAATGAAAGATCTGGCTACAGTCAAGAACGCTTGAACTACCAATGTTGGAATATACTACATTTAAAAAAGAAACTTCCCATTAATGCAATGTAGCTAATTCCTGCTTTGAATTACTTATACACTTGTGATATGTGACAAATTTTTCTCATAAGAGCACTTCAAGTTACTCATACAGTGATGTACAGAAAGCGGGAAACAGTTATGCTTCCAGTAAATGTAGAAGACTGAAGCACTGAAAATTAGACTGAATCATCTATAAGTGGAGTTGCTTTGTTCTGGTTTATTACCCCGTTCAAGAGACTTCTTGGGAATATAAAAGCATATTATGATGGTGTATATTAAAAAATTGGGAAAATGAATTGTTACATATTCTAAGTATTGTGAGCTTCTTCTGCAAGGAAAGGAAATGTGATGAACTTGGACGATAGACTCGTCCAAGGATCTCGGCATTTTGAGTTTCTTTGCCTTCTCCACGTTTGGGTTGAAAAAAATTTAACTACTTTGAAAGCAAACTTATGGAGAAAGGCTAAAGAAACCAGTTGATTGATGTAGTGGACGACTTGACACATTTCTGGATGGCAGTAAACCCACACTGGAGACGTACTTGTAGTTTTCTAGCAGTTTTTTGCTAGTCCACTATTTTGCAGAATGTGAGACCATTGGCTAGCCAAAAACTTGAATGATGATCATGAGTTTCTGTGCTCAAATGGAGATTGGAATGTAACAAGACACATAAAATCCATTAAAAAATAAAAAATTGGCTCTGTGACTGATGGTTCTGAATCTACACTATGGGAGTAGCGATGCTTCAATTTGTGCTCTGTACTTTTCGTTTGATGAGTTTATAATATGTTATCAACATGTCACCTTATGAATGGAGCTTCTGTGACAGGATCAACTTTTGCTTTTACTGACCTATTGCTCTTATGAATTTCTTGTAATTATGTATGACTGCTTGAATTACCAGTCTTTAAGGTGACCTTATGTTTCAGGATCTCTTTCCTATTTATTCAAAGAGAAATTCTATGGAACTTCCAACTCATAATGATTTTCATTTGCAGGAAAATCTTCTATTTAGTAACTATGAAGTGTAGTTTTAAAGGAATCTGATTTCTGACAATTTTCAGTAGGATAGCCTTTTTACTTACATTCTCTATCTTCAATATGTCAGCTGCATGTGAAGGAAGATGCACTGGTTACATTCAAAAGTGAACTTGCAGTTATGGAACTAGAAGTACAGGTTTGTCTTAAAAATAGCTCTGTCCAGTAATTTATTATGTGATCCTTCTCGAGAGAGATATTTATGGGTATAGGAAGCAGATTGCCTACAGTGGTAAGGCAAGTTAATAACTAGGTGTTGGACGGTAAGGCAAGTTAATATATTGGGGTTGGAAACAACAGCATCCCTTAGTTTTAGGTAAATTGTGTTTTCACCCCATACATTTTGGAGAATGACTGTTAACTGCATTATCTTAAAAACCACTGAGTGTCTGAGACTTCCTTTTATTAGTAGGAGCCAAAAAATATTACAAATGTAGACCCTGTGTTAATTAAGATCTTTCCAATCTAAATAACCGGAACTGATGTTATGTTTCAATTTTTTTTTCTCATTTTAGTTATGTTGAAGTATGTCCACATTGCTTGACAAAGGGTTTTAAATGCTCTTTATATTCATGTGGTCTCCCTCACATATTAGCTTAAGCTTTTGGGTTGGACTTTCCAACATGGCATTAGAGCCAGTGCTATCTCTTTCGCGTATGTGCGTGGTAGAAAAAAACTCCACGTGAATATGCGTAGTCAAAATTTCACATGCCACTCATAATTCGGCTTGCACGTGAGTGGGGGTATTGAAGTATGTCCCACATTGCTCTACAAAGGGTTCTAAATGCTCTTTATATTCATGTGATCTCCTTCACTTATTAGCTTAAGCTTTTGGGTTTGACTTTTCAACAAGTTACAATATAGTGCAATCTACATTGCTGATCAACGAACTTGAGTTACTTGGGAGTGTCAATAATCACTTCAAGAGCATTTATGGTCAATTTTGAAATGGAGGGTGCCTTAGAATTACGTAAATTGTATTGGTGCCAGCTATCCTAATTTGTGCAACAGCTTATCAAAAAAGAATACTCTCGGTTAATTTGAGAATGAGCTTGGTGGGTTATGATGTGAGCTTTTCTTTCAATGATATGCTAAACAGTTACATCAATTTAGCATGTGTTTGCAAGAGCAGCTACAGTGAATGATTTCTCTCTGTATTCAAGAACAGCTAGGTTGACACAACCGAGACATCATTTCAGTTTCAATGAACAGGGTCATCTAGAAAACAATCTGCACAAAGAAAAACAGTCTAGATGGATTTTCAAATTTGCATAACCTTCAGTTTCGGAAGAGAGAGAGGTTGTTCAAGAACTCCTAATCAAGCTCTTGTGAATGATATGTACTGGTTTGTCCTACTGATTAATTTCGACCATAAATCTAGTTAGTTGGTGCCACAAAATTAGTTTTAGCATATCTTTTTATCCAAAATCGGGAAAAGTACACCTGGAGTGCCTTAACTTTCGTACGATGTGCACTTAAGTGCCTTAACTTTCAAAGTGTGCACTTAAGTGCCTAATCGGAGTAAAAGTGTGCAGTTGAGTGCTAACTCCGGCGAATAGTGTACACGTGGATTTTCTTTATATTTTTTAATAGTTTCTGAAATTTTAATAAAATCCTCGTGTGCATTAAATATTAATAAAAACACTGTTCACCGGCGCCACGTCAGCATTTCCGGCGGCCACCTCACCTTTTTCGGCGGTCAGGTCAGCATAGGCACTTAAGTGAACACTTTTTAAAAGTTAAGGTACTTAAGTGCACACTTTGAAAGTTAAGGCACTTAAGTGCACACCGTACGAAAGTTAAGGCACTCCAGATGTACTTTTCCCTCCAAAATCTAGCACCTGTATAAGTGCTAGTTCGATCAACCTAACTAATGTTTACTTTTGGCCAATGACAGCCTTATCACATTTTTTGTCTACGGCATTATGCAAAAATGCTAGAAAATAAATTTAACACGGAAACATCCTGTTTAAATTCAGTGAAAAGGCTGCATACATTGGGAGCCTTGTGCATTGGTCTGTTCGTTTTTCCTAGAGTCAGTCGGTGTTGTGCTGTGTAATTTTTTTGAACTGATGCAGTTGTCTCCTGTTAACAGGCTTTGGTTGCATTAGCAGAAGAAATTGCTAAATCAGAAATTCCTGTGGGGACAAGGAAGATTAATGGGAAGTACATCCACTCACACCTTCTTTCACGGTTAGAAGGTACCGGTAGTATAGGATTTTTGGACTGAGCTGGATAGATTGCATCCATGTAAATGATTTTTGCATTAAGCTGGATGGGATACATCAACATCATATTTATCACTCCCCCTTGGTCCTGTATGATGATCTCCAGCTATCAGGTTGACAAATTTCTGTATATTATTTCCATTCAACTATAGTTATAGATTCATCCATGTTATATGTTTTTAAGATCCTGAGAATTACGGTACATATGATAGACATCAGGGTTAAAACTAAAGCCGAGAGTCTAACTTGATTAGTTCTTAGGGGAGCAGATCCTTAACTCATCAAAATATTCTTGTGGATTCTTTGATCTGATTGCCTGCTTTGTAGGGAGCTCTTTGCTTATTTGTGTGCTACCTAGGTGTTCACTGAGAAAGTAACGGGTTAAGGTTCAGCACCTTTGTGATTTTAGCTCTCGTTTTTTTCTCCCTTGAAGCAATTCATGAAAAGCTGAGAGAAAAGATGAAGGATGTTGATGCTGCACGGTCCAAGGAAGTCCCTCTGTTTTGGTGTGGCATGGCTGAGGTATGCCCACTCATTTTCTAGTCATCCCTCGACGAGTATATTGTTTAGGATCTTTTGTTGAAGTAAGGATAAGGATCCAATGGATATGCTGTGCACTTTTTTACTACCGTACCCAGCAAAACTAGAATTTCAAACTAGCAAGATTGGATCAAAAGGTTAACTCATACTTAATGGAGAATGATACATATGGTTTGGGTACTAACTGATGAGCTTGCAAAAGGCACAAGCCTGCAATTGTTCAGAAACTGTTGATCCTGTTTAATTGATTCTTATTGTGGAATGAGATAGGAATGTGGTTACCTTGCCACACCCCCCCCCCCCCCCCTCCTCAAAAAATAAAAATAAAATAACCTTGTATAAGTAAATGAATAAAACAACCAAAAAGACAAAAACCGAAATACCCAAAAAGGGTTTCTCAAAAACAATTTTATCATGTTACAGAGTGTGCAAGTGATGGGCTCCTTTGATGGTTGGAGTCAAGGAGAGCATTTGTCTCCAGAATACACAGGTTCCTTCACAAAGTTCTCGACAACCTTGATGCTTCGACCTGGAAGGTATACAATATCTTCTCTCTCTCTCTTTTTGTTTTCCTCTTTCTGTGTTATTGTTTTCTCTTCCTAACAGTTCATCTCAAATTCCATGGAGGTATGAGATCAAGTTCTTGGTGGATGGGGAATGGCATATATCTCCAGAATATCCAACCGTTGGGGAGGGGCTAACCAAAAATAACTTGCTAATAGTTTAATAGCTCGGGGAATGCAAATTTCAGGCATTTTGAAACATGGGACTGCTGAGCTTAGTACTTTATCAACATTAGCCTCAGAAGTTCTGGTATCCTTGCGACTTGCAAAATAGTCCTTCACAGTGTGAAATGTGAACTGGAGCTGACTGGAGCTGCAGCTCCTGCCAAATGGAAAGGCAAAAAGAGAGGAACAATACCATGTCTGCAACCAGTCTCGATGCACGTTGTTTTCCATAGTGCCGTGCCGTTCATCTGTCTATCATGGACACAACATTTTCTGACTTCTTGTGGACCTCGATGTGTATAAATCTCTCTGTTTTCTGCTGTATACTCTACCCTACACCTTCAGTTATATTAACATTATCAAGAATATTTTCTGGAGGATTAAAAACCTGGAGAGAGAGAGAGAGAGAGAGAGAGGATTCGGTACCAGTTGGGCCAGGAAACAATTTTCCCTGTAAAAGACTCCATTTCCAGGAGATGGTCGCTTGGACACGCAAGGCGTGATAGGACCATCTTCTTCTTTTCCTTTTTTATTGTTGGGGGCGGCAAATTAGCTCCTTTTGACTCTGCAACATGTTCTAGCAAGCAAGAATTGCACAATTCATGCTCCAAATCTTTTCCATGGGGGAGAGAGTTAACGGTGCTGGCCCTGGCCCGGGGAGGCAGAATGCATAAGTCAAGGGGCTACCGTCTCTTTCTCCGCGTGATCCGAGATTATCGTATTTTCGATGCGTTCCGATGGCGGTCGACCAGCTTCATCATTAATGAAACTCAGTCAAGGACTAATTGATAAACCCAAGTTGAAAGGTGGCGACGGGAGGTCAACCCTTCTCAATTAACCCGGATCATCGGCAAGAGACGACTCCACAGCGTTTCTCAATGGCGTTTAGTAGGTATTCGCCAAGAATATTCTTACGGCACCCCCGGAAAATGATATTAAATCGGGAGGCGTTAGATGCAAACCATGTGTGTCTGCCAAAAACGTTCTTTTCCTTCATTTTAGAACCAGGGGAGTTTATGGAAGATTACGTCGAGCGTATGACTTGTTGGGATGACAAAAAGATCCTCTTCGCATTGCAAATCTAATTGACATGTCCTGGTAAAATACCAATGAAGTCTCATCATCGTCAGAGTCCCCACCAGCTGGGGTGATCAGTTTCCGGTCCAGTCTCACCTAGGAATAAGGAACCGGACTAAAAAGACCAATTCCCAATTTTTGGGACTGAGAGTCCAGTTACCAAGTGGTCCAATGAAATCGATGGATTATTAATAAGGGTGAACAGCATGGAATTTGATTTTAATAAAAATTACTTTTACATTTAAGACGTAACAAAAAATAATCGGTGGATAATTGAGTTTGTATTTAAGAAATAAAAAAGGTCCAGGCAATCTGGTTCTCCCCTGGAATCGGGATCCGGACCGAAATTACAATTTTATGAAAAATCAAAAACCGGACCGGTGCCCCTGAAAATCGAAGCCGGTTCAGTCAGGTCAAGAGGATTCTCATTCGATTGGTCCGTCTTGCTAACCCTGGCCACCAGCCACTCCTCTCTTTGAACGGCAAAAGAAAAGAACCTTTGGTTGAGCCCTTTAAAATATGAATTATGTGACAGAAACTCGACAGGCTGCAACTCAGTCCCAGGATGAGACACATGTGGCCCAATCCTATGTGCTAAGTAAAACGTCCACTGCTAAATACTATATTGTGCATAAGATAGAAGCTTTAGTCATGCTCTGCGTGGGCATCGTTGTTTGTGGCGAATACTTCTCTTTTAAGAGGCCCTAGACTAGAGCATAAGCATTCATTTTTCACCTTTTCTTCGTGTTGACAGAAGAGAGAGCGAGTTGGCCATACGCATTAGCCAAGGTCCTTGAATGGTGAGAACCATCCATTCCTTCATGCCCTTTTCCTTTTCCTGTTCCATTCTATTCTTCCCCAACCAGAGAGCGCGTGCCTCGCGCCCGCTCTCCTCCTCCTCTCCTTCCACCTTTGGCTCCTGCAAACAAGCCTGGTACTATCGCTGCCTCGGCCTCGACCCATCTATGTGAGCTTCCCGGTTTCTTCTTCCCCCCCCCCCACACCACCGGCAGAGGAAGTCCGCGTCCGTGTTGTTTTTCTTCGGTTTTCTTCGCATTGTCCTGCAAGACATCATCCATGGATAAAAGGCAAGAAAAGATGAACAGGAGCGTGTCCGAGAAGTCGATGCTGATGCAGAGGCATAAGAAGAAGAATAGCGGTGATGATCAGAGCGCGAACAAGAACAGGTTTCTGGTGACTGTCAATGTCCTTGGAAGTGCGGGACCAATAAGGTTTGTGGTGAAGGAGGATGATCCGGTCTCGGGGGTGATTCAGACTGCCTTGAAGACTTATGCCCGCGAAGGCCGTCTTCCGGTTCTCGGCACCGACGTCAACAACTTTGTTCTCCATGCTGCTGCAGAATCAGATGGTAATATTTCATTCATCTAGCAGATTCAGATGGTGGATTTTACAGTCCTGATCAACTCCACTGTTAGAATTTAATATAGGAGAAAGTATGTGAAGGTTTAATTCGGTTCTATCAGTCTCGCTGCCTCTGCTCTGAAGAACCGAAGTTCTGGACTGGCCTTCATCTTATCATCAGAGGCAGTCTAATACATCTGTGCATCGGTCCTTGCTTTTTCTCTATCAGCATGTTGTGCTTCACTTGGTTTGCATTCGCATTCATAGTGATGTCAGTGGCTGGTAAGACATCCAGATCCAGCATCAAAACAAACAGATTGACGAGTCTTTTCTGTTTTTTGGGGACATAATCGCGAATCTCGACTAACTCCTACGATTTTTCAAGTGTCAGCCTTGAACCCATCGGAAGCCATAGGATCTCGGGGAGGAAGGACCTTCGTGCTGTGCAAGAAGCAGACTCAGCCGCAGATGACGGAAGCCAGATCCGAGATGATATCGCGCAAGAGAAGCGGGAGTTGGAAGGCATGGCTCAACAAGAGCTTTAGTTTCAAAGTAGTATCCCATTGAGATGTCCCTACCTTGGATGTCCCATGTCCCTCACTCGGATTGTCTTGAGCTTAAAAATCATAATGTCCCCGCGGTCATCGACAAATAAAAATCGCTGATGTCCTAATGTCATAGGCAGCAGCAGAGGCACATGAACTGTTAGGAAAGCGCCATCCCAGTTTCGAGCTTGTAATTGATATGGACAACCACATATGGCAATGTATGTTTGCTTTTTCCATCATTCTGTTGTTGACTTGTGTGATTCCTTCTTCCAAAGTGCAAACTTCACTTTCCAGAGAGAAAATGATGGAATACGTAAACATGTTAGCCTGGGGACGGTGGGGGGAAACTAAAGAAGTATACTTTCCTTTGCTTGAAGAATAGGAATACACGACTTTGTGGAAATTGTGATGAGCGAGAATCTACTACTGCATAAAGCGTTCAGGATTAATTCTATAAAACGGGGCAACCTTGGTCTAAATAGTTAGAGATGTGGATTGATCGGTCGGAACACCTGATGGATCGTTGTGCGAACTGCGGAAGTAGCTTTGTCTTTGGCATTGGGAGAGCCAGAAACCAAAGAAAAGCTTCTCTTATCATCCTCTTCCTCTGCTTTTCCTTAGTTTTCAGGCTTTGCCTTTCTTAACCCATTCGACCCAAAAAAAAAAAAATCTTAACTCGTACAGGAGCTGACCCGACCCATATTACTGAAACGCTTCTATATTTAATCCAATCTAAGGAAATTTATATCACATAAATTTTTGAAACGTTATACTACTAAATCATTATGGACAATTTTCATACTTTCACAATTTTAGAAAAAAAAAATCCGAATTTTTTATTTTTATTTCTTTTAAAGATCTGATTTCTTTTGCTTTTAAATTTTTTATCCTTTCGGTCAAAAAAATTTATCTGATTTTTTAATTTCTTTTTATATTTTTTTGGTTTTTTTCTAAGACCAGCAAGGGTCGCCCGGCGCCCTCACCGACTTCCTAAGGAAAAAAAAAAGTAAAAGAAAAAAAAATAAAATAAAGGATAAAGGCCTCTTAAATAGGTTGTTTTTTTTTTTTGGACGAAAACACTTCCTTTTTGCATTCATGAACCGGTAAAAGGACAAGGGGAGTTCCCATTGTCTTAACTGAGTTGTAAATGGGTTCACTATAGATCCATTTATAACCCACTAATTTTGGTATCTTTATTTTGTAGACTCGCCTGCTAAGTTGTTTATGACCCATTGATAGGTCTAGTTGTCACCCGTTAACAGGCTTTGGTGGCAGTAGCAGAAGAAATTGCTAAATTAGGAATTCCTACGGAGGACAAGGAAGATGAATGGGAAGCACATCCAGTCTCAACTTATTTCGCGGTTAGATGGTACTGGTAGTACATGATTGCATCCATACCATTCATCTTCGCATTAAGATGATGGATGGAATACATCCATGTCATGTTGATCGCTGCCCCTCGGTCCTGTATCACGACCTCCAGCTATCACATTGACAAATTTCTCTGTATATTTTCCATTTTACCAAGGTTCTAGATTCAAGCATGCTGTACACTGTAGATCCTGTTGGAGTGTATTCGCAATGGCACTGGCTAGCAGAACTTACATTCAAATGGCAAAGGCACAAAATTAAATTAGGCAAAAGCACAAACGCTAAGTCGGCAGAAGCACAACATTCAATCGGCAGAAACACAACACTGGATCGGCAGAAGCACTAGCTCGATGAACAGTACATGAGCTAATATTAAATCAGAACTAAAAACACTGAAATTACAGTGACAAATCTAAAAAATGAAATTTACAGAAATATCGAGGCATATCTACACAGTTTCCTTAAGATAGATTTGTCCCCTCCCGTACGTGCTTTGAGGTTTCGTGAACGTCTGTCTCCCAAGATACAATAGTAAAACAGCAGCAGAGGCAAGCACAGCACTCCGGAGCTTTCGGCGAACTTGACCAAACACAAACACTATCAAAATCGATGCAGATGCAGAGAATAGAAAAAGATGAAAGTTTTTCTTGTTCCATCGTTTTTCAATCTCAGAATTGAAGGTCATACATATACATATATATAAGGTCAATGGGGGCATTTCGGAGATAAGGAATAACGGCTGAATAAATCTGACATCATAACTTAATTCTGTAACAATAGAACCATAACAGCAGAGCCATAACGGTAGAGTCGTTATGCATTCAATTCTGTAATGGCAAAGTCACCACAGTTATGCATTTAATTCTCTAACAACGGAATCATAGTAGCTGTTACTTAGTTAATGCCATTAACATACCGTACATGCCGTTTAATTAACTCAGCAGCTGTTACATAAAATTTGTAATGATTTGAGTTGAATAAAATTAAAACATAAGGCAAAAATGGGCTTGTCGCGATGCCAATTACCGGTCCTGCATTAACGTACGCAAGTCGTGCGCTCGCGCCCAAATTTCAACTTGTCGAGCCTTCGTTGGAGTCTGGGATTTACACCACCTGCGCGTGCGCGCGAGGCATAGCACATGTATTATGAAAGTTACCACTCTAAAAGAATGTAACTCTATATAAAGCACTTACAAGCCTTCTTTCTTTCCTATGTGGGACTAGCATACTTGCACTTCTCACTTTCAACTCAAGAGTGTTCTTGGAGAAACAATTTCTCGCTCACTCTCCCATCAAAATATCTCAATTTTCCAACAATCCCCCACATGAACGAAATTATTTTGGTTTTGACTTTATAATAGTGTTCACCAAATAAAACCTGCATAGGATAGGTAGGTGTCACCCTTTGAACATTCCCTTGTGAAAGTGCACTTAATTTACCAGCTATTCAGTAGACTTGATGTCCTTGAACTATCCTGCTTTCTTAGTAAATAACCCATACACTTTACATAGGAATCATTTGAACGTTTGTTCAGTTCTCATTGGTAAGTTTGTTTTGGCCTTGAACATCGTTATGGTTCTGCGAGAGTTTCTAGAAAATTCAGCCCTTAATAATACTCCTTTGAAGCGGCACATCTTCTCTCTTACATAGGTGATCACTTAATTCTAAGTAATTGGCTTACTCCACTTAAAGATCATTAAAGCAAAAATTGCTATCCTTTTCTTGATAAGCCCCCACAGTAATTGATTTTCTCCACATATGTGAGGGATATCACATCATTGTTTCTTTTATAGGAATGGTTTGAGAGATAGATCCCCCACAATAATATCATTCAGTTCATATAATTAGGTTGTCCCTTTAAACCTAAATCTTGGGATCTCCAGTCAACTAGGTTGGGTTTTTCTTTATATCAACTTTCCTGTAATGGGCTTCAGTCTCATTCCTATTGTCGATTTTTCAACTAACTCTCCATTTAACCATTTGGTTAGCGGATCTGCAATATTATCTTTTGACTTTATGTAGTCAATAGAGATAATTCCAATTGATAGTAATTGTCTAATTGTATTATGTCTACGACGTATATGTCTAGAGTTACCATTATACATGTTACTTTGTGCCCTTCCAATCGTAGATTGACTATCACAATGTATACAGATTAGTGGCATAGGTTTTTGCCATTTTGGAATATCCTCTAAGAAATGGCATAGTCATTCAGTCTCTTCTCCACATTTATCTAAAGCTATGAGTTCATATTCCATTGTGGATCTAACTATAACAGTTTGTTTACAGGATTTCCAAGATACGACTCCTCCTGCTAATGTGAATATATATCCGCTAGTAGATTTTGAGTCTTTTATATATAACACAATCGCGTGTCACAACTAGGTATTTATACATCAGGCAATGAATATACTGGTTTTCTGTTATATTCAACCTGCGCTCAATCGTAGCACGTAACTCATCAAATGTAGATATGTTTCCAAACTCTAACATAGCATATTGTCCGCCTTCGTAATCATGTCCAAATTGATTTAGTACTATTCTATCCTAAGTAGCACCGATACCGATACCGGTACACGGATACGACATGACACGATACGGCGATACGTCATTTCTCAAAAATAGAAAAATCTAATACGTCGGAGACACGTTGTATTAAATATATATTTTTAAATATAAAAAATAAATAAAATCAAAAAAGACAATGCACTAATGTTGATTGAGGCCATGTCGCGCGCTCTCTCCCTTTTCCTTTTTCTGATCACATCCCTGTGCTTGCCAGCTCAACATCATCTCTCACGTGCCGAACGAAACACACTCCAGCCTCCCCAAATCCGACGGCTCTCCTTCCATCCTCCTATTTTCTCTCAACAGTCCCCACGTAATTATCGCCCTCCCACTCTCTCTCTCTCTCTCTCTCTCTCTCTCTCTCTCTCTCTCTCTCTCTCTCTCTCTCTCTCTCTCTCTCTCTCTCCTTTAACTCTCCCTCTGCCCATCGAAAATCAATGAAACGCCGCACGAAGTTCGAATCCGAGCCTCCTTGAACGGCGAACGAGCTCCTCTCCCCGATGGCCGCAACAGCAGCACCGTCACCGCGCGAGGAGTTCGTCTACATGGCGAAGCTTGCCGAGCAGGCCGAGCGCTACGAGGAGATGGTGGAGTTCAAGGAGAAGGTCTCTGCCGCCGCCGCCGCCGACTCCGAGGAGCTCACCGTCGAGGAGCGCAACCTCCTCTCTGTCGCCTACAAGAACGTCATCGACGCCCGCCACGCCTCCTGGCACATCATCTCCTCCATCGAGCAGAAGGAGGAGAGCCGCGGCAACGAGGACCACGTCGTCGCCATCCGTGACTACCGCACCAAGATCGAGGCCGAGCACCGAGCGACCGAGATGGAGACAATAGAGAGAGACTTAGATAGGAGACGAAAAGCGAAGAGATTTAGGGTTCACGTTTTCTATCTTTTTTTCTTTTTTTTTTAATGATACGTGTATCGTAGGCGTATCACTTGCGTTGATCGAGTATCGAAATCCCGATACTCGGTCAACGCTTATCGATATCCGATACGCGTCCGATACCGATTCGCATACCCATACGGGGTATCGGTGTTACATAAATTCTATCTCCCCAGTGCACAATTGCAAAAGATATAGACGACATTCTGCTAAATAAAGAAATTACAAATTATTTTGCATCTAAAATTTAGTAAATATTGTCCCTTACACGTTAACAAATTAGCATTATAACTATCAAGATTTTCAAATGAAATAAATATCCATATTAAGTTATGCGGAACTAGAGATCTAGATTCAGGACTTGATTGTGTTGGTGTCTAAGTCGATTTAGGTTTATGTTTGTGAAGGAACATAGTGATCACCTGATACGAATTTTCGATATTTCAAGTGACCAAAGTGAAGAGATGATTAAAACAAAAATATTGACTATTTGTGGGTATTTTTCTAATTTTCTACTATTTTTATAATAAATTCAAAAACAATTACAAAAAAAAATGTTCAAAATTAATTCCTAAGGCTAGGACAACGCTTACAAAGTCAATTTCGCAATGTTTATGATTTTTCAACCATTTTTAAATAATTTTCTAAAAATAAAATTACTAAAAATCAATTGTCAACACTCTTTCTCACAGTGTCATCGAAATTTCAAGTGAACAAAGTGAAGAGAGAATTTAAAAAAAAATATTAATTATTTTTGGGTATTTTTCTGACCATGAATGGTATTTTTTTATTTTTTTATAATAAATTCAAAAAAAAATTTGAAAATTTTTTTTGTTCAAAATTGCTTCCTAAGGCTAGGCCAACGCTTCCAAAGTTGATTTCACAGTTTTAATGATTTTTCAATGGTTTTTAAATATTTTTTAAAAAATAAAATAATTAAAAATCATGTGTCAACGCCCTTTCTCACAGTGTCATCAAAATTTCAAGTTACAAAGTGAAGACAGAATTTTTTTAAAAAAAATTAAATATTTTTGGGTATTTTTCTGACCATGAATGGTATTTTTCTATTTTTTTTACTATTTTTTTAATAATTTGAAAAAAAATAAAAAAAACAAATCTTCAAAATTGGTTCTTAAGGCTAGGCCAACGCTTCCAAAGTCTATTTTGTAATTTTTATGATTTTTCAACCATTTTTAAATAATTTTTAAAAAATAAAATGACTAAAAATCAGGTGTCAACACCCTTTCTCGTTCCTAAACCAGTACATATTTTTAAAGAATATCTAAATTCATAAACATTATAACTATTACCAAAACATTAATAAAAATTAAAACATATTACTAACAACCTATAAATAATATAGATGATTCAGGTAATAATATATATATATATATATATATATATATATACACACACACACACACACACTTTCGAAACTGCAAAAAATAACTACAACGAAACTTAACTCAAATTACCGAAGGAGAGCACGCACCGAATGTGATGCGTGCGTGGGCGAGTGATTCCGTAGGATAGATGCCTCGAAGCACAGAGTGTCGCGAACAGATTCAAATGGGTAAATTGAAGGGTGATATTTGCGAAATTATGGGATAACGTGGGTGGATGGTAAGTGAAAATAATGAATGAATTCGAGTTATATCGTAGGCGTAAAGATATCATCAGCCAACAATACAAAACGAATGATAAAACGATCGCTACCAAAGCCTAAAGATATCACCAGCCAAGGAAGAAGATCGGGATTGATAGAAAGCTCACCACCAAGGTCTAAAGGCTACGCCACCAACCAAGGATAAAGAGCTTTTTGGCTCACCACCGAGGAGTATCCACTCTCCAAGGATAAAGATGCCGAAGTGTATAACTCAACACTCAAGAGGAGTTCTCATTCATTAACAATCAACGTCGTCTAGTCTGGTCTGGTTACAATAGAGAATACTCCTCCTTTAAATAGAGGGACGAATACAACGTAAAAGAAAAGAAAACAAATAATACTAAACCTATTCATATATGAAAAAGGAAACAAGATAATCTCGCCCACCAGCCTAGCATATCAAATATCATCCCTAAAAGATATCTCGAATTAAAAGAAATATCTCTAGATAACCTTCCATGGATATATATTTGATTGACTTTCAAGTCAGCAACTAATTATGAAAGTCGCATTAAGATTGTGCCATCTTCTGAACGAGCTATTTTCTGAGCGTGTTATCTTCTGCATCTGAGACTAAAGCGAACAACATCTGAGACTGAACTGCATCATCTGAGCTTCTCATTTTCTGAGCAACGCCTTCAGACTTTATGTTGAGTCGATCCATTGAAGCAAGTTGTGACCAAATTCAGCTTTGGCCTCAACAATTAATGATTGTGCAGAACTTATGGGTGGAATCAAGGATTGCATATTAACGTCGGGTATATCATTAGTGACGTCATCGAATGCTCCCGCATCATACTCCCCAGATTGTTTGAGATTTGACCTCAAATCTAAATGGTCATCATCCTCCAAGTATAGAAAGAGATCTCTCACATTAAAAGTAGCCGAAACTCCAAATTCTCCAAGGAGCTCTATTTTATATGCATTGTCGCCAATCCTTTCTAGAACTTTAAATGGGCCATCTGCTCTCGGCATCAGCTTATTCTTTCTCTTGGAGAGAAATCTTTCCTTCGTTAGATGGATCCACACCAAATCATTTGGTTGGAAATAAGTCTTCTTTCTATGTCGATTAGCTTTCTTCTTGTAAGACTCGTTGGCCTTCTCAATCTTAGAACAAATCTGCTCATGAAGCTTCTTCATCACTTGAGCTCTTTCTTTTCTATCGAAGTTGACTTGAGAGTTGGACGGGATTGGAATCAAATCAATCGGCGTGAGAGGATTCAGTCCATACACAACTTCAAAAGGCGATTGACCAGTAGTATAGCTTGGTGATCGATTATAAGCAAACACAGCATGAGCAAGCTTCAAATCCCAATCTTTCAAGGATTTACGTATCATTCCTCGAAGGAGAGTAGTAAGAGTACGATTTGTTACATCAGTTTGGCCATCGGTTTGAGGGTGACAAGTCGTGCTGAATAGAAGTCTCGTACCAAGCAATCTCCATAAGGTCTTCCAAAAATAACTCAAGAACTTCGAGTCACGATCGGATACAAAAGTTTTTGGTACTCCATGGAGGCGATTGATCTCGTTAAAATACAGATCAGCAATATAAGAGGCATCATCCATCTTATGACAAGGAACAAAATGTGCCATTTTAGAGAACCAATCAACAACCACCATAATGACGTCTTTTCCTCTCTGGGTTCTCAAAAGAGCCACAATGAAATCCATGCTCACATCTTCCCAATGCTGCAATGGAACTGGAGTGGAGTATATAAACCTTCATGAAAATGACTTTTGGTTCTTTGGCAAGTTGCACATCTTGAAATAATTGCATGTACATCTCCACTCATCTTTGGCCAGTAGAAATGCTCTTGAAGAACCTCAAGAGTTTTGTTGATGCCGAAATGGCCTGCCAATCCTCCTCCATGTGCTTCACGAATTAACAATTCTCTAAACGAGCTCATTGGAACATATAACCGATTTCCTTTGAAAAGAAAACCATCTTGCACAGAATAAGTGCCCTGAACTCCATGCTTACAGTCGGTCATGAAAGATGAGAAATCAGGATCACAAGCATAAAGTTCTTTCATCGTCTGAAAATCAAGAATTCTAAAATCCAAAACAGCAAGCAAAGAATACCTTCTTGATAAAGCATCAACTACCACATTAGTATGGCCGGGTTTATACATCGAAACAAATGAAAATGATTGAAGGAATTCTACCCATTTGGCATGTCTTGAGTTGAGCTTGTGTTGGCCACTAATAAACTTGAGTGCCTCATGATCTGAATGAAGAACGAACTGTTTTGGCCTTAAATAATGAGATCAATGATCTAGTGCTCTCACAATGGCGTAGAACTCTTTATCATATGTCGAGTAGTTCTTCTTAGAGTCTGTCAACTTTTCACTAAAATACGCCAACGGCTTTTGCTCTTGGACAAGAACAGCCACAATGCCAACTCCACTTGCATCACATTCAACTTCAAATACTTTGTCAAAATCAGGAAGTGCAAGAATATGAGACTCACAAAGTTTCTGCTTTACTGATTCAAAAGCGTTGTGAGCAGCCTTTGTCCATTCAAAAGAACCTTTCTTCATACATTCAGTCATGGGAGCCATAACAGTGCTAAAGTTCTTCACAAATCTACGATAGAAAGATGCAAGACCATGAAAACTTCTTACATCAGTGATAAACTTCGGCGTTGGCCATGATTTTATTGCTTCCACCTTAGAATGATCAACGGAAATTCCATCTTTAGAAACCACATAACCAAGGAATATAACGCTGGAAGAAAAGAATTCACACTTTTTCATCCTCGCATAGAGTTTATGCTGTCTCAAAACATCGAACACTTATTTCAAGTGAGAAATGTGCTCTTTTTTACCTTTGTTGTACACAAGAATATCTTCAAAGTACACAACAACAAAGTGACTGATAAAAGGACGAAGGACCTCATTCATAAGCCTCATGAATGTACTCGGAGCATTAGATAGTCCGAATGGCATAACCAACCACTCATAAAGTCCCCATTTCGTCTTAAAAACTGTTTTCCATCCATCACATTCTCGCATTCGAATCTGGTGATAGCCACTTCGCAAATCTATCTTTGAAAACACAGTTGAACCATATAATTCATCAAGCATATCATCAAGTCTAGGTATAGGGTACCTATACTTAATGGTGATATTGTTGATGGCTCGGCTATCCACGCACATTCTGAATGAACCATCTTTCTTTGGCACAAGTAGAGCCGGAACAGAACATGGGCTCATACTTTCTCGAACATACCTCTTCTCGATAAGCTCATTAACTTGCCGTTGCAACTCTTTTGTTTCTTCAGGATTACATCGGTAAGCTACTTTGTTTGGTAAAGAAGCTCCGTGCAACAAATCAATATGATGTTCAATTCCCCTCAACGGAGGTAATCCAGCCGGTAGCTCCGCTAGAAATACATCTGCAAATTCTTTCAACAAAGAACGCATTTTTAGGTGCAAGGGTTTCTCAATCTCACTCTTTTTCTCAACCGCAAAGCATACATATTCTTTTGTTTGCTAATGGCTCTCTCAACCCGAGTTTCATTCAAGAATAGGCTCTCCTTTCTAGTGTTTCCCTCCCCAGGTTAATTTTTTGGTATAAATAGTGGACTCAAGGGAAAAAGAGTAATGTGCTTCTGTTCCTTATGAAACGAATATGTATTTTTGCGCCCATCATGCACTACATTCCTATCATATAACCATGGTCTTCCCAATAACAAGTGACATGCATCCATGTAATGTGGACATCGAATCATATCGAGGAGGTGGTGCTACGGACCCGTTGTTCTATCCGCTAAGTCCGATCACTCGAGTGAGAGAAAAGGAATTCAAGCAAGCTGTCGGTATCATGGTTGAAGATCTTTGGAATAAAGACAATTTGTATTCGAGACTTGAAGATTCTGAATCTCCTTGGCGCAACACGACCTTTGTCGAATTCGAAAGATTTCACTGATCGGGAATTTACCAAATATCTGACTTACCAAATCCCACAGACAATATCTATTTTAGGAAGCTTAGTGGTATAGGTAATCACAATATTTGATTTGTATTCCGTTTGCTTAGATTTGATTTTATTTCAATATTCGTTATCTTTATGATATCTTTACATAATCCTAGTTCCTAAAGGAGTCCCTGTCTATATAAAGGACGTCCATCTTTGTAAGACGACAACATTGATTCAGAATTTCATACAGAGAGGTTTTCTTTTCTTCGAGTTCTCTTGAGGACCAGATCTTATCAAGATTTTTTTGTGGCGATCGATGAACTTATCGAGCAAGATCGCGAATTATCTTGTCCGTGGCGCCTATAGCGTGGATTGGTTGACACGGTTCGTCAACAGGTCACGCTTGTTGACACCTGATTTTTAATCACCTTTTATTTTGATTTTACTTCTTAAAATTAATTAAAAATAACAAAAAAGTCATAAAATTACAAAATCAACTTTGGAAGCCTTGGCCCAGCCCTAGGAACCAATTTTGAACAAAAAATATTTTTCGAAATTTTTAATATTTTTACAAATTTATTTAATTATAAAAATAACCAAAAAATCAGAAAAAATACCATTCGTGGTCAGAAAAATACACAAAAATAGTCAATAATTTTATTTTAATTTCCTCTTCAGGTTGGTCTTTATAAATCTCAAAAATTCGACTTGGGTCATTATGTTCCTTCACAAACATAAACCCGAATCGACCCTAAAAATTACCTTTTGAGTCCCCTAATTTTTAATTTCTACTTTTAATAAGCCATGACATTATAATCTAGAGCCTTGAAGTGCTATTGGGTCAATTAGGCCTTCAATTTGATCAATTTTGACGAAAAGGACCTAATTGCACAAATGTCTTTGCGATTTAGTCCCCGGTTTCGCGGATCCTAAAATTAAATTCTCTCTAGGGACACCCATGAAAATAAAATACCCCTACACTATAGTTTTCATCATGCCGAATTCATTGGTGGCCTCAATTTGAATTGATTTGATCGTTTAAGCCTCCGATTTGGCGAAAATCGATTTCGGATCCTAGGCACGATTTGGGGTTTTCATCAAATTCCAATTCAATTGTTCGTGATAATACTCATCTTAAATGGAAAACGTGCCGAGGAGTCCGATTTTGGGGTCAATTTCACGAAAAAAGATCAATTGCGGGCTCAATTGGGCGAAAAATGCACGGTCGGATCGGTCGAGTCGGACCCGACCCGACCCGACCAAATCGGGTCTACAACCAAAGTTGCAGACCTGCGTTTTTCACGTACAAGAGTACAGTGAGGCAGGGGAGAGCAGAGCAACGGCGAGCAACCCCGGTCGACCAAGACTGAAGGAAGCAGGTGCTTTTTCAGAGCAGGACGAGGTGCGTGATCGTCCTCGAAGGTCGCCACGGGTCGGCTATAAAGCCGAAGAGAGAGAGAGAGAAAGGGTGGAGTTCACAGTTTTTTTAGAAAAAGAGAGGGAGATCCGAGCGAGTGTGGGTGGAAGGAGGAGAGAGCGAGCGAGAGCGCGCCCATACGAGTCCTACCACGACGCCAGACAACTGATAAGCCATAGTCACGCCGCCGCTCGTCGCCGTTTCCGCAAAACAGGTCGGTACCCTACCCTGTTTCATACTCTGTTTTTTTCGTTACTGTGAGTTTTGGTCCGGGGTGACCTCCGACAAAGCCGAGCCAAACCGACCCCATACCGACGTTAGTTTAGGTCCCTGTGTTGATGTTTGAACGTCTATTTGCTTCGGTTTTGCGCGAAACGTCCATAGATCTAGCATAAACGTTCGTTTTCGCATGCCCGCCAACCGTTCGACGTAATGCCCGCCGGTTGTTTCTAGGCACAATGGCCACGGCCGAGTCTCGTTTGAGCGTGTTTTCGACATATTCTTGCCCTTAAGGTGTCCTAGTATCATCGCTAAGCCTTGTGCGTTGTTTGTTTTGCATCGACCCGTGCCGAAAACGGCGGTTGGAGCTCCTGGTCCCAAACCCAAGCCGAGAGCTCGGTCCGGCGAAGCCGGTGGCCACCGAGGTCCAAGCGACCTCGGGTAAGTCCCTAAACACCCTTTGAATACTATGTGAACGGCTGAAAATGAGTTTGAAACAAAAAAAAAATTCGGAAAACGCCTCGCCGGAACCGAATCGGTGGGGGCTCGTTTTGCCTATTTCCGGCGACTTAGTGGCTATGAATCTTGATGTATGTTGGTGTGGCTTGCTTAAGGAGTTGAATGCCGCGAAAATGAGCGAAAAACATGCAGGTTCGGGCTCGGTCCCGATTTTCCGACGAGGATTCCGACCGACTTGCCGGAAAAATCACTGTTCCGGCAAGTCGCCGGTCATCCTCTCCGGCGGACCATTGACCAGTCAACTGTCGTTGACTGGTCAAAGGTGACGTGGCGCAACGTAGGCGGCCACGTCAGCCGCGGCGGGTCCGCGGAGGCAAAAAAAAAAGAAAAAAAAAAGAAGAAAGCCCTAGATCGGACGGTGGGCGATGTGCCACGTGTCGCGATCTAGGAATTTTCAAAAATAAATAAAAGATTTTATAATAATAAATAATATTTTCGAAAATGAAAAAAAAATTAGATCGGACGGTCGTGGGAGCGCCACGTGTCGCGATCTGATGGCTCAAAGCCAAATGGATTGGACGGATGGGATTGCGCCACGTGTCGCGATCCGACTTTTTCAAAATTAAATTAATCCGATGGCTAGGATAGTGCCACGTGGCAAGGCGGGGACCGTCCAATTGGTTTTAATTTTCAAAAATTCGGATAAATTAGAAAATAGTTTTAAAATAATAAAAAAATAGAAAAAATTTGAAAAAAATCAAAAACGGCGTCGTTTAGACCGGCTCCGACCCGTAGGGTCGGGCCGGGCGCCCGAGAGGCGCGGGCCCGGTTTGACCCGGTCCGGAAAATATTTTTTTAATATAATATAATAAAAAGATTCAAAAAAATTATAAAAAATCCGAAAATTCGTAAAAAAATAGAAAATCATTAAAAAATTCAAAAATAAAAAAATAAAAAAAAATTCGGAAAAATTCTAAAAAATTTCAGAAAATAGGAAATGGTCACAATCAACTGACCATGTCGTATTTCGGGTCTTTCGAACCCTAATTCCTCCAAAATGACGATTTTGCCCTTTAGGCAAATCGTCTCCCAAAAATCAAAGAAATTCAAAAAAATTCCAAAAAAACTCCAGAAAATAGAAAATGGCCACAATCAACTGGCCATGTCCTATTTTGGGTCTGTCAGACCCCAATCTTTCAAAATGACAATTTGGCCCTTTTGGCAAATCGTCTCCCAAAAATTCCAAGAAAATTTCAAAAATTTCAGAAAATAGGAAATGGCCACAATCAACTAGCCATGACTTATTTTGGGGTACTTCAACTCACAATCTATCCAAAATGACGATTTTGCCCTTTTGGCAAATCGTCCCCCAACAATTCCAGAAAATTTTAGAAAAATGCCAGAAAATAGGAAATGGCCACAATCAACTGGCCATGACCTATTTTGGGTCTTTGAAACCCAACCCCTTCCAAAATGACGATTTTGTCCTTTAGGCAAATCGTCTCCCAAAAAATTGAAGAATTCCAGAAAATAGGAAATGACCACATCCAACTGGCCATGACCTATTTTGGGTCTTCCAAACCCTAATCTTTCCAAAATGACGATTTTGCCCTTTTGGCAAATCATCTTTCCAAAAATTGAAGAAATTCATAAAATTTCAGAAAAATTTCAGAAAATAGGAAATGGCCACAATCAACTGGCCATGACCTATTTTTGGTCTTCTGAAACCCGACCCTTTTCAAAATGACGATTTTGCCCTTTTGGCAAATCGTCTCCCAAAAATTCCAAGAAAATTCCAAAAAAAATCCCAGAAGATAGGAAATGGCCACAATCAACTGGCCTTGATCTATTTCTGGTCTTTTGAGTCTTGATCCTTTCAAAAATGATGATTCTGCCCTTTTGGCATATCGTTCCTCAAGAAACCCTGAAAATTTCAAAAAAAATCCAGAAAATGGGAAATGGCCACAACCAACTGGTCAAGACCTATCTTTGGTCTTTCGAATCCCGATCTTTTCAAAAATGACGATTTTGCCCTTTAGGGAAATCGTTTCTCGAGAAATCCCGAAAAATTCAAGAAAAATCTCCAAAATAGGAAATAGCCATGATCAACTGGCCATGACCTATTTTGTTTATTTCAACACCCAAACCTCCCAAAAATTGACGATTTCGCTCTTCGAGCAAATCGTCCCCAAATCTTCACAGTCTACCCCTGGTCCTAAATCACACCTTCCCTAAGCCCATAAGGCTATACTAGGAAGCCATTGATTTGAATTAATGTGCATTGACGTGGTTCATTTATGCACTTGATTGCGCTTTCCTTATGTTGATTGTGATTTGATAGGACTAGTCTTCCAATCTGCATGAAACCCCTTGAATCAGACTTACCTCACCCAAAAATTACGCCTGTATGAAATCTTAGTTAGGAAAATCACTCGCGTTAGGTACCGAAAGGGCGTTGATAATGACACCAACGTAACCAAGTCCCCGAACCCTAAATCTCTGGTTCCGCAGAACTGATCGATCTCTCCCAATCGATTAGTGAGGTTTCCGGTCCACCTTCCAAGAAGGACCGGTGGCGACTCCAAATGCATGCACACATAGCACATGCCACCACGACCACACCAAGGCCGAATGCGATCGACTCTTATCGTCGAAACCCCCGCATAAAAATTTACTCCCATCGCAATTTGGTATGGGCCTGGGAGGGCCCGCGTCGAGAAAGCCCGCGATCCACATTTCAGAGTGGGGGCCCTATTCGACAATCCATTAGCGCGTAAAAAGAAAATTTCGCGAGGTCGCGACAAACTGGCGACTCCACTGGGGACGAACTCTAGAACCTATGGTTCTAGACCTCAAGTGGACTTAGGCCGTAATTAAAACGCTGAGTGATTTTCTGACACGTTTTCTGCAGGCGCTCTTGAAGGTGAGGTAAGTCCGCTTATGATAGGTGTTAAATGTTTTTGCAGATTGGAGTGATAAGGGGAGTAGTCTATGATTAACATTGTCTTATGCAGGTTGGGTGTAGGAATGTATGTTATGTGGATAATTTGAAGCGCTGATTGATATACAAACTGCTGTGCATGATTCACCTGCATATTTGAGGATCACGACACTTTTGCACAAAGCGCCCAAACCCAGGCCACGAAATCACCTGTTTAGGTAGCCATAGATAGGGAATCGATATGCGAGGCTCTAGCGTGGATTTGCGCTTGGGTTGACCATATTTGATCCCGCTCACTATTCAAGTCGATTCTTTTATCCATTTGTTGTTGATTGCGCTTATGGACGAATTTATCGACTCGAATAGTGAGAAGCCGTTAGGTCCATACTTGAGCCATTTTGATTTCTAGAGTCAAGCCTCACTTGTCTCATACGCATGTGTATGGATGGTTGGTATACCTAAAACCAAAATTCGTTAGGTATCGATTGTGGTAAGGTCCTTCCGTTTCTATTTAATTTGTCTGCCATCTTTGATTTCGTACGACATGCTGCATTCATCAAATCCAATGGTTGAGTCCAATTCCATTTTATAGTATGGATAGAGTAGATGTGGTCTCTCCAAGTCGGTCCAAGATTCCCAAGATATTCGAGTACGAGCGACGTGCCATCCGTTATCGAGCTACCGAGGCATTTAACGGATTCCACTCCTTCCGATTTGTCCAAGGGAGGGCACTTACTGGACGAAACCTCATCCGAGGGACGGATTGCTTCTACACCAAGTCCGCCGAGCAACTCGAGCGCAAGCACAAACACGAGCATAATATGGAAGGGATGATGAACCTTTATCGAAAGCGGAAGAAGGCGTTTCAAAGGACCATAGCCGATCCAAGACCCTCTCGAGTGGTCATCGAGATTTCATCAGACGAAGAGGATTCTCTCGAGAGCCAGTCGTCCTCTTCCACCCCCATAGACATTTCATCTGATGAAGACGGTGACCCGAGCTAGCCGGAGCAAGGACGACAAGCGACATTCCCCGAAGACTCGACTTGGGGCATCTCCTTAGGTTCTATAGGGTCGCATTCCGTTTGTCTCATTTTAATTATTTATCTATCCGAGTCCTCGAGTCTGTAAGGAGGGTCCGCCTGTGGAACTCCCTTCTACCTTTGGCACTTTGGCCTTTGAGTCATTTCTAAGCGTCCTGACATCGGAACGCGACACTGGAATTTCTCTCAACCATTCGGATTTTTCGGCTCAATTACATGTCTCATCCAAATGAAATTTTCGTTAGGACTCACACTTGACGTGTTCAACGCAAGTACGAGAATCTAATCCTCATTTCATGGTGCCTGGGACATGGAATTGAACCAGCCTATATCATGCATCATTGGTAATCCATGGTGATTAATTAAAGTCATCCGTGCCTTCTGAATTCAAGAGGAAATTAGATATTTGAATTGTTTTTGGTAAACAATTTCAATTTGGATGTCCTATCTCCCACTGAATTTAGGACACATTGGAATTGCATTTTTATCTTGTTGGACATTCCACAGATTTTTCTGGGGATTTGCCAAGAGTAATAACCATGGATTACGCTCATTCCAATTGTATGTTTTCTTTTGAAAAAATATTGATAAAGAACTTTTCACACGGAGCTAAGGCTTTGTAAAAGTCCTTATCTTCGTTAATCACAAGAAAGCATAAAATTGGAAGGATTCATGCTTTACTTCCCTTTCTAACATAGTTCTATAATTTAAAACAGGTAATTTCCAAAAGAGAAATCCAAAAAACCTGCGTGGAGACTTAGTCACAGGTTAAGATGGACCGGGATGGCGTGGAGAAACGCTTGACCACCTTAGAGAGCCAGATGACTCAGGTGATTGCAACGATGACAGAGATGAAGGCACTCATCTTCACCACACAAGGGGCATCCCCGACAGGCTCTAACCTTGACCTGACCGTGCGATCGGTTTTGCCTAAAATATCGGACATTGATCAAGCCGTAGGAGCAGAAGTCTTCTCCGAAAGCAAGCCTATGATGGCCGATCTGGAAAAACAGCACAAGGGAAAGCTTGGTATTATTGAGGAAGATGCATTGACCGGAGAGAATCTGTTCGTCACATACCTGATTCGAGAGAAAGACTCTAGCCACCATAAGAGCTTTGAAGGTCACGCGAACCCAATCAGCGTCGAAACATGTCCATGCAACGCCTCTCCCACATGCCTTAAAGGGAGGATGCTTGAGGTTCTACAAAGACCAGAATTTGCCAAGAGATACGATGGCATTGGCTGTCCGAAAACTCACATCGATTACTATTTGGAAGCAATGGTTGATTATGACTGGGATGATTCACTTCTTGTCCAGAATTTTCGGCATAGCCTGGTTGGTCCCGCGTTAGGATGGTTTACAGCGCTTGCCGTCAAGGGTATCTTAGAATGGGACGATTTGGCCAATCAGTTTCTTCAGCAATACGATTTCAACAAGAAGGCCACCCCTACCTGAATGGATCTGGTACTTGTGAAGCAAAGGAGAAATGAAAGCTTCAAATCATTCGCACAAAGGTGGAGAGCGAAAGCAGCCCGAGTCCAACCCCCGCTGGACGAAGATGAGTTAATAGAGCACTGTCTGAAAGCTCTCCCCTATAATTCCTTTAATCGGTTGAGTACGGCTCATTACCAATCATTTTCACAATTTGTACATGCGGGTGAAAGAATAGAATGGGCTAAGCGCGATAGTATAATCAGAGAAAAAGAAAGTCGCGGAAAATATTCTCAAACGAGTAAAGAACCGGTCAGGGAGATGAAGACCAACTATCAAGGAATGACGGTCGCGAGTCAAATTTCTGAACACAAGTCGAGACATCAATCACCTGATTCCGTTCCTCGCCGGAGACAACCAGTGCCCAAGATAGAGAAAGCTGACCAATCAAGCAGGAGAGGTCCTCCATTCTTTACACCACTACCACTTCCTATGTCAGAACTGCTTCCCCGACTGTTGGAGGAAAGGTTGGTAGCCAAAAAAATACCGAGGGCGAAGCCGCCAAGATTCCCAGGGTTCGACATGAACCGAACATGTGCATACCATATGGGTGAGAAGGGACATAATGTAGACAATTGTCGAGCACTACAATATGATGTACAGGCTCTCATTGACAACAACCTACTGGCGTTCGATAAGGCATGCCCCAACATCCAACAAAACCTTTTACAAGATCACGAAATCAGTGATGTATCCGAGGATGGACCGAAAGGCGATCTAAGGCTTATCACCAACGTACCCGAGTTACATGAGGTACCAGCTTTATCTTCTCAAAACCCAAAGAAATGTACCACCTCGATGGGGCGAAAAGAACCATGCTTGGCCGAGAAGGGTAATATGGGCATCATCGGTAGGGTTGAAGACCCTGCTTTTACATCATCCTTCGCGAAGTTTAACTTAACCTATGAAGGATATGCGATAGAAACTATGAGGGAGGAATCATGGGAGATCCCTGCTGGGTATTCATTGAGCGTCAAGGGTATTGAAGAGATCGAAGAATTAGATGAGTACGAGGAGCGTATGAAAGAAGCGCCCCGAGAAGACAGAAAGTTCATCTGGGATGCCACCAAAGGAAGTGAGATGCCATTTAGAAAGCAAAATCTGATATGTGAGGCTAACAAGACAGTCGTACCAAGCTCATTGGAGCAGGAGGACCCGTCGGCACCAACTCCTATCCGGGATAATGCCTTGTGCGGAACATCGAGAGTTTGCGAGCCCAAGAAGAAATCGCCAATGCAGTTTACATCACTTCCCATGCCACTATCAAAACTGCTCCCAATACTCTTGGAAAAAGGGATGGTGACCAAGGAGGTGTCGAGGTATAATCATCCCTTGTCCAAAGGATATGATGAAGCCAAGTCGTGCGCCTACCATGCAGAGGAGAAAGGGCACAAAGCAGACAACTGTATTCGACTGAAAATCAAGGTGCAGAAACTCATCGACAATGGCGTTTTGGATCTCGAGGGGATAAAGCAGAACAGCCAGCAAGACTCGTCATCGGATTGCCAAGGACTGGACATGGTGTACATGGATAACCCTATCGAAGACTATGCCAGCCCAGCTGACCGGACTATCGATGACAGCAGACTACATAGATAAGGGAGTCACTTCCTCCTTTCCATCATCACTCTTTAGTCTATTTGCATTGTAGTTCATCTGTAGTTCCAAGTGCAATTTCTTAAAAAAAAACAACAACAAAAAATCAAAAAGAACAAAAAATCAAAAAGGACAAAAAATCAAAAAATTAAAAATAGGGGACAGGTGGGAACACAAATCGGTCGATGACGATTCAAATGAGAGAAAAGAAAATGCAAAAAAAAAAAGAGACGAAAAGAGAAGAAGAGCCCTGAGACCTTATTTCCCACACGTCTCCTAGTTTCCAAAATTTTGGGATAGCAAGGATGTCCAATGATATGAGGACTAGCCCCCATCTCACGTTTCCAGTTTTAATCTTTTATCTTAAAACATCTCCCAAAGAAATGCACCGTGCATGAATTTTTCCTTATATGTCAACTAACCATCTTGGTGACATTTCAGGCATGCCATTCCAAGCATACATAGTAGGTTATTACGTGGTTCGGGTTCTCGAGAGGGAGCTACCCTCCAAATCGAAGAAGAGGATGAAGAGCAGAATCTGAGAGAGTTAAGGTATAGCTGGGATCGCCATGAAGAGTCCAAACCACCCGTCGCCGAGGGTACCATTTCAGTAAACATAGGGACCTCAGAGGATGTCAAGGAGGTGAAAATCGGTGAAAGTCTATCATCGACAGAGGCGTTTAGGATAATTGAACTCCTCAGAGAGTACCAGGACATTTTCGCCTGGTCATATGCGGACATGCCGGGATTGGACGCCAGCATTGTGGAACATAGGCTACCGACCGATCCTAGTATTCCTCCTAAAAAGCAGAAACTTAGGAGGACGAAACCCGAGCTGGCAAAGAAAATTGAAGAAGAAATAATGAAACTCCTTAAGATAGGGTTCATTGAAGTAATTGCATATCCAGAATGGATCGCTAATATCGTCCCTGTCATGAAAAAGGACGGGAGAGTTCGAGTCTGTGTAGACTACCGGGATTTGAACAGGGCTAGTCCCAAAGACGACTTCCCGTTGCCACATATCGATGTCATGGTCGATAGTACGGCAGGATTTGAACGGTTCTCTTTTATGGATGGGTTCTCTGGCTACAACCAAATCCGTATGAGGGAGGAGGATAAAGCCAAGACGTCATTCATCACGCCCTGGGGCACTTTCTGTTACAAAGTCATGCCGTTTGGCCTAAAGAATGCTGGGGCAGCCTATCAGAGGGCGATGGTTACCCTTTTTCATGACATGATGCATAAAGAGATAAAGGTGTATGTAGACGACATGATAGCGAAGTCTAGATGCGGTGAAGATCACACCGCAGTGTTGAGGAAATTGTTCGAACGACTCAGGAAGTATCAGCTGAGGCTAAATCCCACGAAGTGTGTATTTGGGGCAAGATCTGGCAAGTTGCTGGGGTTTATAGTTAGCAGTCGTGGTATCGAGATCGACCCCACCAAAGTCCAAGCCATCCTCAGCCTTGGGACCCCCTCAACAGTTAAGGAAGTGAGGAGCCTTTTAGGCAGATTGAACTACATCGCTCGCTTTATATCCCAGCTTTCAGAAACAGCCAAGCCGTTCTTTAAGTTCCTGAAAAAAAATGCTAGAATCAAGTGGGACCGCGAATGTCAACAAGCGTTTGACAGGATTAAAGAATATCTGATTAATCCGCCGATATTGGTGCCTCCGATTCCTGGTGTTCCTCTGACCCTCTACCTCACTATTCACAACGAGTCCTTGGGAGCTTTACTCGCTCAGACGAATCCCGAAGATGGCAAAGAGCGAGCGATTTATTATCTAAGCAAGAAGTTCGCCGCGTCAGAGGCGAAATACTCTGGGATAGAGAAAACGTGCGTCGCGCTAATATGGGTGCTCCGCAGGCTAAGGCAGTACACCCTTCACCATAGTATTCAGTTAGTCACGGAGAATGATCCGATCAAATACCTGCTAGAGAATCCGCCATTGGTGGGAAAATTGGCCAAATGGCAGGTACTCTTGTCTGAATTTGACATAAGGAGCTCGAATCAGAAGTCAGTGAAAGGGCGAGCCATCGCCGATATGTTAGCAGAGAGTTCACGAGGTCATGACACCCCCGACGGAGAAGAGGAAGCCGAGGGTCATATTCTGACACTCTCAGATGACAAGTGGACTATGTATTTCGATGGCGCGGTCAATTTAGCCGGGGCAGGTACTGGGGCAATCTTAATATCTCCAGATGGCCAACACTACCCTGTAGCCGCGAAGTTGACATTCCCGTGCACTAATAATGTGGCGGAATATGAAGCTTGTATCTTAGGGCTACAGTTGGCCCTTAACATGAGGGTACAGAAGCTACAGGTGTATGGTGATTCGATGCTAATAATCCTGCAGACCCAAGGCGAATGGAAAACGAGAGATCCTAAGCTACCATAAATTCTTGGAGGAAATGACTGAAGAATTCGAAGTTATCAATTTCGAGTATCTGCCGAGGACGCAGAATCACTTCGCTGATGCGTTAGCTACCTTGTCTTCCATGCTTCAAATAACGAACGGTATGGACATCGAGCCGCTAAGGATTGGCATTCACCTAGGAACCGGCACATTGCATGGTAATTAAAGAGGGGTTCGATGATCAATCTTGGCATCACGACATTAAAAATTACCTGGCAAAAGAGAGATTTCTTCCAGGTGCTCAGACCGGGGACACGAAATGTATAGCAAAGGTGGCCGGCAAGTTTTCCCTCAGCAGCCAAGTTCTCTACAAAAGATCTTATGATTCAGTGCTCCTCAGGTGCGTGGACGCCAGTGAAGCCAAGTCACTTATGAGCGAAATACACGAGGGAGAATGTGGTCCCCACATGAATGGTCATCTCCTCGCCAAGAAAATCATGCGATTGGGTTATTACTGGATAACCTTGGAATCGGGCTATAATCAACATGTGAAATCATGCCGTCAGTGTCAGGTGTACCGGGATAGAATCAATGCACATTTGATCGAGCTTCACCAAATGTCCAAGACAGGGCCGTTCTCCATGTGAGGGATCGATATGATAGGCCCGATCAATCCCAAGGCTTCAAACGGACATCGCTTCATACTGGTAGCAATCGACTATTTCGCGAGGCTGTGTCATATACGAATGTCACCGCGAAAAACGTGGCAAGATTCGACAGGCGAGACATCATCTCGAGAATCCATCAAGAGATGGTACTTCAAGAAGATTAAAAAGAGAGAAGAAGAAGAAGAAGAAGAAGAAGAAGAAGAAGAAGAAGAAGAAAAAGTCAATAGCCCAGGTCATCGGGATAATTGATTGAAGATCCACTTGGATCAGACTCCCCACCAAAAGAGCATGTTGGGGCAGAGCCATCAAGACCCTACCGACAAGTAGCGATGCGTAGGCTACTGGGGCAGGGCATCTCGAGAGAGACAATACCTTCAAGCGTTGAAAGGGCAACACTTTGAGGATGAAGAGAGACCGGAAGCCCTAAGTAAGGGGCATCCCGAAAAATGGGAGATCGCAAAAGTTACGAAATAGATTAAAGTAGTCAACCGGGGCAAATGCCACCTGACCGGGGCAGCCAGATCAAGAGTAAAGTGGTATCGTTCCAGTTCATTTTTAACACGGAACATACATTAACTCTTCATTTCTTATCTTGACAGGGACTACCCGTCGTGCAGATAGGTGAGTATCCTTCTCCTTTAAAACTCCAAAGAAGCTCCAAGCCTTTGACCATCTCATCCGATCGAGTTGGATCGTACATTCTCAGACTTTGTGCAATTACATCCAGATGGGAACACATAATTAAGGGTGAAGTTGTATTGTTCCAGTTTTCTCTATATTTGAGAACGTATACTAATACATCTCTTTTGCGTCTCCAGGGACTCCCCACCATGGCGGGCAGGTAAGTACCCCTTCCCTTATCTCTTAGAGCTTAAAATTTTCGGAAACACTTCTTTCGACTTTGAAAGGTCTTTGAGCCATTGAAATTCCGAAGAGTCTAGAGATACTCAATAATTCTACGTGTGAAAAAAAAAATGCATGCGAAATTCTTGAAATCTTTTCATCTGCACTCACATTTAAAAGCTTTTGGAATCATCCAATACATGCATTGGAACATGCATATTGCATCAAGGATCCCAGTAAGGGACGTTTTGGATAAAAAGAAATGAATTTTCAAAATGGAATGTTTAAAACTGTCAAAAGGAGTATCTCAGACGATGAGAGGCAACCCATGCCCAAACACGTCCCTACAAACACTTGAGTGATGAGTGAAGTAAGAACTAGAATAGGAACCGTGTTCGCGGATGTAGGGATCATTCGCAGTGGTTACCTAGATTGAAAAGATGAATGGCATTCTGTTCTCTATCCCAAACACCACAAGTCAACCATTGTTAACCAATTTGGGCGGATGCTTCAATTCTATAACCCTGTCAAGAGCCACCCCACATTGGGGCCAATCAGAAGGAATTCCAGCGGCAGTATGAGGTAAATGGTTAGAAATCTTTTTGCTCGAACCATCATCAATCTTCGAGTGTTTCTTTACATTCAAACTCGTACCGTGATTCAAGTGCTTTAGAACGACGAAAAGCGGTCGCTTCTCTATCCTACACACACTCATCCTTTGCGCAGCCCCATTGAGCCTGCATATCCGTTTCATTAACCCCGTTGGTGATCATTGCCCATTCCAAGATGAAGACGGCGCCACCTCAAATCGGGAGAACTTAAAAGAACTGGGTCTATAGACAAGGCATAAATTAACTCTTCAATGTGCTAAGATTTTGTTCGCATGTGTGTCTAGCATGATCTAAAAAATCTTGCCCAAAAAAAAAAAGAAAAGAAAAGGTGGGATTAAAAAAAAGGGGGGGGGGCAGTCCCGGGCATCAAAAAGCAAAGTGCTTGGTAAAAGCAAGGCCAATGCCCATTCAAATTCTTGTATATTTATAAATCATCCAAAGGATTCCGGGATACCCAAATGTCAATCCCCAGTGGAATCTACTTGTAAAAGAAAATGCCCAAGGGAATCAAGTCATGAAGTTATCCCCAGCCGGAGCGCGTCCAAGTGACGACTAAACCATCCTTGAGCAACGAGGGTGCTTTCTGAAGATCAATCCAAGGGTCAAGATCGGTGGTAAATCTGCAATGATCACCAACATCAAACCCCCCTTTCATATATTCTGAGCCAAAAACAGGCCTTTCTCAGTCCCCAATCCTCACCTACGTTACAACCCTTGAAAGTCTTTTTCGATTAAGGTACTTGAGTTAACGTAGAGTTTAAATGATTTTAAGCATCGCTCGAAGAGGTACGAGCAAGACTATTTCTCTCTCATTTTTGCAGGGTTCTTGACTTGTAAACCCGAAGCAGATGATGAAGATTTTCAATTCATTGGCCTCGACTCGACCACGAGTCCCCTTTGAAAACCATTAACCGAACCCAACATTACGGTCCCTCAAAAGTCCCTTTCCGATCAATCAAATGGTATACACTGCGAACAGTTCCAAAACCTTGAACATAGGTTCGAGAGAGAATTTGAGTGTCTCAAAAAGGACATTAAGTGAAAAGAAACCTCCTAAAAAATGGTGAGGAGCCCTCTTTGATGAACGTACTCCAATTAGCATTTTAACTAAACCATTTTGCTTATCTCAGATCATTAGATCCAAAACCCTCCCTAAAAGGGGCTTTGATTGTCACATCGTGATGCAAAATGTTTTGGATGATCTCCTACATCATTAGTATACCCTGATAAATTTTTTGGCTGAAAGAAATTTTTGACAACATTAAGAATAAAAAATCCCTCTGCTTGTCTAGGAAACCCTATTTCAAAACAAGGAAAAATCCCTCTGCTTGTCATGGAATCCTCAGTCAAAACAAAAATCCCTCTGCTTGTCAAGGAAACCCTATTTCAAAAAAAAATAATAAAAAAATCCCTCTGCTTGTCATGGAATCCTCAGTCAAAACAAAAAATCCCTCTGCTTGTCAAGGAAACCCTATTTCAAAAAAATAAAAAAATCCCTCTGCTAGTCATGGGAACCCCTTTTCAAAATCAGACCAAAACCCCATCCGACATTGCGAGCCGCAGTCATGGGGGAGTCTTTTTTAAATAAATAAAAAAATTCCCTCTGCTAGTCATGGGAGAACCCTTTTAAAAAAAATCAAAAACAAAAAGTCCCATCGGACATGGAAACCCTCGTCCGAGGAACCTTTTTTCAAAAAATCAAACAGTCTCATCAGACGTGGAGAACCATCGTCCCGGGACCCTTTTCAAAAAATCAAATAGTCTCATCGGGCGTGGAGAACCCTCGTTTGGGGAACCCCTTTTTCAAAAATCAAACAATCCCATCAGACGTGGAGAACCCTCGTCCTGGGACCCCTTTTAAAAAAAATCAAAAATCAAACAGTCTCAGCGGACGTGGAGAACCCCCGTCCTGAGGACCCTTTTCAAAAAATCAAATATTCCCATCGGACGTGGAGAACCCTCGTCTGGGGAACCCCTTTTTAAAAAATTAAACAATCCCATCAGACGTGGAGAACCCTCGTCATGGGACCCCTTTAAAAAAAATCAAAAACCAAAAATCAAACAGTCTCAGCGGACGTGGAGAACCCCCGTCCTGAGACCCCTTTTCAAAAAATCAAGTAGTCTCAGCGGACTTGGAGAACCCTCGTCCTGGGACCCATTTTCAAAAACTCAAAAAATTCCATCGGACGTGGAGAACCCTCGTCCGGGAAACCCTTTTTCAAAATCAATCAAACAGTCCTATCAGATGTGGAAAACCCTCGTCCTAGGACCCCTTTAAAAAAAAAAGAGTCAAGCAGTCCCATCAGACGTGGAGAACCCTCGTCCTGGGAACCCTTTCAAAAAACACAAAAATCCCCTCTGACTTGGAGAACCCTCGTCATGGAAAACCCTTTCAAAAACAAAAAATCTCATCAGACGTGGAGAACCCTCGTCCCAAGAACACTTTTCAAAGGAAAAACTCAAGGAAAATTTAAGAAGTCCCTTCTGACCCCGCTAGTCAGCGTCATGGGATCCCCTAAAGCAAATAGGTGCTTAGAAGCCGACCCAAGACTGGAGCTCAAAAGGCTCACTTGCCGCTTCGAAAGCACGATGACCTAGATAAATCTCTCTGTAAGTGTTCACAGGTTGGTAGCCGCGGATCTGTCATCTTCCGGACCGGATCGCCAATTTTCAGCTACAGAAGATTTCTTCCACCCCAAATCCCACCAGACAGGGATCTACGACAGAGGTATCTCAAAGCACAGTTCAAGATCGGAGCCCCTAACGCTCGCGACTTGCCGCCTAGAGATACGGCGACCGCCTTTTCCACGAAGCACGCGCCGGATAGCCATGCCTCGAAGCTCTCGCTCTTCGGAATGGATTGCAGCCGGTAGCCGCGGAAGAGACATTTATTCCACCCCAAATCCCACCAGACAGGGATCTACGACAGAGGTATCTCAAAGCACAGTTCAAGATCGGAGCCCCTAACGCTCGCGACTTGCCGCCTAGAGATACGGTGACCGCCTTTTCCACGAAGCACGCGCCGGATAGCCATGCCTCGAAGCTCTCGCCCTTCGGAATGGAGTGCAGCCGGTAGCCGCGGAAAAGACTTTGAAGGCCATGGTATAGCGGACCAGAAGCTACAAAGGGAGGAATAAAACCTGGTATAGTGAGTCAGAAGCTACGAAGGTAAAAAAAAAAAAGCATAAAAAAACAAAAACAAAAATAAAACAACAAAAACAAACAAACAAAAACAAAAACAACAAAAAAAACAACAAAACAAAAAAAAAGGGGAAGCCGAGCCCGCGATTTCAACGCCCCAGGAGCATAACGACGAACTCCCATATCCCACGAGCACAGCAGCGGACAGGTAGGTAAGCTCCAGGTAAACTTCCCCCTCCCCGGCCCACGTTCAAATAGTTAAAGCGAACCGGGGACGAATTTGAGCTTTCACCGATGGGTTTCTTAGAGTCTAATGTCATGGCCTTTCTTTTTCTCCAGTCGAGTCGGTTAAGACTCAGGTGTCATTTTTGTCTTTGAAAGCGACCTCTGACGAGCTCACTCTCAAAGAGGGGCAGCTGTTGACACATGATTTTTAATCACCTTTTATTTTGATTTTACTTCTTAAAATTAATGAAAAATAACAAAAAGTCATAAAATTACAAAATCAACTTTGGAAGCCTTGGCCCAGTCCTAGGAACCAATTTTGAACAAAAAAAAAATTTCGAAATTTTTAATATTTTTTCGAATTTATTTAATTATAAAAATAACCAAAAAATCAGAAAAAATAACATTCCTGGTCAGAAAAATACACAAAAATAGTCAATAATTTTATTTTAATTTCCTCTTCAGGTTGGTCTTTATAAATCTCAAAAATTCGACTTGGGTCATTATGTTCCTTCACAAACATAAACCCGAATCGACCATAAAAATTACCTTTTGAGTCCCCTAATTTTTAATTTCCACTTTTAATAAGCCATGACATTATAATCTAGAGCCTTGAAGTGTTATTGGGTCAATTAGGCCTTCAATTTGATCAATTTTGATGAAAAGGACCTAATTGCACAAATTTCTTTGCGATTTAGTCCCCGGTTTCGCGGATCCTAAAATTAAATTCTCTCTAAGGACACCCATGAAAATAAAATACCCCTACCCTATAGTTTTCATCATGCCGAATTCATTGGTGGCCTCAATTTGAATTGATTTGATCGTTTAAGCCTCCGATTTAGCGAAAATCGATTTCGGATCCTAGGCACGATTTGGGGTTTTCATCAAATTCCAATTCAATTGTTCGTGATAATACTCATCTTAAATGGAAAACGTGCCGAGGAGTCCGATTTTGGGGTCAATTTCACGAAAAAAGATCAATTGCGAGCTCAATTGGGCGAAAAATGCGCGGTCGGATCGGTCGGGTCGGACTCGACCCGACCCGACCAAACCGGGTCTGCAACCAAAGTTGCAGACCGGCGTTTTTCACGTACAAGAGTACAGTGAGGCAGGGGAGAGCAGAGCAACGGCGAGCAACCCCGGTCGACCAAGACTGAAGGAAACAGGTGCTTTTTCAGAGCAGGACGAGGTGCGTGATCGTCCTCGGAGGTCGCCACGGGTCGACTATAAAGCCGAAGAGAGAGAGAGAGAGAGAGGGTAGAGTTCACGGTTTTTTTAGAAAAAGAGAGGAAGATCCGAGCGAGTGTGGGTGGAAGGAGGAGAGAGCGAGCGAGAGCGCGCCCATACGAGTCCTACCACGACGCCAGACGACTAATAAGCCATAGTCACGCCGCCGCTCGTCGCCGTTTCCGCAAAACAGGTCGGTACCCTACCCTGTTTCATACTCTGTTTTTTTCGTTACTGTGAGTTTTGGTCCGGGGTGACCTCCGACAAAGCCGAGCCAAACCGACCCCATACCGACGTTAGTTTAGGTCCCTGTGTTGATGTTTGAACGTCAATTTGCTTCGATTTTGCGCAAAACGTCCATAGATCTAGCATAAACGTTCGTTTTCGCATGCCCGCCAACCGTTCGGCGAAATGCCCGCCGGTTGTTTCTAGGCACAATGGCCACGGCCGAGTCTCGTTTGAGCATGTTTTCGACATATTCTTGCCCTTAAGGTGTCCTAGTATCATCGCTAAGCATTGTGCGTTGTTTGTTTTGCATCGACCCGTGCCGAAAACGGCGGTTGGAGCTCCTGGTCCCAAACCCGAGCCGAGAGCTCGGTCCGGCGAAGCCGGTGGCCACCGAGGTCCAAGCGACCTCAGGTAAGTCGCTAAACACCCTTTGAATACTATGTGAACGGCTGAAAATGAGTTTGAAACAAAAAAAAAATTCCGGAAAACGCCTCGCCGGAACCGAATCGGTGGGGGCTCGTTTTGCCTATTTCCGGCGACTTAGTGGCTATGAATCTTGATGTATGTTGGTGTGGCTTGCTTAAGGAGTTGAATGCCGCGAAAATGAGCGAAAAACATGCAGGTTCGGGCTCGGTCCCGATTTTCCGGCGAGGATTCCGGCCGACTTGCGGAAAAATCACTGTTCCGGCAAGTCGCCGGTCATCCTCTCCGGCGGACCATTGACCAGTCAACAATAGTTGACTGGTCAAAGGTGACGTGGCACCACGTAGGCGGCCACGTCAGCCGCGGCGGGTCCGCGGTGGCAAAAAAAAGAAGAAGAAAGCCTTAGATCGGACGGTGGGCGATGTGCCACGTGTCGCGATCTAGGAATTTTCAAAAATAAATAAAAGATTTTATAATAATAAATAATATTTTCGGAAATGAAAAAATATTAGATCGGACGATCGTGGGAGCGCCACGTGTCGCGATCTGATGGCTCAAAGCCAAATGGATTGGACGGATGGGATTGCGCCACGTGTCGTGATCCGACTTTTTCAAAATTAAATTAATCCGATGGCTAGGATAGTGCCACGTGGCAAGGCGGGGACTGTCCGATTGGTTTTAATTTTCAAAAATTCGGATAAATTAGAAAATGGTTTTAAAATAATAATAAAAATAGAAAAAATTTGAAAAAAAATCAAAAACGGCGTCGTTTAGATCGGCTCCGACCCGTAGGGTCGGGCCGGGTTTGACCCGGTCCGGAAAATATTTTTTTAATATAGTATAATAAAAAAGATTCAAAAAAATTATAAAAAATCCGAAAATTCGTAAAAAATAGAAAATCATTAAAAAATTCAAAAAATAATAAAAATAAAAAAAAATCGGAAAAATTCTAAAAAATTTCAGAAAATAGGAAATGGTCACAATCAACTGACCATGTCGTATTTCGGGTCTTTCGAACCCTAATTCCTCCAAAATGGCAAATCGTCTCCCAAAAATCAAAGAAATTCAAAACAATTCCAAAAAAACTCCAGAAAATAGAAAATGGCCACAATCAACTGGCCATGTCCTATTTTCGGTCTGTCAGACCCCAATCTTTCAAAATGACGATTTTTCCCTTTTGGCAAATCTTCTCCCAAAAATTCCAAGAAAATTCCAAAAATTTCAGAAAATAGGAAATGACCACAATCAACTGTTTATGACTTATTTTGGGGTACTTCAACTCACAATCTTTCCAAAATCACGATTTTGCCCTTTTGGCAAATCGTCCCCCAAAAATTCCAGAAAATTTCAGAAAAATGCCAGAAAATAGGAAATGGTCACAATCAACTGGCCATGACCTATTTTGGGTCTTTGAAACCCAACCCCTTCCAAAATGACGATTTTGTCCTTTAGGCAAATCGTCTCCCAAAAAATTGAAGAATTCCAGAAAAAATTCCAGAAAATAGGAAATGGCCACAATCAACTGGCCATGACCTATTTTGGGTCTTCCAAACCCTAATCTTTCCAAAATGACGATTTTGCCCTTTTGGCAAATCATCTTTCCAAAAATTGAAGAAATTCATAAAATTTCAGAAAAATTTCAGAAAATAGGAAATGGCCACAATCAACTGGCCATGACCTATTTTAGGTCTTCTGAAACCCGGCCCTTTTCAAAATGACGATTTTGCCCTTTTGATTCTGGGTCTTTTATGCGAAATATAGAAATGCTATGACATAAAGTAAATACACAGCAAATATTTAGACACCAACAGGAGGCTCGGCCTTCCGATTCTGGGTCTAATAGGTAAAATGTAAGGAGTGAAAGGTGGTCTTACCAAGATTGAACCCAAAACAAGCTCGGAAATCCAATTTGGCACTCGCGGACTCAAGTCTGATCAGTCTGACCTTTGCTACTTCAAACAGCTCTACGGGACAAATGGCTCGGCCAAATTGGACTCACGATATGTCATTAGAACGGCAAGAGAATAAACTTTCTAACAGTATATGGCTCGTTCCCATACGATTCCTAACGAAAGAGTTATGGTCGAAAAACCGGACGGTTTTCAATCGCCCAATGACCAGAATCTGTCCCAGAAAACTCCTTCAATTCAACCATTAAAACCCATCCAAAACTCAACTAGACTACAATCTCAGCTTGCTAGATTCCTAATTTAGGTGCTAGAGACATTTTATCGAATATTGGAAGCAAGGCAAGCCCTTGAATCACTCACAATGTTCACGGCACCACCTTGACAGAACCGGTTCAGATTTTTCGAACAAAACAATAAGGGATCAGCCCTTAAATCCAAATATAATCCATATTCAAACCATAAAACACAATAATATATGTCTTAACAAGGAGTGAGAGGTGGTCTTACCAAGATTGAACCCAAAACAAACCCGAAAATCCAATTTGGCACCCGCGGACTCAAGTCTGATCAGTCTGACCTTTGCTCCTTCAAACAGCTCTACGGGACAAACGGCTGGTCCAAATTGGGCTCACGATATGTCATTAGAACGGCAAGAGAATAAGATTTCCAATGGTATATGGCTCGTTCTCATACGATGTCTAACGAAAGAGTTATGGCCGAAAAACCGAACGGTTTTTGATCTGGGCGGCGAGCTGAGCGAGAGGAAAAAACGAAAATGAAAGAGAGAGAGTTGAGGGAGAAGAAGAGTCGGGAGATGATGAGGGGGAGGAGATAAATAGGCAGCGGGAAGGAGAGAGGGAGTGGGGGAGAGAGAGAGAGAAAAAAAAAATATAATAATAATAAAATAATAAAATAATAAAATAATAAAAGTAAAAATAAAATAAAATAACAAAAAGAGAAGGAAAAATCATTAGTCCCCTTTTCCTTTTAAATGATGATGTTTCCCTTCTTTTCCTTTTAATCATTACTAATATTTTTGTCAAATTCAATTTTATGGTGATCAGAGAACACCTAAAATCAAACCTGAATTTTACTATTTATGAGGTTAGAAAATAGATAAAATAAAAATAAAAATACCAACTATTTTTATATATCTTTGTGACCTCAAATATTATTTTTCTTGATTTTCTTCTTTTCTTTTTTTTCTTTTTTTTTCGAAAATATTAAAAAAATGAAAATTATGAAAATAATTTTTTTGGTCAAAATGGTTCATTTAGCTTGGCCAAGGTCACCAAAATTGATTTTTCAATTTTTGAAATTTTTATAGATTTTCTATGAATTTTTTAAAAAAAGAAAAAAAGCTTGATCAAAATTTAGGTGTCAACAGCTGCCCCTCTTTGAGAGGAATCTCGTTAGAGGTTTCTCTCAAAGATGAGGTGACACCTGAGTCCTGATCGACTCGACTCGGGAAACTAAAGGAAAAGGAGTTATGACATACAATCTTCATGCTTGTCCATGTATGCTCTTTCTTGAAGGGGGAACATTCATTTGACATGAGAGAGTGAGATAGTAGAGAGACATACCTGCCACTTACCTGTTCGATGTTTATGCGATTTTCGCGATGTCTGATGGATTCAAGAGAAATTCTAGGAACTCGTTACTAGAGTATCCTAGAGAGGTTAAGCTCTGACCCGTATGGTAGGTCAAACCATAATGGGATTCCTAACTGATAGGAATCTAAGGAAGACGCGTCCCATTTGGGATTTGCCAAGGATTTTGATCCGTATGGTGGATCGGACCATTGAGTTGACCATTATGACGGTTTCTACCATGAGTTGACCCTTCAGGCGGTTTCTACCTTTGACTGACCCTTCATGCGGTTTCTACCATTAATTTGACCCTTTAGGCGGTTTCTACCATTGGTTTGACCCTTCAGGCGGTTTCTACCTTTAGTTGACCCTTCAGGCGGTATCTACCTTGAATCGACCCTTCAGGCGGTTTCTACCTTGTGTTGACCCTTCAGGCGGTATCTACCTTGGTTTTGCTTTGAAAAGGGGTCTCATGACGAGGGTTCTCCACGTCCAATGAGACTGCCTGGTTTTTGAAAAGGGATCTCATGACAAGGGTTCTCCACGTCCGATGAGACTGCCTGATTTTTGAAAATGGGTCTCATGACGAGGGTTCTCCACGTCCGATGAGACTGTTTGATATTTTTGAAAATGGGTCTCATGACGAGGGTTCTCCACGTCCGATGAGACTGCCTGATTTTTTAAAATGGGTCTCATGACGAGGGTTCTCCACGTCCGATGAGATTGCCTGGTTTTTGAAAAGGGGTCTCATGACGAGGGTTCTCCACGTCCAATGAGACTGCCTGATTTTTGAAAATGGGTCTCATGACGAGGGTTCTCCACGTCCGATGAGACTGTTTCTTTTAAAAGGGTTTTTCTTCCCCTTTTTTTTAGAGATCCCGAAGTTTGTCGGGAATTCAGTTTTGAAGGAGTGAAAGATTTTATTTTGACAAAACTTCACTTGAGTCTGCTGAGCCGACATTCTGAGAGCTGGGTTCTCCAGGTATCCTGCAGAAAGTTCAAACCTGAAAGATTTTTCTTCACCAAGAAAATGTTAATAATCTTTGGGAAGACAATAATTGTCCAATTGACAAAATTTTATGACTTAAGTTTTAGTCATGAAATGTGCATTTTGATGCTGGAGGTTATCCAAAGCATTCTTACAACATGCAAATGTGATCACAAATTCCTTGCATGGAAAATTCGGATCAACAGTTTGAAAATTCCAAAAAGAGTTTGTTCAAAACATCAATTGGAATATTTCTCGACAAGGAGGCCATCTCATCTGTTTTGAGGTAATGATTTTTATAGGGGATGTACTCAATTCCCTACTGACCTGTGCCTAGGTTTTACGCTCATTCGCAGCGCATACATTTTGATCGGTCGGGAGGTCTTCCACGGGACCGTAATGTTGGGCTTGGATATTGGTTTTCAAAGGGGGGACTCACTTTTGAGTCGGGGCCATTGAATGAAAGTCTTCACCATCTGCTCCGGGTTTACAAGTCAAGAACCCTGCAAAATGAGAAAGAAATAGTCTTGCTCGTACTTCTTCGAGCTAAGCAATATGTTAACCCAAGTGTCTTAGTCAGAGAAGACTGTTTCAGGGTTGTGACATTGGTAGGATTGGGGACCGAAAAAGGCTTGTTTTTGGCCCAGAATTCGTGACGGGTTTGACATTGGTGATCATTGCTGATTTGCCTCCTGTCATTTCCTTTCTGCATCTTTAGTCTTTGAGGTGCGCAACCGATTTTGAGGTGTGCACCAGCTCTTTAGAGAGCGTCTCTTGTGGTATTAAGAGGTTGACAACTCTTTCTGTGTTTTTGCTCCACGGCTGACATCATTTGGGGAGCTGTCTTCTTGATCTGACTCCATTAGGGGTTTTTCCCTCTTCTTTTCCCTACCAGGTTTCTTTAGGGATCGATCAAATTGTTCACCCGAGCATCGGCCTCGCTTTTACCAGGCACTTTGCTTTTTCTTGATGCTGGAGATTTCTTTAATCTCTTGTCGAAAGTGGGATGCTTGGCAATTGTGCTAGATATATGACTTGGCTCTTAGCACGCTTGAGTATCAACTTAGTAGTTTTCTTCGTAAACCCTAAGTCTTGAACTTCTCCGTTCCTGAAGTGATTTGTCTTTGCTTTGGAACTTGCAATGATCACCAATGGGTTTATGAAATGAATTTGCAGGCTCAACTTGGCTATGCAAAGGATATGGTGTGTGGGATAGAGAAATGAATGCTTCTCATCATCCTATGACATTTGGATTACCATATAAACAATACACAAAGATTGATGTTAGTCCGAGCAAGAAAATTTCTAACCATTTTCTCCTGATGTTGCTGGACTCACCTCCATTTTGCCCCAATGTGGGGTGGTTCTTGACAGGGTTGAGAATGAAAAACGCCGTTCGAAGGGGTTGTCATTGGTCACCTGTAGTGTTTGGGGATAAGAAACGAATGCCTCCGTCGTCCCATTCCATGTAATCGCTGCGAATGGTCCCTACTTCCGTAGGTCCAAATTTTGCTATCTGATCCGCTCCACTTCTCTCTCAAGTGTGTATAGGACGTGTTTGGATTAGGCTTTGCCTTTCGTCTTTTGAGAAAACGTCCTTTTGAAAGTTTTGAACTTTTGATTGGAAAAAATCTCTTTCATTTTCTCCAAAAATTTTACCCGTCAAGGGGATTTTATGATGCACCATGCATGTTCTTATTCATGTTCAGACAACCTCCTGTTTTAAAACATGAATGCCAATGAAGTTTGAATTCTATGTATTTTCTAGACATTTGATTCTGAAAGCTTTTCTTTTTCTCTCTGTTTTTTATTTAACATCTTCAATGGATTGGGGAAAGGGATACTTACCTGTCCCCCGCGGCTGGAGATCCCTGAAAATGCGGAAGAAACATGTTATTGTACGTTCACGAATTTTTCAAAAAATTAGAACGATACAATTTACCCTTGGTCATGTATTCCAACGGGTAATACATAGGATGTGAAAACCCGTTTTGCCTTGATGGCGAGCCCCTGTAAAAAACAAACAATAAGTGTCAGTTTGCGTTCCAAAATTCAAGACAAATTGGAACGATACCGCCTTGTTCTTGCTTGGCGTTTTCATTTGAACACAAACGCGCGGCTTGCAGAAATTGGCCAACTATATTGTGGCCACGATCCCTCCGTTTGGTTGGCGATGAATCATTCTCAAGGATTTGCCCCAGAGGAGATCCATTTGTGTTTTTGGGCGCATTCCAGCGCCATTCTTCAAAGTTCCTTTTATTCAAGGAAAAAGGAAATTGTTATCGGAATGCATGTCAAAGCATGATGTGTGGAAGCGATACTTTTTACCCTCCACTCGATCTTATAATCAAAGACCATTTCTTGGAGTGCATGACTTCCAAGGCCGATAATTTTGTTCGCTCCCCAATTAGTGAGTTCTTTTCTTTTGTGGCTTTCGGCGCCAACGCCTTCCTGCTAAATGAGGAAAAACTCATGTTACATGTGGGATCTTTGGAGATCAAATTGGAACGATACAAAGTTACCGTTCACCCAAATTTGTATCTTGGGGTTTACTTCTGATGCGGACGACTATGTCATTGCGTCCCTGGATTTTGCCAGAGAAGAAACGTCCGGCGTACAAATGATTCACTTGCCCCAGTTAGGCATGGTTTTTCATGCCTGCCCCAACTAAATTCATTCCTGCATTTTGCTGCAATCATCATCCACTTTGGGAATGTCTTCTCTCGTCTGTATTTATGGGTGTTGTTCGTGAGATTAACGGCCGTTCTGCCCCAGTTGGGCGACGTTTGTCCTGGCAACATGCGTTAGCACTTTCTGTGTTTGTTGGCAATTTTCAATTCAATTTTGACAACGTCCATGCACCTGCACATGAAGAAACAGGTGTAGGTTTTGACTTCATTTGAAATTTCAGGAAAGAGATACTCCTTCGGGGTTTCCAACATTTGAAGGGACGGTGTTCTTCAAGTATTTTGCCTTGGTAAGGCTTGTCTTGATGTTTGTTATCTCTGGATTTAATAACCCTGGTCCGATGCGTCTTTATGGGGGATCATGAGAGTTTGCCCCCGGTTTGGCCTCTTCAAAGAAAATGGGAGAACTCACTCCCATGGGTTTCGCCGATTCTGATCTTCTATCTCAATTGTCAGAATCTTCAATTATTTTTATCCATCTCTAGATGGCTTGACGGTCTTGGGATTTTTCGTGTGGCGATTTTGTGATTCTCTCGATCATCGTCGCCATTTGAAGTATTTGATGTTTTTCTTTTCCGGGTAGCGGAGCGATTTGTCCCCAGCCACTGGATGCTTTGTCTGGGGCTGGCTGATTTAGTCGTAGGCAATTTGATCCTGCCGCATTGACGCATTCAGGCTATTTGACATCAGTAAGCTTGGGTTTACTCGTGATTGAGTACTTCAACAACCTGCGCGATGAAAGGAGTGAAAGAGTCAATCACCGCGTAAGGAGCTTTAATTGAAACGATTACGGATTTACTATCCCCGCTCTGGTCACTTCTGGCATCCAAGACGGTGGAAATTCTTCAGTGGTCCCATTCATTCTCGTCATCACCTGCAAGAATGAAAAACCATATCAACTCGTGAACCAGTCAATCTGATTTGGAACGGATACAACTTTTTCGACTTAGGGAGAGCCAATCCTAATTAGGTTGCTCCTTCTTCATAATTTGATTTAATTTGTCATTGCAATCCCAATGGGTGACATCTGCTGAAGGCACATTTCTTTCTGTCTTATAGGGAAGACAAATTTTCTTTCGTTTGTCTTTGACCATCTTATCCTGTGGACAAAAGACATAAAGGTCCCCGTCAGGTATAATATTCGAAGGGCTTATTGGAACGATTACAGTTTCACCATCGTTCCATGATCATCTTGCATGTGATCGGATGAGGACATTTTTGACAAATGTATGCCATGTAAAACACGTCCCTCGTGTCTATCCACAAATGGATTTTCCTTCTGTACCTGTTTTTTCACCTGAGAGGAAAAGATAGGAAATATTATGCCGGTATCTGATTGAAAATCAATTAGGAACGACACGTCTTTACACTTGACCCGGCTGCCCCGGTCAAAAGGCATTTGCCCTCATCAGTTGACTCTCCAGGGTGGTCCAGCGCTTTTCCATGCCATCCTAGTTCGTTTAAACTCACGACTGATTCTTCACACAAGTCTTTGGATTTTGATTCATAAGCGGCGCTGAATGACCTTTTGGTTTCGAGGTGTACCAATCATTCACATACATGCGCATGAGACCAGTGAGGTTTGACTTCTAAGAATCAAAATAGGGTTTGGAACCTAAGGCCAAGGCTCCCACTTCGAGTTCTAGAAAGGGTAGATTCCATTGCACAACTATCGTTGCATTGGGACCCAATCCATAGTTCGAAATGAGCAGAATTAAAAATGGATTACCCCGTGTTTTTCCTCACGGAGATTCCAATTTCAATTCCTTCTATTATTTTCCTAAAGAGTGCGCCCGAGGTTTTAGGCGTGGCTGTGTGTGTTCATTGTGTCGTGCTAAAGCAATAAACATGCATTTCATTTAGCAAACACCGCTTCAATATAAACATCCACACAATCATACATCCTAAACTCCTACCTGCATAAGACAGAGTTAACGAACACTTCACCCCTTATTTCTCCAATCTGCAAAAACATTTAACACCTCAAGGGTTAAAGTACGTACCTCAACTTGAAGAGCATCTGCATAAAACATGTCAGAAAAACCAATCAACTTTTTAATCGGCTCAAGTTCTCTAAGTCCCCAGTGGAGTCGCCAGTTTGTCGCGACCCTCTCGAGGTTGCATGTGGGCTCTCGAGGGCTAATGGGCCGTCCAGTCTAGTCGGACGCGGGCCTCTCCCAAGGCCCGTTACCCAAATCGCAACGGAGGTATGCGTAGTCGACCTTCAGTGTGGTCTGGTGACATGTTGCTAAGTGTGCATGCCATGGAGTCGCCACCAATCATTTTTTGGAGGGTATGATTGGACCACCCTATTGAATAGTCGGGAGTTTCTATTCAATTTTGCGATAACCAGAGAAATGGGTTCGGGGACTTAGTTACGTCAACTGTCAGAGTTGACGCCCTTTCGGTACCTAAGTTGACTGAATTTTCTGACCTAAGATTTCATGCAGATGAGTGGAGTACGAATCCTAAATCTAGGAATTCATGCAAATAGGAATGACTATCCTAGCAATCACAATCAGTAATAAAATGCGCAAATCAATGAATCCAAATATGTAAAATAATCACACCAAATCAACATGACACTCCTAATAAGGCTCTATTAGCCTAAATAAGTATCAATCAAGCTTAGGAATGATTTAGACATGATTTTACCCATCAGGGGTAAAGTCGTAATTTTGAGACAAAAGGGACGATTTGCCTAAAAAGGGAAAAATCGTCATTTCGGAATGAATCCGGAGTAAAACAATGTCAAAAATAGGTTTGGTCACTCAATTGACCCATTTCCTATTTTTTTTTTTGCAATTTTCATGATTTTCTGAAATTTTAGAAACCGATTTACCATTCGAAGGGGTAAAATCGTCATTTTCTAAAAATGGGAATGAAATGTGAAAATCTTAGACATAAGGTTTAGCCACCTATCTGGCCCATCACCAAATTCTAAGCAATTTCCACAATTCATCGGAATATCAAAAACGATTTACCCTTTGAGGGGTAAAATCGTCATTTTGGATTAAATGGGAGAAAATCCAAAAAATGGAAACAAATCAATTTTTTTTTGTCATTTTCAGCCTTCAAAATTTTTTAGAAGTTTTTAGGAATTTTCTGCAATTTTTCTCAATTTTTTTTTTGAATTTTTCCTTAATAATTCATTTTTTTGGAATTTTTTTTTATTTGATTTTTTTTTTTACAAATTTCTGAGAATAAATCCCAACTGACAGTCCCTAACTCACCACGTGGCGTCTCGGTGACAATCGAATTATTTCAATTTTTGTAAAATTCGAAATTCATTTCTTTTAATGTTAAAAATATTTTTTTTTCTGAAAATCACCTAATCACGACACGTGGCTCATCTGCAGACGTCCGATCTAGCATTTTTTGTTTTTGTTTTTATAGAACGCAACACAATGCAAAAAATAAAGAAGATATTAAGTCATTATACAACATAAAAATAAGCAATGGAGATGGGATCCGGTGAATTTTACGACGTCGGAGTCCGTCGGTGCTCGTGCAACAATGTGTGGGGGGTATATACCACCAGCAGGATGCTCGGCCTTCCCGATTCTTGGGGTAGCACAATATAATTTACAGAAAATAAATAAATAAAACACCTTGGACACCAATAGGAGGCTTAGCCTTCCGATTCTGGGTCTTTTATGCGAAATATAGAAATGCTATGACATAAAGTAAATACACAGCAAATATTTAGACACCAACAGGAGGCTCGGCCTTCCGATTCTGGGTCTTTTATGCGAAATATAGAAATGCTATGACATAAAGTAAATACACAGCAAATATTTAGACACCAACAGGAGGCTCGGCCTTCCGATTCTGGGTCTTTTATGCGAAATATAGAAATGCTATGACATAAAGTAAATACACAGCAAATATTTAGACACCAACAGGAGGCTCGGCCTTCCGATTCTGGGTCTAATAGGTAAAATGTAAGGAGTGAAAGGTGGTCTTACCAAGATTGAACCCAAAACAAGCTCGGAAATCCAATTTGGCACTCGCGGACTCAAGTCTGATCAGTCTGACCTTTGCTACTTCAAACAGCTCTACGGGACAAATGGCTCGGCCAAATTGGACTCACGATATGTCATTAGAACGGCAAGAGAATAAGATTTCTAACAGTATATGGCTCGTTCCCATACGATTCCTAACGAAAGAGTTATGGTCGAAAAACCGGACGGTTTTCAATCGCCCAATGACCAGAATCTGTCCCAGAAAACTCCTTCAATTCAACCATTAAAACCCATCCAAAACTCAACTAGACTACAATCCCAGCTTGCTAGATTCCTAATTTAGGTGCTAGAGACATTTTATCGAATATTGGAAGCAAGGCAAGCCCTTGAATCACTCACAATGTTCACGGCACCACCTTGACAGAACCGGTTCAGATTTTTCGAACAAAACAATAAGGGATCAGCCCTTAAATCCAAATATAATCCATATTCAAACCATAAAACACAATAATATATGTCTTAACAAGGAGTGAGAGGTGGTCTTACCAAGATTGAACCCAAAACAAACCCGAAAATCCAATTTGGCACCCGCGGACTCAAGTCTGATCAGTCTGACCTTTGCTCCTTCAAACAGCTCTACGGGACAAACGGCTGGTCCAAATTGGGCTCACGATATGTCATTAGAACGGCAAGAGAATAAGCTTTCCAATGGTATATGGCTCGTTCTCATACGATGTCTAACGAAAGAGTTATGGCCGAAAAACCGGACGGTTTTTGATCTGGGCGGCGAGCTGAGCGAGAGGAAAAAACGAAAATGAAAGAGAGAGAGTTGAGGGAGAAGAAGAGTCGGGAGATGATGAGGGGGAGGAGATAAATAGGCAGCGGGAAGGAGAGAGGGAGTGGGGGAGAGAGAGAAAAAAAAAATATAATAATAATAAAATAATAAAATAATAAAAGTAAAAATAAAATAAAATAACAAAAAGAGAAGACAAAATCATTAGTCCCCTTTTCCTTTTAAATGATGATGTTTCCCTCCTTTTCCTTTTAATCATTACTAATATTTTTGTCAAATTCAATTTTATGGTGATCAGAGAACACCTAAAATCAAACCTGAATTTTACTATTTATGAGGTTAGAAAATAGATAAAATAAAAATAAAAATACCGACTATTTTTATATATCTTTGTGACCTCAAATATTATTTTTCTTGATTTTCTTCTTTTCTTTTTTTTCTTTTTTTTTCGAAAATATTAAAAAAATGAAAATTATGAAAATAATTTTTTTGGTCAAAATGGTTCATTTAGCTTGGCCAAGGTCACCAAAATTGATTTTTCAATTTTTGAAATTTTTATAGATTTTCTATGAATTTTTTTAAAAAAGAAAAAAAGCTTGATCAAAATTTAGGTGTCAACAGCCATGACCTATTTTGTTTATTTCAACACCCAAACCTCCCAAAAATTGACGATTTCGCTCTTCGAGCAAATCGTCCCCAAATCTTCACAGTCTACCCCTGGTCCTAAATCACACATTCCCTAAGCCCTTAAGGCTATACTAGGAAGCCATTGATTTGAATTAATGTGCATTGACGTGGTTCATTTATACACTTGATTGCGCTTTCCTTATGTTGATTGTGATTTGATAGGACTAGTCTTCCAATCTGCATGAAACCCCTTGAATCAGACTTACCTCACCCAAAAATTACGCCTGTATGAAATCTTAGTTAGGAAAATCACTCGCGTTAGGTACCGAAAGGGCGTTGGTAATGACACCAACGTAACCAAGTCCCCGAACCCTAAATCTATGGTTCCGCAGAACTGATCGATCTCTCCCAATCGATTAGTGAGGTTTCCGGTCCACCTTCCAAGAAGGACCGGTGGCGACTCCAAATGCATGCACACATAGCACATGCCACCACGACCACACCAAGGCCGAATGCGATCGACTCTTATCGTCGAAACCCCCGCATAAAAATTTACTCCCGTCGCGATTTGGTATGGGCCTGGGAGGGCCCGCGTCGAGAAAGCCCGCGATCCACATTTCAGAGTGGGGGCCCTATTCGACAATCCATTAGCCCGTAAAAAGAAAATTTCGCGAGGTCGCGACAACGCTCATACCGAGGTTACCAATCACAGGTTCGATTGGAGGTCAAAGTTAGCAATTCGCAACCCTTGGATCTTCGTAGAACGATCAGTTTCCGCAGCGATTCACATCATCTGGTATCAGAGCTGGTTCTACAAGGTTTAGTTATCTTATTTTACTGATTTTAATTCAGCAATCTAGGGTTTATATAATTGGGGTTTATAGAATTGGGAATCTATTATTAATCAAATTAGGATATCTTTACGAATCCTATTGTTATCTTTAGGATAAAAAAATTAAAAAATAAATTCAGTGAAAAAAAAAAAGAAAATTGATAAAAAAAAATTCAAAAAATTCAAAAAAATTCAAAAAAAAGGCCGAAAAAAAAATCAAGATGACGACTTGTTTATTATTATTATTATTATTATTATTATTATTATTATTATTATTATTATTATTGTTGTTAGTTGGACAGAATAGAAAAAAAATAGTAGCAAACATTGAACCTGAATTCAAATCTAGCAAAAGTTGCTGAATTGCTGAATTGAGCAGCATATTGCTGTATTGATCTTGTTTGATGGTTTAGTCGACTGTTATGAGGAGCTTGTGAGAATGAAATTCTAGTCTGATAAAGAGTTTGAAAGAAGAAAACGAGAGGAAAAAGGCAAGAATGTGTGAACTTAATTGAGGGAAGAAAAAGCCTAGATTGAGTAAACACGAGGGGAGTGACAAACACCTTGAGCGAAACACGTGAGGGAGTGTGGTGAGATTTATTTTATTTCTAACATTTTCTTACAGGTTAAAAAAAAATATGTCAGGCCAAGAAAGCGTAAATAAGGGAGAATGGCACCAATCTAAGAGATAATGCGATTTTAGCAAGCATCCAACAATTGAGCTAACAACTTGATGCACTTAGCAACCAAGTTGTGAGGTGTGAGACGAGGCTTGATGGTGATCGAGAGCCACCACGAGAGAGGCCACAAAATCAGCGAGATAAGCCTAGGGCGCAACCCAGATGGCAAAGGCAATTTAATGATGATTATGTGTCCGATATAAAAGATGATCGAGATGGCAGGTTCGAGAGGAGAAATAGACGTCGAGAGTTTAGACATCGAGAAGATGATGAACTTGGCAATATCAAGATGAAGATTCCATCTTTCCAAGGAAAGAATGATCCTTACGCGTATCTAGAATGGGAGAAACGAATGGAGATGGTATTTGACTACCAGCGGTGTTCGAAGCTCAAGAAGGTAAGAATAGTAGCTGTTGAATTCACTGATTATGCTATAATTTGGTGGAATCAACTTGTGACTAGCAGGAGACGTAATGGTGAGAGGCCAGTAGAAACGTGGGATCAGATGAAAGCTGTAATGAGGAGGCGCTTCATACCAAGTCATTACCATAGAGACTTGTTTCATAAGCTGCAAAATCTCACACAAGGCAATAGGAACGTGGAAGAGTACCGTAAGGATAAGGTTGCCTATCCTTATGGGCGTTGGGAGCAGAAATTGATGGGTTTAGGGAAAAATCGAGATTTTTCCTAGCGTTCGCGAGATTTTTCGGTTGTTGAATCGGGAGGAGTTAGTGAATCGAGCGAAGAGGCTCAGTTGCAACTCAAACCCCGCATTATGCCATATGTCTACGGAGCTTGTTTGACGAACTTCGAGGACTCAGAGAAGAAGAGCGAATACGGTTGTGTACGCAAGGTTTCAGATCCAGGTACGATGGTAGAAGTCTTCATGTTAGCGAAGGGCAACAAGGTCGTTCTTGGCGACATTCCCCAAGCGAAACCCAATTTGGTTCCTGCAGATGCGCAGAAAGCCGATGTTTTAGGGAGCAAGAAGGTTCAAGGTAATTTTGTTTCTGAAGCTAATGATTTTGATGGCGATGGCTTTATAGTTGCGGATAAGTCAGTTGTCTCTCTATTGTGGGAAGATGGGGATATCCAGGATTCGAAATGCACTGAGTCGTTGTTTACGAGTCAAGTCAATCTGGGGGAGAGCATCGGCAAAATCGATTACTTTCTTTCTTTCGAAAGAGGACATTTTCATGGAGACATAGTACGAGACCCATCTAGCCAATTGGGCAAAGTCATTGACTTGGAGAGCGCTCACGAGAAGATCATCAAAGACATGAACTCCAAGAAGCTTATCAAAATTTGCTTGATTTCGGTGGGTGATCATGTTGTGCATAGGCCCTGGCTTGGAAGAGTGGATAAAGTAATTGACTTTGTCACCGTACTGTTTGATGAGGGGACAAAGTGTGATTTCGCCGGAGTTGATCAGGAAAAACTCGTTCCTATTTCTCTAATCATTGTCGATAATTCGCAATATCTATATTATCCTGGAGAAAGAAGCACGAAAGATTCTTGGGGATCAAATTGATGAATTACTTTATTCGTTGGAAAGGCCGTCCTCGACTATCCAGATTTCGCGATCTTGGATACATGATTGAATTTGAAGAGATTGATATCATTGAAGATGAATCAGAATCGAGGACGAATCCTTTTTTTTTTCTAGTAGGTGATGATTTGAGGACAAATCCTTTGCACGGTGGAGGGAATGATGTGGACATCGAATCATATCGAGGAGGTAGTGCTAGGGACCCGTTGTTCTATCCGCTAGGTCCGATCACTCGAGCGAGAGCAAAGGAATTCAAGCAAGCTGTCGGTATCATGGTTGAAAATCTTTGGAATAAAGACAATTTGGATTCGAGACTTGAAGATTTTGAAGCTCTTTGGCGCAACACGACCTTTGTCGAATTCGGAAGATTTCACTGATCGAGAATTTACCAAATATCTGACTTACCAAATCCCGCAGACAATGTCTATTTTAGGAAGCTTAGTGGTATAGGTAATCACAATATTTGATTTGTATTCTGTTTGCTTAGATTAGATTTGATTTCAATATTCGTTATCTTTAAGATATCTTTACGTAATCCTAGTTCCTAAAGGAGTCCTGTCTATATAAAAGACATCCATCTTTGTCAGACGACAACATTGATTCAGAATTTCATACAAAGAGGTTTTCTCTTCTTCGAGTTCTCTTAAGGACTAGATCTTATCAAGGTTTCCTTATGGCGATCGATCAAATTATCGAGCAATATCGCGAATTCTCTTGTTCGTGGCGTCTATAGCGTGGATTGGTTGACACAGGTTCGTCAACAGGTCATGTTCATACCGAGGTTACCAATCACAGGTTCGATTGGGGGTCAAGGTTAGTAATTCGCAACCCTTGAATCTTCGTAGAACGATCAGTTTTCGCGGCGATTCACATCACCATGGGAATAACATCACACAAGATCTAATCTTGATAACTTTTACCAATCGAAAACAAAATCAAGGCTCATTTAGTTACCTTTAGATCACTTCCCTTGCTAAGCCATTGGAGTTTGTACGGTTGAGGATGTTTGGTAGTTGAAAACTTCAGTTTATCGACTAAAGTTGTCGAGGCAACGTTGGTACAGCTTCCTCTATCAATGATCATTGATCACACCTTCCCGTTAATGGTGCAACGGGTGTGGAAGATGTTTTCTCTTTGCTCATCATCTTCTGAGGGAGCGTTGGAGTGTAAGGCTCTCTGGATAACTAGACAATCACCATTGACGGCTTCCTCCACGAGCTCTTCTTGTTCCTCAGATGCAGAATCTTTGTGATTAGATTCATCCTCTTCCTCTTGAATCTTCAACTCGATCTTCTCAGCTTCTTTAAGAGTCATAACTCTTCGGTTAGGACAATTTGCCTGAAAATGCCCATAGCTAAGGCATTTAAAGCACTTTTGACTGTCTCCATCGGGCTTCTTGTTCGGCTCTTTGACGAGTTCAATCGCCTTTGCTTTATCTTTGTTTTTAGCCGACAAACTCTCAACCTTCCCAAAAGAAGCATCCTTGAAAAAGGATGTCCTCTTTGTCGAGGTCTTAGAAGAAAACCTCTTGTTCTTCACTTGTTTTTCAACCTTCATGGCTAGTTTGCACACATCTTCAAATGACCAATAAGGTTGAAGTTCAACCAAATCAGCAATATCTCTATTCAAGCCACCAAAGAAACGAGCTATGGTTTGTTCTTGCGATTCTGGAACATCGCACCTCATCATGAGTTGCTCAAACTCCCTGATATATTCTTCTACGCTCATTCCGTATTGCTTGAGAGAATTCAACTTCAAGAATAAATCTTGCTTATAATTCGTAGGCAAGAATCTCCTCTTCATCAACTTCTTGAGTTTTTCCCACGAACAGATTTTTCTTTTTCCATCCCAGCCTCTTTGATTTTTCAAATTCTCCCACCATAAGGACGCATACTTTTTAAACTTAAGAACAACAACCTTGCATCACTTTTCATCCAAGTAAGATTTAAATTCAAATACTCGTTATACAGTATGCAGCCAATCAATAAAATCATCAGGATTAAGGCTACCTTCAAACTCAGGTACCTTTACTTTCACGTCACGGTCGTTATCGTGCCTTCCTCTTCTCCTCCTAGTTAGATAATCCGAGTTGCTAGAGTTACCTCCGGTGTTACTGGATTCATCATCGGAATTTAAACGATGATCGTCATGGCCCCGGTGATGATCGCGAGGCTCTCGAGGCGGCGGGTCTTGTCTCGATTGGTTCTCCAATAAAGTGAGAACTCGCTCCATCTGTTGCTGCAAAGTGTCGACTGCTCGATCGCGCCTTTCATTGTGAGCTTGCTCCAAAGTTAAGCCTCTTAGAACGTTACCATCTCCCATGGTAGAAAGATATTTATAGCAGAAAAGGAATAACTCAAAAGAATTCAACCTTAAACTCTGATACCAACTTGATGCGTGCATGGGCGAGTGATTCCGTAGGATAGATGTCTCGAAGCACAGAGTGTCGCGAATAGATTCAAAGGGGTGAATTGAAGGGCAATATTTGCGAAATTATGGGATAACGTGGGTGGATGGTAAGTGAAAATAATGAATGAATTCGAATTATATCGTAGGCGTAAAGACATCACCAGCCAACAATACAAAACAAAGGATAGAACGATCACTACCAAGGTCTAAAGATATCACCAGCCAAGGAAGAAGATCGGGACTGATAGAAAGCTCACCACCAAGATTTAAAGGCTACGCCACCAACCAAGGATAAAGGAATTTTTGGCTCACCACCGATGAGTATCCACTCTCCAAGGATAAAGATGCCGAAGTGTATAACTCAACACTTAAGAGGAATTCTCATTCATTAACAATCAACGTCGTCTAGTCTGGTCTGGTTACAATAGAGAATACTTCTCATTTAAATAGAGGGACGAATGCAACGTAAAAGAAAAGGAAACAAATAATACTAAACCTATTTATATACGGAAAAGGAAACAAGATAATCTCGTCCACTAGCCTAGCATATCAAATATCATCCCTAAAAGATCTCTCGAATTAAAAGAAATATCTCTAGATAACCTTCCATGGATATATATTTGATTGGCCTTCAAGTCAGCAACTAACTAGGAAAGTCGCATTAAGATTGTGCCATCTTCTGAACGAGCTATTTTCTGAGCGTGTTATCTTCTGAGCCTGTGCCGCATCATCTGAGACTGAAGCGAACAACATCTGAGACTGAACTGCATCATCTGAGCTTCCCATTTTCTGAGCAGCGCCTTCAGACTTTACGTTGAGTCGATCCATTGAAGCAAGTTGTGACCAAATTCAGCTTTGGCCTGAACAATTAATGATTGTGCAGAACTTATGGGTGGAATCAAGGATTACACATTAACGTCGGGTATATCATTAGTGACGTCATCGAATGCTCCCGCATCAGAATGATGAGCTCAAATTGTCAAGAGAAAGCACCGAGTGAGAAGGCCGACTTTGCTTTTACCTCAAATTCTGCAACATAAAAAATTCACAAATTACTTTAAACATTACGAAAATATTAACAATAAAATAAAAACGTTAGTACTAACAACCTATAAAGAGCAAGCGTCTAATGGAGAGCGAGCGAGGGAGAACGAGAGCGTCTGAAAAATAAGTGCGGGCGATGGAAGATCGTCTTCGTTAGAGTATCGTCTTTAACTAGAGCAAATGAGGCGAGGCAAGGCAAGATTCTCTGAGGGAGCTGAGAAAGGGCATTTGAGGGAGAAAGCGTCTAAGGCTTCTGAGGGAGGGAGAAAGGGCGTTCTGTGGGAGGGAAAGCATTCTGTAGAGAGGGAAAGCGTTCTAAGGAAGAGAGAAATTTGCTGCAGCGAAAGAGTTTTGAGGGAGGGAGAGCCTTCGGCTTTGCTTAAAATGCAAAGTCGACGGCTCTGCAGCACCTTTAATCAGTGCCTGATTAAAGGCATTGCACGCCTGCAGGCACACAGATGGGGGTCTTTAATCAGGGCCCGCGCGGAAGTTGTAGGCTAACCGTCGCGCGGGCATGCGCGACATCCCAACTACCGCTCAACCAATCACACGGCACTTGATCCGCCGAACAGGTCTCGTGCGGGGTACTCAGACTGCCGCGCGAGACCCATATCGGTAAATAAGTTTGGGGACCCTGCAAATTCCTAGACAAAGTGGATGCGAAATTGACTTTCATCCCAACGCATCACCGATATCCATGCATTTCATAGTCGCGTGGCTTGACATTGTTGTTAGGATGCATATGTGAGTTGTATTAGAGAAGTTCCACATAGGAGAATTAATGTGGTACTAAGCAGTTAATATACCCAAGTTGGCTCATAACTCATTGGCTTAGGTTTTTTAGTAAAGGTGGGTCCAACTAGATATATTGACGGGCTCGAACTTCGACTCCCTCTTTGATTGATGGGCCTCCGATCTGTTTCGGCGGCAAATATCTCAAGAAGAAATCTGGTGATCACGTCTCAAGAAAGAATCTGGTACCAACGCGGTTTCCGGACCGATGGACGCTGTGGTGTAGCAGTGCGGGCCCGACAGGTGTTAATGAAAATTCAAGATTGAGATGGAGCCAACGCAGTTTCCGGGCCGGTAGATGTTGTGGTGTAGCAACGGGCCCGATGGGCGTTGATGAAGATTCAAGTTGAGATAAGTTGGTGCGAAAGGATACTTGGATTAAGAGGGAGCAAACCTAACACTGGAGCTCACACATAAGGGGGAGATTATTAGGATGCATGTGTGAGTTGTGTTAAAGAAGTCCCACATAGAAGAATTAATGTGGTGCTGAGCAGTTACTATACCCAAGTTGGCTCATAACTCATTGGCTTAAGCTTTTGAATAAAGGTGGGTCCAACTGGATATATTGACGGGCTTGAACTTCGGCTCCCTCTTGGCGATCTCCCCAAGCAAAAAGTGTCGGATTTCCGCTGGCGCTCCCAACATTTGTCATTGTCAAGTCATTTGGATTGTACACATGACTCGGTATCGGTTCACAGTGAGTAAGGAATTGCTTTGGATAAAAGGTGCTGACCCTGTCCTGGGAAGTGCAGAATGCCAAAAAAAAAAATATGTCAAGGGGCTACTGTCTCTTTCTCCGCGTGCTCGGCGAATTCTATATTCCCGACGCATTCTCATTGACCAAAGCCATTGCTAACGGAACTCGGTCAGACACCAATTAATAAAACAACAGTTGAAAGGTCGTGATGCGAGAGGTCGACCCTTCGGAATCGGCCACCTTCTGAATACGCAGGAGACGTCTCAACGCCGTTTCTCAATGGGAGTAGAAGACAATAGTCGCCGAGGAATATGCTTTCGACGCTCGGGAAACCAATATCGAATGGGAGGTTCTAGATACGATCCATATCTGGTGAGCAAAACGTCTTTTTCCTTCATTTGAGAAATAGGGAGTTTATGGAAGACGACGTCACACGGTGGATGACCTGTTGGGATGACTAAGATGTTCACCTGCCCTGGAAAAATAACCATGAAGCCTCATCGTCATCAACCGGACAGATGACGAGAAGAAGCTCTTGTTGATCCCTTTATAGTGTGAAAGACGTGACAGATGACAGGCAAATTTGTGAACTGGACAGGCTGCAACTAACTCCCAGAATCAGACACATATGGTCCCATCCTATGCCCGAAAGTAAACCCTCCGTTGCTATATAAACATGCGTGAATTGCGTATCATTATTTGAGGAAAAAAGAACTCTCTTTAAGAGTCCCCAGAGCGTAGCATTCGTTTCGCCGTTTCTTGGTGCGAAAGAAGAGAGGGACACGCATTAGCAGCGTCTTGAATGGTGGGAACCATCGATACCTTCATGCAATTTCCCTGCCCAGTTCTATTCTGCCAGAACGAGAAAGTGCGTGCCTCGCACGCGCTCTCCTCCTCTCCATCCGCCTTTGGCTCCTGCAAACAAGCCTGGTACTATCGCTGCCTTGGACTCGACCCGTCTACGTGAACTTCCCAGCTCCTCTTCCCCCCGCTGAAAAAGAGGTCCGTGTCAGTGCTGTTTTCTTCGGTTATTCCATAATCTCGTGAGACAATCATGGACAAGATGAAGAGGAACGTGTCTGAGAAGTCGCTTCTGATGCAAAAGCATAAGAAGAAGATTGGCAGTGATGATCAGAGCACGAATAAGAACCGGTTTCTTGCAACTATCAATGTCCTTGGGAGTGCAGGACCAATAAGGTTTGTGGTGAAGACGGATGATCTGGTCTCGGGGGTGATTCAGACTGCCTTGAAGACTTATGCCCGTGAAGGCCGTCTTCCGGTTCTCGGCACCGACATCAACAACTTTGTTCTCCACGCTGCTGCATATTCTGATGGTAATATGTTCATACATCTAGCAGATTCAGACGGTAGATGATGCCATTGTGAACAGATTGAGGTGAATATATGTGAAGGTTTGATCTGGTTTTCTCAACCTCACTGCCTCTGCTCTCAAGAACATAAATTCTGGATTAGCCTCCACATTATCGGAGGCAACCCAGCATATGTCTGTGTATCGATCTTTGTTTTTTCCTATCATTATGTTGTGCTTCGCTAGGTACGTATTTGTGTTCATAGTGGTGTCCTTGACTGATAAGACATCTAGATCAACATCAAAACAAAGATATGAAGGTGACTCTTTATTTCCACTGTGGATCTCGACTAACTCCTGCGATTTTTCCATCGTCAGCCTTGAACCCGTCGGAAGCCATAGGATCTCGGGGAGGAAGGAACTTCGTGCTGTGCAAGAAGCAGATTCAGCCACAGATGACGGAAGCCAGATCCGAGATGATATCGCGCAAAAGGAGCGGGAGTTGGAAGGCATGGCTCAACAAGAGCTTTAGTTTCAAAATACCATCCCATTGAGATGTCCCCATCTTGTATGTCCCTATGTCCCTCAACACATATTGTCCTAAACTTAAATGATTTATGTTTCCGGCGGTCATCTGCGAATGAATCATCGATGTCCTAACGCCACAGGCGACGGGGGCACGTGAACTATTAGGAAAGCGCATCCCGATTTCAAGCTCTTGATATGTATGAAGGATCCACCATATGTAGCATGTATGTTTGCCTTTTTTTATCGTTCTGTTGTTGACTTGTGTGATGATTCTTCCAAGTGCAAGTTCACTTTACAGAGAGAAATGATTGGAACACATAGGAGCTGGGCAAGAATATGATGAACGCAGAGAAACTATACTACCTAGGGAAGGCGCGGAACTAAGGGAGTTCCCATTTCTTTTCTTGAAGAGCGGAAATACATGACTTTAAAAAATCATTACTAATCTCTAAAAATGTTATCTTATTGCCAAGCTCATATCGTTCAGAGAAATTTGTCAATGAAGGAAGATGTCGTCGTTATCAACAACATCGGACCCGGATCCCCTGCCCATTTTTCGGCTGGGCAGGGGGATCCCCACCATTCAATAGGGGGGGCCCACCTTATTGAATGGTGGGGATCACCCTGTCAAGGAAAAACCTTGACAGGGGATCGGGTGCCTAAATATTTCGGTGGATTGTGAAAATATATTGCTTCCATTCATTTTTATAAGCGATATAGACAGCCGTCTTTAGGAAAAGACGTTCCAAATTGTTGGAGGTGAATTTGGAAAATGGAACGACCGTAGTTGGGGGAAACTGAAATCTCACGAAGTTGAGCCGGGTCGAGCTGTGGCTGGGGTCCAAGTTCTTCGGGTCGTTTCTGGGCTGGTTTGGGCTTACATCACATGTGGCCGTGCGCCACCCACGACTCAAGAAATACTACATTAAGCCCGAGAGCCCGTCCCTAACCTTTGCCTTCATTAGTCTACAAGATAGCCCCCGGAAAACTCCTTGTTATTGTTTTTTTTCTTTTTGTGATTGCGCAATGCTATGGAAGCTTCTCTCTCTCTCTCCCCGTTTGGGGGACTTTTCTTAGCGTACGTTTCCGGGGTTTCGCTTCCCTCGGATTTCGTCAGCGTGCAAGTCCACAGTTTCAAAGAAGAGAGGAGGAGCTTCGTGAAGGTCTCGCCCTCACTATCGGATCCATGCTCGTTCAACCTTTTTTATTCATGCTCTCTCTGATATCAAGTTCGTTAATGTTGATTCTTTGTGCACTCAGCCTTGGGATTGACCTAGTGACAAGGGTGCTTTGCTTTAGTAAAGAAGCTTTAGCAATGGCGTCCGCTGACCATGTTATAGCAAAGGGGTTGTGTAGCTTTCGGCAGAACTGGGATGACATTATCACGTGCTCGTCCGGGCAACTTCGGATTCGAAGGAGGGTCTCACCTCACCACACCTATGGAACCTACCTTGCATGTGCATGCTTTTCATGGGGTGGGGGGACAAAAGGTGGACGGTTCAAGGCCCCCACTATACATTAAGAAGCAATACAACAATTATCTGAAAAGTCTTAAATCTATTGTACGACAGCTAATTCATTCATAAAAACCTTTCAATCGTGGCAGTTTAGTCCTAAACTTATTATTTGGATATTTGGCCAGAAGGGCTACATTGGCAAATCATCGAAAGGTTTAGAACTAAATTTGTGAATCATCAAAAGTTTTAAGACTAAATTGGCACAATTGAAAGGTCTAGAACTAAATTCAGAAATCGTCGAAAGTTTTAGGACTCAATTGCCCCGATTAAAAGGTTTATGACTGAATTGGTCTCTTGAGGTTTTTTTGGACAATTTTCTCATGAAGCAATGACGCGATGAAAACTGCATGGACAGCACCAACGCGTACGGGCGTGCGCAAAAGGTTTTACACGCTCGAAAGGAAATAGATGGATATGCTAACTTAAAAGGGCAAGAAGCACATAGATAACAAAGACATTTGCGAACGGGGGGGCCAAAATGCCGTGCCGAGGACGACGAGCATGCAAATTTGAAAACGGTCTCGAAACGCTGCAAAACCAATGGATGATCACGAGAACGAAAACGACCTCACCCAACGAGCTCCTCGGCTCGTCGGCCGGGTCATCCTCGATTCGCCGCCGGATGAGCTCAACAGACATCTTGCTCCGCTATCCTCTCTTTACCTCCTGATCTTGTGACGGCGACAACAAGTCGACTTCCAAACGCTCGTCGACAGATTGTATTTTGCGATGTCACGGTCCATATCGCACCGAGGCATTGAAACCCCCAGGAGCGGCGCCCAGCTCTTCCAAAGCCAGCCAAGTCCACACCAATCAGAGAAGCTACTCATGACCACAGCCGTCCATTTTTATTTTTTTTTCAATGAATCCGCCTTTTAATCGTCCATCTAATTACCCAATCATGCGCGCTGCAAAAGCCTCTCGCCTTTCCGCGCCCTTCTTCTTTCCATCTGAGTTATTCTATTATCAATCTTTTTGCCCAGCACAAAGCGTGAAAATATGCTACTGAGAAGACGAACAGGGAGGGATCGAAAAAGATTTGAACTCGATACTTCCAGCTCCGACAGGATGCGAGATCCTATGGGGATCATCGCCAACCGTTTGAAAAGCTTAAACTTTTCAGATGAATGCGTAGTTTAATATTTAATTTATTCTAAACGTCGCGTCTTCCTCGAACGCAACTGGTTGGAGCCGATGATTTGCACTGGGAACATGTAATTAAATTATATGATTAAAGAGAGGCCCTTTTCACGGGTCAGTGGAGATATACGCAATTACTCATGTAATAAAGAAAAACTTTTTGTGATTTTATGCATTTACTTTTTTTCTTTTGTAGTTTTGCCTTTTCTAGGAGTAGTTGTTGAAAAGGGGGAGGGGGGGGGGCCAACACTTAAAATGTGTGCAAATGTGAAGGAGGTCTCATGCATTAGAGGGGGGGGGGCCATGGTTGTCTGCCAAAAGCAGAGAGAAGGAAAGGAAAGATGAAAATGAAACGGGGGAAGTGGTGAGCTTGGGTGGAGATTGTCAATGATCTACATCATGGATGGATGGGAGCCACACAACCCCCCACTAACCAGTCAAATTCCACAGCATCATATCGATTCTGGTCTCTGTAGAACTAGATTAGATTGAGATCAATCGCCCCCAACCCCAAATAAAGAATAAAAAAAAAAAGGAAAGAAAGAAGAAGAAGAAAGTGAAGTTTGGGCAAGGCAACTCTTTGATGGTAACTTTGCACTTTTCTGTAATCAATCATGTGTAACAGTCCTATGTTGACTTGGCTTCTTTGATGGTGGCGAGACTGAGAGAACACAAGCCAATCATGACAGCTCTGTTCCCCGTTACTTATTGCCCCCCCGATTTGACCCCAACGCCCATTACCCATTACCCCATCTTCAACTTATTAAGGTTTTCTTCGTGGAGTAGGGATGGTGAACGGGGAAAAAAAAGTTCGAGATGTATTTATAATTCCCATCGAATTCATTAACACCTATGCCGTTCTTATCACCCTAACCTTCGCCCACGTTTTCTGATCATCGTATCTCGCATCGTCGGCTACTTGGACGCATGTGAAAACCCATTGCACACACCGAATCTCTTTTTGCGATCACAAAGCACTTATCGAGAAGCTTGGCGCGTGCTGATCTGGCATCCGGCTCTCGCGTCCCCCTCAAATAACGAGTTACGTGACATGCGGCAATTATCGAATAGCCCCTCCTCCCATATCCACCTCTAGACATGCACAAACAAAGGTTAACATCTTCTCGCTATTTCACCAAAAGCAAGCGGAAGAAGCTCGATATCCTCATATGGGGAGATCACCAAGAGGAAGCTCTCAAATTCGAGTCCGTTAGCATAACCAGTTAGACCTACCTTTACTCAAAAGACTAAATCAATTAATTATGAGCCGACTATGATATATTAACTATTACAGTGCAAACGTGGTGATCAAGATCGGTGCATGAACAGAAACATACCATCATACATGCTAGTCCACATCTTTCGAGTTACTCCAAAGTAAGATTTCTCGAAAAAAACTTCCTTCCTTAGATATTATGATTGGGGGGGGGGGGGGGGGGGGGGGGGGGGGGGGGGGGGGGGGGGGGACTTAATGGTTGCCCCAGGCTGACTTACCTGCCGTAAGCTCCCACCATCTTCCGACCATTCAATTCAAACCTCCAACGGCCGGTCTCATTACGACAGTTATTGCAGGATTCAATACAAGCAGAAGTTCGAGACATCGAGTCGGACCGTTGCGTGCTCTCGGTTAGGATCATTACGTACGGGCTTGGGATTCATGTCGCGTTCATTGCATTGATAAGACTCGACGCTTGCTTGGGCCGACGAGTTTAAGATTAGATGCGTTCGGACTTATCAGAAAAAGAGGCGTGATCAGCTGACATGAGGTGAGGTCCACCACGGACTCGATGCCTAGGATCGTATTTCGTTTTGAGTACACAAGTAACTGGGATTACGCAAGGTATCCATGACGTCCTAAGGGTTTTTAGCATGTCCGAGAAGTCGATTTCACTTGATCTTAAGCACAGAGTTCTCGAGGGTTAGTGAGGCAATTTTCACATGTGAGGATTCAGTTCCTGAAAATGACTTCCTCGCTGTAAAGAGTTTTCAGAAGTCGTGTGGAGGAGGAGGATAAGGCAGCATTAGCTACCCACCATTTTTTTTTTTTGGGTCGAAAAGATAATGTTGATTACTAAAGCGATGATGAATACAACTCAGGGGCATATAATGCCGATTACTAGGGAGAGAATTGTCCCGAAGCTACCCACCATATGAGAGTTGTGAAAAGGGTCTCTCGCAATTAGAAGTACATTTTAGGAATAGCGAGATTTACAGATGTATTGTATGTCCCGATTGGCTATGCGTACGTGCACCGAGCTATGAGGGACGGGTTATTAATGGTTAGTATTAACCACATCCACTAGTCACCATACGTCTACGACTAGCTCTTGCATGCATGAATTCTCAACCGCATCGACCAATTAACCGAAGTCATGAGACAGCAAATTTCAACATCAAAAAGTCGGAAGAGCTAGAGCAGCTAGGAAGCTATAACTGTGTCTGTGGTCATTTCAAAATGGGGTTTTGACATATCCTGCATTATTATGCCCTAAGTTGATACCGTAACTGACATATTTTTCGTGAATTTATCTTGATGCGGGATCTTTTGATTAAGCTTTTGAAAAAACAAGGCCTTTCCTTTTTTTTTTCATAAAACGATACAAGTGGTTATTATTTTTAAAAAAATATATATTTTATGAATTATTTTTCGTGAAACAAACGCATTCATAATGTAAAATGGGGATTACATGTTTTGTTTTGTTTCTTTCTTTTCCTTCCTTTCCTCCTCATTTGATTTGAAGGTAAAAGTGAGTCCGCCAAATCGAGCCTCGGTTGTCGCCGAGAAAGCTAAATATGGTCCCGGCAGAACATGTGGAGATTTCCATCCTTCCTATGATAATGTCTTCAGGGAAAAGAAAAAAAAAAACTGTGCAAGCCTAGCAAAATGGCCCCTACATGAAAGAAAGAACCTCTAATTATTGTATTTGTTTCATTTTCTTACAAGAAAAATATACTGGATCTATATTGACTGGCTGGAAAAAAGGGGTTGATCAACAGATAATATAAACATAATTTCACGTGAAGTTTTAGGGCATGTTTGTTTAGAGATATAAAAAGCGAAAAAAGAAGAAGCAAATTTTACATTGTAGTCGAAATTTGCGTTATCTTTTTAATTTCAAAAAAAAAAAATTGAAAATTTTCGAATGAATTTCTTCTAAATTATTGTGACAATTTTAGGTGTCTGAATCAAAAAAGGAGAAAAAAACTCAATGTTCGTGCACGGTCAAATTTGGAAAAACAAGACACAATAAATAAATGATCCCAAAATAGTAAAATTTGTTGTAAAAGCGCAATAGGATCTTTTCTGTTTTTTTTTTGTGAGTCGGTCGGATCTTAAAACAAAACTCTCAAAAAATGCAATCAAATTATAAAACTTATCGAATTTGTACAATGCAATACTTTCGTTAACTTCATTCAATTCGCATGCCAAAAAGTATTAGCAAAGCAGAGGGCAAAAACTCCGTAAATTGGTTTCATCTCGTCAAATTTTCAGCCTCCTTTTTTTTTCTTTTTTCCTTTTTTTTTTCGTAACGTGGCGCCACATCAGTGCAACGTTTTCTTGAACTATAAAATATTGTACAAAATATTTCTGAATCCGAACGTATCCAATCCCAGATAGTTGTCAGGAAGCACAGTCGGTATTTTTTCTCACTCAAATCATACGAAAATAAGATGGAGTTAACGACAATACTTTTTTTTTTGTCGAAAAGAAAATACATAGGCGCATATGATAACCATTCTATTTCTCTGAAACAGATTTGGAACAGAAACTCGTTTGGTAATGCAACTCTATTTTTCGTTCCTGAAATAAATTTGAAAGAGAAATGAGAAGCTAAAAATTATAGCTTCTAAACAAAAATGAGAAATGACCCACTAAAGCCCTTCGTTTTTTTCTCAAGTCTCGTTGCACTCTCTCTATCGCCCTTCCTTTGTCCGTTACAGCCCACCGCCGACCTCCGCTGACCGCCCCACCGCCGACCATCGCCGACCACCACCACCAGCCAACAACCACCATTGCCGCAACTACTTTCGTCGCCACCACCATTGGCCACCGCCGTCCACCGACTTTCGCCTCCCCCCGCCGCCAACCACTGCCCTTCACCGCCCATCGTTGCAACCACCGTCGGTTGCCGTTGACCTCGCTGCCGTTGTCCACCGCCGCCCTCCACCAACATTCGCAACCACTGCCAGTCACAGCCACCCACCACCATCAGCCGTTGCAACCACCGCCTCTGTAGGAGTAAAAAATAAATAATATTTATTATTTTAATATTAATTGATATTTTCTAATAATAAAAAAATAAATAAATTTTTTTAAAAAATGAAGTAAAAAATTTCGTAAAAGATTTTGTGTTAATAATATTTCAAAATTAAAAATATTCAAGCATTATCAAATGAACTTCTATTTCATGAATAAGAATTTTATGTCGCTATCAAATGGGTTTTTGGCTCAAAAATTCATCCAAAAACTAAAAATAGAAAAATTTATTTCCAGCCAAAAATTGATTTTAGAAATAAAATGATTATCATGCGCGCTCTTATTCACACAATAATTGTACAAACTTGATCGTATTTTCTCGAAAGATTTAGAACTCAATTACTTGGTCACTCAAAAATCGAAACCATCCCAAGGGTGCAATTCTTTCACCGGGAGACAACACTTGAGACCGGATCACAGGAGCCAAACTCTTCCTACACATCCCCTAATCCCAACGCCAGGTTAGACTCGACACGTTGCAGAAAAGCTGACAAGAAAACACCGTTTCAGAAACGAAAACGAACAGGACAAGGACACCGGCATCTTTCTCCAACCCTTTTGCATGAAATGGCAAAAAAACCTCATCGTTCAAGCCTCGACTGCTCAAGTTTTGCCCAGTAATGGAAAGCAGAAGGTCGCGCTGTTTTTTCAGCGTCATCGTCACGATTAGCGAGATGGGAGATGAAACACTATCAGCCCCCTGCTTTGAGGTTTTTCGTTTCAGGGCTTACCCGATCGCCCCTTCGCTCGTTGCCGCAAACGGAAATGTAATCATCCATCTGGTAAAGATTCACTTTGGCGACTTATTACTCCTTGGCTCCTTTTGGGTTAAAAATTGCTGCTTTTCGTGTACCGTCGCTTCGCAGTTGCAGACTAGGATGGAAGGGAGTGGGTGGATGACAGCAGAGACCCGGATTTCGATTCCCAGAACCTCTCGTCGGATCAGATCCTAATGTCATTCCCCAGTTTCTGTCCTTTAGACCCCCGTTTAGTGTACGGAGGCTATAGTTTTTGCTGGTTTTCGTTTCGGGTTTCGATGTGATCTTCTGCTAGCACTACCGAGCCCGATATCTTGACCTGCTAAGAGTTGATTTTGAACTATTCATGCTCGGTGAATGATCCGTGCCTTTTACATAACCGAAAACGGACCAGACCCGGAAAAGGTTTTTGCTTGGGGTTTCCCCCTAAATCATAAGTTTCTGCTCTAATGAACGGTGGACCAAGCAGCATTTCTGATGATTCGGTTTTCTATGGTCCTAGTTCCTTCTAATCATCATCCACAGGTCTATGTGCTTCAGTTATCGGACTTCCACCATCGCTTAGCTCAAGACCCAACTCGGTGATTGTTATCATCAGTCACAACGTTCATTAGAACTCGGAGTCAAGCTCCCCCGTCTTATCACTTGCAACACCATCCCTTCCCTCTTGGTTCTGTACCATCACGTCACGTCATTATCCGCGCCTAACGTTAAGCTCCTAGGAAAGCTTCTCACACCCACATGAGATTCTTAAGGATCTAAGACAAGAAACGGGAGGCTTGGATGAATACCCAGATTGCGGATCCACAGGTTGCTCTTCCCAATCTTCAAAAAATTCCAGCCCCTGTTTCATCAGGAACTTCAAAGGGTAAGACAAACAAACCAGGAGTCAAAATGCCAGTTCCCCCAACAAAAGTACCTGTTCGATTAAGTAAAACAGCAATCGCACAGTCTGTCAACCCATATGGAACAATGAAAACCGGAAACAAATTTGGGACACGAGAAGTGATACAAGCAAAAACACCATGGCCTGCCAGCGAGAATAATTATCTTCGTCATCATCATCATTTTATTCCAGAAGTTAAATGCAGAGGATACACATTCGCATTCATCCAACCTTGAGTAGAGCCCAAAGGTCTAACCAAAACCAAAATTCATGAAATAAATCAATAAGGAAGATTGGAAGATCTTGCAGAAGACTACACAGAGGCAAAAAAACAAGAAGTGGAACTACACACTCTGAGGTTGTTTCGTAGCCTCTCTCGTTAGCACCACCCCAACTCAGGCAAAGCGCTTTCATTCACTGATCATCATCTAAGGGGGTCGAACCGATAACAAGATCTGTCTCAGATTCGATCGAACTCAGCTGAATGACACTTGATTCACTGAGTCGCAGCGAGCTGCCACGCCGAAGTCGCAATCAGAGGCCGCGTGTGCCAACCAAGCATGAGACAGCCACTGTTTTCCTCTACTCTGTAACCTTCTCCACCTGCAAACAGGGCCAGCAACGTGCTCGCCTGCTTGAACGCGTTGGACCCGAGATGGACCGGGTCGAACCCCGCCGATCCCATCCGCGCCTGCCACTGTGCCAACGTCTCGTGCCGCTCCACTCGATCCGGCCCCTCGCAGGCCACAACATTACAAATCTGCCGACCCAAGTAGACCTCGGACATGACCAGGTCCTGGCTCGGGGGAGCCACCCCAGACCCTTCCAGCGAGTCGAACAGGCTGGAGTAGTAATGCAGAGCCTCTGTGAACCGGTCCACGAACAACGGGCCATTGTGATCCGCCTCCTGTTCCACCATCGTCACAATCTTAGGTCTCACAGCCTTGACGGACGACAGAACCTTGTCAATCGCCCCTGGTCGGGCGAGCAGGCGGTGGAGCTCGAACACCGAGTTGACCGCCACCGTCTCGACCTCCGAAGGGCGGATGTCCAGCATGGCAGGCTCGAGATCAGCCAGCGAATTCGCAACGAACCCCCGGAATTCGAACTCGACCCCCATAGTTTCGGCCAATTGAGCCAGCTTCCAGCCGACCTGCTGCAAGGCGTCGGTGTTGTCCGGCTGCGGCGGGCCAATCCCCGTGAGCCGGAAGGCGGGCGGACCGCCGGGCCTCAGGGCCAGAGCCTGCATGAGGGCTGGCCACTGCATACCCTGCTTGAGGCCGAAATCGATGACATGGACGCGGCTGGCGGTGGCGAATGCTTCCAGAATCGCCTGATTGGCGGTGAAGTGGGCAAATTTGAGGTAAGGGCAGGTCTCGTAGAAGTGCATCTGGAGGATGTCGTTGCACGAGGAGTCGAGGCCGCCGTCGCGGGGGTAGATTCGATAAATCCGGCGGGCGAGCGCCTCAGCGAAGTAGGTCGCTACCTTGCGCATCGCCCCGTTCTGCGAAGCGGCTAGCAGGCCAATGTGCTTGACGAGCGCATCGGCCAGCTTCAGGTTCTCCTGCTGGACCGCCTCAGCGCAAGCCATGAGCGTGTGGACGAGCCGCACCCCGGTCTCCTGCGTGTCGACCAGGACAACCGGCCGAGTCGACTCGGAGGGCGCCGCCCCGGCGGCCGACGAAGAGGACGAGGACGACAACGAATTCGACCCGCCGTTCAAGGTCTTCAACCTCTTTCGGGCGGCAGTCTCGAAGTCCGAGTCGCTCTGCGGGTAAGCGGCGACGCCGGGAATCGCCCTCAAGTCGTACTCGGAGTCGTCGTTGAAGATGACCTGGGACTGCGTCTGAGACTGAGACCCAGTATGCGAACGATGGTGCTGTGCGATGGTGGAGGACGACTCGGCCGGAGCGAGAGCCGGGTCGGCCAGCTGCAGCTGCGGCGGCGGCGGAGGGTTGAGCTCGGAGAGCATGCTCTGGACCCAGGAGGAGAGATCGGAGGGGTTGTAGTGGACGGTGTCGTAGGAGAGGTGGGAGATACCGTCTTCCTGAGCGGTGCCCATAACCATCTCGAGCTGCTCGAGCTTCAGGGCGACGTCGGCCATGTCCGAGGACCTCACCTTGTAGCCAAGAGCCGCGAGGAGCTCGTCCATGCCACCCCCGCCGCTCGGATCCTGGCCGTCCTCTCCCCACATCGCCATCTTGGCCTTGCCAGAGGTGGGCATTGAGGAGGACTCGGAATCGCCCTTCGGGGCACCGCTCCCCCCACCGCCATAGGAGCCATTACAGGTGTCGCCATGGTCCCTCTTCATCTCTCTCTCTCTCTCTCTCTCTCTCTCCTGTGGGTTTCTGGGGTAGGGTGCTTTGATTTCAGAGATTTCGGAGGACTGCGAGTGGGATCAAATTTCGTTCATGGCAGTGGCAGGAGGGGGGTGGGTTTATTATTAGCATGCTTTTGCTGGCATGTCTCCTTTTCCCGGATTTCCCCTCTCTCTCTCTCTGCTGATTCTTTGATAAAAGAAGAGTTTTTTCTTTTCTTTTTTGAGGGTGGAGGAGGAGGAGGAAGGAGGGTGGGAGGTCCAATGAAGGAACAGCAGAGGCTGAGAAAATGGAAGAGATAAGGAACAAGTGAGGCCATAATAATGGGGCTCTCTCTTTTTCTTTCTCTCTTTTTCTTTTAAAATTTTTTTTCCTCTTATCCTTTTCTGGGGTTTTCTTTTTTCTTTTTTTATTCCTTTCATTGTGGTGTTCTAAAAATCTAAAGTATTAATTTTCCCCCCCTTCCAAAATATTATCATCTTCTAACATTTTGGTCCATGTCTTTCAACTCTTTTCAAGCAAGGATGGGCTTTGGATTGAAAAGAGCTTCGGGGAAATGCAAATACTTTTAACCTAAAGAGGTTTAAGAAAATACTGATTATGTTTGATAAAATCTCATTTGAAAATAGGCTTTGAATTGAATAGTATTTTGTAAAATAACATTCTAAAGGGGCTTTCAATGTAATTTTTAATTTTTTAATTAAAAAAATTACCTTTTTCTGACCGAATAAGAAGATAAATAGTAAAAAGGGAGGCAAAATCGACAATATAAGAAATTAATGAGATTAGTTTTGAAAAGAGAAAAATCTATTAGCATTTGGTCGAATGCTGAAAACCCAGCATTGGGCTTTCAGCATTCCCAAGGCTAGCATTGATCAAATGCTGTCTTAAAACTGAACCAAATGCTTCAGTATTCTTCTAATGGACTTTAAGGGCTGAAAGCTCATTAGGAATGCTGAATCAAACCCACCCGAAACCCATCTCGCTGTATATTCCAAGCGCTCCATCCCCAACCCCCCAAACACCCCCCCCCCCCCCCCCCCGCGTCGGCAAAAGAACCGGCGGCGCAGTAACGACGAACGATGTAAATCGAATATACCGGTCAGGATTGTCACCGCCGATCGAACTAACCAGAACGGACCAAACTGTTTTCACAAGCTCTCAACGAGTCGAAGTGTCCTATATCGTTATGCTCCCCAACGATAAACTCTCGACACGTCAGTCAATTCGAACTCCCTCCATGAAAACCTTGTTTACCATGGGAGGCAATCCAAGCATCGACATCAATTCTCGACCGACGCAACATTGACCGACTCATCAAGTAATCTGCTAGTACGGTGTTACGCTTTGATTGCCATTCATAACGATTTCAGATCATTACTTATAATTATACAGTAGCGAAAATCCCCGTAATACCTGCCCTTCATAAATAAATAAATAAAAACTTTTAAGCATTGTCATGAAAAAATTTCATGTTTTCGCGTGCATTTAGAATTATTTGTCCGAAAAATCAAAAAAAAAAAGAAAGAAAGAAACGGAAACGGGGAACAGCCGTAGGAGCACCGCAACGGCGAGAGAAAAGAAGAAGGCGACGGCGACGGCGACAGGGTCACACTCACAGCTCGGGCGCGGAGTTAATCAGGGGTGGCCGTACGATCTAATCAATTTCGGAGATTTTTGGAGACTTGAGAAATTGAGATGTGGGGCCCCACCCCCACTCCCTTTTATGGGATTCTGACCCTCCCACATCTGAAACTATGTTAAACCCCCCTGTCCCACCCACCGCCCTCGTCACCCGCGTGCTGTACACCTCCCGCTCTCCTCTCCTCACAAACGATTTTGTTGTGATTAATTATTTTAAGGACGATGAATTACTTTTCACTTTTTAAAAATTAATTACTTACAAAGGTTGCATCGAAATAAGAATTCCTTAATTCTGATCTTACGAGTTTCAGCCTATCCTTAAGGTTGCATATTAAAAGTATTTATGTTTTTAAACCACGCGTTAAGTTTTAAACGATTGACAATGATTCAACAGAACTTTTACAGGCATGGCTCTTCACAAGGAGCCGACACCAGGATGCCGAACCTTCTGAAATGTGATCCATCGATCGTTCATTTGTTGTAGGTTCTAAGATGAGCCAAGAAATTCTAACTCTCCCAATATCGTATTGCATTGATTTTACTAATATTTTCTCGCGAGAAAGTTTCGAGGGTTGTAAATTAAAGAACGATCAATGCTATCGGATTCGGAAAAAAAAAAAAACAAACAAACAATGAAAGCCACACTCTAGACAATATGAAATTTACCAATGTCCAAAAAATTTACTGAGCAAGTAGAGTGCGACTGCTTTCGTATCTAATCGATTGAAATCCATCGTAGTATATGTTGAACAAATGTTAAGATGAATTTAAGTCATAGTAAAAATGATTTTGATTCAAAGTCACCTCTAGGCTCTAGGGATCTTTTCTTGCCAGGGTAACTACATTTTTCTGCACAATGAGAAAACTACTAGGGTGAATTTGGCCTGTAGTCGATGAGTTTTACAAGCAGGGGATCCGGACATAGCATTTGCCGACATAAATAGTTGAGAATTTTGAATTCACCGTATATCTACCATTGTCTCCCTCTTTGAATGAGCATCGAAAGCTTATTCGCGATACAATTTCCTTTTGTCTTAAAACATTGACTAATGCAATAAAAATAACGTTTGGTTATTCTGATCGTGCTAAAGGCACGGTTTATCGCTAGTATTAGATAAGATGGGTTTAAATAGTTAAGAAGACATGATGCATGCCGAGGATTTGTTCTAATTGCTTTCGTTTCTCTTTTTCAGATTTTTACACTTACTTATTACATTCTTAGAAGTTAGACCAGATATTTTTGAATGTTTAATAGAATAAAATTTATGTCCGGTTAAATAAGGACTTTAACTTGAATTATAAGTTGGATTCGAAATCTCACTATTTCTCCTCTCTCTTTTTGAACGCGCATAGTACTCTATGTGCTGAATAACTCAATCTATCATTTACAAACTCTGAATATTCCAATCGCAATACAATAATTTAATTGATTATGAGTCATTTCATACTTTAGCTATATCAATGCGAGAAGCTTCGCGAACGATAATTTAAACACAACAGTGAATATTAGTTCGGCATATTTCAAAAAATTGAAGACGACAAGTTGAAGTAACTGGGACAAAACGAAACGAAGTGAATCAAGCTGGATCTAAATATTGGTTAGCTAAGTGTCATTTTTTTAATAATTCACTTATGATATACGGGTATATGATTTTACTATTAATTTAGTATAGATTAAGATTAACTTTAACTTTTGTTGAGTGTCGCGTGGGGTTAAAACACTAGGGTTGCCTTTGGTCATCGGGATTTCTAGCTAGGATATGAAATCCAGAGATTTTGTTATATCCTATCCATTATTTGATGAATTACAAAAGTAATGTCTGATATATTCATATATTTTGATATTTACATTTATCGATGTAAATGAATATGAAAATGCACAAATGAAAATTACAAAAATTTCTCATAATTCACTGCCAATTCTAGCTGGCGAGAAAATATGATCATTCACATGTATAAAGATGATGCTCAAACTGAAGACAAGCGGCGCGTGGTCTCCACTCCGAACGCCCTCGAGTACGGGAAAACAGTCTGCATCCCACGTGACCCCACACAACGAGGAGCAACCGCAAAATAATGTCGTTAAAATTTTTCCGGGAAAAATTAAAACGCCCCACACACGGGAAAGAAGGGTCAACTTCCACCAGCGTACGCGCCGGCCCGGCGAGTAGAAAGGAACGCGCCAACTGCTGCGCGGATCGTGGCCCCGAGACAGCACGCGGCGCCGTTGGCAGCGCGAGTGGGCCACACGCACCCGGGCGCGTCGAGCGCTGACTGGGGGACAGGAACCTGCGTCACCCTAGTGTTTATCTTCTACGGGCGCCCCCACGCTAGGGGAGGATTCAGACGTCGACATCGGTTATTGGGCCCATCGACCGGGGTGGGTCCCATGAAAATTGCTGGCCGAGGAAGGGTGCTACGGAACAGCGTTAACGCCGTTTTAGGATGGAAGTTTTTATTTTCCACGGAACTTCACAAAATCTCTCTTCTATAATATGTAAAATCGATAGGAAACTGGAAAAATCAATTTACAGAAAATAAGCAACTTTCTGTTTAAGAGGAGCTTTTGACCCAAAAATAAATAAATAAATAAGAGGAGCTTGAGCATCCTAAAAAATTTTGCGAGACCACTCTCGATTATTTCAAGAGTTTAAACCATTAAATAAAATGTAGTTTATTGCGTGAATATTTCAACACTTACTCGCCCTTTGTACTCTGTGGAAATACAAAGTTTGAGAATATGTAATGAGGGTGGAAAATAAATAAATCTTTAAAGTTTGAAATTCAAGGCCTCTCGTCTCGAAACCATGAAAGGAAATCCAACCCAAAACAATAAAAGAAATAATTTATTCGGGATGGACTTTTGAACACCCGAAAAATAACGATTTAAATCTCATCAACGGCCCTACTTATTAATATGTTTCAGACAAGTGTCGAAGTCAGTCGAAAGATAATTTTCTTGCGTGTATCTTTTTTCGAGCAAAATTCATTACGTTTTAACACACACTTTTCTTACGCGAAAATGATAGAAAAATTGTACTCGCATCCTATTTTGTACCCTAAAATTAATAAGGGTTGATACAATGAAAAATCCCAAACTGATACGCATGTAATAAATTTATCTCAAATTATTTTTTAACGATGAAAAACTCAAAACTGGTACAGTTGTGATAAATTTACCTAAAACTATTTTTTTGACCACAAAAAATCATAAACCGGTATACACGTGATAAATTTATCATAAATTAATTTTTTTGACCACGAAAAATTCTAAACTGGTATAATCGCGACAAATTTACTATCCGTTAAATTGTGTTAGTACCACAAAAAATTTCAAATTGATACACATGTGACAAACATAGGGTAAAAATCTCAAGCTACGTGTGTCATAACATAACACTTTAACGGTTAGATTTAACGAAAACTAACAAATGATAAATTTGTCACAGATGTACCGGTTTAGAGTAAAATTGTCACAAGTGTACCGGCTTGAGGTTTTTTGTGGTTAAAAAAATAATTTATGATAAATTTTTCACAGGTGCACGAGCTTGAGATTTTGTGACATTAACCAATTAGACTGTGTATGGTAACGTTTCTATTTCTCGGAGCATTTTTTGAACAAAAATACTTTTTTGTGTTTCTATTTTTGGCTATGATTTTTTGGAAAAAACGCGTTTGGTACGTAAAAAAAAACACACTTTTGCCCGGAGGCTGCGGTGGCGGCCGGCGATGGATGATGGTTCCAAAACTCAGAAGCAAATTATTTTTATTTCTTCAAAAGTGTTCACTGGCACAAAAGTGTTCCGCGGAACATTTTCGGAACACTTTTTAACCATATGCGTTTCTATTTCAAAAGTGTTTCCGAAATACTTTTGGAACATAAATAGTTTTCTCGGTTACAATCCATACATGCCCTTAATAATCGTCTTGCTTGTGATTTTTTTTTTTTTCAATTCGAATGTTTTTTTGCTTGGCAAAGAAATTGGGAATGGGAATGAGAATCGTTCTTTTCTGTACCTTTCTTTTTTCCCCGGGGGTGGGGGGAGGGTCTCTCTCCTCTCCATACATAAAGACTAAACAGTGAGACTTGCAAAGGTTAAGACCGGACTGACTGACACCTCCCTGGTTCAGTGGCAGTAACCCCCCTCCCCATCCCACACCATGTGATCCCGCCACGTTCCCCCAGATTCTCTTCCTATGGTCCCCCTCCACCACAAGCCCCAGCTCCCACAAGTTCCAGCTTTGCTGACAAGAAATAATAAAAAATAATAAATCAATAATGTCGCCTTTAAATTTTCGATTTCGACTTAACGAAATATCTGAAATTTAGCCCAACGTGTGATATCGAGTCTGAATTTTAGATTTCTCAACGTAGATCCGTGAATTTTTTATTCAATGTTTCGTATGGTCTCTTGACCGCATGAGAATATCAATCACTTTGAACATTGGATTAACGTTTTGGAGTCAAATTGAACAAATTAAAAATATAGAGAAAAACATTGCATACTGAATCAATGGACTATAAGAAATTTAGAGACGACATTGCGTACTGAATTAAAGTTTATCGTCCTAGCAAAACTAAATAATTGAAGAGAATATTGTTGCAAACTTCGATTTTCTTCGATATTGTCACTTCTCGATATTAAATGCCGTACTGAATAATTATTTTCGAGGACTGTAGAACTCTTTGAGGAACTATGGTAGTATTTTTTTTTTGTTAATGCCACAAAAAAAATCCTAAACTGGTACACCTGTGACAAATTTATTCCAAATTATTAATTGGTACATTTGTGACAAATTTATCATAAACTGGTACACCTGTGATAAATTTACCCTATGTTAGTTTTTGTTAAATTTAACCGTCAAATTGCTGAGTTAGATGCCACGTAGCGGTTCATGGGTATACAAGTTTAGGATTTTTACCATCTGTGTTGTCACAAGTGTATCAATTTGAGATTTTTCGTAGTATTAACCGAATTTAACGAAATGTAAATTTATCACAGGTGTACAAATTTGAGATTTTTCGTGGTAAAAAAAATTAGTTTGGGGTACAATTGTCACAAATGTACCAGTTTAGAGTTTTGATGGTAAAAAAAAATAGTTTAAGATAAATTTGTCACAAGTATATTAGTTTGAAATTTTTCGTGATCAAAAAAATAATTCGAGGTAAATTCGTTACAAGTGTATCAGTTTGATGTTTTTCGTGGTGTTAACTCTCTTTTTTTTTCTTTTTAAAAGGACTATAAATGTGCCGCGTGAGGTGGTGTAAATTTAATTTAAAAAAAAAATTACTTTTTCAGCGAAAGAATTACTTGACGCCTCTCAAAAAGAAAATGTGCTTTGGATATCTCAACTTTGATTGCTTCTAAGAATGGCCCAACAAAAACCTCTTTGGATTGTTTAAACTGAAAAAAATCAACCATCACGAAATAACCTCGCGAATTTTCTTGATTGGTTTCATTCTACAGACGACTCCGAATCATGGCAATTTGTCCATTAGTGGTAAAATCCTAGTATGTGAGCTTGGATTACCGTGTTGGGGATTCCCCGACGCCTTGATTGATCGCATCGGCATTGGATATCGCAAGCTCCTCTCACCTGCAAAAGATTAGAAGGCCACAATCTATCTTTTGCCATTGATTTGTGGGGAAGGTTAGTTCTACCTAACTAAAAATTTTGATGGCCTAAAGGCTAAAGCAGAAAGGAGAGCAAGAAAAAGAAAGAACACCCTAAAAGAGGAATCAAGAACTATCATGGTCCACTAAAGGTGGCACTTCTGTGTTCATGGTCATCCATTTACACAATTGAGCCAATCATCAGCTTTTCCTTGAGGATTTTGCCCTTATCCCTAAGCTAAGTACTACTCTATAAAAAGCTACACAAACCCTAATTTCCTTGAACTTTTCACCTTCTCACCTTCCAGCAACCCCTCTCTCTCTCTCCTTTCCCTGCCCATTCTACTCTATGGACTATTATATGATGCCCTATCTGCAAATTTCAAATCCAAAATTAAAGGGCCAATGGAATTGATGTTCTCCTCTTCCCTCATAAATGACCTTCCCAAAAGGACCCTAAACCTAATTCTCCTGTATTTCACAATATAAATAAGGTCAATTTTTTTTTCCTAGTACTTTTTCTTCTGTTACCCTTTAGAAAATCTCGAAGAAGTTTTGTGATAACATATCAATAACATTCTTGCCAAGTTAATTGACCAACGTTATTGTTTTGAATGGAAAAATGACACAAGTGGTTCTTGAATTTTGGCTCAATATGCAATGTGATCCCTAAACTTTCAATTTGTTCAATGTGGACCCCAAACTTTCGAAAATTTTCAACTCAATCCCTGAACTGTAAGAAAATGTTCAAAGTCGTCATTCAACTTGAATTAATAGAAGGACTATGTTGAACATCTTTCTACAATTTATGGATTAAGTTGAACATGTTTCAAAATTCAGGAACCACATTGGTTAAATTAAAAGTTGGGGACCATATTACACATTGGGTTAAAATTCATGGGCCATATTGGTCAAATTAAAAGTTTAGGGATCACATTGCATACTGGATCAACGTCAAGGAATCATTTGTGTCATTATCCTTTTTAGAATAACCCGTTTGATTTTTCTTTTCACAATGAGGAGATCAGCTTTATAATGCTAAATAAGTTGGGCGATTCGAATTAGACGCGCAAAATTAATTCCATATAAGCTCATAAAGGACAGATTAAAGAGAATCCGAAATAAAGCCTTCTTTCATAATGGCATCCATCTTAATTAGCGGGTTAAAAGATCTATACCGCTCGAAATTTCTTGCGACGATTAACTGATTTTTCTCTTTGCTGCACCCCGTTTCAACGAGTGGATCAAGAAATCCATCATCCCAAAGTAGATATGCATGATCCGACAAGGATCGACTTTCGTTCACCGTTTAGAGTTTAGAGCCATAGCGACTCAGTTAATTTTCGCTCTTCGAATGCAACTTATACCGATTCAAGTTGGAATTTGGTTATTCCACCAGATTTTCAAAATTGGTAACAAAGCCCCCAACTAAAGTTTGCATTACATCTGCAAATGGTTGCAATGAATTGCATTTATGCACCTTCCTTCCTTCCTTTTTCTTTCTTCTTCATATAAAAACACAGATTGTTAGGAAATTAATGAAACGTAAGTAATATGTGTAGTGAACTCTAACTCTACGGTCTTCTTCTTCTTCTTCTTCTTAAATAGAGTTTGTCTCCTTCCCAACCTCTCCCAAATTATAATTGGCCGGCCTCTGTCAGTATCTATATATTTTCCTAAACTCCCCATATCTTAGGAGCTAGTAGAAGCAAATAGACTTGGTCTGTCTTGAATTTATCTTTGTTTCTTCAACCAAAAAAAAAAAACCTTAAATAAACAAATTGGCGTCTCTCCAAATTGGAAATTGGCTTGCCTATTGTCTTTTTTTTTTCTTTATTTATCTCCATTACTATGTACTGCTAGACCAACATCACGGGGTCTAGTACAAAATGTCCGTTCAAACTCCTTTTGGTACGTCGCTCCCTTCTCTGTTGTCCTTACCCACGAGTCAATCCAAGCACATCGATGTCTCGAAAAACTTACGGAATCCTCGAAAAAAAGGAAAGAAAAGTTTTGTTTAGCTTAAATGATCCAGCCTCGAACAATCACGACAACTGCTTGGAACAAGTGTTTTGCCGTCGAGGGAAATTGACGGAAAAAAGATCCATCTCAAAAATCGAGAGGCCAAAAATAAAAGTCTAAAAAAAATTAAAAAAAAAATAAGGGGAATTGAAGTGAAGACTTGGTCATGATTAAATCACAGATAGCCATAATCATATAGGTCCACACCACCACGTCTTCATCATCACCATCATCGATTGGCCCTTTCTATTTTTCACATGCAAGCGCCCGCCCATATTCCTTCCACTTGTCATAAGCATCTCCCTCCTTAAAAAAAAAAAAAAATTTCATTTTACAATTGTTTTTTAATCCCTCGTTCAAATGCAAGTCAATAAGATTCCTTTTCTGTAATTTAAGATCCGTCACATGTACAACACATTTCCCAATTAAATTTAAAAAAAAAACTGATTAATTACTTGTTTTTTTCATTTAAAAAAATGGGGCAAATTTCGTGGGGACCCAAATTATTTAATGCTAACGTAAGAATATAACATTCATTGCACTGATTAATATAGTAATTGTGGGCACATTAGATCAGTGTTGCTTAAGTATTCACGCCGGGGTGCGAGCGCTAGAAGCCAAGTACATATTCCCAAGTAACGAAAGAATTAAAGTAATTGCTACATCCTTATCGAGGCTCTTTGATTAATGCTACTAGTTCCTTACGACCCTAGTTCTTCGTCCCACACAAATGGTGTTTGAACTTTGACCTAATATGCAATGTGGTCTCCTGAACTTTAGCCTAAAGTCTAACGTGGTCCACGGATTTTCAATTTGGCTAATATTAGCCCTGAACTTTTGGAACATGTTCAACTTAGCCCTCAAACTATAAGAATATGTTCAATGCAGCCCTTCTATTAATTCAAGTTGACGTTTCCTTATAGTTCAGGGATTCAATTGAACATGTTCCAGAAGTTCGGGAACTACATTGAGCAAATTGAAAGTGCGGAGGCTACGTTGCACATTGAGTTAAAGTCCAGAGACCATAATGGTAAAATTAAAAGTTCAAGGATCACATTGCATGTCGGGTCAACATTTATAGACTTTTGGTGTCATTTTCCCTAAAGTTTATTGAATTGTGGATGTTATTATATGGTTTATTATTGGCAAGTTGCCATGGCAAGCTGATATCACGTTGAAAATAATGGGGAACTAACACCAGCCTAAAAATAATAAGATAATAATGATCATGGGTTCTTAAGGTCGGGGGACGTTGGCATTATCATTGATATCAACCATGGGAAAACAAACAAAACAAAATAAAATGAAGGATGTATAAAATGTTCGCACCACGAGACTTGGTGATGGCGATAGAGTTACGAGAACTGCTCATCGTCTCCTGCAGTTTGTGAATCCAAGAAAGGAATTCATCAGTGTACTAACAATAAAAAATAAAAAATAATAATAATAATACCAATGGTACTTTGTTCAAAACCACTATGTGATTGAATAAAATATTAAGTTCACCCCCTACCCGCCGTTGCTGCCGGTCGAGAACTTGTTCCGATTCCCCTTATTCAAATTTCAATTTGCATGGCCCAGCTTTGCTCGCGCAGCTCGTACAACTGTGATATGTATGTTTTTACTTAGTCGATAGCCCGGGAGGTATTTCAGGCCCAATCGAGAGCTCCATCGGGACCAGACCCATCCATGTTGGAGTTGGCGAATACTTCGGGGACCCTTGTTTCTCACACCGGGTGCGCCCACGTGAGTTTAGGGAAACCAAAGTGTTATCCGACGACATGTGACCCATGCGCGCGGGATGCAGGGGTTCGGGGGCAGCGCCCCCGAAACCTCAACGGGTTTGAACTTTTATTTAAGTTAACCCGTATGTTATGGGCTTAATAGATGTTTCGCTAAGTTTATGTTTTAGGCCCGTTTATGGCATAAATATATTTTGCCCGTTTATGCTGATCATTGTAACGAGTTGAGTTGGCTGTAAACCGAATATCATAGTGAAATCTCTTTGCAGGACGTAGCCCTATTCTCGGGTGAACCTGGGTAAACTGTGCGTCGTCTAATTTTTCTTGATTCTCTGTTTGATCGTTCTGATTCTGTTGCGATAAATCCCATCAGTCCATTGATCACCTCTTGAATCTAATGCCGGAGTTGGTGAATACTTTAGGGACTCTTGTTTCTCATACTGAGGTACGTTCACGTGAGCTTAGGGAAACTGCAATATGAATCAACGACATGTGACCCATGCGCACGGAATGATGGGGGTCCCGCTGCCCGGACAACAACATCGGGTTTCAAGCTTCTGTTTTAAGTTAGCTCGTTTGTTGTGGGATCAGAGGGATTCATATAGGTTAGGGCTTTGGGCCTATTTTAAGTCATATATATTGTACTCATATGAGAGTTCATTGTGATGAGTGGCTGCGGTTCTAATTCTAAATATCATAGTGGAATCTTTTTTCAGGACGTAGCCTTATTCTAGGGTTAATTTGGGTAAACTCGTGTGTCATTTTTTTTTCTTCTATTTTTTGTGTGATTGCTCTGATTCGATTTAGGGTATAACCTATCATCTAGCACAGTAAAAGTCAAAAGGGTTTATTTAAAATTTAAACGAAAGCCTTCATCGAAATTTTGCAAGGTCTCCCTTCTTTCAAATCGACTAAAAAAAATGATGGTTTTACTAGTAGGTTTCACACAATAGATATGTCATTCTTATATGTAAGGTTTTTGTAAATTTGATAGCAGTCTTTAATTACTTTTCATGGACTCCAAACACGTCCAAATCTAACCCTCGAATGTACAAAATGTATCATATCTTATAACCACGATCGTTTTGATCATGATGGCGTCACGAAATTTTAAATTTTCATGAAATGAGATTTCTATGAAACAAATTACAAGTCTTTTCGATGTATAAAAATTCATGTCAATCAAACTCAAAAAACGGACCGAAATTGAATGGTCTAATATATATGTTCATCATGAAGGAAAACAAAAAAAAAAAGGAAAAGGATCTTGAAAATCACTTAATTCATTCATTTTATGTTCTCGAGCTACAAAATCCATTTTTCCCATAAAATAAAGAATCACTTAATTCTGACGTTGGATTGATTAAAAAAAATGCTTATTTAAGTTCACACTAAAAATTCTAAAAAATAAACAATTGATTTTTGATATTTTTGGCATTCCTGAGCAGTCGGGGCTGGTAATTCTATATAACCCCTCTTTTAGTTTATAATAGTCGTTATCTACTAGAATTAGGGCATACAATACAAAAGGTTCTAGTCATTATAGTGACAGAATTAACTTAGGAAATTGACATAGTTTCTATAGTAATTAAATTGCTAAAGTTAGATTTTAGAATACCCTAAAAATAGTATTGCTGCCCTAAGTTGAGTATGTTGGTTGTTTTCACCCTGGCACGTAGGCCCCACAAGAGAACCATGTTTTCACGTTAGTAATGAATTAGTTGATGACTTGCTAAATCGCGACGATAAAAAGAAAAAAAATTACGGAGAATTTTCACTTTTCATTCCTAAGCTAAAACATCTTTCCCATCAAGTCCTTAATTTTTTTTTTTAAAATTAAATTAAATTCTTAAAATTAGACGGTTTTTTTTTATTAAATTAATCAAGTCACTCAGTTGCTAATTCTGATCTATTTAACTTGATTTGGCCATCGGACCGTGTTGAAATACGACGTGAAATATGATCAGAACCTTGTGCAAAAGTAGAGGTGATTGGTTCTAGGTTCGTCGGAACCTGCGTATTTGGGAGCCTGACACTTATCTTATCACATGTTTTGAGTCAGGTCTAGGGTCCACCCATATTTCACTTGTACTCTTAATTGATTTGCAATAAATTATCACTTCAAATGACCACCATGTGCTGCGATAATACACTGGCCAAAAATCATTTTTTCAGACGCACGAAAAATATAAAATATTAACTCAATCGTGGATAGCACAGCGAATAGAAGCTTAGATAATTAAATAGTTTCAGATTACACATTACACGTTCATCATGAGACGTGACAAACACTGTAGGATCGTACGAGTACGTAAAACAAGAAAAACACACACACACACAATTAATTGTTCTAGATCTCAAGATCCAGCTTATGAAATTTGAAATTTACCTCACATACCCTGAAACCTACGCTGATATCACCAGTTTGATTCTCCATTTCTTGATTCACGAGCGTGCAAGATTTAAAGCTCTGGGAACGATCCCGGGCAGAGAAATCTTCGATCCAACGGGGGGGACCGGTGATGACAAATGGGCGTCAAATCAGAGAGCATGTGAATCACGTTTGGGCGAAGGCTCGGGACTGTTTCATTACACGGGGGAAGACGAAAAGAGTCAGTGGGCGACCGTGTCCCGTACCGGAGTAGACCCAGGCCTCCCCCTCCCCCCCCCCCCCCCCCCCCCCCCCCCCCCCCCGCCGGGGCCTCTCTCTTCTTCCATCATTAGCACGCCTGACGCCACGGCCACTGGCCCGATCAACTCAGCAAGACGATGATGAGAAAGCATTTGAGGACGAAAGCACCGGGCACCAAATTTGCAAACCCAGATACAGGGCTGAGACTCCCCCCATGAGAAACGAGTGCTCGGATCCATTTTTCTCCCCGACTTACCCGACGGAGATGAGTGTTTAGGATTCGGGCGCCTAATCAAGTCGAAGTAAAACGCGAAGCGAAAACTAGGGTTACGCCCATCAGATAATTCCGCTATAATTAGCATCTCGCTTATCTTGTTACGTAACTCAATTACAAGCGAAAAAGATTATATGATGCAGTAGCCATTCATGAGCGCAAAATCTTTTCTTGGGGGTTTGAGGATCTCTTAGGGCGAAATCCGGGGCAGTAAAGGAACAGATCTCACAAGGGGGTCCAGATGACAATGCACAAAGATCTCTCTCCCATGTGCAGCTTGTTCCCCCTCCATTTTTATTCTCTTGCTTCCAAAAAGACAAACACCATCAACTCTCCTCCTCTCTCTCCCTTCCCCCCCCTTCCTAATTATGCAGTGCTTCTTCTGCCATTGATTTTGAGGCAGTCCCTTGCCATTCATTAAAGGGCCAAAAAAAAAAAAAAAAAGGAGGAGGAGGAGGAGGACATGAGATGGTGACCCTTTTTAGGGGGCAGCTTGGTTGCCCCATGTCCCTTTGCATGTGACTTGAGGGCAAGTGTCCCTATGAGGTCCCGCTTTAGGCGACGAAGGGTAACGGTGCGTTTGTTTCATGAAAAAAAGAATGCGTGTGAAAATTATTATTATTATTATTATTTTTTCATAAATATGACAATTTGTATCGGTTGAAACAGTTAGTCAGTGGAAAATATTATCACTATCGGCAACAAAATATGATTAAATATTTTCGTGGACGGGGGTGAGAATATTTCTCGTTCTTTAATATCAAAAGATAGGCGATACGAGCGATCGCTTCTATGGAAATAATTTTCCCGATCATTTATTTTTTTCGCGAAGCAAAAAAGGGTCCATCTGTTTGAAGGAAAACTGATCCTGGGAAACCATTTTCCTGCTTTCTAGTGCTCGGGTGAAGGAAAAATTATTAATCGATACCGAAAACGACAAGCTTAGATTAAGGGAAAACGACTTCCTTTTCTGAAAAGTAAGAAATAACTGTCCCTAAGCCACTAATCGAATGAAAACTAACCGTTTTTCTTTAACGTAATTTTCATACAAAATTGCTTTTTTTTTTGTTTTTTTTTTCTTGTCATGAAATTTTCAGTGAAATAAACGAACTCTAAAGTGTGTGGTACTAGTAGGCCCAAACTATTTTGATTGCTCACTGACGGAATCTTTTGGGTTGTTGGGAATTCAAACGGCCCAAACTATTTCTCTTTTACTTTCCGGATGTTATGGTGAATGAATGAGCTTAATCGATACTCCCCAACCAAAACCCCCAACTTCCTCCTTTGGTCCCCCAAAAAAAAAAAAAAAAAAAAAGAGGTAGAATCGCTCTAGAGCGTTCACTCCATTTCGATACTCGAAAAGTATTTTACATATCGAATACACCGTGCGACCAATTTTATGGTACGACGAATTTCATCGACCAATCGCATTGCTCATGCGCTACCCAACTTCTACACGTTCGAGTGCTGAGATTAATTAAGGCGGGGGTGTAACAATTTTCGAGACTCCGATTCGATTGTAATTTGAGTTTGTGCCTTATTTGTCTGATTGAAGGACTATCTTAAAAAAATTTATTTGATTTTGTTCGAATAGAATGGTAATGGTTGTCGGTTTTTCATTCACACAAAATAGAAATTAACTATTGAAAATCGACTTCCCTAGTGAATTTTTTTTTTTTTGACTGAGTCAAGGGCTTCACAAGATGGAAATGTTTCCGGGTTTCACATGATGGATAGATGTTGGGCTTTGTGCTTTGTGAGGCCCAAACCAGCAATCAAGAGGGTGACGAACCGGCTCTTTATTTATTTATTTAAAGGAATCACAAATTGACTTTGAAGAATCGACCTCAATTGAGAAATCATGCTTGTACAACGCTATGTGAACTTGCAATATGAAAAGCAAAAATTAAGGCATTGCGGACGTTAAATTAAATAAGACTTTGTGATGTAAGTGTTGTTGCAACCAAACTTAAACGTGAAATTTGACATCGTATTTAAGAAATGGCATTTCATAGCCCCTTACTTTAGGTTTAAGTCCAACTTAGGCCAGCTGCGTAGGTTGGGTTGGGTTGGGTTGGGTTTTAGATGGGTCTCAAATGGATTCGACCCAATCCACCCATTACACTTACATCGGCATATTTATTTGCTAAATATTTAGATGGCCTATTCTCGACCCAACCCAAGCTAAATCCAACCCATGCCTACCCACAAAATCCATACAGAAAACAGAGCAAAAAATGTCAAACATATTTAAAAATGTATGGAGTACAAATAAAAAAAAATTGCAAAAATTAAATTAAAGTCCTTTCTTATCCTTAAAAAAGACCTGCCCAAAAACATTAAAAAAAAATTCAAATAAAGGCCCAAGTGGAGCCATTTTCTCTTTAAAAAAAAGGGGGGGGTTTTAGAATGGATCTTATGTCAAATAAGAGCATGAAGTTGTCAAATCATCTCAAATAAGGGCTTGAGTTCATCGCCGATGAGCATGTGACTTTTTCGGCCACCGGCAAGTCAAAATAAAATTTAGACAATAAATAATCTTAAAAACAAAAAAAACCCCCAAATTCCTTCGCTTCTTCTTTCTCATTATCATGTCACCTTCGTTGTCTGCTCTTCCATGGTTTCTTCATTTGCTTTGTTTCTCCGTTTGTCATGTTTCTTCATATTCAATCCAACTAATGTTTTTGTTACCTTCATCCGCTGCGTTTCTTCCCATTGCAGCTTCGTCACATAGTGAGAGGATTGTTTTGATTCGTGACAGAGGCAAGACAAAGCAACTAGAGTGCGCGCATAGAGAGAGAGAGAGAGAGAGAGAGAGAGAGAGAGAGAGAGAGAGAGAGAGAGAGAGAGAGATCTCCAGCGAGAGGGATCTTTTTTTTTTTTTTTTTTTTTTTTGGAAAAAGAGACGATTTCAATTCGTTTTTTGGATAGAGCAATGGGAGTGGAAGAGATTGAGAATCGCTCGGTAACAAGAACAAGCAAGAAAAGAGGCGCAGGAACAATCACATGCTCGCCGCGGCCAAAGATTTGATCGGCCGGAGAGTTTAGGCCCTCATTTGAGATGATTTGGCCACTTCATATCTTTATTTGAGATTATTTGATCACTTCGGATCCTTATTTGAAACACGATTTACTCCGAGCCCTTTTTTTGTTGTTGTTGTTGAGAAAATGGCATCACTTAGGGCCCTCGTTTGAAATTTTACCTAAAAAATTCAGAAATTAAATTTACGTCCTCGTAAGATCGAGCTTTTCCAAATCTGAAGACGAGGAAGAACAGAGGAGAATTAGCGTATGGGATGGATGTCGATAGATAAATGCAAATGCATGATAGATTATGATTACCACCAAGACCCAAAGGATGTGCCATCTGTCATTGATAGAGGTCGAGATCAACAAAGTTCACCACCAAGGCTTAAGGGGTGAATCATCCGCCAATGATAAAGGACTAACCACCCGTTAATGATAAAGGATTTCAAAATAGGAGAAACTCATCACCGGTGCCTGAAGGACGAACCTACCAGTAGGGGATAAGAGGGTTTCTTGGTCCATCCTCAAGGAATAATCTATTTTCCAAGGATAAAGGAACCGGAATAGGAGAAGCCAACCGCTAAGGCTTAAAGGAATTTCCATTAGCCTAGGATAAAAGGGTTTCTTGGCTCACCACCAAGGATGTATCCATCTCAAGGGATAAAGAACCGCGATAGAGATTCGCTTGCATAGAGGAAAATCTCATATACTAATATATTCAAGTCTTCATCTTTTACCATAAGATTACACCTCTGTTTATAGAGATATTGCTAAACAGAAGAGATGACTCGTGGGGAATTCATCTCATTATGACTCTTGAAAGCAACAATGCAATAAAGACTCGTATAAAGCCGCGAATTAAAGAAAAAACAATAACTAAATGCATTTAACTAGCATAAGATGCATTGAAACTTATTCCAAGTTTGTTCACCAGACTTGGATGCCAAATAATCATTGTAAAAGTCGTCGAACGGCGATCGAAATCGATTTAGAATAGCTTCCAGTCATTATGTAGTCAATTCAGAGTCTCCAAAATCGAGAACAAGTCTTATAGATCAACAACTTCATTCTTGAACCCACATGATTAAATTGCACTAGAAATGGGCTTTTGCTTGTATGAACAGCGAATGTGCTAGTTTAATAGATTAAACATGAGTTAAGCTTGATCATGGATCGATTTAGCCTGATGCTCTTGCATCAATTCACTAATTGTAACTATTTTTAGAGAAATATTTTCCAAATTGTTTCTTTTGTGTGAAAAAAAAAATGGAGCCTTAAGTTTGTTCATTGGCTTCATAAGATCGCACGACAAGTTGATCGAGGGAATTCAGTTGCAGTAAGGCCTCGATTTTCCTTTGTTAGCGTATTGTAGGCCGAGGACAATAATTATAATGCGGCCCAAGGCCTTCAAATGCCTTTTTAGGAAAAAATGAATATATTTGAAAAAATATTTTCTTAAAAATGAGCGCTTATATCGCTTATAAAATAAATAAACAAAAATATCATTATTATCTAGGAGACATAAACTTTTGCCAATAAGTGAATATATTTTTGGTCAGCTAGTTATTTCTTGTGGCATAAATGATCATTTTTAGAAAATGTATTCTAAACCATTTAATTTTCGCTTAGTTATAACTGCTTATACCCAGTAACGGTTGGATAAAGCAAATTAGACTTCTCTCTACTTTTGCTTTTGTCTCACTAAATCGAGAGACATGAGGCACCTTGAAATTGAAACTTGATCAAGAAATGTTGCAGCAATGACAAATTCCTATAAACACAAGGCATCTAACAATAAAAAAGATGAAGATAAGCTAGTGGGAGATCGCTTCTTGAAAGTAATGGAGGAAGAAGGAACCCATGAATCATGGACGGAGGACGAAGAAGAGAGAGAAAAAGAAGAGGCCAAACTTTTAAGGTTTTAGACTTATTTTCGCGTTAGTGACACATGTCAGTTTGTGATTGGTGAACAGTGCATAAGTGCTTGCCACGACAGCCAATGACTTGGCATTATTTAATTACCGAATATTTTCTCAAACTTTGCCTTAAGATTTAGCAAGAGTTGTCGGATTTTTTGTGACATTAAAAATAAATTTGGAATAAATGAATCTTTTGGCCCAAAAAGAAAAGAAAAGAAAGAACAAGGAAAGATGCTTCTGGATGCTGTCCCCGTTGTCTTCTTCCGGTTCCTTCGCCCACGATAAGCAACGCCTGCGTATGTGGCTCCGAATTTGTTCTCCCGCATCACAGGCTCACAGGCCACAGTCCCACTCGGCGCTTTGCTGTTTTGCGTGTACTCGTAGGCTCGCAGCTCCTGCCTCTTCTCTCTGCGCAGGTTGGTTTGCTCCCCTCTGAACTTTCTTCCTAATCTTTGTTTCCACATCTCCCCTCTTCGCCATCTCCACTTTGTTCTGTTAGCTCTACAGAGTCAGCACCGTTGGCAGAGCCCCAAATAACCATCTTTCCGGGAGTTCCCCACTTTCTCTATGATGACTTTATTGCAATATGGCCGCGCTGATTACTGGGTCGTATCGAAAATGTAGACGGGTTCGCGTTGGAACATTGTTGTTTATTCGTTTCTTCCACTTGCTTTTTGGGTAGTTGAATTGGGTTTTTCTTCTTCTTACTAGAGATTCTCGTTACTTTCGTTTTTTTCTGCTGTATATTGTTCGCCTAGATTGAACACAGCGGTCCAATTGTATTGTCGTAACTTGAACATGAAAGCCGTCATCACCCACCCAAAAGGGGAATAAAGAGAAAAAAGAAGACGAAAACAAATGCCATCCGATTCACGGGCTTTGAGTGTGAGTGGAAGATGAATTGGATAATACCTCAGACCCCTTGTCTTTCACAATGTGCTTTATTCACAACGGAGTTGATAGTTAGTAGAGGAAGAATTACTTGACCTTGCCAGATATAAGTTGACAGAAGACGAAGGGGATTTCAAAACTGTCAATTAAAGCTATGAATCTTTGAAAGGAGTGGAATGCGAAGAGATTGAGATTCCGTGGAATGGCAATGGAGAAGGAGAGAGAGAGTTTCACTTTTTTCTACCTCTTAGATGAAGGGGAAAGGACACCATGCATCCTACACTATAGAATTGATTATACCGTTTGATTTTGTGCTTTTGATAGTTACAACTTTGCATATATTGGTAGGTAGCTGCAGAAATTCTCATCTCTTGGACGCAACCGGAAGCGGATATCAAATGTCAACCGCAAAAACAACACCTACAGCCTCTGTCCTCTCTTCGACGATAAAAAACCTGGGCTTTGGTCTCCGTCTCCCAAGCTACACCATCTTACCCAGTAACTTCAAACAGCGCTATGGTTACTCCCAAAGAAGACTGTGCATAATGGCAAAGTCATCCGCTTTGAATCCTCTAGAAGTCTGCGCCAAGGCTTCTGTAATCATTCCTAACAAGTTGGGTGACTGTGAGTTATGGCCTCCTCCCCTTTTACTTCTAATTGCTGCTCATACTCTGTTTGATTATGGGGGGAGTGAGCCAAAGTGATGGACATTAAGGAAATTGTTTAAACAGTGTATAACTCGAGTAGCCATGTTGTATGAGACTGCATATTGCGAGTAAATTGTCGTGCATCTTATGGATACCTGTCATTGAGTAGCCAAAAGGGAAAGAAGAGAAGAAATTTGTGTTTTCCTTTTCCTTGCTGCTGGAGAAAGTTGATAGTTCCTGTTGTTATCCTGGTATATTGGTTCTCTAACTTCTTTATAAGCTATATTTGTGTAGCTTAATATGCTTAGGCTGTATTAGTTGATTCATGAAGTGGGCAGCATTCATATAAGTTCTATTATAAGTGAATGGGAAGCTGTTAAGTGCATCTTGAAGATTATAATATTCTTCTGCACTTGGAATTGCCCAGATGATTGAATGAGATAAGTTGAGTGGAAGTTGTCTTTCACGTGCCACTCTATGGTGCAGGCTGTAGGTTCTCACACGACACTTGGAAGAGACATTTAATCTATATTCTTTACTTACATCCATGCAACTTTTGCCTGACCTGAATGTAGCAAATAAGCAAAGATGATAGCATGATATTGTGGTTGTCTGGTATCAATCTAAGCACCATTCCAAATGACATCTGTAATTTATTAGTTATGTATACATATATTTCAGTCGTCATGCATGAAATGCGTTATGTGTGGCATCCTTGCTGGAGTGAATCTGCATGCGAAACTAATTATTGGCTCCCTTGAATTCTTCAGGTCCCTTTTGTCAGAGGGTACTACTGACCATGGAGGAAAAGCATCTTCCTTATGACCTCAAATTGGTAGATTTCAGTAACAAACCAGAATGGTAATCTGTGGTTGCTTCTCATTTAGATATCAGTGCTCCTTAATTTCAAGCATTTGTTTTTGGATACCTCTTTGTCCACAAGCAGCTCTATTCTATCAGCTGGTTCAATTTTTCATATATTTACATCTGGTGTGTAGGTTTTTGAAAATCAATCCAGAAGGCAAAGTTCCAGTGGTGAAACTTGATGAGAAATGGGTTGCAGATTCAGATGTCATCACGCAATCCCTGGAAGAAAAGTACCCTGATCCACCATTGGCGACCCCAGCTGAGAAGGCTTCGATGTATTCTTACATTATTATTATTATTATTATTATGTTGCTGGGCTTTTCTTTGCAAAATAATCATCTTACTGATCATTTCTGATGATATATGTACTACTGGTATATGATGCTGTATGTTGTTTCCGTTTTTTTTTGCTGCTGGATGGATCAATTGGTTCATCGAGTTGAGTGGTGCTTTCTCATGTCATGTTTTCTCTTTACTGCATGTGGTTGTGCATTTGCTATGCATCCCAATAGCAACACTACAAAAGATATGCTCGCTCCGATAACAGTAAACGACCATCTGTTTGATATCATTGACGAAACATGACAAGAGTTTTATGAGTTGAAATTTCTAATTGAGCCGTCATTCAGAATTGTAATGCTTTTTTTCAAAGACCTGAGCATCTGGAGTCAAGAAACCTGTCTCAGCTTTTCCCACTAAAATTTAATGGTTTCTAGCTGTCACTGTCATCCAAGGTCATTCAATATATTTAATGCCATTCTCTTTCTTCTTCACTTGATTTAGCCATCCCCATGACTTCATTATGTTTGTTTTTTTTTTTTATTCTGATTCATGTCTGAACTGCTGCATACTTTTTTATCGGTTCTTGGATCAAGTCTACTATATTGCCAATGCCACCTGGCTTGAATGGTCAAGGATGGCAACAGAACTTGTCGTAGTATATGATATTTTTAGTAAAATAAAGGTGGTGAACTAAGCTATATGATGTACTTCTGTGTAGTGGGTCGAAAATTTTTTCAACATTTCTTGGTTTTCTCAAGAGCAAAGATTCCACTGATGGCACCGAGCAGGCACTCCTTAATGAACTCAGTTCTTTCAATGACCATATCAAAGAAAATGTAAGTCCTCCTTTGACTCTGTTGTAAGTACTCAACTTTTACCCCACAGATGTTATCTAATGCCTATCTGGGCTGGCAGCAATATTTGTTCAACCTTTTGAAAACATTGTTGTCTGCCTGTTATCGTTTTGTTTTCCATATAGATGATGGACTGATTAAGACTGAGCCACTAAATAGGATTGCTTCTCTTGTTAATTATTTCCTTAAACAGATTTTAGATCAACCAGGTGTGAATTTGCATGAATGTTATCAAATGTCTTAGGAGGAGTTGGGCATGTGACTGGTCCCCGATCGTATGGTTTAAGTCTTTCTTGCAACGAACAATCCATTGAAGAAGTACCAGATGCTTGTTGGCCGAAAACAACAAAAAAAGAAGAAGGAAAAAACAAGAAGAGAAAAAACAAGAACCGGATGCTTTGGTTTGGGGAACTGGTATGAACAGTATAATCTCTGAGTTAAAATAAACTATGCACTTGAACCTCAGTAATAGTAAAATTATCAATGTTGAATTTGGCTGATGCAGCCATCAGGTAGAACGCACGTAAGAATTGAGAAAGCAGGGGCAGTGTAATCAGCAGCAGATAAATTCATCTATCAGGGCATCTAGAGGTTTGTTATTGGATTTCAGAATTTTTCATGTGGCCAAATGATAAAAGAATAGAGAGACAAGAAGGAAAATCAGAGAAATTTTATTGACTTGATGCTATTAGCATATTTTTATGAAATGTTCCAAATTTTCCTGGAGTAGGAGTGGAAGAGACGATTTCTTTACTTTTAAGTGCATATGCTAACCGAATCATTACACAGATTTTGATCTGTCAAAACCACAGTACATGACTAACTAGAGATAGACCAGCCGTAGAAAAGTGCTGCATAAGTATCACCTTTGAAGTAACAGAGTATTACGGTAAAAAGTAACAGAAATGACAGTGCATTAACTAGTTGTGGTGGCAGTTTAGCTCTGACGAACGCCATGATAAACAATGAAGAGGGACAAGTTAAATTGGAGATTGAACAGAATAGTGACACTCTTCTGTCACTACATAGCGCTGAATGTCTTTCACAGCTTGTTGCTATTGAACTGCAGGGCATTCACATAATTCTGTTTCCTAATTCCTACCAACTTGTCAATGTTAATTCAATTTCTTCTGATCCTCTAGGGCCCTTTTATCAATGGGAAGGAGATCTCTGCAGCAGACTTGTCCTTAGGGCCAAAGCTATACCACATGGAGATTGCTTTGGGTCATTATAAGAATTGGTCGGTGCCAGACTCTCTACCTTATGTGAAGTCTTACATGCAGGTAACTGAAATTGGTCTTCCACTAGTATGACTGCTACTCGACTGTAACAAATTGATTCACTGTGAAAAGCTAGTGCTCCATATCCGATGATGTCCTCATATGAAGATTCTTCTGACATTTGCTATTATTGTACTATTTCGCGTATGCTTGCTGCCTAATCATTTTTCCCTTAATCCTATATGTGCTGCTTTGTCTAGACAAGTTTTGAAAGCATATCATCAGACAAAGCAGCACATATAGGAGGACGTTGTGAAAACTTCATTGGGAAAACTTCATTGTATTTGTCTAGACAAGTCTTGAAATTTCGTGAAGTTTTCCCAATTACAATGACATTTTCTCATATCATCAGACTTATAATTGGGGCTCTCTTTTGGTAAAATTTATTAGGTGGCTGATCAGCTTATATTTCCTTTTTATACTCCTGCCTTATTCTAATACGGCTCTGTTTTTCGCACCCAGAGTGTCTTCTCAAGAGATTCATTCGTCAAAACACGGGCGCTCAAGGAGGACGTTGTGGCAGGATGGCGTCCGAAAGTCATGGGTTAAACATGTCTCCCAACACCTTATGCTATTGCTGGTGATTTCGCATGTGTACATCCCTTACCCTAGCAGGCTTTGCAAACTACAACGATCGAAGTGCACTGGTTTGTCGTGCTTTTTGCTGGCGGAGTTAATTGGTAGAATCAGCGATGCTTCTCTCTTACTTTTTGATGTATTGTCAAGGCGGTGGACTTGTAGTCCATCGGTGACTCTTTTAGCCAGAGTTCACTGATTATGCATCACAAGCATTGTATCATATGAGGCTTAAGGTGTTGAGCCTGCTTCTGGTGCGGGGCTTGATCGGTTAGTTCATCGTGATATTCGAATGTTACCATGTGAAGCAGGGCTATATTGTATTTGTGAATCTAACCTCTCCATTTGCGTCCTTTTTTCCGCGATTGCCATTCGTGAAAAGAATGATTTTTCTACCCATAGCATGCGATGTTAAAGCACTTTGCATATTAGACAAACATGAAGGTATAGGTCTCATGATAATGAAGAAAGTGAGTGTTCTAGCATAAAAGTCAAAAAGCCAAAAAAGCTACCCCGTGCGACTCCTGGCTTTTGGCTTATGACTTATGACTTTTAAAATTGAGAAATATTCTCAACTTCCTTTAACAATGTTAAATGATGTTAAACGCAGAATTTACGTCATGAAAATTTGAGGTTTTCAAACTTTAAATTAGTCACAAGTCAACACTATCACAAACACACTGGTGAGTGGTGAGTGTTTGGGCGAGTCTATGCAAAGATGATTCTGCTACAATAGCTCTAATTCATCGCTCCAAAAGCTTTGAAAACTAAAATTTATGTGAGGGTAAATATCATCGAAAATCTGAAATTATGTTAACTTAAGATGGGAAAAGTTTGCACAAAGGCCTGGTGTCTTGAAGCAAATTAAGGCTTACGGCCGTGAGGTGGAAAGTCCACATGTAACAAAGTGAATTTTGCATATTAAAATTTAAGAGGGTTAGTGAGTAGAGATGATCGATTTCAGGATGGGTAAGTTTCAGTTTTGAAACTTGGAAATCTACTCTGTTTTCTGGAATCGGTTCTAAAATCTACTTTATTTTGCCGGTCCGATAACCCTTTTTTTCCCTTTTATTTGATTTTTTTAGAGGAAATCTACTCTATTTTCTGGAATCGGTTCTAAAATCTACTTTATTTTTCCGGTTCGATGACCTTTTTTTTTTTTTCCTTTTATTTGATTTTTTTTATAACAAAGTAATATGAGCAACAAAATGGTTCAAAGTAAAAAATGATCAACATAAATCCCTATATGCCAAACACAGTGGTCATGTACAACTATAAACAATGAAAATTCTAAACACGTAGCCACGTTTAATAATAAACAATAAAAATTTCAAACATATGACATAAAAAACTCAGTTCCCCATACATCGAAATAATTTTAAACTCCATCATCCATAAAACTATTGCTCCAAAAAATAAAACAAGAGGCGATAGAGAATGGAGAAGAAACAAATGAGGCGACACATAGTTAGACTAAACTTAGAGAAATTATGTTGTTTTTACTTAGCTAAGAATTGGTTCCAAAATTGGTCCGGTCTCGAGTGGGTCTTCACTTGGAACAAGAAATCGACCTATTCAAACCGGTTCCAAAAATTTAGATCCCGGAACTGGACTTGTTCACGTTGGAACTAAGAATTGGACCTTTTTTTCGAGTTGTCCGATCCGATTTTCGGTTCTACCCGGTTCGGTTGCACACCCTTATTAATGAGCCAGTTAGTATTTTAAGTATCGAGATACTTAGGGCCTGTTTGACAACGTTTCTGTTTCAAAAAAAGTGATTCTGATTAGAATCAATTTTTTTGATTTTGTTTCTTGGATGAGTTTTAGAGAATCAGAACGCATTTGATAACTACATAAAATTTATGTTCTTAAATTAGAAACGCGTTTGGTAACTGCATAAAATTTCTATTCCAAAAAATAATTTCCCTTCCCAATTTACCATTTAAATCAAATAATTCATAATCACATTTGATGGCTTTCCTCAAACTCCACAAGTGCAATCCTCTTGTACTATGACATCTTTTTGGCCAAAATAGAGACGCTTCAAATTTGTTCTTCGGAAGGATAATATGCTAAAATTATTATTTTCCATGCTTCTCCTGTGGCTATGCGTATGCCAAGGCTGAAAAAAGTGACTCTGATTATCTTTTAGCTTAGAATGAATAAAATCCATCTCTGCACATGAATGGCTCAATGTTACCCTTGGACACCATGCGGATGGTCATTAATGTAGCATGATACTCCGACAAGAAATCAGACAAGGCTTAAAAAAATTGAAAGGCAAAATCATCAAAAACAGGATTGGCCAGTTGAATGGACCCATTTCTTACTATTTGAGATTTTTTTTTGGAATTTTTGGGATTTTTTTGAACAATTTACCCAAGAGGGGGCAAAATAATCATTTGAAAGAAATTGAAAGGAAAAACCGTCCAAATAGGATTGGCCAGTTGAAATGACCCATCTCCAAATTTTTGAGATTTTTTTTTTGGAATTTATGGAAATTTTTTCTATTTTTTTAATGAATTTTTCATTTTTTGGATTTTTTTAATCATTTTTGGATTTTTTTAGTTCTTTATTAATTTCTAAAATTTTTATTTAAAAAAATTATATGGACCGGGTCGGGTTGACCCAGCCCACGTCTCGCGGGCGCCCGACAAATGTGAAAGAAGACTCTCGTTGTCTTTTTGATTCTCAAAAATATTCTTTTTTGGAGAAACAACTTTTTTTTTTCTTATTTTTGATCCAAAAGAGTTCTCGAGAGTAGAATCAGAATCAGAATCAGAATCATTTCCATTATCAAAGATATTTCTGATTCTTTTTTGTTTCAGGAAACAGAAATAGAGGAGCAAAAATGTTACCAAATAAATCTTATTTTAATGGTTGCATTTGTATCCATCCCTACTCGGAGGAAAGCGATATGATTGATGGGTCATGATCTCGAGCATCGCCCACGAATTTAATTTGAAAATTAATGTGAATGGCAGAGGAAAAAACACAAATCTTTATTCGTTTTTCTTGTTGGCTTTCACCAGCACATAAAGACTCAAGTCTCGTCTCTGCTCTCTGTTCCACATCTCAATTCAAAGACTAAAAAACAGAAAAATTTCGGACGTGGCATTCTATCTAATCCACAGTTCCTGGTTCATCCAAAGTCCACCATGAAAGATTATCGGTCCACTCCATCACTGTGCACACCGAGCCCCTCCCAAAAGCGACAACGAGGACAACGACGAGTCCGTCCTCGTTGTCTCCTTCCCATACCGCGAAGCGCTGGGGCGTTCCCCGGGGGCCACATGTTGAACGTGTGGCTCCAGATTCGTCTTCCCTCTCGCTCCCACTCCCTTCGCCTACTTCTCTCTCTCGATCTCTCGAACTCTCTTGCGCGAAGCTGGTGTTTCCTCGCACTGATGAGATTATGATCACCCGCTCATTTTGCCTGCTCTGCAAAATTGGGGCAGTACCCTCGTGTAAGTACGCAGTTTTTCTTCGACCGCCTATTTCTGATCAAGGGATGTCATGCAAATGTGCCATCTTTGTACACTGTATCGGCTGAACTTGGTTCAGTTCGAGAAGCTGGTTTCTCTTTCAAAAATTTGACTAGGCTGCAAGAATTCGTCCCTTCTACTTCTTCTTCTTCTGCTTCTTCTTCTTCTTCTTGTCATAAGGCTGATAATGATGGATACCAGCCGTTTTCATGGGTAGTTCAATCTGGTTTGGTGATTCTGTTCATATTTAAGTGACATGGGAAGAGTCCCATTATTGTTGATCCATACCCATATTGTGTGATTTAGTTTACCTGCTAGTCCAGTCTATGTGTATCAAATGAATGCGCTTTTTGTTCATACCTATGCTTAGATCAAGGGTTCGATAGTTGTCTTCGCCTATATCCATTTGGCTGTTGCGTAAGTTTCTCCTCGGATCTTGTACAGCGTATATATGTATTTTATTCTAATTTGGAGCTAAAGAGGGTGTCAGGCAAATCCCGGCTTTGATCAGTTGGCTGTTTGTGTGGATCCTCTATTATAATGGCGCTCACGACCAGCAAGCTTTCTCGAAGTCCATCGTTGACTGATCGGAATACCATCAGTAGATCATGTGGGACAACGCCCTCTTTTGAAAATTCGATCCAGCTAAGTCCTGTCCACCCGAGTCAAATCGAGCATAGGCATTTGCGTAGAGGAAGTCTCTTGTCAGGGAAACTGAAATCATCAAAGGATATCCTGCGTCATCTGTGTGGAAAACGTCTTCATACTCGTGGTGGCACTCGGGGATCCTCAGTCTTATGCTTTTCCACGGGAACACCTGATACTGAAGCAACGGAATGTGCTCGAAAGTCTGGGGATTCTTCAAATATGACTAGGTAAGACAAGTCACCTGATTCTGTTCATACTGTCCACCAAATTGCTCATCACTTTGTTGAGTTTTATTTCTCGTTGAGAGAAGCAAAAAGAATGTCATGATGCTACATTTGCTAAGCCGATGCGGTTGCTGCATATGAGGAGCTTTGACAGCATTTTGCTGCATATGGAGAACTTTGACAGCATTCTTTCGCTGAAGATTGCTGTCATTAGTCCTACACAACATCCTGTTCCTTTTAGTTTGATTTTTTCTTCCTAGTAGTTGCCATGCACAATTATTAGCATGTGGTATGAAATTTCCTTCTCAATTTGCAAGTTGCTGATGCCCCATAATTCTTACTTGATACTTCCATTTAAAGTTTTGTCAAGACAGTCATAGCTTTACTCTTAAGTGAGTAATGCTCTTTTGTGTGTGTAATTTTTTAGTGCACAAATTGGAGAAGACAAAGATGAGCCGCTAATTGTACCATATGGCACTACTCAATCAAGTCATTGTTTAGCTGAAGCTTGCAGATTTGTTCAGAATGATGCAAAGTTTGTCAATGAAAGGGCTCGCAATGACATTGTCTTGCTCTCCCGGTAGTATTGACTATCTTGTGTCTACATACTATCCTTTTAAGAAAGCATGGGAAGATAATTAGCAATCCTCCTTGCATTAATTAAGAACTGTGTGTCTTCCATAAGTAATGCGTTGCTATCTGCTCATTATTTACCCTCCTTATTAGTGGCATAAGGAGATTGGATGCTCGTGCACGTCAAGATGTTGCTATCCTTAGCTCAGAGTTTCTTAAGCTCGATGGTAAGTTATTACACCAATGATATTTTGATCTCATGTGGTTTGGGCTACAAGTTTACTAAAGACCTTTGACTCAAAAGCAAACTTTGAGCTTTAGGTTTTCTTTGGGTGGGTTAGTGGAGGAAGGTTAAGAACTTTGTCTGAATTATCAACTGTACTGCCAGCATCAGCAGATTTTTGCTTAATAAAATAAAGGGAAATTTGATGGCCGGGGCATCAGGGCCACCTCATACTTCCTTTGTTGACCAGTGCTTTACTAGTACATCCTATCCTCCCCCCAAAAAGATGTGAGTTAAAGCATAAGAAAACAGAATCATATTAATTCCTATTTACATTTACATTATGAAGTGGACTGAACTTAACAACCAAAAGGGGATAAATTGATTGCGGTAGGATTTTTAAGACTTTTTCTCGCAAAACAGCGTGTAAAGGATGAAGCAGTGTATACAGACAAAGTATCTCATGCAGAGTGAATATTTTTACATACTAACAAGATGCCTGATGGATGGAGGAAGAGTCTGCTTGTGCCTATCTACAAGAACAAGGGGGATATACAGAATTGTTCTAATTATAGAGGCATTAAACTTATGAGCCATACAATGAAGTTGTGGGAAAGAGTTATTGAGCATCGTTTGAGAAAGGAGACTAAGATTACTGCAAATCAGTTTGGATTTATGCCGGGAAGATCTACCATGGAGGCTATATTCTTGATACGGCAGTTGATGGAGAGATACCGAGAAAAGAAGAAGGATCTACATATGGTTTTTATTGATCTCGAGAAGGCGTATGATAGGGTGCCTAGAAATGTTCTGTGGTGGGTTTTGGAAAAGAAAAATGTTCCTTCTGTTGAAGTGCAGATTGCTTGCACATTGTTGTTGTCCCACATAGCACGTGAGAGGGGGTGTTGAAGTGCAGATTGCTTGCACATTGTTGTTGTCCCACATAGCTTGTGAATGAGTGTTGTATGCTCTTTATATTCATGTGGTCTCCCTCCACCTAATAGCTTAAGTTATTGGGTTGGACTTTCTAACATGGTATCAGAGCCAATTGTTATTCCTTTCCGTGTATGTGGGCCCACTCCCATTCGTTAATTTCCACGTGCAGATTGCTTGCACGTGAGAGGGGGTGTTGAAGTGCAGATTGCTTGCACATTGTTGTTGTCCCACATAGCTTGTGAATGAGTGTTGTATGCTCTTTATATTCATGTGGTCTCCCTCCACCTAATAGCTTAAGTTATTGGGTTGGACTTTCTAACATGGTATCAGAGCCAATTGTTATTCCTTTCCGTGTATGTGGGCCCACTCCCATTCGTTAATTTCCACGTGCAGATTGCTTGCACGTGAGAGGGGGTGTTGAAGTGCAGATTGCTTGCACATTGTTGTTGTCCCACATAGCTTGTGAATGAGTGTTGTATGCTCTTTATATTCATGTGGTCTCCCTCCACCTAATAGCTTAAGTTATTGGGTTGGACTTTCTAACACCTTCAAAGTATGTAGAGGCAATTAAGGAAATGTATGATGGTGGTACTACATGTGTGAAGGCTTATAATGGTACATCAAGTTATTTTCCAATCACAGTAGGCTTATATCAAGGCTCTGCTTTGAGTTCTTATCTTTTTGCCCTAGTTATGGATGAGCTAACAAAAGATATCCAAGATGAGTTGCCATGGTGTATGCTTTTTGTAGATGATATTGTGCTTATTGATGAGACCAGGGCTGGGGTTGATGCTAAATTGGAATTATGGAGAAGTACATTGGAGGCAAAGGGATTTACGTTAAGCCGAAATAAGATCGAATACATGAAGTGTGAGTTCGCCACGGCGAGAGGAGGAGATCAAGAATCGGTGAATATACTTGGACATGAGGTGCCCAAGAAAAATGCTTTTAGATATCTAGGATCGATATTGCAAAAGGGAGGAGAGATTGATGAGGATGTAAGCCATAGAATCAGAGCAGGTTGGCTGAAATGGCGCAGTGCATCAGGTTTTTTGTGTGATCGCAAAATCCCTCTTAAGCTAAAAGGAAAATTTTATAGAACAGCAGTAAGACCCGCAATGCTATACGGAGCTGAATGTTGGCCAGCACATACGCAACATGAGCATAAGATGGGAGTTGCAGAGATGAGGATGTTAAGGTGGATGTGTGGGCATACAGGATGGATAAGATAAGAAATGAAGATATTCGACAGAAAGTGGGAGTAGAACCAGTGGCAGAAAAGATGAGAGAACATCGACTGAGATGGTTTGGGCATGTTCTTCGACGACCTCTAGATGCTCCAATAAGAACAGAAGTTTGTTGCCGGAAGCATGACATGAAGAAAGGAAGAGGTCGACCGAAACTAACTTGGGGGAAAGTAGTAAAACAAGATTTAAGGATGTGGGAAATAGATTGGCGTATAGTGTGTTTTAGGACGAAGTGGAGGGAAGCTATTAGTATTAGAGAGGGGTAGATTTCCTATGTTCCAGTCTGACCGTTTAATCCTTTAGTCCCTTTTCCCTATTTTTATTTTTATTTTTATTCTTTTTTCCTCAATTGATCTTTGCTTTTTATTTTTGTTATATTCTATTTTATTCTATTTTTCTTTTTTTGGGTTCATCGACCGCCAACCCCAACTAGTTTGGGATAAATGTGTTGTTGATGTTGACAATAGATATGCAAAGAGAGTAAAGGATAAAAGACTTTGCAAAATAATTTATAGTGGTTCGGTCTTTCCACTCGGCCTACTATACTCTCCCAGCTCTCATAGCCCAATAACAAGGCTAAAATCTACTCTACAAGTACTTTGCAAAATAATTAGCACCGAGGCTCTATACAAGTATGTTATGCAGAGCGAATATCTTCTATCAGAAAAACCTTTTGAAACCCTTGAAGCCTTTGACAGCAATTGTAAATGAAGTTCACCGCAGGTTACTCTACAAGTACACAACATTCACTTGATGCTGAAAGAACTCTCTTAAAATAATGACACTTAACACTCTCAGAAATGCACTCAAATTGCACGAGGTTTTTGTCAAAGAATAAGCACAGGAGATAAGAACAAGTGTCAAAGCTTTTTAACCCCCTCGACCGCCTTCAACTTTCCCTTGTACTCGTATATATCGTCCTCCGAGCTTTATCAACGCTTTGGAGACTTCAAATAGATCAAAGTAGCTGTTGCATGTTGTCCATATCTCAGAACATCTTTCTGGAGCCAATCAGTGGACTTCACCCGAAATAGATAATACTGTCTGTTAGAATAATTAAATATTAAACCATGCCTTCTTCTAACAGTTTAAGTTTTTAGAGCAGTTGGCAAGTGGTCCCACCAAATCTTTCATTGTATCAGAGCTGGAGGTCCTGAGTTCAAATCTTTCCAGGCCTTATTTGCCTCCCCAATTAAATATGTCCACGCTTAGTACTAGGCAAGAAGACCAGACTAAGCGTGAGGGGGAGTGTTAGAATAATTAAATATTAAACTACGCCTTCTTCTAACAGTTTAAGTTTTTAGAGCAGTTGGCAAGTGGTCCTACCAAATCTTTCACTGTCTATGCATCCTGTCCGACGCATCCTCTGTTTTGCCAAAAATGGCAAGTCCTGTTTTGACTTTATGAATACATTCTATCCATGGATTCCAAGGTCTGAAATTGGCTCCAAAGCACCAACTTGAATTTGAGTTCAAATTGATTTAGAGCTGGGTAACGCGTGGAGTATCATCCACTTTGTCTACACTGTGAACTTCCTCTACAACTTCGAATTGATCCATCCAAGCACCTCAACGATTAGACATCCCTCACTTGTTCACATAAATCCAAGGTCTTGCCAACTCATAACACTTTCCACTCAGTATCTCGTTCTCCATTTGCAGAGCAAGGAAGCTCTCCATCAGCGCAGACTCCCGTTGTTAGCGTCTTCTGCATATGAGCTTATGTATGTAGAGTTCGTTTGCACACTCAAATACACATATTTCTTCACACATAATATTTTGTCATCTTCAAAATACATAGGAGCTTTCCCAACTCATTAACACTTCTAATATGAAGATCTTTCTGCCTTATTAGTTGTCGAATGTACAGGTTAAAGTGGTCAAAGCTAGTGGTCCAGTGTCTATTAACCAACTCCTGTTGCACGATGGTGGCCACTTATTCGCTTGTGTGCATGGTCATACAAAATATTTTGGTTGTAACTAAAGGGGAAAAAATTATGATGCTTATCTTGACCTGCTGGCAGCTCGGGCAAGAGAGGATACTGGAGAAAATTGACCGTAAAGTGAAGAAGAAAGCTGAACGGCTTAGTCATATTGCAACTGTATGTGCAAGTTATTATGTCTCTGTCTTTAACAATACTGCCTTTATCTAATGTGATCACATTCTTCTTCATTTATATTTTCTTTCTCTGGCTTAGATCTTGAAAGACAAAGCACAGTCTAAACTAAAAACTGCTGCAGACCAGCATTGGAGTGATGGAGCTTTGGAGGTTTGTATACTTTATTTTTGCCACTCTGTTTCTTTCCTTTAATCGTTGATATGATTGATACATTTATTTGAAGAAAAATGCTAGTGTTGCGTACTGGACATTCTTCCATATTTTATATTAGATCGCAAATGTGATTGTATGCTTAACATCACTCGAAGCATTAGTGAAGCTTTGCCATGCATGGGATGGGCTATGGTGAAGAATTGTTTTGGCTTGTTTGACTCCCCACAGACCAGTGGGCTGTCAGTGTAGTTAAATTATGGAGGATGGCCCTTCTTGTTATTAGACTTTCCATCAGGATATCCTTAGGTCATGCCTGCTTGATCTACAAAATTAGAATAACCGATCGTTGTAGAGTTGGTGTCATGTATCTGCTAAGTCTATGAATAGCTCGCAAACTGAGCCCTCATCAATATGGCTGGCAATTATCTTTTGGTTCCATGTAGTTTGTCGGCCCTATTGATATAGTTGCTCCTGCATGAAAGCACCCTTATCAACTTTAATCCACCACGATATGTCAATGATATTTTTGGTGTATCCAGTGCTTCCTTTATGCCCTTGGGATCAGGTCATTAATGTAAATTGCTGGATGCCCCTTGACCAGGTCTCCTTTTAGTCTTATATCACTTATGGACATCCACATTTGTGCATGCTCAGTTGTACGAACATAATTTTCTTTATCATACAAAACTGGGTTTTGAAGGGCAGCCCTTAGTGCAACGGTAAAGTTGTCACCAATGTGACAAAGAGGTCACAGGTTTGAGTCTTGGAAACTGCTTCTAGCAAAATTGCAAGGTAAGGCTACTTACCTTAGACCCTGTTGAAGTATGTCCCACATTGCTTGACAACGGGTTGTAAATACTCTTTATACTCATGTGGTTTTTTCTCCACCTATTAGCTTAAACTTTTGGGTTGGACTCACTAACATGATATCAGAGCCAGTTTTATCCCTTTCGCGAATGTGCGTGGTAAAAAAATTCCTCAAAACACTCTATGTGAGTGGGGGTGTTGAAGTATGTCCCACATTGCTTGATAATGGGTTCTAAATACTCTTTATACTCATGTGTGTTCTCTCCACCTATTAGCTTAAGCTTTTGGGTTGAACTCACTAACATGGTATCAGAGCCAGTTTTATCCCTTTCCTCACGAATGTGCGTGGTAAAAAAATTCCTTAAAAACTCTACGTGAGTGGGGGTGTTGAAGTATGTCCCACATTGCTTGATAACGGGTTCTAAATACTCTTTATACTCATGTGGTCTCTCTCCACCTATTAGCTTAAGCTTTTGGGGTTGGACTCACTAACAGACCCAAAGTGGTCTGACCTTTCCCCTTGCCCAGAGCATCGTGAACTAGGCCTCCCCCCCCCCCCCCCCCCCCCCCCCCAAACAAACCGGGTATCCATGGAGGAACTCCTAACAGATATTGCGTCTAGACTGGAAAGAATTCATGATCTGCTCTCTGTCTAATTGAAATAACAGGAATAGGATTTCTCTTGATCGGCATCATTGTTGGCTATGAAGAACTCATTACTTTTAGGGTGTGATTCATCTGTAATTTTTTCGAGAACTCCCTTTCTGTTGGTCTATCTGGCGACAGCTGGAAAAAAAGTATTGGATCAGTAGCTGCCTGGTGTTCCTTTTTTTTGTGAGTCTGATCTTTGGATGTATGAGAGAAAGACATATGCGACCTATGTATGGACTGTGTGTAGGAGCACTGGCTCAGATATCCCTGTAAATGGAGTTGAGGGTACTGCAGAATATTATTGTGCCAATGTTGTTGTTTTCCCACTCTTTTTCTTCTCAAAGGGCTTGAACGATGGTTCAGGGGTGCAACTATAGATCTGCATGGATAATCTACCTAGGTTTTCTTCCAATATTTTGTTTTGTCAGTTTCTGGTGAAATAACAGTTCAGCATGGAAAGATCTTTGTCTGCTTGTTTGTCTCTCCCTTGCTCTATGCATACCCAAGTTTGTATGTTCTAACTCTGTCTTGAATAGTTAACATTTCATCCTGTGTGTAAATATTGACCCTCAGCTTTTAAGATCTGTTTAATGGAGATGTCACTTCCCTTTTCTCATCACTATTCTACTCTCAGGCTGATCTTCGTCTTGCTGGACTTCCGTGTAAAACAGCGTGCCCTAGAAGATTCCCTAATGGCTTTGGAGGTGCGTTAATCAGCTCTTTGATTTAGATGTGCTATGATTTGCTTTGTAATATATGTTCGTAGGAGTTTAATATGCTGATCAACGAGAACAAGATAATGGCCATATTTCCTTTCTTGTTTATAAATCCCAAAGGGCATATGCCTTTCAAGTCTTTTTTAAGCTTTACACTTAAAATTTTTCTTAATTTATGGATTTTGCAGTTTATCAAAAACATCCATGACAGGATGGTGAGCAAGATGTACAAAATGTAAGCTCGACTGCTGATAGCTTATTGAACAGAAGAATAAAAACTTAAAAGCTCTCATCCTTAACATTTCATGTTTCTCTGTAGTCCTCTGCCTTCAGAAAATGATTCTATATCATCTCATGATGTGGTGGGGCGCATAATGCTCGAAAGAATGGGGAAAACGCTGGATTCCTTCCCAGGGGAAGTGTCTGCAGACCGCATCAGTGCTATCCAGGTCCCTTTTTGAAATGGACCGTCTCTCATTTTCTTCTCCTGTTAGCGCCATTGAAGGATTTGAGCTTACACCATTAATTTGATGTAAGTAGGGAGCTTATTGGAGTATGGCATCTGCACTATCCGAAGCTGATGGAATAGACTATACTGATCCTGAGGAGGTCCGAACATCATCTAATTCCAAATGAATGTAATCTTTTCTTAAATATGCTCTCAATGCAATTGGTTCGCTGGCGGTTTTCTAACTTGTATTTTGGGGGAAAGCAGCTTGTGAGTTGTTAGTGACAACCCTCATAGATCTCGATGCTATGGATGGCAAAGTAGTGTGTCATTGCTGGCAGAATGCTCCAGTTCTCCTGTCGTCAGTACTAGGTGAGGTATCTTGCTCATGTTAAACTTTCAAATTCGGGCATGACATTACAAGGATACGCTACGAGATCTGAAGAGTAATAGCCCTATGGTTTGTTCTACCTTTTAAGGATCAGAATCATATACATTTGAGTTTCTTTATCATCTTAAAAAATTGTTTGCGCTATATGTCCTTTGTACTCTTCAATACACAGAAACTCTGAATAATTCTATCTGAAGCCTACTATTTGAAGATATCACTGGCCATAAGGCGGTTTAGTTTGGGATTCTGGTTATGCATATACGGATCTCTGTATATAGATGCTAGGAACCTAATCATGGAATCTGCTAATATACTTAACTTTCCCCCTCGTCGGTGGTCTAGACGTGCCCTGGCCAATGCATTAGCAACAGCAACCGTCCATGTGGACACTTGGGAATGCAGGAATGGGAGCATTTGCAGGTAACCATTTTTCATATGACCAAGCTAGTCATTTTTTGAAATAAAATAAGTTCCTTGATTGGATACGTAAATATTCTACATAAACAGTAGGAGCCTTATGTTTGATTTCAATTGCAGAGATTGGCGCAAGATAGCAATCCCATCAATTGCCGCCGCCGCTTCCAAAGCCATGTACGAATTAAAGAAACAGTGGGAAATAGAGGAAGGAGATAACTGGAGGTTTACGATGGACAAGGACCAGAAGGTGGATGATGCAGACCACTTAGAGGTTTCTCCCAAGTAGTTTTAGGATGAACGCATTCATTGGACGTGCCGAATTGCGAAGAAGAAAAGAAAAGGGCGCTTGTTAGTTGTCTGATGACTCTGCTTTTTCCTGCCCTTTCATTATCAAGCATGTCAAGAAAGCTAGGCAAGCTCATGATCTTTTTTTAAGAGGACGCAGTTGCATACATGGTATGAAAATGTCTTGATGTTATAAAGTTCAGAAACACTATTAAATCAGTCAGCTTCTTTATCTGTAGAAGATGAATTTTTCTGTTTGGCCATATGTAGAAGATATTGATGGAATCACGATTTTTCCATGGTTTCAAGGAGAGGCAAATAAGACTGATAATTGGCCTCTTAAGAGTGTGCCTTTTAGCCTAATGTAGTGCCTGCATGTAGAACCAGGAAGCATCCTTTTCAGGATTATGGAGTGAATATCATTTTGCAGGGCATCTCTACTAACTCCTGCAGCTAGTTATCCTTAGTTTTCTGGTTTCAATATGCACACCGCGACTGCGAGTTTCCTCTTGTCAAAGCCAATAACTCAATTCACTGGCTATTTCCGCCAACTTAGTTCGAGATAAAAGCCGACTTCATAAATCTGGGATGGTGGTGTTGGTTGGGGTTGAAGGTTAAAAGGCTTGGTTCATGCATGTAAATTGCCTTGATTGAATGTGATCAGAGTATTGTAAGGAAGACCTTGGTGCTTGCATCATTACTTGGTTTGGGCCTACAATAAGTTGGTTTGTCATGTGATCCTACTTTTCCCTGGGATCCACTCCACATGATGAGATGCCATCTTTACATAAGCCGGTTGCGACTCGGCATAATTGCGAACGACGTCCGGAATCTATTTCCAGATCTCAGAGACTCTACAATATTAGGAACATGGGTCACATTTTTGGCTTCAGATAGTTGATTTCTTATATCAGCCCTACGAATAGAAGCTCTGTTTTAAGCCTTAATGTTTAGTTGGTTCATACCAAACTCCATTCATTGTTGGACTTCACATCCAGGAGAAGCTTTTCTAAAAGCAGGGGAAAAGCAAAAGCTTGAGACAGAGGCCCTTGACCCCATCACTTTAGTTGTTTCTTTTCTTTTAATTTCTGTAGGAAAGCTCTAGGGTCAGAATCGAGGTTCCTGGTTTTGGTCCATTATCTTTCACTTTTTCTTTTTCAAAGACTTTCCTCTTTCTTAACTGTGCCATGATGCCTGCCACTATTTGACACCCCATGTTTCATCATTCTTGTTCTTCACTCTCATTTTTCAAATCCTTGCAAGTTGTAATGATGGTGTAAACCATGAGTAGAGAGCCCCATGAATTGGAAATGGAAACGTATGCAGGACTTATGATGCACCCTAGGCGAAATGGGACCGTCTCCACATCGAATTTGGTCGGTTGTTTTCATGTGCTGCCTATCCTTTTGTTAGCAACTTCTGCTGGTTCTCCTTTTCCAAATGGTAAAAACTAAAGCGCCTAGAGACATCAATCAAGACCTATTCCGCCAATACGACCAAGGAAGGAGAAATCTTGCGTGCTCTAGGGAAAGGGAGGGGCTCAGCGACTGATACAAGGGATGGAAGTCTTGTATACACCGGGGAACTTGTTTCCCTGGGATGATTAAATAGATGATATACCAGAACGCCGACAAAGCTGTTGTGGTATCGAGCGTTTGCCATGCCGTGGCGTGGCAGGTGGGCCTATGTTTTCTGTTCACCTTTACGATATCCCGCGTGAAGCAGCGCTAATCAAGCTCCGTGGAGCCTGATTCCAGGAAGCGTGTGTTTCCACCTATCAAACCTATTCGTAAATCATCCATTGGATAATGTAGACAGACGTTCTCTTTTGATCCCTATGGAATGGATTACTTCCTTTCCATGGGCATGGACATCCCATGCTAATGTCCGTACGTGTTAGAAATACCATACATAGAATATAACTGCAGCATCCACCTGATAAACTCTTTACACACTGTAACTAGGCAGCAACACTGAGCCTCCTCTCTCTCTCTCTCTCTCTCTCTCTCTCTCTCTGTTCTATGTGGTGGGTTTAGACAAGACGACGAAAGCAACGGACATGGCCGCCAACAAGTTTGCAACCATGTTGCACAGGAACACCCACAGAATCACAGCCATTCTGGTGTATGCTGCCCTCGAATGGGTTCTCATCTCAATGCTTCTGCTGAACTCTCTGTTCGGCTATCTCATCTCAAAGTTTGCCGACTTCTTCGGCCTTAAGCCCCCGTGCCCGTGGTGCTGCAGAATCAACCGCGTATTGGAGCATGGCAAGAAAGCAGATTACTCTTTCGTTGACGAGATGTGCGAGACCCATGCTGCTGAGATTACCAAGTTGAGTTACTGTTCAAATCATCGTAAGTTGGCCGAATCGCAAGGTATGTGCAGCAACTGCTTTGCCTCTAGGCCGGTTCCAGACACATCAAACGGCACGACGAGGACAGCATTTGTCTCCATGGTAAGGGAGGATACATGCCAGAATGGAGATGACATTTTAAGGTGCTCATGCTGCAAAGAGGACTTAACCGGAAAATGGCACCCTTCTTGTTTGCTATGGAAACCTTTTTGGAGCGCTTCGGATGTTATCCAGAAAGAAGGCCTCTCAGTCGAAGAAATGGTTGATGAGAATGCGGGATCCAAATGTGAACAGCTGAAGAAACCTGATGGACTGCCAAATCAGAGGGGAAGTTTGCGTGAGATAGAAGATCACAATGACGAAGCCGAAGGCGTATCGGAGGAGCATCAGGTACTTTCTGATGTTGATAGTTTTAGTTTTCGAGAAGCATCCGAGGAAGATTATTCAAAGTCCTTGTCGAGCATACTGTGGAATGAAAAGGAAGACGCTAATGAGGACATTAAGGAAGCTACTTCGGAGGTTGTAGAGAAGTACTCCTATGGCATGACCAATAGGAGTCCAACTTCCAAAGGAAAGAGCACAATATCTTGTGGTGATGAAGCTGATTTACTCACTGCCATTGATCCGCAACACAAGGACTATGATGCTCGTGATTGGCATCGGGTGATCCCTCTGGATCTGATAGATTATTCCACCAATGAAAACACGAAGTTTCACGCCTTGGTAGAGGAACATCTGCGCAAGTGCGATCATCATCACGATGCAGCTTTCACTTCGAATTTGGTTTTCGAGACCGAAATAGGTCTCTTAGGAGAGTCATTCATAGTGGATGACGACATAAAGAAGTCGGCCTTTGCGGAGATGAAGGAATTGGGCATTTACATAGTTGATGTCGAGACCGCTTCAATGCTCCCATCTGAAGAGGGGAAATTAGAAGACGGAGATGCTTCAGCTCCTCAATCAGCTCAAACATCGGAAGCTGATGATGGCAAGATTGAAGCGGACGGGATGGAAGAATTAGACAAACCAACAGGTACTGGCATGGTAGGCTTTTGCAGCATCTTACTTCATGTAGTGTCAGTGTCCCACTTGTTCCAATAGTATCTTAAACTGGCCTAAAAGAACAAATCCTTACCTTCCATAAAAATAACTTATTTTGGCCAGGTGCAATATTGAAGGATGAAATGGATTGCGCGGAAATAGCAACAGATCTCACTGCCTGGGGTGCAAAACTTCCCACTTCTGATCAGTCACACCCTCAAGAACTACTTACTTCATTACAACTCTCGAAAGAAAATCTCTCTCTTGTAAAAGGCCAGAATGCTGACGTCGGCGACGCCTTAAATGAGTGTGAACCTCAGGACGGACATGGTAAGCGTCACATTTTCTTCTAGTGCAAGAATTGAGTACTTAAACGATAAGTGTGTAGAGTTGATCAGTAAGCAGATTGTCATGTGTGTAGAGTTGATCAGTAAGCAGATTGTCATGTAGGTACCCTCCCTCCAGGGCCAGAAGATGCAGGAAAGAGTTATGTGCAAGAGACCATGTTGACCGACGGGAGTCAAGCAAATCCAATCAATTTCCAGCCAACGGAGATTGAAGCTGAGGAAGAAAAGTTCCCTGAAACACCAACCTCGGTGGAAAGTCTACATTATTTACATAAGAAACTACTGCTGTCAGAGAAAAGAGAATCTTCTATAGAAGAGTCGTTGGACGGAAGTGTGCTCAGTGAGATGGAAGTTGGTGATGGGGTGATATCCATCGAAAGGCTCAAGGCAGCTCTAAAAGCAGAGCGAAAAGCTCTGAGTGCATTATACGCTGAACTAGAGGAGGAGAGGAGCGCCTCTGCAGTGGCCACCAACCAGACCATGGCTATGATCACGAGGCTTCAAGAGGAGAAGGCGGCAATGCAAATGGAAGCACTGCAATACCAGAGGATGATGGAAGAACAGTCTGAGTATGACCAGGAAGCCTTGCAGCTTCTAAACGAGCTCATGATCAAGAGAGAAAGAGAGAAGGAAGAACTTGAGAAAGAGTTGGTCATGTACCGTCAGAAAGTTTCGGATTATGAGGCCATGGAGAGGATGAGAGCAATGAGAAACACCCGTCCTGAAAATTGGAGTAGTAAGAGCTCGTCAGACTTCGGCAATAATGCAGAAGACAGTGACAATCTATACATTGATCTGAACCATGAGTTGAGAGACAATGATGCTGGCAACCTCTGTGGCCACCAAGGAACTAATTTCCCCAACAATACCCCGACAGATGAAGTTTCAAATTTGGAGGAGATGGCGCTAGATTGTGTGAAGCACATGACTTCTCTTGACGACTCCTTGGCAGAATTCGAGGAAGAGAGACTGTCCATTCTCGATCAACTGAAGGAATTGGAGGAGAAGCTACTCGTAATGAGTAGCAACGAAGAGTTCATGGATGACAAGAACTTGAATGAGCAATTCTCAATCTATGATGAGAACGACTCTGATGAGCGTCACAATTTTACTTGCCAAGAACATAATGGGGTTTTGGACGCACTTCCGAAAGAACCGAATGAAAACTACCATCCTGAAAAGGAGACCATGTGCTTGATGGCAAAAAAACTGCTTCCTCTATTGGATGCCACGGTAACTGAAATTGAAGATGGTATGATTGTTCAGGATCCAGGTGAAAACATCTCCAAGTTTGAGGAGGACGGGAAGAAAATAGCCATCGAGGAGGAGGTCGACCACGTCTACGAGAGGCTACAAGCCCTCGAAGCAGATAGAGAATTCCTGAAGCATTGTATGAACTCCATTCAGAAGGGCGACAAGGGGATGAATCTTCTCCAAGAAATACTGCAACACCTCCGCGACTTGAAGGGCGTTGAGCTCCGTTCAAGGAATATGGATGAGGGCAACTAAGGTGATGGTTTGCTTAATCAATCTCCTGAACACGTGTGCTTGCTCTTATTTATCTTTGTTCTCATCTGTTTCGCTTTGCTGAATTGCGAAGCAGGAAATTTTGTCACGTGAATCTGTTCATATGTTTCATCCTCTGGTCATGGCATGTTATTTCATAGATCTTGGTCAAATTGAGTGGTTCAAGAAAACGAGGTTGCTCCAAATATTAGAGCAAAACTACTTGGTTGTGTTCTTCTACATTGTAACATTAGGAAAAAGTATGTCCGAATGTATCTTTCTGCAGAATACATCAATCTAAGCCGATATGTATGACTGATCGATCATTCTTTGAGAAACTGATTGCTGCATCATAAGGTATGATCCGATTTTCTGTCTCGTTTTTTCCAACGTCGACTGCAAAAATGAGAAGTAGAGCTAATAATTGCAGCCTGTAGTTGCATCTGCTGATTGCTGTGATTAAAACATGTAATTCTGATAGGATGGACATTTTTTTAGCAGAATCAACGATTGATGGACGGAGTGAGCGGCAAGCATGTGAAAGGGCTTTGACGACAGCATTTTCATTCTTGAAATTACAAGGCACTTTTCCTCGCATTGGTGCAACCTGCTTAAATCAATCCTATAGTCAAACGCGATCAGACAACAAAATCAGATTCCAGTTAAAGATGTTCTCTCATTGCCTAATCATCTCCAGTGGCATGTGATTAAGCAAGCAGTATAAACTAAGCGCATCAAATAAGGGTTGCTCTCATCGCTTTCTGGTGAGCAACTGCAGATGATACTAGGACCAACTCCTAGTCGCATACATTTGTTTTTTGTACTCGGAGATGGTTGACTCCGGTATGCACTCTTCCTTCCGATAGCTAACAAAGTAACGGTCCTACGATGACCAGCAATAGGTTAGAATATCACAAGGAAATCCAAGAAAACCTTGAATCTCTTGCACCAGCTGCTTCAAATGGCTCTCTCTCTCTCTCTCTCTCTCTCTCTAGGATAGTGGCCAACTATCACTCTGAAGGTGAAGCATAAATCAAAGTTTTGTCACAAGTGAAGTCATTTAATTGTGGGGGAACCTAATCAATTCCATACTGTGCAGAATTCTCAGTTTCTTGTTGAAGCATGGAAAACTCGGCGAAGGTCAAAGGTGATGATATGGTCATGGAAGCATACGTGCTTCATTTTTCTTATTTGAAAAAAAAATGTCTACATATATCTACAAAAAAAAAAAAAAAAAACCCTGGATTCATAGAGCTTCCTCGGCATCGATCGATTTAAGGACGGCGATGACTAAACAAGGTATGTGGTTTCGATTGCATCTTAGATATTCTAAACTCAGCATATAAATTAGGAACAATGGGATTTCTCACAGGTTTGTTCTAATGTTGGTGAAGCCCAACATTCAACAGCTGATATTAGCCTTTGCAGAGCAAACAAAAAAGATGGTTGACTCGACTGAGGTGATCAAAGGAAAAGGCCAAAGCAAGACAGACAAAAAAAAAAACAAGAAAGACAACAAGGCCTGACCACACCGAACAGAGCCACGACCAACTATCGACCATGAGTGACTTTTGAGTCATGAGTCGCTCTCCCGTGAACCGAAATCGTTTCTTTGGTAGGCTAGACGTTTCACCAGGAGCTTACCTTATATCGAGATACCCGATTACCTTAAGACGACTGGACTAGAATCGATTTTGAACCGACCTGCTCCGGTCTCTCTAAGAGCAATCCCAATCGGTCCGACCAAGAGCAATCGCGACTGAACCAACTCTACCCATTGGCACGATCGCGGAGATCCATGAGTTCTCGCTCCCATCTCCCAGAACATTGAGGGGAGCGCTTCATTCGGAATAACTAAATTCGACTCCAATCGAGACGTCCGATATCTGACGGTCTAAACGCATCGTCCACGTGATCTGAGGGAGCATATGTACGTTACGGGTGCGGCCAATAGGTTTTCTAATTTCTACCGCTTTAATCCACAGAATTTCCCGCAATATGACACACAAATTTATGTATGTAATTTCTCAAGATGAAAATATGTCTGCATATATCTACAAATTTCCGAAACGCTTGTTTGTGGGAGGGCCGGGCCGGGCCGGGGGGGACCATTTGTCATTTGACACTGAGTGATAAGTGATGCCTTAAAAAAAAAATTCCTCTTTTAAAAATATTTATACACAGGAAACAACCTCTGTATTTACATATTTAAATATTACCTCTCTTTTTTTTTTCTTTTTTTTTTCTGCAAGAGCCTTTGTATTATTTAAATGCAGACAGAGACCAAACTCATCTGTAATGCCCCCCCGCCACGTCATCGATCTGGGCGACCCCTCCATAGCAGATCACACGCCCTTGGATCAAAGTCACCGTCGCCATCCTAGCCGTCCATATTTCCGGCAGAAATTAAAAAACCGAAATTCATAATTTAATGCCCTTTTAAAAGAAATCCACTTCCCTCATCTCTCTCTCTCCTTTTTTTTTTTTTCGTCTTTTCTTTTTCGGGTCTTTCCTTTTCTTTTGCTTTTTGTTTTTTGTTTTTTTGCTCAAGTTATTTTCTCCTAATTCTACTGTTCTTAGAGGAACCACCTCTCTGTGGGTGCTTGTAGCTGCTCGGTGGGGACTGCCTTAGGATTTTCGTAGCTCCACAGTCTCTCTTTCTCTTTGTGTCTGAGAGAGAGTGTGCGTCTCTCTCGGTCTCTGCAACTTTAATGGCCGCTACAGAATTTAGTAAGCCTCCGCCACTCCCTCCTTATCCTGAGGTAAATCAACCCTCTCTCTCTCTCTCTCTCTCTCTCTCTCTCTCAAGCCTTTTGTAGAAATTAGCAGAAAGGCAGAAATTTTCTTGCAAAAGACCATGTCTTTTGGGGTTTACATAGTGAAATCAAATATCGTTGGTTGAAGTATGGCTTCGTTGCTGTCATTTCAGGTGTTCTGGGGTTTTGGGTATCTGCTTGTGATGGTGGGTCTGGGAAATGCTCGAGCTGAGAATTTTCTTGATTTTTTTTTTTTGTTTTTTGGATTTTCACGCCTCGTTCAAGATGGCATTTTTGCTTGGCGCAGTATCTGTTTCACGATCGTTTGCTTCGATTTAGCTGCACAAATTCTTGGTATACTGGCAAATGAAATGGTTTTTAGGTTTGGGTGAATGTCGCCATCTGGATCCGATTGGGGGCGTGCTTACTAAATTGAGCTAAGGTTCGTCCACATTTCGGGGAAAGAAAATGAAAATCTAGTGGAATTCACTGAGTTGATCCAACCCTAAACCGTTGCCCCTCCAAGATTGAGGTCCAGCTAATTGATTTTTATTTCCACCCTGAATTATTTACTTTCTCGGTAAATGGGAAAAATGCAGGAGTTTGTTAATGGTTGAGATCCTAGAGAAAAATTTCCTGTTTCTCTGAATCAAGATCAAGATTTTTACACACTCAGTTTGCTTTCACTGTCTAATGGTACCCTTTGATTCTTCTTTGTTTTTCCCTTTTCTTTGAGATGTGTCATAACAGATGATTAGAGCAGCACTGGACGCATTGAAGGAGCCCAATGGGTCCAACAAGACATCAATCTCAAAGTACTTAGAGTCCAAGTATGGAGACTTACCAGCGGGTCACTCCCAACTCCTGTCGCACCACCTCAACCGGATGAAAGAGACAGGGGAGCTCGTCTTCTGGAAGAACAACTACACGATACCCGACCCCAACGCGCCCCCCCGCCGTGGCCGAGGCCGGCCGCCGAAGCCCAAGGAGCCCTTGCCCTTTCCCACCGAAGTCGCCCCGCAGGGGCCGGCGAGGCCTCGGGGCCGCCCTCCGAAGGACCCGAGCATGCCAAAGCCAGTGAAGCCCAAGGTTTCCACGGGCAGCGGGAGGCCGAGGGGGCGGCTGAGGAAGATGGCAAAGCCGACCGGAGGGTTGGGTGGATTGACGGAGGCGGCGACGGCGTCTGCAGGGGGGACCGGGAGGCCGAGAGGCAGGCCCCCGAAGGTGAAAGCGCCGCTGACTGAAGCGAGTGTAGAAAATTAGGATGTGAAAGGGTTTGCTCTGTGGGGTTCTCAAGTCTGTTCAGGTCTCTCTCTCTCTCTCTCTCTCTCTCTCTCTCTCTCTAGCGGTGGGCTCGGCATCAGGCGGTCCGTCGACTAATTTGTTTGTGTAACTCTAATGTGCAATGTCGATGTGGTAAATGGTTAGTAGCATAGCAGTAATGGCAATTCCGGGTCGGGGAGTCTATTTCCACGGTCGATTCGTAACTCGTGAGTTCTCTGGTGTTATTGTAGGATTGTTCACTCTCTGTTTTGCTTCGTCTAGTGGGATTGTCCTTGTTCAATTGTGTTTCTGGGTGTTCCATGAAAGGACTGGTTTGTGGGGATTGCAGTTGCAGTTCATTTGACCTGCATCGGTTGTGAAGGAAAGTTGGCCGGGTGCGTCGAGCCAAACTGTCTGATGATTGATGGCAATGCGATTGTGAAAGAGCAGACAAACCTCTCGTTCGATATGGGGGTACCCACTTGTCTGATCTCTCTAACTTGAACAGAGATCAACGGTGTCCGTACGGGGAGCTGTTCTCCGTTTGGAGCGGCGAGGTGTCTTGTCGCTCAGGATTTTAGGCCCACCACGTTGTGTTGGATTTAGAATGAGAGCATTTGGGGGGCCAGTACCCACTCCCACAGCATTGCTCTGTTGTGAGGTCAGCATTGAGTAGCAATCATAGGAGAGGCATATTACGACCCGACCGCAGGTTGATCCGATCTTAAAACGATTAGACCGTCTTCTTGAGTTGTAAGCAAAAGCTGCTTGGTTTGGAGATGTCGGCAAAAGTTTGAAAAAAATAATTGAAGAAAGTCAATAAAAAACGCTCGTTCGATTAAACCGAATTGAAATACAAGTACATCCCCAAGAAAATTAGGCAATAAAAATTACTAAGTTGTGGCCCCAAACGATTGCACACAAATTAAACCATATACAATGTCTAATAAATTTCATGTCTTAGCCATCATATCCATCACCATGATTTTTTTTTTTGGTCAGAAAGAAATCACATTCATTATCAAAATGTTACGTAAAAAGATACATAGGAAATCCTAGAAATTCACCGCAACAAAGCAAAGCCCATAGAACTGCAACACAAACCAAAATCCAGAAATCAAGGGATATCATCAAAGTATGGTTGGCGAGGTAAGCACACGCTTGTCCTTCAAGAATAAATCGGTGGTCACATCTAATTAAAAGGATCGGCAGCTGATCACCGAATTCAGACATCATCTTTAGTGATGAGGATACATTGGGATCTCCATTTGTGGTTATGATTTGTATTTCAGCAATGTGTACCTAGATTTGGCGTCCCCAACACTATCATCGCGTGAAGAAAATTAAAAAAATGTTGAGCAAGCTCAAATCGGAAACCTGGAAGAGCGATCTTTTAGCAGTGTGAGACGGCAAAGCATATGAGAAAAACATGTTGAAAGAGCACAAATCCGACACGTGCAGTTGTGAACACTATTGAAACTGGAGACAAAATGCTCATTCATTGAAACTCGTAGATCTATGACGAGATCGGGAGAGATAAGCTCTCAGATCTATGATCGGGAGAGCAAAGCACTTTGGTCTAGAACTAGATCGGAAAAGTAGAGCCATAAACAAGAGAAAATAAGAGGAAAAAAAAAAAAGGAACCAAAGAGGGAGGGGAGGAAGAGATCTAGGTCAAATCCCTCCCCTCCAGAAGTGTTTTTTAAAAAAAAAAAAATTAAAAAAAGGCTGAAACTCTGGGAGGGAAGGAGAGGGAGAGAGAGGTTAGACTGAATCAACCAGATGGTTGAGTTTTCCTCACCATGAATCAAATTCGTTGGCTTGGCTAGTACTGAATATGAACAGAAAAGAAACCATAGACGATGGTGGGATCTGCAAGTCACGAGTCATGGTGGAATGAACCGGAGAACTAGTCGCTCGCCTCTTTCCATCGTTTCAGAATGTCAATTTTATCTTCACCCACTCTTCAATATTTGAAAAAATATCGAAGTGAATGGAGTAATAATGTAGTGGAACTTTAAGGTGTGTAATCATTCTCTTTTAGGATCAATTTGCCCCATGAAATTGCTATAGGTATTTGGCAAATTTCCTTCAAGATACAACCGTCACGGTGAGAATTTTGGATAGCAATTTCAGTAAATCTCCTAAAACTATCCTCGATATAATGGAAAGATGGTTGTTTCTCTTTTGAAGAAAAACGAAAAATAAAAGTAACTTTGGAGAATATACAGAACTGTCCATTATATAATACAAAAAGAACACACCTCTTGGTGTCCGAATTGCCCATACGAATGCACTATTCATGTTTGAAAAATCGCAATTCAAGTTAAACCTTCATTTAGTGCAAGTATCTCAAAACTCTATCAAAGTCATAAGTAGCTATTGGCTTTAAACTTATTACGTTTAGTAATAGAACATGACATACTGCACATATATTAACCTCTTGTTTCACAGCGACTGCTAAAGCAATAAATTCGAATTCCATCGTTAAGTGAGATATGCAAGTTTGTTTCTTGCTCGCCCAAGATACATCACATCTTTCTAATGTGAAAATCTATCCAAAGCAGAATGTTTATCTCCTACGCTTGTAATCTAACTAGCATCGGTGTATCCTTCTAGTATAGCCAAATAATTATTATAGAACAATCTTAAATTTTTGGTTATCTTAAGATAGTCAACAATTATGGTAACAACATTTCCATGTTCTATACTTGAATTACTAGTGTATCTATTCAATTTACACATGGAAAACACAATATCAGATCTAGTACAATGCATTGCATACATAAAGACCCTATAAAACTCGCATATTCAAGTTATGATATTGCCCTACCATAATTATGATTTAACTTCACATTGAGATCAAATGAAGTATTTGACACTCTGTAACCAAGTTGCTGGAATTTATTTAACGTTTTTTCAATGTAATCTCCTTGACTCAAAGAGTAAACCCCACTGTGCTTTTTAACTTTGATCCCTAATAGTATCTATTTCACCCAAATCTTTCATTTTAAAATTCGAAGTTAGATAATTTTTAGTCTCATTCACTCTAGTCATAATGGTTTCCAAAAATAAGCATATCATCAACGTATAAGCAAATCAAGACCCCACAGTCTTTAGTGAGCTTAGAGTAAATACACTAATCAACACTATTATATTTGTAATCATTGGACAATATGATTGAATCAAATTCCTCATTCTATTGCTTTTTTTTTTTGGTAAGGTGAGTTTGTATATACTTTTCAAATCACTAGGTACAAAAGGAACCGGACACAAAAACCTTGAACTAGTATTGGCAGTGGTGCCAAGACGAGTTCAGCGGTGACCCGGGTGCGAAATACATTATCACGTCATGCGTGTATACCGTAGCCTCAAAGTAGGCTAGACTAACAGCGAGATATGGACTATGGAGAAAGAATAAAAATGCCAAACAAGCGGCAAATAAGAGCAAGCAGAAAGTGGTCAAACCATCGACCACACTTGGGTTGGGTACAAGAAAAAACCAAATGTGCACTGGGTTGTAGGAAGACCTTCAGGTCGCCACATCCCAACCAACGGGTAGACCTTAGGCGCCAAAAGGATCCACGTATAACCTGTGCAAGCCGGGCAAAAAAGGGAGGCCAATAATGGCCATACCAATATGTGAGCAGCAGATGAGTGGCGAAGCTGAGAGCCCAGCCAAAGAACACCAGTACACCAGCGTGAGGGGCACCAGGCCATGGGTTCGTAGCAAGGCAATGCCGAAGAGCAGGAGCATCCATTCCCAGTACAAAGCTCCTGTAGCCTGAGGGGGAAGCAGCCAGGCAGGCGAGTACGAGAGGTGAAAGCATCCCTGTTAGAAGAAGAGAACGGCAAAGGCCGACAGGAGGAGGAGAAAACAACAAAAGATAGCCAAACAAACGGCCAAAATAGTCGGCAAAGAAAAGGCAACTGTCGGAGTAGTAGAGCAACCCGCAGCAGGGTTGAACCAAAAAAAAAACCAACAATCGAGGAAGAGTGAAGCATAGAAAGAAAACAGCCAGGAGTAACAGCTTGGAACCTGGCTGGGGTAAAACGCATAAGTAAAAGGAAGAAGAAAATCAGCAAGGGCCAAACAGCAGCCAAGTGCAGATACATAGAACCTGCAGTTTTGAAAAGGAAAAGGAAAAGTGATAAAGTAAGAGTAGTTCCTGGGCAGGGCAGTAGTAAGGCAGAGTGAATGTGAAGACAGCCAACCGAACAGCTCCCACAACAACAAGAGGTTCCACCAATACTGAGGGCAATGGATAGACCAGGAGCAAAGTAGGAGACAGAGTAACAACCACAAGGAGGTGGCAAAGGAAACAGAAACCCAGCTACGCATGCCAAATAGGAGAGCCAACAGCAGCATCACTAAGCACCCATGTTCCTTGATCAGCCCCTCTAATGGGCTCCAAAAACTCAGCTCAGGCAAGAGAGGGCAGTAAGACAACCAGCAGGGCAGCAAAGAGGATCCCGACCACCAGTGGATGAGAAACCTGCACCTGTTCGGTCTAAGAAGAAGGAGACTTGTCTCCTTTGAATTACTCAAGGCAGTAATCTCGGTACCACCAGGAGAAGGCAGCAGTAGACAATACATGCAGCAGGCTTCTCCCTTGTGGCTCTCGGCTGTGGGGGAGCCAAGCAGTAAACAAGAACACTGGCGCAGACAGCAAAGCGTAGAGGGGGAACCACAGCACCGCAGGAGCAAGGGAAAACTGCACCACCGCCTCTGTCCATGGAGTGAGAGGGAGGAGAGGCAGCCAGCTGGAGGAGCAGTAGTGAGAAGAGCAGCCCAAAAGGCAGCATTGGAGTAGTTGTTTGTGTCATTTAGGAGACAACAACAAGGATGACAAGTCCCCCACAAAAGCAGTTCTTCCTTCACCACAGTGGCACATATAAAGCAGACCACAAGTTCAGCAAAAGAAGGCCAGTGGAGCCAAGAGAGGAGGGGCAGAATTGAGCCAAGACAAGCAGGCCACACTACAGTGCAAGACCATGTGAAGAGCTCTCGGCCAGTCAGACCTGCAGGTGGGAGATCCACATGTAGCAGCAAGGTGCAGCTCATGAACCGTGCCCACCATTGCGGAATGTAAAGACATACAAAATCCATAGACTTAGGGATAAGTGGATAGTCCATCTAGGAGGGATTAAGTTACCGATTTTGTCTATCTTCCAAGAAAATAGTAGGAGAAAGGCCCCACTTCCGCTGAATTCTCCTATTCCGGGGATGGTCGCGAACTTCACCCAATGCAATAGCTTTGTCCTTGACCATCTTGGTAAGATGTAGAACAATAGCCGGTATAAAGAGATCCTTTCCACGAAAAAGTATGTTGTTCCTCTCCGTCCATATGATGTGGCACAACGCTCCTAAGGAAAACCTGGCAATACGTTGGCAAAAGGATCGCCCACCAATGATCTGTTTCGCCCAAGCTATAAGTTCTTCCCAAGGACGATTCCGCCAAGTCAGGGTACACTTGGCAGCCCATATTGAGGCTAGGTTGCCGGTGACAGAGCAACCAAAGAATAGATGATTGACCGAGTCAGGTCTCTTGTGACAGAAAGCACAAGTTACATCACCAATCCTTCGGTGTTGTTGTAGCAATACCTGTGTGGGGAGACGTTTGTGTGTGACCAACCATAAGAGGAATGAATCCCGAGGGGGCAAACGTGTTATCCCAAATAAAGGAGTGCCATTGGACACGATGGCCTTCAGGTCTGATATGTTCCCAAGCTGAGGACACCGAGAACTCGCCAGAAATATGGCCACTCCACTTGAATTTATCCTATCTATTTTGCAGGAGACCAGGGTCCGGTCCCAGCAAAGCAATTAGATCATCCAAGATAGCTGACGGTTCCCAATCTGAGTTGAAGAAGTCCCATACCGAGACGCCGCGTGGGATTCTCGATCTGTAAATATCTCCCGCCTCAAATCGTAAGTGGAGTGGTCCACTGTCGTGCCAATGGTCAAACCAGAAAGAGGTGGATTGTCCATTGCCAAGTGCCCACTTGAACTGTAGACCAAATTCTTGTCTGAGATCCAGTATTTTCTTCCAGGCCCAGGAACAGATGGTGGGTCTTTTAGCTACCCAGAAATTAATATTCTTCAGAAAGGTTGAGTGGATCCATTTACACCACAAAGATTCGCTGTCTGTAAAGAGGAGCCAGATATGTTTTAGAGTCATTGCCTTGTTACAGTCCTCAAGTCTACGAATCCCCAGTCCTCCTTCGTTCTTGGGCATACAAATATCAGCCCATGAGATTTTGGCTCCTCCAACACCAAGGTCCGGACCTTTCCAGAGAAACTGTCTGAGGACTTGTTCAATCCTATTAAGCACAGACTTTGGAAGCGTAAAGACACTTGACCAATAAACCTGTATGGAGCGCAACACAGATTTCAAGAGTTGGAGTCGTCCAGCATACGATAGGAATCTCTGTGCCCACGACCGTGCTCTGGAAGTAATGGCATTAACTAAGGCCTCACAGTCAGATTTCCTTAGGCGCGATGCAATGACAGGGACTCCCAGATAGCGGAAGGGTAGGGCGCCTTCCTGGAAGCCAAACAGTTGACGGATATGACCCTTTAGAGATAGAGAGCCTCCGGAGAAGAAGATTTCACTTTTGTTGTGGTTCAGCTTCAATCCAGTCCAACTAGAGAAGAGATCAAGGCCTTCTTTGAGGGATTGGATGGTAGGCAAGTTCCCTTCGGCAAATAGAAGTACATCATCTGCAAAGAAGAGGTGAGAGAGTCTATTTTCCTTGCACCGCCAATAGAATTTAAAACCCGGTTGGTTTGTCTTTGATCGAAGAATACCGGAAAAAATCTCCATAACTAAGGTGAAGAGGTAAGGAGAGATAGGGTCACCTTGTCTTATTCCCCTCTTACTCGAGAAGTACCCATGGAGTTCTCCATTTATGGCAATGGAAAACTTTGGAGTCGAAACGCATTCCATGATTAGCTTTACCAAAGTATCCGGAAACCGGAAGGCAAGTAAGGCCGCTTCCAAGAAATTCCAGTCTAGTGTATCGTAGGCCTTTTGGAAGTCCACTTTAATGGCACATTTCGGAAGGTACGGCACATGGTGGAAGTCTGCAAACAACTCTTGTGCTAACATCACATTATCACTTATTCTCCTTCCTTTCACAAAAGCGGTCTGAGAAGGCGAAATAATAGATGGCAAGGTCGAGGCAATTCGATTAGCAATAATCTTGGTGATGCATTTGTAGAGAGTATTACAGCACGCAATGGGGCGGAAGTCGTGCATAGCCACCGCATTGGGAATTTTCGGGACCAAGGTTAGTATGGTCGAGTTGATTTCTTTGAGGAGCCGACCGGTCCTGAAGAACTCTTGAATGGCCAATAACACCGAAGGCCCCACAACATCCCAGGAAGCTATGAAGAATTCAACAATGAATCCATCCGGCCCAGGGGCCTTACTTTTAGCCAAGGAGAAAAGAGTGGCTCGTATTTCATCATTTGTAATCGGCTGAGATAAAAAAGAGATTTGGTCGTCGTCAAGAGGCTTCGCAATGAGTTCTCTAAGCCGAGAGGCATCCGGGATTGTGGTCGGTGGATCCCCATTTAGCAAAAACTCAAAGTGGTTAACTATGTGTGCCTGAATCAGACCCGGTTCTGTGAGAGTCTCCCCAGCCGAATCCATGATGGAAAGAATGCGGTTTTGGAGCCTCCTCTTGTTCACAAAGTGGTGGAAGTAACTTGTGTTCAAATCCCTTTCCTTTAACCACTTAATTCTAGATTTCTGCCTAAAAAAGGATTCCTCCTGTATCCTCAAAGTGGAGAAAGTCTGTATATGTTCCGCCTCACGATCCACTAATAGCCGGTTGGTAGGATCATTCACTAAAGCTTCTTGTACCGCATAGAGGGCTAGTCTTGCTTGCTCTGTGCGATTGGAGATATCTGAGAAGGAGTTTCTGTTGAGCTGTTTGAGTCGGTATTTGAGAAGCTTAAGTCTCTTGTACACTACAAACATTGGGTTACCATCAAAGGGAGTGGTCCAAACCTGGGAGACAATGTCCTTGTACGATGGATGCGAAGTCCAGAATTTGAAGAACTTAAACGGCTTCTTTGAAATTTGAGGGGGCGTAATCTTGATCACCATGGGTGTGTGATCGGAGATTCCAGGCGCCAAGAAAGAAGCTTCAGAAAAGGAGAAGGAGGCACTCCATAAATCATTGACCAGTACCCGATCAATCTTCCGCTGTTTCCTTGCTGTACCAGAGGAAGTAGCCCAAGTAAATCTATGACCAATATATCTAAGGTCATCTAATCCAGCTTGATTTAGACAATCATCAAATTCATCAAAGGACGGGATCCAGGGAGTAGAGCTACCCAATCTATCCGATTGGTCTCGGATAGCATTGAAGTCTCCAGTGACCACCCATGGGTCTTGGCAATTACTAAGGTGGATGAGCTCAGTCCATAAAGGCATTCTAGCAACAAATGAGTGTTCACCATATACAACAGATAAGAGACAGATCTTGTCCATGACAATCAAACGAAGTCACGCATGAATAAGTTGCTCCGAGCAAGAGAGAATAGTACACTCAACATCCTGGGGATTCCACCCCAGCCAAATTCTACCACGATGTGAGTATTCATAGTTGGCTATCCACCTCCAACCAGGCAAAAGATTATTAGAAATACTCACAAAGTTATGTTCCTTGATCTTCGTCTCAAGAATTCCAATACATGATAGGCGGTTAGTCCTAGCAAGGTTCCGGATTTCATTCTATTGCTTTGGCGCTTGCTTAAGTCAATAAAGAGATTTAATCAATTTACACACTTTCTTTTCATTTCCAAGAAGTACAAAATCCTCTGGTTGTTCTATGTAAATTTTCTCATTTAAATCTCCATCTTAGAAAGCAGTTTTTACATCTATTTGATGAACGTAAATATCATAAATTGATGCTATAGGAAAATAGAATTTGAATAGATGTTATACGTGCTACAGGATCATACGTGTCAAAATAATCTATTCATTTCTTTTGCCTAGATTCTTTGGCCATTAACCTAACCTTAAAAACTTGGATAACACTATTAGAATTATATTTTCTTCTGAAAATCCATCTGCACCCAATAGGAGTCTATCCTTTTTGCAAATAAGCTAATACCCCAGTATTATTTAGACATAATCGAATTCATTTTGTCATTTATAACTTCTTTTAAAAAAGAAGCATATCTAGACGATATTGCTTCATCAAAGCTTTTAGGATCATCTTCTAAGTTTAATAACAATAAGGGGTATTTATTTACCATGTTATTATCTTTGTCTCTTTCAACAAGGAAAACATGAGTAACAAAGTCAAGACCTAAATCTTTCATTGTTCTCGTTTTAGTGCTTCTCCTTGGTTCAGTCATATTTTTCGAACACTTTGTTTCCTTCTCATGAGAATCTACTTGTATTTCTATAGATCTTGAATTATTTTTTTCAATAATTTCAAAGTCTATAGAACACTTATTCTCAAAGAATTCAACATCTCCTGATTTCACTATGACATTTGACTTTAAATCAAGAAGCCTATAAGCTTTACTATTTTCAGCGTATCCAAGGAAAACACTTTTAATAACTCTAGGACCAAGTTTTGTTCTCTTAGGGTCCGATACTCTATAATAAGCCAAGCACTCCACTATTTAAGATATGACAAGTTTGACTTTCTACTTTTCCACAATCATATGAACTTATGTTATTCTTCTTAGAAGGTATTCTATTATGAATATGACATGCGATAAGTAATGCTTCACCCAATTGATAGTTTTGAATCAGAAAACATATAATTAACCATTTCTTCAAGAGATTTATTTTTTTCTTTTAGCCAAATCATTCTGTTGTGAAGTGTATGGTGCTGAAATTTGATGAATAATACCACGCTCTGCACAAAATGATGCAAATTCATTTAAGAAATGTTCAACACCTCTATCCGAACAGAGAACTTTAATTTTTCTTTCTAATTGATTTTCTGCTTCAGCCTTATATTTTTTAAACATGGTAATGCTTCATCTTTCGATCTTAGGAGATAAACGTACAAATACCTATTGCAATCATCTACAAAGGTACTAAAATACCTTTTACCACCACAAGTTAACATTTATTTCGCTGTACACAAACTGTAATAAATTCGAGTTCCTTTTTTTTACTTGGAAAATGCATATTTGTTAATTTAGACTTAGTACAAATTTCACATTTATCTAATTTGCCATTAAAATTGAACAAGTCTAATTTTTTCATATTCTTTACTATGCCATAAAATTTAAGAGTCAATAGTATAAATAGAAGATTCAATCTTATTATTGATACTTAGTTAATACATCCCGTCATTGGCATATCTCTTTCCCACAAATTTTTCATTCTTCCATAGGATAACCTTGTCGGATTCAAACAATATCGAAAACCCCCTTTTGCATAGCAAATCAATAGAAATTAAATTTTTCCTAGGCTCAGATACATACAATACATTCAGAAGGGTAATTTTCTTTCCCTAAGTGGTTTTGACCGAACCAGTGCAGGTTCGGTCTCACATTATTGACCACTTCTCGGCATTGTTAAATGAAGATTCTTTGGCCATAGTCCCGGATGTATCTCAGATTCGTGACTTTATTACTAATCCGCTGAAAGACGAACAAGTCCTGCTCTTATCTCAGTCGGTTACGGATGAGGAAATCCGGTCTACTCTTTTCTCCTTGGCCAAAAGCAAGGCTCCCGGCCCTGATTGGTTCATTGTTGAGTTCTTCATCTCTTCTTGGGACATCGTTGGCCCTTCGGTTTTGTTGGTCGTGACTGAATTCTTCAGAACTGGTTGCCTATTAAAAGAGATCAACTCGACAACCCTTACACTGGTTCCTAAGACTGCCAATGCTATGGCTATGCATGACTTTCGACCCATTGCGTGTTGTAACACGCTTTATAAATGCATCACCAAGATATTAGCCAATCAGATTGCTACGACTCTGCCTTATATTATCTCTCCTTCCCAGACAGCTTTTGTTAAAGGAAGGCGAATAAGTGATAACATCATGCTAGCCCAGGAGTTGTTTGCAAGCTTTCATCACGACCCTTATAGTCCGAAGTGTGCAATTAAGGTTGATTTCCAGAAAGCTTACGATACGGTCGACTGGAAGTTCTTAGAGGCTGTATTACTTGCTTTTCGGTTCCCGATCCATATGGTGGAATTAATCATGAAATGTGTTTCAACATTGAAGTTTTCTATTGCGATTAATGGAGAACTTCACGGATACTTTTCGAGCAAGAGAGGCATTAGACAAGGGGATCCTATCTCTCCTTATCTCTTTACCTTGGTCATGGAGATCTTCTCCGGTATTCTAAATGCGAAGGCCGGACAACCGGGGTTCAAGTTCTACTGGCGTTGTAAGCAAACTAGGCTTTCTCACTTGTTCTTTGTGGATGATGTGCTTCTTTTCGCGGAAGGACACTTACCTACCATTTGATGTTTTCTCCAGATGGTCGGGGTTGAGACCGAATCGTGATAAGAGTGAAATATTTATGTCGGGGGGCTCGCTCACCGTCAAAGGCCAGATCCGACAACTACTTGGTTTTCAGGAAGGTAGTCTACCATTTCGTTACTTGGGGGTCCCTGTCATTGGCTCGAGACTTCGGAAGTCGGATTGCGATGCATTAGTTAATGCCATTACATCTAGAGCACGTTCGTGGGCTCATAGATTCCTTTCTTATGCTGGACGTCTTCAACTCGTGAAATCAGTACTTCACTCTATTCAGGTTTATTGGGCTTCTGTTTTCACACTACCCAAAGCAGTTCTGAACAAAATTGAACAAATCCTCAGACAATTCGTATGGAAAGGCCCGGACTTAGGTGTCGGTGGAGCCAAAGTATCTTGGGTGGATATTTGCCTTCCTAAGGATGAAGGAGGGTTGGGGATTCGGCGGGCCAGTGATTGCAACAAAGCGATGACTCATAAACACATCTGGCTACTTTTTACGGACAAAGAATCTTTGTGGTGCAAATGGATCCACACGACTTTCCTCAAAAACATCAACTTCTGGATGGCTAAAAGACCCGCGGTTTGCTCATGGGCTTGGAAGAAAATCCTTGACCTCAGGGCAGATTTCGGATTGGAGTTCAAGTGGGAGATTGGGAATGGACACGCCACCTCCTTTTGGTTTGATCATTGGCATGATGGTGGTCCCTTACATTTGCGCTTTGAGGCGGCAGACATTTATCGTTCTAGGATCCCACGTAATGTGTCCATACGGGACTTTTTCCTTACGAATTGGGAGCCTTCACCTGTGTTGGATGCCTTACTAGCTTTCATTGGGCCGGGTCCTACCTTCGTTGATTCTAGGGAGGACAAGTTCAGATGGAGAAACCATAACTCTGGGGACTTCACTGTCTCATCGGCCTGGGACCACATCAGGCACAAAACGAGGCATGTTCAGTGGCACTCCTTCATTTGGGACAATGATATTGCTCCCCGACATGCTTTTATTATGTGGCTGGCTTCACATCACCGGCTACCCACTCAGGTTAGGCTACATCGATACGGAAGGATTGGGGATGCCACGTGTGCATTCTGCCATACTGAACCTGACTCTCTCAATCATCTTTTCTTTGGTTGCTCCATCACGGGTCACCTTGCAGCAGGTTGGGCAGCGAGGTGTAATCTGAATTGGCGTAATCGGCTATGGGATGACCTTATTAGTTGGGCAAAATGAAGTTTTGGTGGCCAGTCCTTTTGCCACCGTATTGCGAGATTCTCCCTGGGTGCCTTATGCCATATCATATGGATAGAGAGGAACAACATTCTATTCAGCCGCAGCACTCTGTTTGTGCCAGCTATGTTACTGCACTTGATCAAGTTGGTTAAGGACAAAGCCATCGCTTTGGGAGGTGTTCGGGCCCATTCTCGTAATAGGCAACTTCATAGGAATTGGGGCCTTTCGTCCACCATATTTGATGAAGGTAGACATGTTCAGTAGATGGAATCTCCACTGCATAGCGTGTATTCCAACACTTGCTGCTCGGTTTATAGATTTATTTGCAGCAAGGACTGCTCTAGGGGGCGCCATATGGTGCATATCATCCAGTTCTCGATTTGAAGATGGGGTCAATCTCTTCCTGCTGCAGCGGTTGGGTAGTCTGTTGCTTACTTTTTGTCCACCAGGCTGCTGTAGCTCTTTCATACCCTTGTTGGCATCTGGTTGTTGTAATTCTCCCTTGGCTCACTTGATGTTGTGGGAGCAATGGCCAACCTTCTACTACTTTACACTTATTGCACTTGCACCCCCTGCGGCATCACATCTTGTTGGCCCTAATCCTAGGATGTCTATTCGCTTGTGGGAGGATCTCCTCAGTAATCCCAGCCTAGTGCTGCTGTGGCCCTTCTGGAGTTGCCGAAGACTTGCTGCTGCTTGTTGTTGTTGCTAGTCCTCTTTTTATTCTGTTTGCTGGTGTTGTTTCCTGGTTTTTTGTTGTTTCTGTTGTAATACTAACGCGGAAATAAATTAGGATCTTGCAAATACGTCAATGCAAAAGCCTAGAGAAAATAACGAGGAACGATAAAGGACACCAGATATAACGTGGTTCGGTCCGAATGTCGGTACCTACATCCACGGGGAGAGCCAGCAAGAACAATCCACTATATCGGAGAATCGGATTTACAATCGCTAAATACGCTCGTGTTTCTCGTACCTAGATTATACCCAAACCTAAGTGTTTACAATAAAACAACTAAATTGGATAAACAAAGTATAAACTCACGCGGCACAAAAATCTGTCGTGTGCGTGTTCGTCGCTCCTGATCGTGTGCAAAGAACGGGACTCCTTCGTGCGTCCGAAATAGTCCTCTGCTCCTACGATATTAACTCCTCCTGTGAGTCTACTGAGCGACGGCACCAGATTTTCGTTGTGCTGCTCCTCTTCCTTTTGGTGCTGCTCGGCTTCTTTCTCTTGTGCGGCTCGGCGCATGGACTTGTCAGAAAAGAGAAACCCTTTTCTCTTTTGCACACACCAGGCGCACCAACTAGGAAAGGAAATCACCTCTTTTTTTTTTCTTTCTTTTACCTCCATGGGCCCCCACGTAATATAATATAATATAAGGATTATATATGGATGCCCTTTTTGTCTTGTAGTGCTCACGTAAGCTCTTCTTGCTTTTAAAAAAACCGAGGCATAAAATAACAGTTTCTTTTCGCTTTTTCTGTTTCTGTTTTTCATCCTTTTTTTGACCCTCTGTTTGGGGTTTTGTTTTTCCATCTCTTCCTCTGTTCTTAGACTGGCTTTTAGCCCTTTGTCTTGTGGGTTTCCTGTTGTTGTAAGCCCTGTGCTGTTCTCTGTCGGTGGTAGAGGGTTCTGGTTATTTTTGGACTGCCCTTTGCACCGGCTCAGATTACCTGCTGTCCTGTCCCTGTTCTCGCAGATTTCTTTGCCGATGGAGCTGGTGTCCCTTGGCCTTTCTGTCAGCTTCTGCTGTACATCCACTTGTGGGACTTCAAGGCGGGTTCTGTTACAATTCTTACTGCACTGGCCGGCTACAAGACGGCTTCTTTTGTTGTCAACTTGCAGGTTGCCTATCACGTTGGTCGAGCTTACAGAGTTGCTGCTGCTCTCCCAACATCCCTCATGCCATCCTTCGAATGCACTTGTTTGTGGTGATGGCTGGTTTGTCTATTTTAGACCTCTTCTGATCGTGCTTGTCCGATTACTTAAGCCACTTATTTGGCTGTCTTTTGTTGTTTTCTCTTTGCTTCTTTGTATTCTCTCTCTGATCACTTTCTCCTTCCCGTCTCCCGATATGATTGCCGTGCCTTGGCTTCTAGGTTTTGCACTCTTCTCGTGTTGTTTCTCTTGCAACCGGTTCACCATTGAATCCATCTTGGCACCACAATGCCAATATTGGTTCATGATTTTTGTGTCCGATTTTACTTGTACCTAGAGTTATGAAAAGTTAATACAATCTCACCTTACCAAAAAAAAAAAAAAAACTCCACAAAGCCTTGGCCTTCGATTTTTGCAATACCGTTGTATGTCATTTAGACCTCTCGAAAGTTAATATCAATAACCTCTTGAAAGTTCTTGATCACGGACTTATCCTTGCACATGTGGACTGTTGCTCCGGAATCCAATCACCAACTCGATTGGACAGAAGTACCGTTGATTTTAATAATCGTGGCCACAATACTATTCATTTTCTCAGAAATTTCCAAGTTTAAAAACTTATGTGTAACCATGGCCACATAGTTTTCTTCAACAACATCGGTATCCGCTTTTACAATTAGTGCTAGTGTATTCTTCTCCTTGAAAGTGTTATTCTTGTGGTGCCTATAGTCCCTTGCAAAATACCTCACTTTGCTGCACAAAATAATTTCCTTTTCTTTCTCTTTTGTGCCTTCTTAAAATTCTGCTCTCTCTTGCGTTTAAAGTTCAGGTGATTTTTGGACCGAAATCCATTACTTGTCAGGACATTCACTTTAGTCTCATATAATCTATAATTTTCACGCAAGCGTGACTCTTCTTCAATGCGAAGATATTTCTAGAGTTGAACCAAAATTATGTCCTCTGTCTTGTGCATAAGCCTTTTCCCATAGTCCTTCCAACTTGAAGGCAATTTAGCAACAATTGCTCCAATTATAAATGCTTATGGTATGTCGATTTTAAGAGCACAAATTTTATTCACTAGAACTTGTAGTTCATGGACTTGCTCCAGAAGAGGTTTAGTATGAATGAATTTGAAATCGAAATACTTAGCAATAAGATATTTGTTAGTACTTTGTTCCTTTGCTCTGTACTTGAATGCAAGTGCATTCCAGATTTCTCTAGAAGACTTCATTTCTATGAACAAGACGTATAGTCGATCAGACAGTGTATTCAAAATGTGTCTACAACAGAGTAGCTCGTCTTCTTCACATTTCTTCTTTGCCTTGTCTACCCTCTCAATTTCTTCAGCATTTGGTTCTTCTTCTTTAGTTGTAGGAACATTATCTTCAATAGGCGCCAAATTCGGGTCCAGTATATATGATATCTTCAAAGCCACAAGTAGAAACATCACTTTGCCCTTCCAATGAACGAAGTTATTGCCGTCGAATTGATCCAACTTGATCATATTCTGATTCATCACTTTGATAGTTTTCGACTCCATTGTTGCGCAAAATTGATCTTAAAAATTATTTGAAAAAATATCGAAGGGAATGGAGCAACAATTTAGTTGGATTTTGAGGCCTGTAATCACTCTCTTTTAGGATCAATTTGCCCCATAAAATTGTTGTAGGTATCTGGAAAATTTCCTTCAAGATAATTCTCGATAGCAATTCCAGTAAATCTCCTAAAACTCTCTACGAAATAATAGAAAGATGGTTGTCTTTCTTTCGAAGGAAAACAAAAAATGAAAGTAACTTTCGAAAATGAATAGAACTGTCCATTATACAATACTAATAGAACACACCTATTGGTGTTCGAACTGCCCATACGAATGACCTATTCATGTTCGAAAAATCACAATTCGAACGTAACTGTTCGTATGTGATAACCGTTGTTCAGACACAACCGCTCGCGAGCGATAATCGCCATTTGGACATAACTGTTCATGTACGAATAGTAACAATAATAATAATGAAATAAATTTTAGAATAATTAATTTTGAAATAAATAAAAAATTATTTGCGCAATTATTCACGCATCCGCACGCGGGTATGGTGAGATCTGGCTCACCTACCCATTTCTCCATTTGAAAGACTACAATAGCCTTCTCATATGTGGGACAAGGAAAATGCCTTATTTGTTTGTTTTATAAAAAAACATCAACATTCAATACATTAGAAAGAGTATGATTCCATATGGGCTTAAGTACACCCCAAGTGCTAGAAGTTGTGTACGGCGCTTATTTTAGTGCCAAAACTTTCAAATCGGTCACTTTAGTACTAAGTTTTTATAACTTCGATCACTTAAGTGCCAACTTCTTTTAAAAACGATCACTTTAGTGTCAACTCTGATTTAAGCTGACGTGGCTCACCGAAAATTCGACACGTGTATTTTTTATTATTATTTGAGCTGACGTGGCTCATCGGACTTGGTACTGAAGTGATCGTTTTTAAAAAAAGTTGGCACTTAAGTGATCGAAATTACAAAAATTTAGCACTAAAGTGATCTATTTGAAAGTTTTGGCACTAAAATGAGCGCCGTACACAACTTATGGCACTTGAAGTGTACTTAACCCATTCTATATGTGTCTCCAACTTACTAGTAGATGGAGACGAAGACTTGATGGAACGCCACGGGGTGTTTTCCTTCATATGAAGCATAGACCATACATGATTCTAGGCACGATGAGGGCGCCATCTCCATTTATTGAATAAAGCTTGTCATATCGAGTTGATTGATTTGTTCAGTACCGAGCCAACAAGGAGAGTTTCGGGCCTTTCCCCTTGAACCTCGGATCCAACGTAGTGGATGCCAAAAAAATGGTGGGATGTTCTAATGACTTTTGAGGGGTTTAATAATTTATTGCCACTATTGGTTCGTTTAAAAAGGGCTCACCCTCATCGTTCGTCGATGAACCGGCATCATGCATAGAAATGGAAGCGCTCAATTGCTGGAGGAATTATTGCTGGCGTTCAAAGCATCCGTCATGTCACAAAAAACTAACAAGAAAGTCCCCAAAGACTTCAATAATCCTCCAACCTCGTCATGTCAATGGCGGGAAACCGCCTTTTTCGCTTGAATGTTGTGTAAAGCGTCGACACATAACCATCTCCTCGCGTGTCTTCTCCAATATCTTGTATATTGAATTCTACCTCATTCTTATGTCCAGAGTATAGGGATGTGGTTTTGTTGGGAAAAAGAACGATATTTGCAGAGAATGCCCTGATAATTTCCCACTATTATTTCTGTGAAAATTAAATAGGATAAATTCTTGAAAGAAAGCGTGAATAACACCATAATTTAATGTAGAAAACCCGCCAAGGTGAAGGGAAAAATCACGGAACCATAGTCCACTTCAAACTTCCACTATTGTAAATAATGGGATACAACTTTACCTCAAGGTGGATCTCTGTCTTTAATTTGTGGATCTACACCTACTCGCAAATCGGATAACTCGCTCAAAGAAAAAAAACTGACTTGGAAGAGGAATGATCGTTTCTTCCGCTATGCTCTGATATTGTTGTGTCTCTTTTCTCATATCTCTTTCATTGAGAAAGATTCCTATTTATAGGAGAAAGAGTAACCCCAATTGTACGATATGAGAAGATCACTTTGGTTTGTCTCCCGATCTCCCTTGATTTGATTTGAGAAGATCGTGTTACTTTATATCGTGATATCTCTTGATATTCTTTCCTCAATGGTTTGAGAAGATCACGTTACTTTATCCATTGATCCTCTCTTTTTTTGGCAGAAGTACAATAAAAGTGCTAATATTTGTGTACGGAGATCACTTTAGTGCTAATATTTTTTTTTAGATCATTTAAGTACCAAATCGACGAAAAAACGATCACTCAAGTGTCATGTCGCTGGAATTGGCACTTAAGTGATACTTTTTTTTAGAAAAACTAACACTTAAGTGATCCAAAAAACGATCACTTTAGTGCCAATTCCGACGAAAAAAGGGATTACTTTAGTGCCAATTCCGGCGACTCGACACTTCAGTGATTGTTTTTTTCTCGATTTGACACTTAAGTGATCAAAAAAAATATTGACACTAAAGTGATCTCTGTACATAAATATTGGCACTTATGCTGTACCTTTGCCCCCTTTTTTTTTTTTATTATCTCCAATTGAGAGGGATCTACTCAACAGATCTCCTCATCATGAGTAATTTGGAGAGGACGACAAACTTGGGAAAATTCGACAAACTTGCATCTTCACTATAAATAGAGATTTTGTCATCATGTCTGAGCCATTGTTGTCGGTGTGTAGTTTCTATAATTGTAAGGCTTTTTCTTCCAACACATCACGTATCTAATGATGTATGATGTTGATGTGTTTGGACCTGGAGTGGAAAGTTACAGTTTTGCTAAGGGGATTGTGCTTTGACTATCGGAGTACAAAATATACTTCTTTTATTTGTGGCCCACTTCTTGTAAGAATTTCTTCATCCACAAGAGGTCTTTACATGCTTTTGTTATAGCAATGTATTCTGCTTCGGCGGTAAATAGGGTGACACATTTTTGTAGTTGAGATTGCCATGAAACTGCTCCTCCTGCAAAAATCATTAGATACCATGATGTAGACTTTCTCGAGTCCAAATCCCCTGGCTTGTCTGCATCTGAAAAATCTTCTAACATGGTTTCCCATCACCAAAACATATACAATTATTGGAAGTACCTCTGTGATACCTAAGTGTCCATTTGGCCGTTGTCTAATGTTGCTTACCAGGATTGGATAGGAATATGCTTAGTATATACCAACTGTTGGCCGTCCAAACAGCTGTTTGTCGTCGCTTACGACTCCCTAGGATCACTGGGTGACCACCCCAGCCAGAGTCCCTGGCTGAGAACGATCCTCTACAACTCTAAAGAGATCCAGGAAGACCCATCGAGAGCCGTTAATCACGCTCTGATCACATGGCCATGATTCATCCACCAGACTATGGTTCCTGTCTCCTTAGGTCTCAAGGAAGTGGCTTTTTTACCTACCATCATAAGTTGGTAGAGATTGATCGGATTGAAGCTTTTTTACGTAGCATCATAAGTTAGACTGTCAACCACTGATGCATAAGGAAACTTTTCCATTTCCTTCCTTTCCTCTCAAATTTTGGGCGCTCCTCTGCACTGAGCTTGAAGTGATTTGCAAGTAGAGAACTAAATGCTTTTGATTTATTCATGTTAAATCTTTCAAGAACTTTATCAACATACCGTTCACGAGATAACCAGAGTTTATGATTCTGTCTATCTCGGAATATTTTCATCACAAGAATTCATTTTGCGGGTCCCAAATTCTTCATTGCAAAAGGCATGCTCAATTACTTCTTTAAGTTGTTGATCTTGCTTTTATCCTGAACAATAATTTGCATGCCATCAACATGAAGCAAAAGAACGAGAAAGTTACCGTTAGTGAATTTCTTGACGAACACGTAATGATCAACGGTGGTTTTATTGAACCCATTCTCTTCCATGAATGAATCAAATTTTGTGTACCACTGTCTTGGTGCCTTCTTGAGTTCATAAAGACTCTTCCTCAGTCTACACATAAGATTTTCTTTGCCTTTGATTTTAAAACATTCCGACTGATCCATGTAAATCTCCTCATGAAGATCTCCATGTAAAAATGCAGTCTTCTAAGCTTGCTGCCAAGCCAAGAACAACTTAGATAGAGGATATTTAACCATCAATGAAAATATCTCGTCGAAGTCAATACCTTTCTTCTGAGTAAATCCCTTCACAACTAACCTTGCTTTGTATCGTGGTTGTGACTTACCTTCTTTAGTCTTTAATATGAACACCTACTTGTTCTTGAGAGCTTTTCTCTCGTGTGATAATTTGACTAAATAATAAGTATGATTTTCGTATAGGGATTTCATTTCATCTTGTATAGCTTTTAACCACTCATCTTTTCGCTCGTGGAACACAGCTTCTTGGTAGCTCTCCGATTCTCCCGGAGAATACCTACGATTGGATTGTCGTTCACGGGCTGATCTTCTCAATTGAGGTTTTGGTGGGACTTGTTCAACAATTGGTTTAGGATTAGTTAAAATAGTCTCACCTTTAATGCTGGATTCAGGTTACTTCTTATTAGAATCGGTGGGAGGAGCGATTGGGCCAAGATCAACAGGGTATTCATCTGTTGATTGAGATTTCTCATGTTTCTCAGAGTCCTTGATTGTTTGATCTTCAAGAAACAACATGTCCCTGTTTCTGATTTTTTTTCGATTGATGGGACCCCAGAGTCTGTAGCCGAATTCTTCATGAGCATAGCCCAAGAGATACATTATTTTGATTTCCCGTCTAGATTTGATCTCTCATCACTAGGAATGTAAACAAATGCTCTGTAGCTGAACAACTTTAAGTGGCGATAAGAAGCATCTTTGCCGGTCCAGACACTTTACGGTACATCACCGTCAAGTGGAGCTGGAGGTGATAGGTTGATTAAGTCTCAACCGTCGTCCTCATTGCCTCACCCCAGAAGTGGGTTTGGTAGCTTTATATTAGAGAGCATGCATCTGATTCTTTCACAGATGGTCGTGTTTATCCGCTCTGCCATACCGTTGTGTTGAGGTACTTTTAGTACGGATCGTTCTAGTCTGATCCCGAAACTTTTGCAATAATCCTCGAATGGTTCTCGATACTCGCCACCGTTATCTGAGCGTACACACTTCAACCACCAGCCTATTTCTCTTTCAACCTTCATATGAAATCTCTTAAAGATTTCCCGCACTTGATCTTTAGTTTTCAAAACAAATGCCCACACTTTTCTAGAGTGGTTATCAGTAAATGTTACAAAATAGAGAGCACATCCAAATGTTCTAGTTTGCATTGTGCATACATCAATGTATATCAAATCTAACAATCCAGCTTTTCTAGATGATGGGGAATTTTGAAATGCTACTCTGAGTTGTTTTCCCATAATGCAATCAACACAAGTGTTTAACGATGTACCTTTCATTCATGGTAGGAGTTACTTTTTAGTGAGAATCTTGAGTCATTTCTCACTAATGTGTCTGAGTCGTTTATGCCATAACTCGGTGGTGACTCCTTTTCTCGTTAAATTCACCACTCTCTGCACAAATTGGCTTGTGTGATGTAGAGAGCGCTAGTCTTTTGTCCTTCGGCTACCGCCAAATTACATTTAATGAGTTTCCATTTTTCATCACTAAAGCAATTGCTATAACCTTCGTCATTGAGCTTGCCGGCATATATAAGATTGAGATATATATTCGAAACATGTCTCACATCTTTGAGTAGTAACCTATGCCCAATATTAGTCTCCAAATAAATATTACTGATACCAGAAATTTGGAGATACCGTCGTTTCTCATCTTTTCAAAATCGAAGTCGCCGGTGGTATAAGACGTGAAAAGATCTTGACAAGCTGTAACATGGTAGGATGCGCCAGTGTCAACTACCCATGTCGATACTTGGGATACAAGATTAATAGAATATATCGTCACTATCCTCAATATCGATATCATCAATAAAAAAACCTTTATGCTTGTTATCCAGGAACTTGTTTAGAAATACTATAATAAAAGGAACATATGAGTTTGTCACTAGGTATTCGACCAAATATGATAGTCTAGTTCCTATAGATAGTATCACTAAAATTCCCCTAAGGAGGAATAGGGCTAATTGGAGTGAAAAGGGTCACCACTTTGAGTAATGATTATCTCGTCTGCGATATTTGTGGTATCTTTCGTCTGGTTCTTGTCGCCTTTGTTGATGTTATGATTCTTGGATTTTTCTGCCTTTAGCTTTTTGCATTCCCGGATGAAGTATCCCAATTTTCCACAATGATGGCACTTCTTGTCTCCGTTCTTGATTTTCTTGTCGATTAATGATAAGAGCCTCAGACTCGGGGTTGGATCCAATCTCTTTCCGTCGGGATTCTTCATTCAACATTCTATCTCTAATGAGTTTCAATTTTCCACAATGATGTCTATAGTAAGCTTGCCGTCGGGAGCTGAGTTGCTGATTGACACAACAAGTGTGTCCCATCTATTTGGCAAAGAGCTGAGTAGCAGCAATGCCTGCAACTCATCATCTAATGTCATCTTCATAGAGTTGAGTTGGCCTACTATACCTTGGAACTCGCTCATGTGTTCCGAGTTGTTGCTCCCATCCTTTTATTTCAAATTTACAAGCCAGTGCATGTGATTTGCTTAATTTTGCCTCGTTGTCCAATTTTTTTTCCAAATAACACTAGCATCATATTCATTAGCAAAATTTTGAAAAATGCACGTCGATCCATTGTCGGATTTGAGCAGCACACTTTCGATTGAGCACCATCCACTTGCCTTCGGACATGGTCGTTGGTTTGCCACTATCCGAGGCTATTGATTTGCCTTCTGCTATGGGATCTGTCCATTTGCTTTCCGCTACGAGATCGGAAGCCTTGGTCGCTGGTGGTGGTTGCTCCATCGATATCACGATTGGCTTTCAGAGATCTTTGATATACAACAGATTCTCCATTTTTTATTTCCAGATCGCATAAGTAAATGCCGTCAACTTTATCAAGTTGCCACAATTTTCATCCATTTAATTCTGCATAGAAAAGTAAAATATCGAGCAACCTCGCTCTGATATCACTTGTTGGGAAAAAGAACGATAACATTCGAGAAGGATTATACACGAAAAATCATTTTTTGGCTCTTTCTTTAGCTCTATGTCTCTTATCCTTAGGAGGTCTTCCTCCACTAACAAGTTTTTTTTTTTTTTTTCGGAAAACTCCATTTATTTTGGTGTGGATGACAGGCAGGCCTATATTTATTGGTTTCAATAGGACTCCTTACGTGCGTTATTTCTATCTATTATTATCCCACCCGAACCATTCTTAAGACCACCATGCCCTCTCGAATGAGTTCTACTATAGAAGCTTTCAACGTAGACCCGGGGAAAAATCTGGGGAAAAATATTTCACTCATTGAGAAGTGAAACCCTGTGACGAATGGATAAGAGGCTCGTGGGATTGACGTGAGGGGGTAGGGATTGTTAAAGAATTATTATTCTTTAACAGGGATGGCTATATTTCTGGGAGCAAACGGAGAACGTTGGGATAATTTCCCACTACTATTTATGTGAAAATTAAATAGGACAAAATTTTGGAAGAAAGGGAATAGTAAATAATACCAGAATTTGACGTGGAAAATCCTCCAAGGCGAAGGGAAAAATCATGGGACCATAGTTCACTTCAAACTTCCACTATTGTAAATAATGGGATACAACTTCACCCTATGGTGGATCTCTATCTCTAATTTTGTGGATCTATACCTCTCACAAATCGGATCAAAGAAAAAAACTCTCTTGGAAAACGAATGATCGTTTCTTCCACTACGCTATGATATTCTTGTACCTCTTTTTTCATGTATCTTTCATTGAGAAAGACTCCTATTTATAGGAGAAAGAGTGATCCCAATTTGTACGATATGAGAAGATCGCTTTGATTTGGCTCCCGATCTCCCTTGGCTTGATTTGAGTAGATCATGTCACTTTTATCTCTCCGATATCTCTTGATGTTCTTTCCTCAACGATTTGAGAAGATCACGTTATTAAAATATTCATAAAATTGATTTTATAAGACCATGGAGGAGTTAATGCACCATGGAGTAATTAATGCAAGTTTGGTGTGATTATCATTACTAGGTGTTATCATTACTAGGTGTCTTGGGTTTCATAGTAATTACATGTTGTGTCATCATTACTAGGTGTCTTGTGTTTCATAGTAATTACATGTTGTCTTCATAGGAGTGTTTAGTTTTTGCTATAAATACTTGAGTGTGTTGTATTGTAAGATAAGCAAGAGAGAAGCCAAAGCAAGTGTTCTCCAATATACAGATTTTCTCCATCCATTTCGTGCCTCGTTTCTTATATTCGAAAGGTCACCCACGTTGTGTGTTTTCGGTTCCAACATTTGGTATCAGAGCTAGAATGGCATCTACTAGTTCCGTTCAAATGCAGCTTCCAAAGTTGAACGGAAAGAATTTCAACAACTGGGCTGTCCAGATGAAGGTTCTGTTCAAATCGCAAGATTTGTGGAATCTAGTTGAAAGTGGCTACAACGAAGTAGCTGATGCCGAAGCATTCGAGGCTTTGAGAAAGGAGGAGAAAGAATCTCTGGTGGAGTCCCGGAAGAAAGATCAGAAAGCATTATATGCGATTTTTCAAGCCGTGGAGGAAACGATATTTGAAAAAATATCGAGTGCCGAGACCGCGAAAGCTGCCTGGGATATCTTGCAGAAATCCTACAAAGGCGATGATCGTGTCCGGCGGGTGCGGCTTCAGACTCTTCGAGGTGATTTCGAGTCTTTACGCATGAATGACTCGGAAACAATATCGGCATATTTTGATCGTGTGCAGGCCATCGTTAACCAATTAAGGGTTAATGGTGAAGAACTTCAAGATGTTCGTGTTGTAGAAAAAATCTTGAGGTCTTTGACCGAAAGATTTGACTACGTCGTCGCAGCGATCGAGGAAGGACAAGACGTATCAACTCTCACGTTGGAGCGGTTGATGGGTTCATTATGCTCCCATGAGCAAAGAATGAACCAGAAGTCTACGGGTTCCGTTTCCGAGCAAGCATTGCAAAGCCGGGTCGCTCAACCAAACCGAGGAGGCTATCAAGGTGGTCGAGGTCGTGGAGGAGCCCGAGGTAGAGGTGAGAATTCAAATTTCACCAGAAAATTTAGAACACCTGACAAATCAAAAGTCAAGTGTTTTAAGTGTAATAAATTCGGACACTACAAATCCGAGTGTCATGCAAAGGCGACGTACGTGCCGGCGGAACATGCACATGCCACCGATGCTGAAGAGTACATGGTACTAGCATGTGCGAAGGATGATTCAACTGTCGTTGATACTAATACATGGTATCTAGATACTGGGTGTAGCAACCATATGACCGGAAGAAAGGAGTTATTCTCACAGCTGGATGAGACAAGCCGTGGCGAAGTCAACTTTGGGAATAAATCAAAAATTCCAGTGATGGGCAAAGGTAACATTAATATCAAATCCAAAGATGGTACTAATGTTGCTATTGCAGATGTTTACTTTGTGCCAGGACTTTTTTGGAATTTGCTAAGTGTTGGGCAACTTTCCGAAAGAGGCCACAAAGTTCACATTGAAAATGGAGTTTGCACAATCAGAGGTGTAAACAACAAGTTGATCACGACGGTACAAATGACGAAGAACCGGATGTTTCCCCTGACTCTTCAGACGAAGAATCTCTTGAGCTTTCAAACGATGACGAAAGACAACAGCTGGCTGTGGCATCTTCGATTTGGGCATCTAAATTTTCGTGGAATGAAGCAATTAGTTCAGAAAAGGATGGTGATTGGCATGCCGTTGATTAATGATCCAGGGCGTCCTTGCGAAGGATGTCTCGTTGGAAAACAGCACCGAGACTCTTTTCCAGTTGGAAAAGCCAGAAGAGCAAACCAACCGCTGGAGTTGGTACATACCGACATATGTGGCCCTGTTGAGGTGGAATCGTTTGGACAAAAAAGGTACATGCTAATTTTTGTCGACGATTTTAGTAGAAAAATATGGGTACACTTCTTGAGGGAAAAATCTGAAGCTTTTGGCAAGTTTAAAGAATTTAAAGTCTATGTTGAAAAACAAAGTGGCTTTAAATTGAAGGCGTTGAGATCGGATAGAGGTGGAGAATTTACCTCAAATGAATTTCACAAATATTGTAAAATTCATGGAATCAAACGTCAGTTGACTGCCAGCTATACTCCTCAGCAAAACGGTATAGCAGAAAGAAAAAATAGGACAATTTTTGAAATGGCAAGAAGTATGCTGAAAGCTAAAGATTTGCCCAAGAAATTTTGGGCAGAAGCTATTGCTTGTGCTGTATTTGTACTAAACAGGTGTCCAACAGTGAGTGTTCTTGGAAGAACTCCAGAAGAAGCTTGGAGTAGAAACAAACCAGATGTTTCGTTCCTACGAGTATTTGGGTGCGTGGCATATCCCCATATACCAGACGAGCGAAGAAAAAAGCTGGATGACAAAAGCGAGAAGTGCATCTTCATCGGCTACAGTGATACAACTAAAGGTTATAAGCTGTATAACCCGGTCACTGAGAAAGTTATTATCAGCAGGGATGTCCAGTTTTTAGAAGATGAGGCCTGGGACTGGAACCAGAAGGGTGACCAGAAAAACATCATCATCGAAGATGAGCCACTGGCGAGTGAGACAGAAACACCTCCATTATCTTCAATGAGTGATCCATCTTCCTCATCATCTTCAACTGGAGGTACATCTTCACCAACAGCAGTTTCAGAACCACAACTACGTCGTTCACAACGACTGAAGGAGACGCCAGCAAAATTCAGAGATTATGTGGTCACAAGAAATAGAAACAGTGATAGCGAAATCACTGATGAAACACTGGTAAACTTTTGTTTATTTGCTGATTGTGACCCTGTAACCTATGATGAAGCAGCTGTAGATGAAAAGTGGATTGAAGCAATGGATGAAGAAATTCACTCCATTGAGAAAAACGACACATGGGTGTTGACTTCTTTACCACCCGGTAAGAAGCCTATTGGTGTCAAGTGGGTGTACAAGACAAAGTACAAACCCGACGGTCAGGTGGACCGTTACAAGGCTAGACTGGTTGTAAAGGGCTACAAGCAAAAGCCAGGTATTGATTATTTTGAAGTATTTGCACCAGTTGCCCGGATGGATACTATTCGGATGGTCTTAGCACTTGCAGCTCAAAACCATTGGCAGATCCATCAAATGGATGTGAAATCAGCATTCCTCAATGGTGTCCTTGAAGAGGAAGTATATGTGGAGCAACCACAGGGTTATGAGAAGAAAGGGCATGAAAATCAGTTTTACAGACTGAAGAAGGCTTTGTATGGATTAAAACAGGCACCACGTGCTTGGTACACACGTATCGACACATACATGTTGGAGCATGATTTTCAAAAGTGCCCTTATGAGCATACACTATATATCAAGTCAAATGCTATCGGTGACATCTTAATTGTGTGCATTTATGTTGATGACTTGATATTTACAGGGAGCTGTGAAAAAATGTTTGCTGAATTCAGGGAGGCTATGACTAGCCAGTTTGAGATGACTGATTTGGGACTGATGTCCTATTTTCTTGGTCTTGAAGTGAAGCAAACAGATGATGGCATATTTATTTCTCAGCAGAAATATGCTAATGATATTTTGAAGCGATTTAAAATGGAATCGCTGAAGCCAATCCGAACTCCCGTAGTAGAACGATTGGAGCTGAAGAAAGAAGGAACCGGTGAGCTGGTAAATCCCACTTATTTTAAAGGCATTGTTGGCAGCTTGAGATATTTGGTTTCTACAATGCCAGATATTACCTATGGAGTGGGTATTATTAGCAGGTTCATGGAAAAACCCTACCAGTCACATTTGCAAGCAGCAAAGAGAATTTTACGGTATGTCAGTGGAACTCGTGATCATGGAATTTTATATTCTTATACTGACAACTTTGGTCTAGTGGGGTACACAGACAGTGATTGGGCAGGTGATACCGAGACTCGAAAAAGTACGTCGGGGTATGCTTTCTTTCTTGGATCAGGAGTATTCTCTTGGTCTTCCAAAAAGCAACAAGTTGTTGCTCTCTCGACAGCTGAAGCAGAATACATGGCATTAGCTTCAGCGGCTTGTCAGGCGATATGGCTTCGTAGGATGCTGCATGAATTGATGCATGAACAAACGGGTCCTATTAAAATGATGTGTGACAATAAGTCGGCTATTGCATTAGCCAAGAATCCTGTATTTCATGGCAGGAGCAAACACATCGACATCAAGTATCATTACATTTGTGAGCGAGTCAAAGATGGTGAAATCGATCTTAATTTCTGTAGATCAGAAGATCAGCTTGCAGATATTTTGACGAAACCCTTGAAGGCGGATTCGTTCGAAAAATTGAAGAAGATGCTTGGTATGGAAATCAATTTTAAGGGAGGCTATTAAAATATTCATAAAATTGATTTTATAAGACCATGGAGGAGTTAATGCACCATGGAGTAATTAATGCAAGTTTGGTGTGATTATCATTACTAGGTGTTATCATTACTAGGTGTCTTGGGTTTCATAGTAATTACATGTTGTGTCATCATTACTAGGTGTCTTGTGTTTCATAGTAATTACATGTTGTCTTCATAGGAGTGTTTAGTTTTTGCTATAAATACTTGAGTGTGTTGTATTGTAAGATAAGCAAGAGAGAAGCCAAAGCAAGTGTTCTCCAATATACAGATTTTCTCCATCCATTTCGTGCCTCGTTTCTTATATTCGAAAGGTCACCCACGTTGTGTGTTTTCGGTTCCAACACACGTTACTTTATCTCCCGATCCTTCTTTTCTTTTCTTTTACATATTCTACTAGAGATATACATTATTGGCTTGGCCTCTCCAATTGGGAGGAACCTATTCAACAGGTTCATATTCTCCATTGACAGAAAAAACAATGGAGCTCCTATCACAGAGGAGACTTTTTTACTTGTCTTCCATGCTTCGTGTGAGGAACTCCAACTCTGGATGCTTTAAGTGGGTGGATCTAACGTATCGAACCGAACCACGTATGTTGGCTACAGAATCGTGAAATCGACCAAGGCCGTCTTGCATGCACAACACGCACCGCATAAAGAAGGAAATCTCATTGCAAACAGAATTTAGCTGTTGGACCAGAGGGCGGATCAGGAGGTATTCATGATGCCACTATCTAGCATGATAATGAAGAGTTATCGGATTATACCAAACTCATTGACAGCTTGTTATTTTGATGGCTTCATTTTGGAAATCATACGATAATATTAACTCTTAAATGTAAGAGCTCGACTGTATGATTCACATGCCTTATTGACCCAATGGTCAATGCCGAAATAGAGCTAGTCCCATACATTTTTTTTTATTTTTTTAAATTTGGTCAGAAGCTAGTCCATTCATTAGCAGTCGAAGAAACTTGAAAGTTACCCATCGACAATAGCATTACCAGCGCCGCCATTTTTTCTTTGTTAGTGACTTGTAGTTTGTGGAGCTTGTTCCTCACGAAATAGGCTTGAAATGAGGGTTGCACGACTGTCTTTAAGTAGTAGACGAAGGAGCGATCGTGGACGAAGCCAAAGGGTTGCTCGGCGACAAGACAATAATAAGCAAACTCCTGCTGATTCCTCATGTTGTCGTACTTGAATAGGCTTCCAGTATGCTGGTTATACTTGAAGAGCTCCCTCGGGCCATGGACATCTCTTCCCCGTGTCGACATCGGTGCCTCCTCAAGAGACCCACTTGAGGATTAACCAACTAATTATTTACCTCATGTACTAAAAGTGGCCCTTTTGAGACGGTTGACATCAATTTATAGTAGGATTGATCTCCAAACAGAGGACTTTGTTCTCTGTGAAGCTGGCACCTCTTCGAGAATAGCAGTATCGTCTGGGGAAGCGTCTTGGCAAGGACTACGTCTTGGCAAGGACTAACTTCCGGCATGCCCGTAATCCTCCAAAGTATAGGGTCATTGCGTCTCATTGTCGCTTAATTCAGCTAGTTGGGGGGGATGGATTTGGAACATATACGTTCCTATTGTTGTACTCATTGGACGAGTTCCAAGACAATTGCAATGTGAAGTTTGGATTGAGTTTTGATGACTGAACACATGATTGTTTGTTGTTGTTCTCCATTGTGACATTCAGGACACTGTCAAAGCTTTGTAAGGAGAAATGAAATTGTTGACACCAAATAAATAAAAGTACCGAATAGGCCTCAAGATCATTAAACCCTGATTCAATCTTGTGTCGGTAAAATAAGGAATAGCTTACGGAGAGTAGGCAAGTTGGCCGCAGAATATTACAGACTGCGAGAACCCGATATTCGGGAAGTGGGCAGTGAGACTGCACGTTACTGAAATTCATTAAGTAGTCATGAATCAGTAAATTCACGAAAGCTACGGAGAGCCGATAGAGAATGGTTATAGACATGAGAGGCAATGGATCAACCAAGCTAGTCACATCAGTGGGAAGTTATGAGACAGGAGCGAAAGTAATGCGAATGGATCATGGGAAGTTATTCAAGCGGTTCAAATCTAAAAATCATGGGAGCAGTTAAAGATCAGTTTTGGCGGACAAGCGTCATGGAGAATGTGGGCAAAAGGAGTGGCTATTGAAGGCACCAAATTTCAAGATTTGAAAATGGTAACCACTTGAGCAGTTGTAAGGTGCAAGGGATACAAATACTCATAAGAAATAGGAGGAAGACAGATCAACAACACACAAAAAGACATCAAATTTCCTTTGTAATTTATCTTCCTTCGTACTTTCAGTTTCCTGCACCTTTAGTTTTTGCAAATTAATTTCATTCCAAGTCATTTACAGCTTTCCTTACAGCCTTTCTAGGAGTATTGTAACTTAGTCTGGTCCCTTTGTTGGTCTCAAACCCACTATCAATCCATACATTTTCGTCCATATCCATATCTTCTTTGTGTGATTTGTTCTTCGTCAAACATATTTCTTTGAGGATTGAGCCACTGAATCTTCTTAATAAAAATCGAATAACAAATTTCAGTGAAAGATCTTCCTTATTGTAAAACGAGCGAATATCTTTTTGGCACGCATGGTGTGGTTCTTTGTGGCGAGATTTGAAGAAATTGTGAGAACAAGAAACCAACCAGAAGGAGCACAAGTTGACAATGTCAACAACCCAGATGATATCTGACCCAAAAAAAAAAAAAACAACCCAGATGATAGTGCACGATCAGAGCATTCAACAGCCAATCAAGCTAAAGAAGTAGCTCATCGTAATGCCGATATACCACAACAATTAACTGAGGAACAAACTCGCGTGTTGGCACCTGATGCTACATTGGTGGCCACGCTGAAGAGAATGTTTGAAGAACAGCATAATGATCTCACTAACCACATGGTGAAGCATGTTTCAGACGTGATAAAGCCTATGGTGATCAACGCCATAAACGAGGTGATATTTCGTCCAAGTACTTCCTCTCAAGTATCACCATTTTATTCAAATTCTCTGGGCACTATGCCACTTCCTCCAGCGTTGGGGCTTACCAATGTTGGGCATAATGGTAGTGGTGGTTTGAGTTTGCAACCCCTTGTGAGAATCATTCCAAGGCTAGAGAATCCAACACCAATTAACTTACTGAATGGAGTAAACGGTTGTAATTTCCCTCAAACTGGTCTCATTGAAGTTAATGCTGTCAACCCAACAGTTCCATTGAATATACCACCAGTGAATATACCCAACGTTGATCCCGTGAGGCCTCATGTACCCCAACCATACCCACATATAGTAGAGAATCCTCTCTACAGGCCACCACAACCCATTAACTTCAATATGGAATATCAAGAAATGAATAGACCTCAGCAAGTTGACCCTAGGGGCAGATTCCTTAGTTAGCCAACAGAATTTGAGGCTGTAGAACCCAGAGAGAGTGGCTGAGTTGGTAATGCAGTAGTTGGGAGCCGAAAGAGGGGCTCCAAGATCTGTGTATAGGAAACCACATCCCGATTAGATAGATACTATCCCATACTCAAGGGGCTTCAAAATACTAGATTTTATCGTGTTCATAGGAGAAGATGATCAGTCAACTGTGGAGCATGTGAGTCGTTTCCTAGCATAATGTGGTGAGGCTGGAACGAATGAGTATTTAAGGTTGAGGCTGTTCCCATTTTCGTTATCAAAAGCAACATTCACCTGGTATACTAACTTGCCTGCGAACTCCATCCAAACGTGGGATGAGATGGAAAGACAATTCCATTCTCAATTTTACCGATCGATACCTGGAGTGACAGTAGCCGATTTGGCAAGGATGTACTAGTATAGCACAGAGACTACAGATCAGTTTGTAGCTCGCTTCAAGAGGTCTAAGAACATATGTATAACTTCTCTTATTGAGAAAGAATTTACTGATCTGGCCTTCAATAGGCTTAAATTCAATCTCAGGGAAAGGTTTGAAGGGCAGACCTTTGATGACTTTTTTAGTTAACTGTTTGAGTCTCCAAGTATGAACATTTGTTGAAGGAGAAAGACAAGATGCCGATGAAGGAAAATCGACAAACAGTGGCCCTTGCTGAAAGTACCGAATTTGGTGATCCTGCCGCCGAAGAAAATGGGATAGCAGTTGCGACCATGGTGCTAGAGAAGCCATATGTGTGTGTGCCCGGCTCTCAAGCCAGCTAAAGTGAGAGATGTGTCTAAGTTTAAAGCAAAGGAGACAAACAACTATTTTTTTTATATCTTTAAACTTGATGAGATATTTGACTTGTTATTAGAAGATGTGATGATCAAATTAGCTGAGGGACAAGTAATTCCATCCAAGAAGAATTGGCTGGTAAAAGGTATTGCAAATGGCATCATTCTATAACTCATGACACATTAAATTGCATTATCTTTAGAAAGACAATTCAAGAGGCAATTCACCAAGGTAAGATTAAGTTTGTTGAAGACAAAGGCAAAGCTCCGATGGAAGTGGACACAAACCCTTTCCCAAAGATGATTAGTACGGTTAATGTTCATGAGTCTCCGAGATATGATGACAAGAGATTGTGTGCCCGATGTCAACAAGAATTGAGGAACCAGAATAAAAAAATTCCTAGGTTTCAGTTTATGAGAGGCACCAAACGAAGGTATGGATCAAGGTCATTCGTTTGAAAAGAGCGTAGACCACAAATAAAATCAGAGGTAGTATCCACTAGATGTCCTTCTTTCCAGTTAAGAAGGGAATAAGTCCAACCATAACAGCCAATACAAGTGTTGGATAAGAGAAATACTAGCGAGCCGACTAATAGGAAGGAAACTTATCCTGATCATCCAAGGCAAAATTTTCTTGATCGGGAGATTAAAAGTCAAGTTGTCAAAAAAGATGAGACACAACGAAAATCCGAAAAGAAGAAGAGTCTATGGCAAAGGTATCAAGAATGGGATCCCAAAGTAGGCTTACTTGGGGAACCAAGTGGAAAATTTGAGTATGTGGTATACTATGGAGACGCATCTGATTATCCACCTCTAACGTTGCCAGTTGAACCGACTGGTTGGGGAGATGAGTTTGATGATCCACCACTGAATCTGGTACCATAGAAGAATAGGACAGTTAAGGTTTCATGTGATCCCCCTGAAGATAAGTGGTCAGTAGCTAGGATGCCTGGTCAAGCCTCTTACCGAACCATGAAGAGACGCTTCCAACGAATGAGAAGTAGAAAGGGGAATTTTGGAAATGGTTAAACTGGAGGTATGTCGTTACAAGCCTCAACATCCAAACCAATTAATAGGAAAAGCAATTGAGTTTGGAGACGAAACCCTTGTGAGAAAGAACCCGTCAAAATGGAAAAAGCCTTTACAGTTGGTTTGGGAAATTATGCTCGCCTTGAATCTGCAAAGGGAAATGAGGTTCAAGATATGTCTGAAATGATCAAATTTGGGCAGTTCACTATGGATCTCAATTCGAAACATCGAGGAAAACCAAATAAAAAAAACTTGAGGTCTCTACCTGAGATGGTAAAAGTTGCCGAACAGGTCATTCCAAGATGCCGAAGGAATGTTGCTCCCAATGAGGATCAATATGGTCCATGCAAAGCTTCCTGTTGAATATGGAGCATGCTTAAAGTGGAAGAAGATCCAGAGCACATCTCAGAGAAAGAGGTGGCGATGTTAGCGTTTCAGTTCCTTGATGAGGAAGCCATCAAGTTCGAGAAAGTATAATCGGATAAAGCTAGGCACTTGTGATCCTTGGTTATTTCAGGTAGGGCAAATGGTCGTCATGTTAGCAAGATCTTTGTAGACGCATGAGTAACCCTAAATCTGATGTCTTATAAATACTTCAAGAAGTTAGGAAGGGATGGTGAAGATATAATCCCATCGAACGTGTAATTATCTGACTTTCTTGGAGAAGTTACCGAGGTCAAGGGGGCAGTTGTGCTTGATCTAACTATAAGATCCAAAACATCAATGGCTACATTCTTTGTGATAGAGTCAGATGGGTCATACAACTTGCTGCTTGGGAGAGATTGGATACACTCCAATCAATGTGTACATTCAACACTTCACCAGGTATTAGCATTTTGGAAGGGTTGAAAAGGCAAGCGCGCGAAACAAGGCAATGAATAGGCAGCTAAAGCAAAAAGTAAGTGACTTTTCATTCTTGGCATTTAAAAGAATAAAATTCTTTTAATGATTTTTTCTTTTAAAAGGGGGCATTTGTTGACACCAAATAAATAAAAGTACCGAATAGACCTCAAGATCATTATACCTTGATTCGGTCTTATGTTGTTAAAATAATGAATAGCTTACCGAGAGTCGGCAAGTTTGTTGCCGAACGCTAGAGATTGCGAGAACCCGATATTCGAGAAGTGGGTAGTGAGACTGCACATTACCGAAGTTCAGTAAGTAGCATGAATCGATAAATTCTCAAAAGCTACGAAGAGCCGATGGAGAATGGTCACAGACATGAGAGGTAATGGATCAACCAAGCTAGTCACGTCAGTGGGAAGTTATGAGACAAGAACGAAAGTAATCGATTCAAATCTAAAATCAGGGGAGCACTCGAGCAGTTGCAAGGCGCAAGGGATACAAATACTTAGAAGAAAGAGGAGGAAGACAGATCAACAACACACGCAAAGGCATCAAATGTCCTTTGCAATTTAGCTTCATTTGTACTTTCAGTTTCCTGCACATTAGTTTCTGCAAATCAATTTCATTCCGAGTCATTTACAGCTTTCCTTACAGTATTGTAACTTAGTCTAGTCCCGTTGTTGATCTCAAACTCACTATCAATTCATACATTTTCGTTCATATCCATATTTTCTCTGTGTGATTTGTTCTTCGCCATATATATTTCTATGAGGATTGAGCTAGAGAACATTCTTAATAAAAATCGAAGAACGAATTTCGGTGAAAGATCTTCCTTGTTGTAAAATGATCGAACAGAAATAAATGAAATTGAAAAAAAAAAATAGAAGTCAAGAGTGTTTGGAAGCGATATTTGAGTGAAGATCGAGAAATGATATATAAGGGGAAAAAATGATGGAGGAGGCCATTTATGCGAGAAAACATTGGATGAGTGAGATACTCCACGCTGGATAAGTGGAAAACCACTCACAGATCCACACGTGGCATATGGGGGCCCACCGGTCAAAATTTTCAAAAATAGATGCAGTCTCTCTCCATTATCTTTCCCATTCCCAAAGTTCACGGCTCTGTGACTCTGACTCTCTGTTTCTCTCTCTCTCTCCAAGTTAACAACTTAGACCTCCTCTCTCCAAATCTTCGATCGATGACAACTTCTCTGAGCGCGAGGCCCAGAACCCTGAACCTGAGCTCCAGAATCTGAAGGACCCTCTCTCTTTCAATTTCTTTGTCCCACTCAAAATTTCCTCCTCTTCGACCGGAGGCAACTGCTGCTTTCAAGTTTCAGAGCGGCGGAGAAGGAAAGCACAGAGAGAGAAAAAAAACTAAATCGACGGGCGATTGAGAAAGTTGGGGACGAAACAGAAGCCGTGATAGAAGGTTTTCGCATACATCTCCAGATTTCAGCTTGCTTCTCTTCGGGTTCTGACAGTAGAAGACGAGAGGGAGGAGAGGAGAGAGCGAGACAAGCGGAGCGGGGGGAGTGGGCAAGTTGGGCAATTCATGAACCGGGTTAAGGTGAAGCTGAGGAGTGCGAATCGCTTGCCATGCCTGGATTTTTACCTGGAATCTTCCATTTATGGCATTTAGACGAAGCAAACCAGACCCCTTCGACCAAAAAAAAAAAAAAAAAAACAGATCCCCAACCTAGCCCAGGGCCGGCGACTTCTGGCGCCCTCTCCGGCGATGGCGCGCCTCATGTTAGGTTCTTCGTCCTCTGCCCGACGACCATGAGATCAAGATGGTTAGCGTGCTTTTTCTTTTTCTTGAAGAGAGAGAGAGTCTGAAGAGACGTCCGATAAAAAAGGGAGAGAGAGAGAAACAGAGCCGTGAACTTTGGGAATGGGGAGAGGTAGACATGGCGGGTTCCGTGGAACCGCCGGTTCCGGTTCCTGTTCCGGTTCCAAACTTTTAATTTTATTTTTAAAATAATAAAATAAAATTAATAAATTACAAATTATAATTAAATTATACATTGTAATAAAATTTGGGGAAAAAAAGAGAGAATGAATGGGCTTGAACTTAATGAATTATCATTAAGCGCCTACATATCTTCTTAGAGATAGAAGAATCAAAACCCATGTAGTTCTCTTACCTTTGGTAACCCCTAACTTACCTCATCATCAATCGTCGCTGCTCGTTGTGGTGGTGGTAGTATCTCCACAGTCATCACTGAAGAATTCGTGTTCTCGATCCAGCTCTTGTTGACGAAATTTAGCCTTTGTCCAATCATCGACACAAACTTGACACTTCACACTTTCCGGACTTAATCTTGAACGGCGAGGGTCCAAAATTAATCCTCCAGCACTAAATGCTTGTTCAACCGCCACTGTTGAAGAAGGGGTCGCTAATATTTGTTTCGTGATGAGGGAGAGAACTGGAAATTGAGTTGAATGATTCTTCCACCACTCAAGAATCTTGAAATCTGCGTTGTTTTTTGAATCGCTAAACTCAAAAGAAATTGTTAAATAATTTTCTAATTCGGAAATACTACCTGTTGATGTCTCTTTATGTTTTTTTTTTTGCCTAGTCTTGAGCATTTTATACCCTTTACTAAGTAGTGAAATACCCGCATCGCTTTCTGAGACAATATGCTGGGCAGATTCATATCCACTGTCGCTTAAACCATATCTATTACAAAATTCATTATATAATGCTACTATAGCTTCTTTAACATCTACTTATATAATTGAAATATTTATTACTTCATCCAAATGTAAACAATCATAATAATAAGCAGTCAGATAATCTAATAAACCATCTAATTTAGTACGTGGATCGAAAACAATACCAATTAAATAGACAAGAGGAATGTTCAAATAATAATGCAACCATTTTTCTCACATTAATAAAATACTCGAAGCTAAGTCAGTATCTTTTTCATATGCATTAAAAACATTAGCAATATTAACGCACTCTATTAAAAATAAATGCGTAGTAGGATAATAAATACCAGATAAAATTTTAGTAGCATCATTAAAAATTTTCAAACAATCTAAATTTTTTTTACAAACGTCCCAATGTTGCGGAAGTAAAGCAATATCGGGAACAGTATTTGAAATAAATGAACATAATAAATCTTTGTAATCAAAAGTTTGTAGAAGCATCTCGTAGGTAGAATTCCAACGAGTTGGGACATCTTTTGGAAACCTTCTTGCCGTTCTCCTATTTTCTTTACAAAATTTTCCCCACGCTTTCATAAGTTGAGGGCCGCTCCATAAAAATCTAATTGCACTATTTATTGGGTGGAGAGAAGTTACAAGAATTCGTAAACTATCTTGAACACATAAATTTAAAACATGACAAACACATCTAATGTGAAAAAATTGTCCGCCAAAAGAGGGTTTACACATTTTTTATAACTCGGGAATGGAAGCAGTATTTGCGGCGACATTATCAAAACCAATTGAAAAAACTTTATTAATCAAACCATATTCTTCTAAAATTTGCCTAATTATTTTATAAATATTATGGACCGTATGCCTTTCAGGAAAAACTCGAAATGCAAGAAGTCTTTTTTGAATAGCCCAATCATCATCTATTCAAAGGCACGTGACACCCATATAAGAATTAATATTCCAAGAATCACTCCAAATATCACTACCTAGATGTACATGTCCTTTGAATTCTTCAAAAAAACGTTTTCAATTTATTTTTTCGATCTTTATAAACTCGTTTAAGTTCGCGTTTAAGAGTAGTTTTCGGAACAGATGGTGCTTGCGGAACCAGCGCAGTGTTTACCAAATATCTAAAATTAAAATTTTCACCAGTATTAAACGGAGCATGCTCAAGGGAAACATATTCAGCTAATGTTTCTTTATAAAGTGCATTAGTGAAACGGAATAAAGGATGAGGGTTAGGATTGGCGAACCCAAAAATTTGTTGTTGGCTAATGTCGATCCCCACTTGCGTTGGATGTTTTTTCGTAAAATGCCGACGAAATGTTCCATAGCCATCTCCTTTACCAAGTTTGTATTTTTGTGGACAATATTTACAGCTTATATCAAATTTACCTTCATTTTCATTCCACACTTTGTCAAAGTGTAGCCATAAGTCGGATTCTCGGCTCTTCCATGCCGGCTCATTTGGTATTGACGATCCTTCGACACCAGTGGCAGTGGCAGTAGGAGGATAAAGACTTTCTTGCGTTGTGACGTGCTCGACGTCGGGACTGGGAACATCGTCGTCTTCCCAAGATGCATATTCACGAGGATCATATTCATGAACAGGAAAATCGGATTCTCCCATCTCCATCGGGCTATTTCCCTTTTTAGTATTTCTGCTTCCACTTGCCATTTTTTGAGAGAATTGATCGGAAAGTTGATTCAAAGAATTGAGACGGAATTTAGAGAGAATATCGGATCGAGAGAATTTGACTTGAGAGTTGAGACTTGAGAATATTGGAGAGAATTGAGAGAAATTGTGAGAAAAATAAAGAGGGATTGTGAGGTTTTTATAGAGTTTTTTTTTAAAAGAAAATTCGCAACGGGCCGAGGCCAACGGTCCTCAGCCCGTTGGGGAAGAGCCTCGACTTTCCCGAGGGGGGGCCCACTGTTCCCCACGCCACGCCCCCCCTTTTTTGAGCCGGTTCCGGTTCGGGCCCGGTCAACGGGCCGGTTCCGGGCCGTTTCCGGGTCCACGGGCCCAATGGCCATGTCTAGGGAGAGGTAACGGAGAAAATTGGGCCGCATTTGTGTTTTTGAAAATGTTGACCCGTGGGTCCCACATGCCACGTGTCGTTCTATGAATGGTTTTTCACTTATCCAGCGTAGAGTATCTCACTCACCCAATATTTTCTCATTTATAGAGGTGGAGAAGAAACTTTTTTGGTGTGATCACTGATCAAGTGATCCAACGGTATATGCATAGGCCCAACGATCGGTCGTTTGGTCCAATTAGGTCGGTCACTGATCAGCCCATGTGGCTTTAGGCCAATCCCAAAAAAGAATATATATACATAATTTTCAGAGTGTACAATCTATCTTTTTTTTAAAACAATCTCCATCACTTCCATAATTTTCAGAGCTCCTAATTTTCGTGTTTCCAACAAAATGTTGAGGTCAGATTGATAAGACTTTAGATTTCCGAAGAATTAAAAAAAATATATGCTTGTGCAAAAGAGTCTAATCAAGAACCTATGACAACATACTAAAACTGTACTTTCGTTGAGTGAGCAAGGAAGGAAAGAATTCTTTATTGTTAGACGTAACATACAATATTTTACTAATGTGCCCTTTTGGACATAAGAAATGCGGAAAAGAGATAACCCTAGAGCGGATTTTTCATTAATAATTTCATAGTAGCCATTGCATAGATTGAAAAATTTCCTGTGGAACCACGACTATCGATTAGGTGGAACATAACTATGTATAACGAAACAAATTGGATAATGTGTTGCACGTTTATGATTAACTGCTTTCAGGAAAGAAATGCTTATTGACACAGTAAGCAAGGAATTGCTATCATTGAAAGAAAATTGTATGCCATTTAAGCCCACATTCTTATAATAATTCCATCTAATTGAACTTTTTCTTTTTTTGGTTAGACATCTGATCGAAGTAAGTATCTCCTTTTTTTTTTTTGGTCGAAAGAAAGTTTCATTCATTTCCTCAAAGTACACGAGATACAACGACTCATGTTGGATATCCACAACAGAACAAGATCCAAAAACAGAAGCTTACTCATAAGAACAACGATATGGATCACTCGTTCATAAAGCTGAACTATAATTTCTTTAAGCTGAAATCGGCGGCCGATCACCGGATCCATCTTCAGTAATGAACACACATCGATATCTTCAGGTTTCGCAACGGTTTTGCCTTTCGACAGTGCGCGCCTAGGTTCGGCGTCCCCATCACCATCACCATCACCATCACCATCACCATCACCGTGCGGAAAAATAAGGCTAAACGAGTATTGATCTTTGATGAAGTTCTTTCGATTTTCATCGAATCTGGATTTGTTCAGCAACAAAATCTGAGGAAAGCGAAACGCAGCAAACATATTAGCAAAAATTCTTAAATCTAAATCAGATTAGGATAGATATCTCCTCGAAACGGAAGAAGAGAAACTTTCAGATCTAGAGAAGATCGGAAGAGAAAGGAAAAGAAAGCAAACAGTATAGATAGTAAAGAGAAACATAAAGAAAGTGAAGAACACGGGAGAGAGAGCTTCTCCCTCTCCCCCCTCAACAAATCCAGAGAAAGGAAACCACGCGGCAGAAAACCTCCGAAGAGAGGAAACCTCTAGCGGTGGACGAGAGAAAGGGGAGAAGAAAGTATCTCCTTAAAAGTTACCAATCATACACACTTTGCACAAACTACAAAAATATCTTAGTGGCATTCGCAGAATGCAAGTACACTCGCTTTTAGAATGCCAAATGTCGGCATTGGAAGTAAAATATAAGATTAGTTTAATGCGCTAAAGCTAATTTTCTATCACTAGCACAATAATAAATAAAAAGGATAAATATAACTGAAAATCCTAAAACCTATAACAAAAATACAAGTAAGTTCTAACTTTCAATATGTGCAATTAAATCTTCAAACTTATCAAATTGGCGCAATCAAATCTTTTCGATAACTCATCCAATTCGGCTTACAGAAAACACTGACATGATTTTTTTATATTATTTTATCTATCCTACGTGGTGTTTTGACATGGCAAAAACGACATCGTTTTGGTTCAGAGCAAATTTTTTAGTAAAAAGAAAGCTTTAAAAGTTACAGAAAAAAAAAGAAAATGGTTAATATAAAAAAACTCCAAATTGGTATACCTGTGATAAATTTATCCCAAATTATTTTTTTTTACTACGAAAAATCCCAAATTGAGACATCTGTGATAAATTTACCCGAACTACTTTTTTTATCACAAAAAAACTCCAAAGTGATACACCTATGACAAATATATCCGAAACTATTTTATTCACCATCAAAACCTAAATTGGTATATCTGTGATAAATTTATCTCCAAACTAATTTTTTGGCCACAACAAACTCTAAACTGATACGCTTATGATAAATTTATCTTTCGGTAGTTTTCGTTAAATTTAGTTAATATCACAAAAAATCCCAAATTAATACACTTATGGCAAACAAAGGGTAAGAGCATCAAATGGGTACATCTATTAATTGCCACGTGTCATCTAAATCGGCAATTTGATTGTACAATTTAACGTAAGTTAACAAAGGGCAAAATTTATCGCAATTATACTAGTTGAGAGTAAATTTATCCCGAGCATATTGATTTAGGATTTTTTGTGGTCAATAAAATAGTTTGGGTTAAATTTGTTACAATTGAATTTAAAAAAAATACAAAAATAGAAAAAAGAAAAAGCGCAAGCGAGGGTGGGGGAAGCTAAGAGGTCTGAGTTTTGTTTTTGTTTTTTGTTTTCTTTTTTTTAAAGTCCGTTTATTTTTTACTTAATTTGAATATAATTTATATTAAAAATCATATTGGACCAAAACAACATCAATTTTAACCTTATATTTCATGTTTTATTCATGTGATTGCCAAGTATGAGAGAGAAAATAATGAAAAAGCCACGTCAACATTTTTCATTAGCTAAGTTGGATGGAGTTAACATAAAGATTTGATTGCATCACTTTTACAAGTTTTACGATTTTATTACAATTTTTGAAAGTTTTAAGACTTAGTTACACTTTCATGATAAGTTTTATGGTCGGCGAGGCCTAAGAAGTCGGCCTTACTTAGCCATGGCGAGACTCGATCTCGCTAAGATCTGCGAGGTCAATTTCATGCTAGCCATCGGCGGGGGTCGCCGGCCACTAGCCAAGGCTCAGGGCGGCCATCCTCCACCCTTTTCTGCCATTGATTGAGATGATGGGGTGCCGTGAGGCTGTGCAAGCCCTTCTTGTTTTATTTTATTTATTTTTCAGCTTATTTTTTATGTTTTTTTTCGGTAAAGAACTTATTTTTTTATGTTTAGTTTAAATTTTTAAAATAAACTAATTTATTTTGTAAAAAGTCAGTCCACGTGGAGTAGATTTTTCTAAAAAATAATTGCCACGTGAACTTATTATAAAAAAATTTGCCACGTGGCTGACTTTTTTTTAAACGTAATATTGAAGAATTAATAAAAGATGCCACGTGGACTGTTTAGCCGGAATCACTTATCATTTGCACTTAAGTGATCGTTTTTTCTCTAATTTGATACTTAAGTGAGCCGGCGAAAAATTCTGGCACCAAAATGAGCGCCGCACACAAACTTTAACACTTCAATACATGTGTCCTTCTACCCAATATTATAGGTAAGAATCTCGATAAAAGATTTAATACGAGAAAAATTGATTGGTATAGAAAATATTTTTTATACAAACGGTCAGTTGTATCGATTGAATTAATTAGTCAATAGAAAATGTCTTCTATATCCATAACAATACATGTCTATATAGTTTCATAAATGATGGAATATTTTTTGTTTATCGCGTTTTGTAAGTGATATAAAAATTTATATTTTAGAAAAATATTTTTCATTTATTTTCTCAAAACAAAATGGATCCTAGATTAAATCAAGACCCAATCGGACCGATATTTCCTTTTGAGATTTGTGGATCCGAATGGGTGAGATTTGCTCTTGAGATTTTGAAGATCAAGCGTGATGATAGCTCCATAATATGAGTCCTTCGAAGAAGAAAAGAACAATCCGAAAAGCTATAAATATAATTTTCATTTCCGTAATTGAAAAAAAATGTAATAATAGTACGGAAATTAATCTGATCAGTTATGGTGAAACTTCCCTAAAACGCGTCAAGGCTAAAACGCGTCGTTGTCGATCGTGAAGGCCAGCCACTATAAAAAAGCAGAAGGCGTTAGGCTTTCGCCAGAACAGAAGTGAAAAGCCGGAGGTAAAACGCAGTTTCCAAGCCGCCATCGCTCCTCGAGGCCTTCTGATTCGTTCCGCAGAGCAGAAGAAACCCTAATCACCGACGACTGCCATCTTCTCTAGATTTCACCTGCCATTCCGCAATGGATCCTCAAATCTCCTAATCCGATCTCGCTTCATCGGTTCCCTCGTGGTTCTTCTCCGCTCGTAGCTCTCTCCCTCTCTCTGGAGAGAGCTCTTTGATCGCTGCCGTTTATCACCCGATCGGTTTTCAGGTAATTTTGGTGGTTTCGATTGGTCCTAGGGTTGCGCGCGTCCGATGCACGCCTTTTTTTGGCCGTTCTAGAAGTTCAGTGTTGATGACGATGAGAGATCCGGGACTTGTGGTGGATTTCGCAGCTTGTTGTTTTTATTCGATCTGAATGCTCTGTTCAACGTACGTTAGGTTTCCTTTAGGGCTTGCAAGTTTGGTTCAATGCTTTAACGGAAAGGTTTTGTGTCAGAATCCGGGAAAAAAGTTATGTAGCGTTGATCTAATCGCCGAGATGCTGAAGCGGACTGATTTTCTGAGGGTATTATGGTTGAACGTGCAATGTGGGGGACTTTGCTTTCCTTTTTGATGCTCAATAAGTGAAAAAGAGAGGGAAAGAACAAAGATGATAGATTTCTATAGTTGTATGTTGTGATTTCAGCAGTCTTGAATCATCTAATCATTGTTCACAAACATCTTTTTAACTGTCACCTTGGTTGTCTTGAAGCTTGTGGTGGTTGGGACTGTCCACGGGCTTACCCTGTACAACTCGAGTTTTCTGATGCATGCTTTTGGCTGTCTCTCTTAGGCGACTGTATGAATTCGAGCTAATAGGGTTTCTTGATTTTGGGACTGGTTCACATATTTCACATGTTGAGGTCTTAATTGATGTATTCTTTCTGGTTTTCCTTTGCAGGCCTTGATAGTTGGTTTTCCTTTGAAGGTTTCACACTACTATTTACATGGCTACTTCAGTTTACATGTCGCTTGATGAAATCATTAAGAACAGGAGAAACAGTGACAGAACTAGAGGACGAGGTAGAGCTCGTCGTGGCCGTGGAGCTGGGCCAGCTGGCAGGTCATTTATTGGTGGAAGAATGATAGCTGCAGGTCAGAGAGGTCCTCTTGGCATCAATGCTCGGCCTTCTTCTTTCACCATTGCCAAGGCAAGCTCGGATCTGTGGATGTTTAACTGAGATTCTGATAGTCTCATATAATTTCAAATATAAGAGGATCTACTCGTGCTATATAAAATGAATAAAGAGATCTCTTGTTTTGCAATAGAAATGAAATTCAGGAGGATCTCTGAACGTATTAGACGAGGAGCAGCCAAATTTGGTAGACCATTAATGTGGTCTTCCGACCTGTCGCTTTCGACTAGTGTGTTATTGATGACACTAGTAGTGGGATATTGAGGTTTATGTTTTGCGGAATGTGCGGCGAAACTCTTGCAGAAGTCTTGGTTCCACACTACATAGCGCTTTCACCAACTTTTCTAAGGGAGCTTTGTCATGTATTCTTGGAATGGAGCTCTACTTAGTAGGGATGGCATTGCTTATCTGGCGGCCCAAGTCGTCAATACGAATATATAGACCAATTTTGTGTAGAATTGATTTACTCTTTGATGAACGGTTGTTTAAAGGGGGAGTTATGGATTTTCTCGCTGTGTTTGCAACATCTCGGTGCAAGATTCGGTTTTCTTCCAGTTTATGGGCTTATGCGAAGGAGCTTCCTTCCCTTAACTTCAGAACTGGGGCACCTGTGGCATAGCGCCAATCCGTATCATGTGGTCCTCTTCCATCATGCCCTACATCAATCTGTTGGCTTCATTTGCCGCTTTTGATTGCTGGTTGTTTAAGCATTGTCTAATGGTTTCTCCTCCACTAAGAGTTAGTTTTATTTTTGTGGAATTTCTCTCATAATGAACTTGAAGAAGGTGAATTATCTTTGGTTATTGGCTGATGCATTCCTTTGCTCCATTTCGCTTCCTTTTCATTTGCATTCATCAGTCTACACGCCGGACAAGGAATTTCCCATGGCAGACTGCTTTGTTTGAAGATAGCATTAGAGCTGCTGGCATACAAGGAGTAGAGATTGGAACAAAATTATATGTTTCCAACTTGGATTATGGAGTTACAAATGAGGATATAAGGGTATACATCGCAGCCATGCAATTTTGTCTTATGCTTCGGTATCGGTTGTAGATAATCTGTTAATACTGGCCATGGACCTCAGGAACTGTTCTCTGAAATTGGAGATGTGAAGCGATATGCAGTGCACTATGATAAAAATGGTCGCCCCAGTGTAAGTACCTCTTATGTCTTGTGCTCTATTTTTCACTAAATGAGTTTTCATTTGAAACCATGAGCTATGTGTTGCAATAGTTTGCTGTTTGTTTGTTTTTATTAATTGAAGCCATTCATGGGACTCGATTGAAATTTGACTTTCGTTCTTTATGAAGCTTGAAGAAGATCTCACGTTAATCGGAGAACAATTTTTCTTTTGGTTGATATTTAGATGGTGTTATCTTGTTATGTTTATTACGTGTGGGAGTGTTATAAGTCTTATTTTCAACATATTAGAAACTTCTCTTTTCTCTTTAATGTGCTCATTTATTTGTTCAGTGATTCATCCCTGATGGGATGAGTTTGATGTGAATCTGATGTTATCTTGTGTAATTTACCTTAATGCATGAAGGTTCTAATTTTGCAATTTCTTCTCTTTGGTATTTGTAGCCTTACACCTTTCAACACTATCTTGTTAATAATGTCTGTTGCTTCCTATAAGGGAAAATTAATGGGCCTTGTGGTCTATGTCTGCGCCAACCTTACCAAATCCTAAAGTGTCTTGATCCAGTTCTTACCTTCCCTTTCCCCTTGCTTTCCTATTGAGAAAAGATAACTTGTTGTTGCTTGTTAACTCTTGAGGCTCATTTTACTGATGTATTTGTTCCTGCCGACAAGTGTTTTGATTTTGTTAAATTGTTAATGTGAATCAGGGGTCAGCTGAGGTAGTTTACACCAGAAGAAGTGATGCATTTGCAGCTCTTAAGCGGTACAACAATGTTCTTCTAGATGGGAAACCTATGAAGATTGAAATTGTGGGTGCTAATGCTGACATTCCTGTCTCTGCTCGTGTTAATGTGACTGGAGTTAATGGGAGGAGGAAGAGAACAGTTGTTATGAGGTAAGTGATCTATACTTCTCTCGTCTTTGTCCAATTTTGGTAGTGTATGACTTTTTATTGACCTCGTACAAGTGTCTTTGTTGTCAACTTAAAATGCTCATAAACTTAGGGCTTGTCTGGATAGACTTTTACTTTTTTCTTTTAATTTAATTCAAATCTTGTGGCGCATGTACTTTGACTAATTCTTAGCTTGTAACTCCTCAACAATTTTGGGACATATGACATTTAGTTGATTATATTCTTTTCAAATTTGGATAAAATTTTAGATTTTGGCGCAAAAAGTTTCCTTTTGCTTTTAGTGAAGCACAACCAACTATGCCCCTAATGTGGAAGGATTTTGTTAGCTAGTGGCCTCAGGCTTTCTTTTGACATGAGTGGAATAACCCACTCTCTCTCCTGTTATGTGTATTCAATGCATTGGAAATTGAAACTTTTCTTATTCACTTTTCCACTTTATACACACATATACATATGCGCACACATATGCTCCTTTACGCTCGATTAGCTAGGTGGATGGTTTTTCGTTAAGATTCTTTAGTCTAGTCACTGTATGGGAGAATCTCTTTTCTATTCCCCCTTTTTTGAGGGGATAAAAAAGTTCTCTTTTTTTGCTTTTATTGAAGCATAAAGAACCATGACCTTAATGTGAAAGGATTTTGTTAGAAAGGTGCCCTCAGTCGCTCTTTTGACATCAAAGGAATAACACTCGCTCTCCTGTTATGTGCAATCAGTGTAGCATTGGAAATTGAAACTTTTTCTTTATCAATATGGTTTATGAGTGCCCAGGGGATCTCGTTGACAAGGCCCAATTTGAAATTTTCAGTTTCCTGTGTATTTCCTTAGCCACTTTGTATATAATGTATGCTCCTTTATGTTTGGTTAGCTAGTTGGACAGTTTTTCGTGAAGATTCTTTGGTCTAGTCACTATGGGAGAGTTTCTTCTTTCTGCTTTCCCCTTTTGAGGTAATAAAAAAAAAAATTATATCTGGGAGGGAATGCTTGGCCAACCCTGCTACTAGCCGTGTGAGCGTAAATATAGCTCTATCATATCAAACTGAGATACCTCCTCACTGGCCAAAAATAAAATCGACAGAATCCATCACGAAGTTTTCTTTAAAAAAAAAAACTTGTTGACGTGTTAGAATCAACTGAACAGCTATAAGCGCAATGATGGAACTTCCCTTTTCTTGAACATTAAGCGGGATACATGAGCATTCAAAGTAAGCTTCATCAACAAAATAGGCAGAGTATTTTCCTTCAGGGTCTTTCCCAGCCCAGTGAAGTTCCATCTGCCAATCATTTGTCTCCATTGTTGTCAGCTCATCCTCACAAACCAATAACAAAGTTATATGTTTGGAGATAACTTTACCAACTGATCCTAAGCGCAATGTTAATACTAAGGTCACAGCAAGATCTTTTAAGAGCCCCCTGTGTACTGTCTCCAGCTAAGTAATCAGCTGCAAAATACCATGTAAAGCTATATGAATCTGAATCATATCATCTGATATCGCCTTCGGCCATCTCCAAGCATTGTCTGCCTTCATGAAATAACATTGCGTGGTATAAGGATTTTGAGCATTTGCTTCTTGCTGAGGCTGCCGGCATTTAATTCTCATTTCCACTCTTTCATTGGAGACAATCAGGATAACTGGCTTACCCTTGCGTGTTTTTGTACTTTTTTACCATCACATCATCTTTGATTCAATTGTAAAATTAATGCTTCCATTTTATAGATAGAGATGATGTCGAATTCCTTCACTGCTTCGAAATTGTTGAATTGTATATTCTGTCTTTGTTGCTGTTCTCTTGCGGACGACTTATGCATAGAGTGATGCAGGCCAGGGCTAAGTGGTGCTAGAGGTCCTCCTCCTGTAAATCGAGGGACTGGGTAAGTTTTCCATGCTTTCCTCGTTAATGAGCTTTATTGCGAGATGCTTATGTTGTGGCATCAGGCAGATGATGTTTATTGTCAGGTGCTTTCTTGTGCTTCTCTTTTGAGGGTGATATAAGAGACTAGTCATAATATAGCATACTGCTTTCAAGTAAAACTTGAGGTGTCTTGACTAGATTCAGGATATAAGTTCAGGCAATAGCTGAGGAAACTCAGAAATTAAACTAGGATCTCAATGGAACCTGCTGGCTTCCGTTTTCTATGCATTCGAATTAATAATTACGGGGGCCGAATAACCATCTCGTGCAACCTTTAGTTTTATTGCAACTTGCTCAGTCAAATAAACGTTGCACTTGGTGAACTTGTGCAGCAGAGGCCGTCGCGGAGGTTTTGGTAACATTCGTGGCCGTGGTCGTGGACGAGGCCGTGGCCGTGGCCGTGGCCGTGGAGACCGACCACCTGTTGAGAAATCTGCTGATCAACTTGACAAAGAGTTGGACAATTATCATTCAGAAGCCATGAACACTTCTTGAGCGAGCTTGTTGGCAAACTGATGTATCAGAACTATAGTTACCGTTTTTCGGTTTTAGTTGTAAAATGTAGTCGCTAGTTTTCTGGAAGGAACAGTAGTCGTGAATGTGGTCAGGCTGGATTTGCATGGTGTGCTTGAAATCAGTCTCTGTCTATATGTAGGATTGGATTCGTGCTGTGGATCTTTTCGGGAAGTCTCTGGTTGCAATCGTTTGGCATGTTCTCACAATGTGCTTGTTATCAAAATTTCGGATGTCAGGATATTGTGATAGCATTGTCGTATGATCTGATGTTCTTATAATGTGACGACTGGAAATATCGCTTCAGTATATAGTTTCTCTGACCTGCCCAGCGAAAAGTCTGCTGTACATGGGGCAGATAAACTGTCCATGGTTTGAGAAAACCTCGGCAGTGGAACTATTTTCTGTTACTTTTTTTATTAAACCGGGCGTGGTGCTGATATGAAGGTATTTCCAGGTTATCTAGCTCCGGACACGCGGGCTTTAATTTTTTTTTCCCATGTCGCCCAACAAGGCAGGACACCGTCGGACTCTCCTCGGACATAGTCCGAGTCCGGACTTCGGGTCAACTATACGGACACTCGAGGAACTCGCGTTATGATTCTCTAACTCATAATCCATGTGTGGAGAAACTCGAGTAAAATCTTCATCGAGCCATTGATCACTATAATATCTTATTTGACAAAACATGAATAAGTAAGAGGAGCATTATATCAATATGTCAAAGAAAGAATGCCCAATTTGTTTTGACCTAATTTCTAACTTCTCTCTCATTTGCTCGACTCACCTCTCCGGCTCTCCCTCTCCCTCTCGTTGCTCGCGATAGTTGGCCTCTCCCTCTCCCTCTCACGACTCACTGGCTCACATTGTGGCTCGTCCCCTGTCGGCACAAGTCGCGACTCGCCTCTACTCGTATGTTGCCACTCGCCTCAGCTCCCCCTCCTCTCGCCATCGTCGATTTTTGCTCGCGTGTCAGCTCGCTGCCTCGATCGACGGCCTATGCTCGTACTTCTACTCTCGTCGCACTTCCTCTCGCCGGCCTATGCTCTCACCTCAACTCGCCGCCTCAAGGTATCACCGTCCTCTGCTCGTGCCAGAAGCTCTAATCATTTGAAGTTAGATTGTGAACTATGTATTGAATCGTGCTGGCTTTTCTTTCTTTTTGAGGGTGTGATTGGGTAAAAGTTCTTCGACAAGAATTCATGAAGGGCGTGGAAGGGGGTCACTAGCCAATACAACCAATATCTACGGTTCTCTATGTCCTCTTCTTTGGGTGTTTGCTTGACCATCATGTATGAAGTTGTTGAGACTGAATTAGTGTAGTTTGAAACATGTCTAAAGTTGTAGTCATGTAGACTGAATTACTCAATCATAGTGACAGGTTTGTTCTAGGGTCTTTTAACTATTTTTTGTCCTCGTAATTGCATTTTTGTAGAGTGATATCAACTTATCAAGCATGGGCAACAATAGCAATGAAGATATAAATAAACCATTGTGGAGGTCCAATCATGGAAATGCAATTTTTGTGAAAAAAGATTTTAAGAATTCCTACACGAGAATTAGGGCTCATTTGTTGATGATAAGTGGAAGAGAGATTGCAAAATGTAGAAAAGTACAAAAACAAAATCTTTTTTGGAGATGGAAAGATTAGATAGGGAGGTCAGTGATAGATTAGAGAGTAATGCTCCTAGAGATGTGCCTTTGCCACCTTCTAGTTGTAGTAGTGTGCAAATGGATTCATTCTCCAAGAAAAGGAAAATGGGAAGTGGGAGTGGGAGTGGGAGTGGGAATGGAGGACCAATTGAGAAAGCATTCAACATGTCTGAACGGGAACATTTAGATCATTTGATTGCTAGGATGTTCTATTTGGCGGGCTTGCCGTTTAACCTATCAAATAACCCTTACTTTCATGAAGCTTCCACTATGCCGCTAATCACAACATTGCAGGATATGTACCATTGAAATTTAATTAGTTGATGACTACTTTATTGCAAAAAGAGAAGGCAAATATTGAGAGCTTGTGTGCACCTATTAAAAAAATATGGAAGGATAAGGGCGTAAGTATCGTGAGTGATGGATGTAATGACTCACAAAGAAGGCCACTTATTAACTTTTTGGCGGTGTCGAATGGAAATCCTATGTTTATAAAATCGATCGATTGTTCGAATGAAAGGAAGAGTATGCATTTCATTTTCAGAAAGAAGTAATCATTGAAGTTGGACATGAGAATGTGGTCCAAGTTATTACGGACAATGCTTCAAATTGTAGGGGCGCAGACAACTCATTGACCAAGAATTTCCGTCTATTGTTTGGACACCTTGTGTGGTGCACACACTTAATCTAGCTTTGAAGAATATTTGTGCCGCAAAGAATGTGGAGGCCAATGAAGTAGCACACGAGTAATGTAATTGGATTACAAAGATTGTTGATGATATTTACAAATAAAAAATTTCATCATGAACCTTTCGATGAGATTGACAATATACAACGAGTTTATTGACTTAAAGTTGCTTTCCGTGGCGGATACTCGTTTTGCATCAATGATTGTGATGCTTAAGAGGTTTAAGTTGATAAAAGGTGGTCTTCAAAGCATGGTTATTTGGGAGAAATGGAGTACTTATCGAGATGATAATCAAGAGAGGGCTAGATTTGTCAAGAAGAAAGTGTTGGATGATCTTTAGTGGAATTCAACAGATTACATACTTTCCTTCACGGCTTCTATTTATGACATGCTTAGAGTTTATGACACCAACAAGCATTGTCTTCATTTGGTTTATGACATGTGAAATTTGATGATCGAAAAAGTAAGAAAGTTATATATATGCATGAAGTGAAAAGGCCACATGAAAAGTTTACGTTTTATGAGGTGGTTTTTAGAATTCTTGTGGATCGCTGGACTAAGAACACTTCATTGCTTGGCACATGCCTTGAATCTTAAGTAAGTTCTAAACTTATATTATATTGGTTATTCTTTCTTTGACATATTGATATAATGCTCCTCTTACTTATTCATGTTTTGTTAAATAAGGTATTATAGTGATCAATGGCTCGATGAAGATTCTACTTGAGTTTCTCCACATATGGATTATGAGATCAATGAAGAAAGAAAGAAATGTCTTAGGAAATACTTTCCTAATGAGGGTGAGTGTGGAGTATGCAGATTTTGCGTGCAATAGTGGGCATTTTCAAGACCCTCATTCAATTCGAGATTGGTATTTTATGGATTCTAAGATGGTGGTGGGTTGAACATGGTGCATGTGCACCTATGCTTTAGAAAATAGCCTTCAAGCTTCTTGCACAACATTCTTCTTTATCTTGTGTCGAGAGGAACTGGAGCACATACTCCTTTGTGCAATCAGTGAGAAGACATAGGATGACTCCAAGACGTGCAAAAGATTTAGTTTTCATTCATAGCAACCTTCGTCTTCTATTAAGAAAAGATCCACGATATTTAGAAGGAGAGACCAAGATGTGAGATATTGGCAGAGATGCATTTGACATGTTTCAAGATGTTGGGGTGCTTGAAGTTGCAAGTCTTTCACTTGATGAGTCGGATATAGAGTCCGTTCTTTTGTTAGGAGGAGCGAATAATGTAGCTCCATGACTTCTTGTTATTTTTTATGGTGAAATGAGATTTGTTTTTTGTAATTTAAGGTGGAATGTGGATTTTCTTTTCCTTCAAGTTTTATGGATTATTGAAATGAAATGTAGTTGAATTCTTCATCGTAAAACCTTTCTAAGTAGGAGATTAATAATAGTTTCGGTACCATGATGTTATTATTGTTGAAATCATAAAAACATTAATTTATTATGCATATATAAAAATATACATATAATATACAACCGTGTCCCAACGTGTCGAAATTCTCTATTTTTTTAGAACTTTCGGTGGTTCATGGGGGCCTGGCGGTTGGTCATGATTGGAGGCGTCTGAGCATCGGCGTCCTCGAGTCTTTCGGCGGCCTGACGAGCTCGCCGACACGGTGGGACCATGGGATGCTCGCGGAGGTCGAGGAAGGTAAAATCGCGGCTGAGCAGGGAAAGTGGGGGCAGCAGCGGTTCTCAGATGACTAGGCTCACGGGTGCTCGCTACTGTGCGAGGGAAGGAGGCAGAGGTTGAGGTTCGGGAGCGGGCGGTGATGACTCGCGAGATCGAGGAAGTTCGAGGTGGTGGGGGAGCTCTTGTGTTCCAGGGGGTTCGGCGTCGAAGAGGCGAAGTGGCCAACGACGAGGCAAGATGACGGATGACGATGAAGGAAAGCGGCAGTGGAGGTTGCAGGAGGAGGGGAGGTCGAAGCAAAACATGATAGAAGGGGAGGGGGTTGCGGCTTTAGGCTCGAGTAAGGTCAGGAGAAACGGCGAGCAGAGGAGCGATGACGAGTGGGGGCAGACGGAGGAAGTAGCGGTGGTCGGCAGCTCGACAGGTGGAAGGTGGTGAGGTGGCATTGGGCGGTCGATAACAGCAAGAGGAAGAGGATGAGGCAATGGCGTCGGGAGGGTGTCCATGGAAGGGAAAGGAAGAAGGGGAAGGAATGAGAGAGAGAGAGAGAGAGAGAGAGAGAGAGAGAGGTGACATGTATAAAAAGGGAAGATTTGATTGGTGGGTGGTTGAAAAATGGGGGCCCTCCAATGAGTCAAATCAAGTTTGAATTTCTTGTCTCTTGCACATAATATCCGGGGGTAAAATGGTGATTTGTCATTTTAAGACTGGTTGGACATTTGGCATTCCGAATGGAGGGTATTTTGGTCTTTTCACAGCTCGGGCGCGAGGGTCTCGATCCTATTGTGTGGTGACTGAACTAACGAAGCATAATCTACTCTAACGAACGTCTCAGGAAAAGTTCCAATGTCGTCACTTAAATCCTTAGAATCCAAATTTCATACAATAAACTGGAATTCACATTTAATCTTTAAATTGAAATCAGCTATCTCACAGACGTCGAAATTTCAGGGAGTCACAACTCTCCCCACCTTAGGAAATTTCCTTCTCGAAATTAAGTTACAATTACTACACTTCATAAAGGTAAGGATAACTACTCTTAACAACTTCATCGTTCTCCAAGGTATTTCCTTCCGTCCCATGGTGTTACCAAATCACCTTGATCAAGGAGATCGTCTTATTCCAAAACACTTGCTCTTTCCTATCCACGATCTTAACTGCCGCTTCATGTACGACGCTCGCTCATCCAACTCGATCTCCTTGTAACTCATCACATGAGCAGGATCCGGCTCGTACTTCCTCAACATTGACGCATGGAGGACATTATGGACCAGAGCAAGTCTCGGCGGTAACGCAAGACTATACGCTAAGATCCCAATCCGCTCCAGGATCTCGAATGGTCTAACGTACCTTGGACTCAACTTTCTTTTCTTGCTAAAACGGGACGTTCCTTTCATAGGAGACATTTTCAGGAACACATGATTGCCACTCCAAAGGTCTACGCCTTCTGTCGGCATAACTCTTCTGACGGCTCTGGGCTATCCTTAGCCTATCTTTGATAACCTTGATCGTTCCCATCGATTGCTGCACCAACTCAGGGCCAGTGATCTTCCTTTCGCTTACTTCATCCCAACGCACTGGTGTCCTGTAAGATATACCATACAATGCTTCGAACGGTGCCATCTTGATACTCTACTAGTAGCTGTTGTTGCAAGAAAACTCAACCAAATGCAGCTGTTCTTCCCAGCTAACTTTAAAATCCAAAATACAAGCTCGCAACATGCCCTGGAGCGTCTGAATCGTCCCTTTAGTCTGGCCATCCATCTGCGGGTGATAGGCCGTACTGAACTGCAACTTCATCTCCAAAGCGGTCTGCAGACTCTTCCAAAATGTGGCAGTGAACTTGGGATCACGATCCGAAGTGATCGTCACTAGCGCTCCATCCAGTCTCATTATATGTATGATGTACAACTCCGCATATCAGTCCAAGGTAAAATCCTTTCTCACTTGAATGAAGTGTGCTGACTTTGCAATATGTCGACTATAAACCAGATTGAATCATGCCTCTTTGACACCTTGCCAATCCCATCACGAAGTCCATTGTGATGTGTTCCCACTGTCACTTCGGAATCTCTAACGGTTGCAACAATCCTCCACGCTTACCGTGTTGCGCCTTGACTTGCTGACAAGTCAAACACTTAACCACATATTTGGCTATGTCTGCTTTCATACCATTTCACCAGTAGTGCTGCTTCAGGTTCTGATACATTTTTGTGCTTCCTAGATGGATACTGTAACTGCTACGATGCGCTTCCGACAAGATCTCTTCCCTTAAACCTTCATCGGCAGGCACACACAAACATCCTCGGAACTTCAGTATCCCATCCTCGGCTACCTGAAATCAACCCTTCGATTAGCTGAGCCTTCTTGAAGGATCTTTTGAATGGCAGGGTCCGTCAATTGCAATGCCTTAATGTTCACCTGCACTTCTTGCTCAATCCTAAACGTAGCCACAAGACTCGACAAGCGACTTACCTCTAACTTGAAGTCTGAGTCTCTCACTTGCTCTAGCAAACGCCATTCATGGACTTGCAATTGAGCAATCACTGATTTTCTACTCAGGGCATCCATAACCTTGTTTGCCTTACCCAGATGATACAAATATCGTAGTCATAATCTTTAAGCAACTCCATTTGTCGACGCTGCCTCATGTTCAATTCCTTCGAAGAGAACAAGTACTTCAGGCTTTGGCGATCGATATACACTTGGAAACTCTCCCTAATCAGATAATGCCTCTAGATCTTTAACGTAAACACAATTGTAGCCACCTCCAGATCGTGCGCCGGATAGTTCGATTCATAAGGTCTCAGCTAACGAGAAGCATACGTGACTACCCTTCCATGCCGCATCAGCACGCAGCCCAAACCTCTAAGCGAAGCATCGCTATAGATCTCGAATCCTCTAGGACCAGACGAAATCGTCAACATAGGAGCCATATTAGCTTGTGCTTAAGCTTTTGAAAACTACGCTTGCACTTGTCTGTCTATTCAAACTTCACGTCCTTTTTCAACATTTGTGTTAGAGGCGAAGCTATAGCTAAGAACTTCTCCACAAAACATTGGTGATTGCCTGCCAAACCCAAGAAGCTTCAGATCTCTGTCACTGTCGTTGTTCTCGGCCAATCCATGACGGCTTCAATCTTTGATGGATCCACAACAATTCCTCCACTAGAAACTACGTAGCCTAAGAACGCCACACGAGCTAACCAAAGCTCGTACTTGCTGAACTTGGCATACAACCGATGCACTTTAAGAGTTTCCAAAACAATCCTCAGATGCTGCTCATGATCCTTCGGATTCCTTGAGTACACCAAAATGCCGTCTATGAACACGATTATGAAACGATCAAGAACTCCTTGAATACCCTGTTCATCAAATCCATAAAAGCAACATGAGCATTCTCAGACCAAACGGTATCACAGTGAACTCATAATGTCCATAACACGTCTCGAATGTCGTTTTTGGTATATCCTCTTTCTTAATCCTTAATTGATGAAATCTCGCACGTAGATCAAGTTTGCAAAATATCGAAACTCCATGCAGCTGGTCGAACAGATCATCTATCCTCGACAATGGGCACTTATTCTTGATAGTCACCTGATTCAGCTACCTATAGTTGATGCGTAACTGCAACAACCCATCTTTATTTCTCACAAACAACATCGGTGCCCCCAATGCGACGCACTAGGATGGATAAACCCTTTATCTTGCAACTCCTACATCTGAACCTTAAACTCTCTCAGTTCTGGCAACGCCATCCTGTACGGCGCCTTAGAGACCAGTTCTGTCCCAAGGGCCAACTCTATTACGAACTCTATCTCCCTTTCCGACGGCAATCCAGGAAACTCTTGTGGAAATACATCCGGAAACACTAGCACAATGGCGATGTCTTCCAACCTAGGTTCCCTAATAGATGTGTCCACCACAACAACCAAATAACCTTGGCATCCACTCTCCAATAGGCGAGTTGCCTCTAGCGATGAAATCACCATAGTCGATTTCTCCTCGATTACCCACAAATTCAAAACTAGCACCATTCTATGGACTAAACCGAATTGCCTTACGATAGCAATCCATCGTGGTCCTTTACTTCGTCAACTAATCCATACCTACGATCAGATCAAAATCGTACATCTCCAGCACAATCAGATCTAGTTTACTCTCATAACCATCTAACAACTTACAACTAGGGCAACTTACAGCAGCCACTACGTTATCCTTTAATGGCATAGAAATCCTAAAAACAACACTCAACGCTATAAGACTCAATCCAGTCAACTCGACAAACTGTCCAGCTACAAATGAGTGCGTATCACCCGGATCAAACAAGACATAAGCTACTTGGTTATGCAAGAGGATCTTATTTGTAATGGTTGGTGAATCCTTCGTCACTTCTCGGGTGACAGCAAGCAGTCCTTGCGCCTGGGATCAATTTTGAAAATTCTATGGCGCGATCCCTCCAGGCTGTCCTCCATATGGCCTCGTCTGTTGCCTCTACAGGCAGTCCCTCACTAGGTGACCTTGATGGCTGCATCTAAAGCAGGCTCTACTGCAGAATGAACACGGAGCAAACCGATCCTCTGGCGGCACAGGCGGTAAATGTCATCCTGGCGGGGTGCAAGATTACTGATGCCACCCTTCCAGTTTGGCGGGAGGTGGTGCTTCCCTTTAAATATCGGTTTCTTGCCAAACCTACTGTCGTTCCGATCGACGGTGCAAACCACGATCCAGATGCGACCTATGTAGCATGGACACGCCGACTGCGAGAATTTTTTCGTGTAGGACACGGTGACAAGGACTACACAGCCGGACACGGACGGACGCCGCCGGACACGGGGGATCGCATGTTTGGATGGCCAACAAAAATGGACAGCCGTGTCTGGCACGGCTGGTCTGGCCGGATACGTCGCGACACGTCTGGCTGGTAATCAAATATTTTTTGAAATATGCTGTGATCTTATAAGTTTGAAGCTACTGTTTAGGGTCACCGTTACCGCAAAGCAATCATATCTGAATGTCAAATATGAAATAGCTATGACATTTAGACATAGTGATGTTTGGAGTTTATAAAAATGATTATATATATATGACGTGTCCCGACGTGTCGGAATTCTCTATTTTTTGAGAACTGCCGTATCGGCATGTCATGTTGTATTGTGTCCCGTGTCGTATCGCTGCTACATAGGATACGACAGCCCTTTCTACAAAGTCTCATTCCACCATCTGGGCCCTCTCACAAAGGTCATTGTAGTCCTTCAGATTAAACGGCACCAGCATGCTCCTAATCTCAGGCTTCAGCCCATCTTTGAACCTTTGCGCCCTATCCATAGGATCCTCTGCCATCCTTAGCACGTACTTGGAAAGCTCAGCGAACTTGGCCTCGTACTGATCTACGATTAGCTGGTTTTGGTGCAGGCAAAGGAACTCGCCATCTTCTGCTCCCTCGCGGTGTCCGATAAGTATTTGCCGTTAAACGCTTCCACGAAGGCATCTCACGCCAGAACCGTGCCCTCGAAAAAGATCCGATCCTTGGAGGCTCTCCACCAAGTATTCACGTTCCCCTTCAATTGATAGACGGCCAAGGTGACCTTGTCCTCATCAAAACATCTCAATAGGGCAAATGCCTTTTATGCTCCTCAATCCACGAGGTGGCAGCTTTAGGGTCTCCATTTCTTGAGAACTTAGGTTGCTTCAGCTTCAAGAAATGCTCCACCAACCTTTGCGCTTGGCGCCCTTCATTCTCGTTCCAGCTGGCGGGTTGCCTTGTAGGGTTTCGGTAGCAGTAGCTGCTTGGTTCCTCATCTAATGCCCCATCAAATCTCATTGTGCTTTCAACGCTTCCAAGATCCCATCTATCCTTGAGTCTGTCCTGGCAGCCCTACCTCGAGGTGCTTTCCCACCGCTGTTGCTCATTTCGCAGTTAACTTATGGAGTCCTGCATACCCCAAAGCAACACACGATAAAAAAGCAACCCGACAACATAAGGCATTAGCAACAATCACATGCACATAGCTTATAATCCTACTAACTATCCCATTTTTCATCACTACTTATTATTACAGGCCAATGACCAGATGGATCAGGTTGGCTTTGCTCTGCACCACCTTCGCGAGGATGTCACGTCTCGACTCTCGAGCACTTGTCATACCTACAAAATCACCTCAGGTCATAAGGGATAACGTTCTAGGTACGCTATCGACGTACAAACCATACCACGCATGCGGAACATGCAACACTCCTAAACAACAAGATCATCATGGATAGCAAATTAGGAAAGCATCTACAATAGTCATCAGCAGAAGACATTTCATTTCACTAACAAAAGTAGATGATTGTTAACCCTTCAGAGATACCAACATATACAACCCCATTTTTCAGGGCGATTCTCTAAGACCATAAAAAAGATAAAGAGGTCGAGAAGGGTTAATCTCTCATCTACTCTAAAAAGGGTTTGCATCACTCTCGCTCCCTTCATCAACAGAGCTCTCCAAAAAGGACTACCATGCACCTAAGATCAGGAGTCCTGGCCATGATTATGGGAGGGCGTGGGGACATAATCAGATGCCACAGACGGCTCAGACTCTATGTCATGCTCGGGGTTCACTACCTCTCTGTCAGGCGTATCGAGATCCATCGGATCCTAGGCACCTCAAATCCATGAAATGGGCCAAGAGCTGATCCTTGTCATGAAAGAACCAGGATTTAAAGAGATGAGCCACTAGGTCTAGCAATCCCTCATCCACCCATATCGTCGTGACATGGTGTTCTTAGACTTGTTCCATACTTGGAACCGGATGGTGTACGATATAGAACGACTGATTAGTGGGAACACCAAACCTAACATGATACTCTATTATTTTGGACCTGAAAATGTTAACTACGATGGGATGAGAATAAATCTCAGTGAGTCAATGCATTAGCCCGGTTATGGTGTTGATTCGCTCAGACCTAAAGAAGCAATTCATGTCCACAATGTATCAACAAACACATGTAAGTAGGGGTGTGCAAACTGGACCGGACCGGCCCAGGACTGGACTGGCCCGGCCCGGGCGGGTTGGTCCGGTCCGGCCCGAGAACGGCCTGGCCAGGGTGCGTTGGTCCGGTCCTTGAGGTTGGCTGTCCGGTCCCCGGTCCCAATAAACGGGACCGGTGACTGGGCGGTCTGGTCCCCGGGTTCCATGGTTTGGGACTGGACCGGCTCTGCCCGGATTTGACTGGACAGGCAATATTTTTTTTAAAAAAAAAACTAATCTAGTTAACCTAATAATTTTTGTTAAAAAAAAACAAAGTAATGAAACACCAATTGGACATACTTCTTGAGAAGGGAACAAAAGGAAATCTAACAAACACAAGAGACATAAAAAGAGACGCAGTAGGAAACAAATGATGGATGACATACTAAAGTCTGGTCAATGTGGCTTTTAGAATGAAAAAACTCTCAACCGTCTAGTACACACACATTTACTAGTGACATTCCTATAGCTTCTATTAAAGTATAGAAAATCATCATGGAGAAAATTAAACCGGTTTTGGAGCTCAAATAAAAAGTTTTTATCAGTTCTATCACTTTGAAATATTTTCTTCCAGTTGAGATTAGCCATGAGTTAACAGGGATATCAAACATTCTAGCATTCCTGCTATTGTATAAAAACTCCACCGAAAAAATATGTAATTTTCATAAGTAGTTAGAATTAGCGGTTCTACTGGGTCGGGACCGGGATCGGCCCGGACCGCCGGTCCTGGTCCGGTCCGTGGTCCCGAAAATATGGGGACCGGACTACTGGTCCGGTCCCCGGTTCCATGCCGGGACCGGACCGGCCCGGACCATGCACACCCCTACATGCAAGCTTACCACGCCTTGGGCCTCGCAAAATGAAAGACTCGGCTTGACATGATAGTCAATCAACCAAGGCAAATAACCAAAATACCACAATAGCTTGCAAACTTCAAACACCACACATATTCCGGATATTAACGGCCACTTGGCCGACGCACACGAATTGTGTGGCTTAAACTATGACTGACAATATCCACTGGCATGACCACGCATCGCCCCTTACTTCCGGTGATGGCGTTTGATAGTTCGTAGTATTTGTACGACTAGCACGACACGGGCCTACTAGAAATCCATGTAGGGCTTCGGTCCTTCACAAGTTGCGACTGTCATCCAACAAGCCGTGGAGTCCGCACGATTGGCATGACACAAACTTACTAGGAAACCGTACGACTGTCATGGCATAAATTCGTCATATGACTACACAAGAAGATCGTACAACCAATCGATTTTTATCTTGGCATTTAGTCAAATGCTCACACGATCGTGCTTAAAGACTCAGCCGGAGGCCATTTCCATGTTGCAATTTGATGTCGCACATGGTCATATGAATGTACAGTTTGTCAACCAGACTTTGCATGTATATACAGGTGATCAAGCCTCATTCAACCATTCACAAAACCAACTATATCATCCAGCAGTTAGACACTGATCGCCACATCAAGCAGTCGAAAAACATAATTAGCGTATCAAGGTCGATTATCTGAACTAACCACAGTCGGCTAATTCGACGACCAACTCACCAATCGAATAATTCATCCATTGCTCGACTCTAACCAATCGTTCGCTCGCGATCAAACAACCACGGTCACACAATCAATTCAATCTAATCACCAAATAGAAAAAATCTCCTAGCTGACCAATCTAACTTAATTAATTAGGGTCATATAGCCTAAACCAAGTCCCTAAATAAACCAATCTATCTAAACATCATATTAAACTAATTAAGCTAACTCTAAACACAATTAGCGTCCTAACCGAGAGTTAGGGGCTAACTCACAAATAACGACCTGAGGCGGCTATGGCGGCGGGCCTCACGGCTCTGTTCGGCTCGGCTCACAGACTTTTGGGGAGTCCTCGGCTTCCGGTGGTTCACGGGAGCTCGGTGGCTGGTCACGGTAACAGGCGTCTGAGCAATGGCGTCCTCGGGACTTTCGGCGGCCCGGCGAGCTTCGGGACATCAATGGTTCTCAGACAGCTCGGCTCACGGGTACTCGCGGCCGTGCGAGGGGTAGAAGAGGCCGGCTGAGTTTCGAGAATGGGCAGTGGTGGCTTGCGGGACTGAGAAAGTTTGAGGTGGCGAGGGAGCTCGCGGGTTCTAAGGGGTTCGACGTCGGGGTGGCAAGGTGGTCGATGACAAGGCGCGACAACGACGAGGATTAGCAGTGATGGAGATTGCAAGCGGAGGGGAGGCCAAAGTAGAACAAGATAGAGGGGGAGGGGGTCGCGGCTTTGGGATCGGGTAAGCCCGCGGGAAATGGTGGACGATGGAGTAGTGGCCAGCAATGACGGACGGAGGAAGCAGCGGCGGTTAGCTGCTCAATGGGCGGATGGTGGTGCGGTGGCGTGGGGCTGTCGGCAGCAGCAAGAGGAAGAGGAGGAGGCAATGGCGTCGGGGGGTGTCCATGGAAGAGAGAGAGAGAAGGGAGAGGAGAGAGAGTGTGAGGTGACATGTATGAAAATGGAAGATTTGATTGGTGGGTGGTTGAAAAGTGGGGCCCACCATAGAGTCAAATCAAGTTTGAATTTCTTGTCTCTTGCACATAATATCCGGGGGTAAAATGGTCATTTGATATTTTAGGATTGGTTGAATATTTGGCATAGCGGGCGAAGGGTATTTTGGTCTTTTCATAGCTCAGGCTCGGTCAGGGTCGATCTTCGACGCAAGGGTCTTGATCCTATTGTGCGGCGACTGAACTAACGAAATCGAATCTAATTTGACCAACATCTAAGGAAAAGTTCCAATGTCGTCACTTAAATCCTTAAAATTCAAATTTCATACAACAAATTGGATTTCACATTTAATCCTTAAATTGAATTCAGTTATGTCACAGACAACAAAATTTTAAGGCATCACAAGAAGGGTTAGCCTCGTTTGCTCGAGGGTGAGCACTGGTGAGGGCAAGCCTCGCCATATCTAGTGACGCTGACCCATGTAACTTCCATTGGCGCTGACCCATGAGACGATGTAGGGACACATCGACAATTGAAGGCGCGATGGCGAGGCCTTGTCACGGCTTCAACCTAGAGGAGATGACCTCGTCCTCACCTAGGCAACGCTCGGCAAGGTTGCTTTGTCTTGATCGAGGGTTGGCCTCACCAAATCTGGCAAATGGAACACTCGTCGATGCTCACCCTTACCTAGGCGAAGCCAGTCATCCCTGCCATTGGCAAATAGAAGAGGGAAAGAAAAAGAAAGGAAAAAAAAAAGAAAAACATTCAAAGAGTTAATAAAAATTTGTTAAAAAATGTCCATGTCAGCGCCAGCGTCCATGTCAGCGCCAGCGTCCATGTCAGTAATTTCTAGTCAAAATTAATCGGATGGACTCAGTTAACACAAATGCAAAAGATTTCGGACTAAACTGGCACAAATAAAAGATTTAAGATTGAATTAGCACCAATACAATAGATTTAAGATTTTTTTTATATACTTTCCCTCAAAATAAATCGTACTTGCCGGAAGAAATAAGTTGGATGCGAATTAAATAAACACGATAAATTGTAAGATGGACGGACTACGTCCAAATTGGTGTATGCGGAAATACCAAACCATTGATGTACTTAGTCATAAGTTTCACAACTACACTTATTCATAGGGAAAATTACCAAAAAAGTCATAAACCTGTTGTGATTGTGCCAATTCAGTCCTCATTTTTTTTTTTGCCAAATCAATCCTAAACCTTTTGTAATTATTCCAATTTAGTCCATCCGGCGATTTGTAATCGGAAAAGTCCAACGTGGAATCCCAGTCAGCATCGGCCGGCGCTGACTGGCGCTGACATGGACGGCGGAGGGAAAAACTACGTCGTTTTGCTCGTTTAACAAAAAAAGCCCTAAATATTCAAGAAGTCCCAAATCGTCAGTTTCTTTCCCAGTAAGTGCCGACGCTTGGCTGGATTTCTGAGAAACCCAAATTGTCGATTTTTTTCGCGAATCGTCTATTTGTTTCCTCTTTCCCAAATCGTTCGGTGAGAAGATGAGCCCTGACTTCATCTTGTCCAAAATCCTAGAAAGTTTTCTCCAGATTCATTCTCGTCTTGCGAGGGCGTTCGTCCGTGAGTGTTGTCAGTTATTCGAGCCTCCTTTTGCCCGATGCCTTGGTTCGTTGCAATCCCAGACTCGCCTATCCAAATTGCGAAGACTCGATTCGCCCACAATCCGGTCTGAGACCTGGTTCGTTCGTCGCTCGATAATTGCCTAACGCCTTTACCCAGATTCCCGCGGTGCTCACTCGATGCTTGCTCGTGTTTGCTGCACTTTGTGACGCGGCGAACCGAACCTCAACAGGTTGTGGGCTAATCGGGTCTCGACCGGGTTGTGGGGGAAAGGGGCCTTTGCAATTTTAATGGGCGAGTTTGAGATTGCGACAGACGAAGGCGTTGGGCGAAAGGAGGCTCGATTAACCGAGGAAACTCATAGATGAACGCCTTCGCAGGATGAGTTCAGATCTTCGGAAGTTACGCGAGAATTTTGGACGAGATGAAATTAGGGTTCATATATTCATTGAAGATGATTTGGGAAAGAAACCCACGATTTTGGGTTTTGAGAAATCCAGTCAAGTACTGTTGTTTTGGACTTCTTGAAGATTTAGGTTTTTTTTTTTTTAAAGGAGCAAACGACGTAGTTTTTCTCTCCGGCGTCCATGTCAGCGCCGGCATCGCCGGCCGACGCTGACTAGGATTCCACGTTGGACTTTTCCGATTACAAATCGCCGGATGGTCTAAACTGGAATAATTACAAACGATTTAGGACTGATTTGGCCAAAAAAAAAAATTAGTACTGAATTGGCACAATCGCGATAGGTTTAGGGCTTTGTTGGTAATTTTCTCCTTATTCATACGTATTTATGGTATGGATAAAACATACACGAGCGAAGCGAAGGCATAGAAGCAAAAATTCTTTTAGTAGTTGCACAGTTCGAGAATGAAATCGAACTCGAATATACTTGGCTAAGAAGCCTAATCAATAGTCACTTGTTTATATATTTTAGGTTGTGTTTGATGGTCCAGATCCTATGTTCTATTTGATAGCTATTTAGGATAAAATAAAGTAGGTCATTAGGGTGTAATAGCCCGAGTAAAATTATCCTAAAGGAGGGGTTGAGATAGATCCAAATAGGACATCTGTTATCTAACTAACTATTTTTCAAAAACCCCTGTGCTCTCATTTTCCTTCTCTTTCGGAGTTGTCTTTTTTTTTTTGGGGGGCCCGAAACTCATAAATCACATACTAATTTTGTTCCCTCGATCACATCTTTTCAGGAAAAGTTCATTGACTTTGGGTCGTCCTGATTATGCTGTGAAACCTGTTGTATGCTTGCTGGGTCTTTGCCCGTAACCTGTTCGATGAAATGTCCATGAGAGTTCTCATTCGCTTGGTGCTTTTGTTTACTTCGTTCTTAGTAAATTAAATATCGGTTCGGATATGTGACCAGATTGTGTTCTAAACCGAGAGCCTTTAGATATATATTTGAGCTTGAGGTGTTCAAAGTGTGCTTATCACAATTGTTTAGTTGTTGATATATTTTTGACATTTTCTCTAGTGGCCAATTAGGTTTTGAAAAGGAACCTGATATAAATTTCTCCTTCTACTGTGGAATTGTGAACTTGTGATTGCATCAAAGTAGCAAACTTTATTTATCAATTGCGTCAAGAATAACAATCGTTATTTTCAGCTCTTTAATCCATTTCTGATACGAGTTTGAAAACGAAAAAATTTACTGCTCACTTTGACATATTGACAAAAGGAAGTGCACTACGTGAAGTACATAAAGATTAGTTTATAATAATGCTATCATGCTAAATCACACAACAACGTTTCTATGATTATTAGGACAATACTATTTCATGGGCACTACGTAGGGGCATATATGTCATTCATATTGATATTCATTTTCTATTAAACAAGGATATGATAGGATATAAATTTATTCGACTTTAAATCTGCAGTTCATCAAACAACAGGTATGATATGACAAAATCTCAGAATTACTTATCTAATCCTATACAGTCCTATTCTTACTAGAAATCTCTGCGATTGAACGTAGCCTAATTATAATATAGAGTTGTCTTGGTTTTCGGTTTTATAACTCAAACTTGAGTATATTAGACCGACAATTATACGAAATTACGTAATTTAGAACAGGAGATAATTATGCTTGTGTATAGTGTTTTTTTTTTTTTGTCGAAGTAACATTGCATCAATTTGAGAGAGAGAGAGAGAGAGAGAGAGAGAGGGAGAGAGAGGGAGAGAGGTCAGATTGCAAACTAGACAAATCCATCATAACTTTAAAACAAGACGAGTTCTAGGTAACAATATGAATTATCAAAACAAGGTTACGATTCACACGCTTAAAGAGCAAATCTATGACTTCTTAAAATCAAAATCGACTAATAAAAAATTGACGATCGATCATCGAATCTGTCTTTAGTAATGAGCACAAGCCGAGATATTCATCTATTACTATGGTTTTGTCTTTCGGCATGCGCGCTTAGGTTCGGCGTCCCAACACCATTGCCAAACATAATAAAAAGATTGAACGAGCTATCTGTTAGATATATTACATATCCTAGGAGTAGGGTCTTTTTCTTTAGCATGTGTATTTACTTTCTTACCCTTCTTTGTATGTATATTTATATTGGCCTTGTGCCTAATTGTATTTAAGTATTCAATTATTTAATTCTCAAATCTATCATGGTATCAGAGCTAGGGTTTCTTGCTCTTCCCCTATAGGCGACGTGGTGAATGAGCCTCGTGTTGGATTTTTCTTCCCATCGATTGGATTGGTGGTGGGTTCAATTCGGTGTGCTTTGCCTATTATATTAGATTGGTGGTGGATATTTTTTCCCACAATTGGCGTACAATTCGAGGCCCCTGCTGTTTTGAGCTATTTGTGCGTTCTTGGTTCCCAAAGCTTGAGTGGCGTCTTCTGTCGGTTGTTTCGTTCTTTTGTTCTTTTGTTCCTCTGCTGGATTTTGGCGTTTTCTGCTGGTGGTCTTGCCCAGCTTGCTTTTTCCTATGTGATCGGTGCTACTTGTGGGTTCGGTTTTGTCTTTATCCTCTAGAAGCCACAAAAAGGGACGGACGAACAGACCCTGTTGTGCTTTTATGGCTGGTTTGTTCCCGAAGCTGTTGCTCGTGCAATTTTTCATCAATCGGTCCTAAGAATTCAGATTCGGTCGTAACTTGAAGTGCAATTTTGTTCTCGCGATTGACCTCTTCACTCTGCTTTCGTTTTAATTTATTGATCTCAGAATTATGGTTGATAATGATCGGATTGATCGCACTGATGTTAAGTTGGATGACGTTAATTATGTTAATTGGAAAACCTCAGTAATGACTACTCTCGTTTATCGTGATTTATATGAACATGTGGATGGAACTCGTTCTTGTCCTGCGTCTTTGTCCAATATTGCGGATCCTAAACCTAGTGCTGATCAGATTTGACAACGCCAATATGAAATTAGGGATTGACATGTTGTTGATTGAAAAGCACGGGCAATATTATTTGGTTCTATAAGCCCTGATCTTCACCCCTAATTTACTTAGAGTGTTGGTGCGAAATAGTTATGGGATCAAATTACTGAGATGCTTATACAAACATGTTCTGTTCGTGTTTATCAGCTTATGAAGGAACTCGTCATGCCACTCAAGGTACACGAACAATTCGTGAATTTTATAATTATATGACGTCTCTTTGGTCCCAACTTGATGTGTTGACTTGTCCACCATGTCCCACGTGTGCTGATTGTGTTGCTTGTGCTGCATCTAGACTTGAAGATCAGAACAAGAATCGTCTGTATGAATTCTTGATGCAACTCTCACCAGAATTTGAGGGAGTTCGAAGTCAGATTCTATATCTTATCTTGCACAATCTCTTTCTGTTGCAGTTAAGGAACTTCAGGTTAAGGAAACTAGATGAGGAATTCTTGGTGCTCCTCTATCTCTATATTCCTCTATAGTAATGGCCACTCTATAGCCTGATTTCCGACCAGGCTCCTCTCAACGTGGTCTCCAATCTGGCTCTTCTCAACGTGATTTTCAGTCTGGCTATTCACAGCATGGTTTTGTGCGTGGTTCCCAGGGTGCTTCTTCTCAGCGAGGTTCACGTTTTTATTGTAACTAATGTAAGCAAAATGGGTATATTGAAGATTAATGTTTTCAGAAAATACGTGATCTTCCTTATGCACCCTTGCGTTCAGTTGCACCTGTTTCTTCTCCATCCACATATCGTGTCACTCCATCCTCGTTTTCAGATGATCGTCTTGCTATTGAGGCTCAACTTTCTCGTTTAGCTCAGCTTCATCTTGGTTCTTCTGGCATATCTTCCACTGTTGCTACAGTAGCTGCTGCGCAATCTTCAAATGATAGTTCTTCTGAGATTCTTGACTCTGGGGGCTGCTCATCACATGATTGCCTCTTCTCATTATCTCACTTAACAGACTACACTCAAAAATCCAGAACGGTTCTTTACAACCGATGGATCCTCTCTTACTGCTACCATGTAAGGCCATCTTACTATCCATGGTAGTTTTAATGTGCCTAATGTGTTGCATATACCGAACTTAGCCCTGAATCTTTTATCTGTTTGGCAACTTGCCGATATGGGTCATATGGTGACATTTACTGTTAATTCTCGTGTTTTACAAGATCGTACGAGTGGCCGGACGATTGGCTGGGGTAGTAGACATGGAGGATTGTATATGATGCAGCATCTCCAGCTGCCTTCACCTCAACTTGTTCTTGCCATTTTTCGATCTTGACTGTTGGCACCAGCACCTAGGTCATATATCTGCTTCCCGTTTTTCTTTTCTGTGTCAGCGAGGTACACGTGAGCATGTTTAATCTATTGTTATGCGTCCTTGTACTAGTTGTTCTTTAGCTAAACAATCTGCACCTCATTTTCCTGTTAGTTCTTCTGTTTCCACTTCTTGTTTTGATTTAGTACATTCAGATGTTTGGGGTCCTGCTCCCCAAATTTCTAAAAGTGGATTCAAGTATTATGTATTGTTCATTGATGATTATTATCATCATACATGGGTTTATTTCATACATTCTCCTGATGAATTTCTTTCTATTTATAAAAACTTTATAGCCATGATATCTACTCAATTCTCTAAAACTATTAAAGTTTTTCATTTTAATTCTGGTGGGGAGTATCTTTCTACAGTTTTTCGTTCTTTCTTAACTTCTCAGGGAACTTTACCTTAGTTATCTTGTCCCGGTGTTCCTGTTCAAATTGGTAATGCTGAGCGAAAACAACGTCATATTTTGGATACTACTCGTGCTCTCCTGTTGTCCAATTCGGTTCCTACTGAATTTTGGGCTGAAGTACTATGTACTGCTGTCTATCTCATAAATCGACTTCCTTCTCTCATCCTCTCTAAAGCCACACCTCACCAACGTCTTTTCTCAAAAACACCCACTTATCATCAACTTCGTGTTTTGGCTGTACGTGTTATGTGCTTCTTCCACCCCATGAGCGTACCAAACTCTATGCAAAGTCATTTCGATGCGCTTTCTTAGGTTACAGCACAAAACACAAAGGATATAGGTGTTATGATCCTTCTTCATAGCGTATTCGTATCTCTCGTAGTGTTCGGTTCTTTGAGCACTGTCGCGACCCTCTCGAGGTTGCATGTGGGCTCTCGAGGGTTAATGGGCCGTCCAGTCTGGTCGGACACAGGCCTCTCCCAAGGCCCGTTACCCAAATCACAACGGAGGTATACGTAGTCGACCTTCAGTGTGGTCTAGTGACATGTGTTAAGTGTGCATGCCATGGAGTCGCCACCAATCATTTTTTTTGGAGGGTATGATTAGACCACCCTATTGAATAGTCGGGAGTTTCTATTCAATTCTGCGATAACCAGAGAAATGGGTTCGGGGACTTAGTTACGTCAACTTTCAGAGTTGACGCCCTTTCGGTACCTAAGTTGATTGAATTTTCTGCAATTTTTCTCAAATTGTTTTTTGAATTTTTCCTTAATAATTCATTTTTTTTGAATTTTTTTATTTGAATTTTTTTTATAAATTTTCTGAAAATAAATCCCAACTGACGGTCCCTAACTCGCCACGTGGCGTCTCGGTGACAATCGAATCATTTTAATTTTTGTAAAATTCGAAATTCATTTCTTTTAATGTTAAAAATATTTTTTATTCTGAAAATCATCGGATCATGACACGTGGCTCATCTGCAGCCACCCAATCTAGCATTTTTTGTTTTTGTTTTTGTTTTTATTTTTATAGGACGCAACACAATGCAAAAAAAAAATAAAGAAGATATTAAGTCATTATACAACATAAACATAAGCAAAGGAGATGGGATCCGGTGAATTTTACGACGTCGGAGTCCGTCGGTGCTCGTGCAACAATGTGTGGGGTATAAACCACCAGCAGGAGGCTCGGCCTTCCGATTCTGGGGTAGCACAATATGATTTACAGAAAATAAATAAATAAAACACCTTGGACACCAATAGGAGGCTTAGCCTTCCGATTCTGGGTCTTTTATGCGAAATATAGAAATGCTATGATATAAAGTAAATACACAGCAAATATTTAGACACCAACAGGAGGCTCGGCCTTCCGATTCTGGGTCTTTTATGCGAAATATAGAAATGCTATGACATAAAGTAAATACACAGTAAATATTTAGACACCAACAGGAGGCTCGGCCTTCCGATTCTGGGTCTTTTATGCGAAATATAGAAATGCTATGACATAAAGTAAATACACAGTAAATACGAAAAAATACAAAATAAACAATAATCCGAGCTCGGCTGAGGGGGACGTTGAACTATTTTCACAAATCCGAACGGTGAAGATGAAGAAAGAATTGAGATGAGATTATACACAAAATTTTACCTCGATCCGATGGTCGAATTGATCGAAAACTGAAGAAATACCGGCGGATGAACAGTTCCCGCGCCAGGAACAACTTCTGATTTGGCTGCTGTTCGACCACTTGGAGAGATCTTTTTAACGATCCGAACGGTGGATATGAAGAAGGGGTTAAGAAGACCCTGCACACAAAAAATTAGCTCGATCCAACGGCTCAATCGGCCGGGAACCCAAGAAATGTCGGTGGGTATACAATTCCCACGCCTGGAACAGCTTCTGATTTGGCTGTTGTACGACCACTTTGAGAGATTTGTTTAAAGATCCGAACGGTGGATATGAAGAAGGGATCAAGAAAACCTTGTACACAAAAATTCAGCTCGATCCAACGGTCCAATCGGCCGGAAATGCAAGAAATGTGGAGGGTGGTAGTGTGATGACAAAAAAAATGGAAGAGAGAATATATGTAATGAGCGTGGGAGAGGAAGAAGAAGAAGAAGAAGAAGAAGAAGGAGGAGGAGGAAGAGGAGGAGAGGAAGCCACGGATGATGGGGGGAGGTGTCTAAAATACTAAAAATAAAATAATAAAATAATAATAAAATAAAATACTAAAAAGTAAAAATAATTATAAAATAATCAAAAGCGAAGACAAAATGATTAGTCCCCTTTTCTTTTAAATGATGATGTTTTCACTCATTTTCCTTTTAATCATTACTAATATTTTTGCCAAATTCAATTTTATGATGATCAAAGAACACCTAAAATCAAACCTGAATTTTACTATTTATGAGGTCGGAAAATGGATAAAATAAAAATAAAAATACCGAATATTTTTATATATTTTTGTGACCTCAAATATTATTTTTCTTGATTTTCTTGATTTTCTTTTTCTTTTTTTCTTTTTTTTGTATTTTTCGAAAATATATTAAAAAATGAAAATTATGAAAATTATTTTTTTGGTCAAAATGGTTCATTTAGCTTGGCTAAGGTCACCAAAATTGATTTTTCAATTTTTCAACTTTTTATGGATTTTCTATGAATTTTCAAAAATAAAAATAAAAATAAAAATAAAAATAAAAATAAAAATAAAAATAAAAAATTTGATCAAAATTTAGGTGTCAACAGCTGCCCCTCTTTGAGAGGAATCTCGTTAGAGGTTTCTCTCAAAGATAAGGTGACACCTGAGTCCTGATCGACTCGACTCGGGAAATTAAAGGAAAAGGAGTCATGACATCCAATCTTCATGCTTGTCCATGTATGCTCTTTCTTGAAGGGGGAAACATTCATTTGACATGAGAGAGTGAGATAATAGAGAGACATACCTGCCACTTACCTGTTCGATGTTTGTGCGATTTTCGCGGTGTTTGATGGATTCAAGAGAATTTCTAGAAACTCGTTACTAGAGTATCCTAGAGAGGTTAAGCTCTGACCCGTATGGTAGGTCAAACCATAATGGGATTCCTAACTGATAGGAATCTAAGGAAGACGCGTCCCATTTGGGATTTGCCAAGGATTTTGATCCGTATGGTGGATCGGACCATTGAGTTGGCCATTTAAGTGATTTTTACTATTGGGTTGACCCTTCAGGCGGTTTCTACCGTTGTGTTGACCCTTCAGGCGGTTTCTACCATGAGTTTGACCCTTCAGGCGGTTTCTACCCTGAGTTGACCCTTCAGGCGGTTTCTACCTTGAGTTGACCCTTCAGGCGGTATCTACCGTAAGATGACCCTTCAGGCGGTATCTACCTTTGTTTGCTTTGAAAAGAGGTCTCATGACGAGGGTTCTCCACGTCCGATGAGACTGCCTAAATTTTGAAAAGGGGTCCAGAGACGAGGGTTCTCCACGTCATGCTAGGACTGTTTGATATTTTTGAGAAGGGATCCTAGGACGAGGGTTCTCCACGTCATGCTAGGACTGCTTGATTTTGAAAATGGGTCTCATGACGAGGGTTCTCCACGTCCAATGAGACTGCCTGATTTTTTAAAAAAAGGGTCTCATGACGAGGGTTCTCCACGTCCGGTGAGACTGTTTGATATTTTTGAAAAGGGGTCCTAGAACGAGGGTTCTCCACGTCATGCTAGGACTGCTTGATTTTTGAAAATGGGGTCTAACCTCACCCCTTCTTTTGAAAGATCCCGAAATTTGCCAGGAATTCAGTTTTGAAGCAGTGAAAAATTTTATTTTGACAAAGCTTCACTTGAGTTTGTTGAGGCGACATTCTGGGAGTTGGGTTCTCCAGGTATCCTGCAGAAGTTTGAGCCTGAAAGATTTTTCTTCACCAAGAAAACATTAGTAATCTTTGGGAAGACCACGACTGTCCATTTGACAAAAACCGTATGACTTAAGTTTTAATCGTGAAATGTGCATTTTGATGCTGGAGGTTATCCAAAGCATTCTTGCAACATGCAAATGTGATCACAAATCTCTTGCACGGAAAATCTGGACCAACAGTTTGAAAATTCCAAAAAGAGTTTGTTCAAAACACCAATTGGAATATTTCTCGACAAGGAGGTCTTCTCACCTGTTTTGCGATAGTGGTTTTTTATAGGGAACGCATTCAATTCCCTACTAACCTGTGCCTTGGTTTTAGGCTCATTCGCAGCGCATACATTTTGATCGGTCGGGAGGTCTTCCACGGGACCGTAATGTTGGGCTTGGATATTGGTTTTCAAGGGGGGGGACTCACTTTTGAGTCGGGGCCATTGAATGAAAGTCTTCACCATCTGCTCCGGGTTTACAAGTCAAGAACCCTGCAAAATGAGAAAGAAATAGTCTTGCTCGTACTTTTTCGAGTTAAGCAATATGTTAACCCAAGTGTCTTAGTCAGAGAAGACTGTTTCAAGGTTGTAATATTGGTAGGATTGGGGATCGAAAAAGACTTGTTTTTGGCCCAGAATTCGTGACGGGTTTGACATTGGTGATCATTGCTGATTTGCCTCCTGTCATTTCCTTTTTGCATCTTTAGTCTTTGAGGTGCACAACCGATTTTGAGGTGTGCACCAGCTCTTTAGAGAGCGTCTCTTGTTGCATTCAGAGACCGACTCTCTCTATGTCTTTGTTCTGTGTTTGGCAGCATTTGGGGAGCAGCCCTTTTGGGTTTGGCTCATTAAAGGATTTCCTCTTTTCCCATCCGGCTTCATTGGGGATCAATCAAACAACTTGCACGAGCATCGGCCTTGCTTTTACCAGGCACTTTGCTTTTTCTTAATGCCGTGGATTTTTCTCATTCATTTTTGAAATCCCATTTTTTTCTCCTCTTCATGGGATCGTGTTAGACCTATGATCAAAGGTCTAACAAGGTTAAGCATTAACTTAGGAATTTTTTTGCAAACCCTAAGTCTTGAACTTCTTCGTTTCTGAAGTGATGCTGCATCCGTCTTGGAATGTGCAATGATCACCAACAGGTTTATGAAATGATTTTGCAGGCTCAACTTGGCTATGCAAAGGATTCGGTGTGTGGGATAGAGAAATGAATGCTTCTCATCATCCTATGGCACTTGGATTACCATATAAACAACACACAAAGATTAATGTTAGTCCGAGCAAGAAAATTTCTAACCATTTTCTCCTGATGCTGCTGGACTCACCTCCATTTTGCCCCGATGTGGGGTGGTTCTTGACAGGGTTAAGAATGAAAAACGCCGTTCAAAGGGGTTTATCAACGGCCACCTGTAGTGTTTGGGGATATGAAACGAATGCCTCTGTCGTCCCAACCCATGTAATCGCTGCAAATGGTCCCTACCATCGTAGACCCAGATTTTTCTATCTGCCCACTCCACTCCTCTCTCAAGTGTGTGTTGGACATGTTTGGATTAGGCTCGCCTCTCTTTTGAGTAAACTTCCTTTTGAATGATTTGACAAATAATGATATTTGGAAAAATTCACTCCCTTCTTTCCCAAAATTTATCCATTGAGGGGATTTTGTGATGTATCGTGCATGTTTTATTCATGCTTTGGGCAACCTCCCGATTTAAATCATGAACATCGATGCATTGGATAATTTTCATGACGACTGAAAGGATTTTAACATTCTTTATCTCCAGCTAACTGGGAAAGGGATACTTACCTACCTGTTGCGGCTGCAGACCCCTGAAAATGTAAGAGAAGCATATCATTGTATATTCACGAATTTTTTTGAAAATCGAAACGATACATCCTACCCTCGGTCATGTACCCTAACAAGTAGTACGTGGGATGTAAAAACTTGTTCGTCTCCAAGGCGACTCCCCTGTCAAAAACAAACAATAAGTGTCAGTTTGCGTTCCAAAATTAAAGACAAATTGGAACGATACCGCCTTGTTCTTGCTTGGTGTTTTCATTTGAACACAAACGCGCGGCTTGCAGAAATTGGCCTTCTATATTGTGGCCACGATTCCTCCGTTTGGTTGGCGATGGATCATTCTCGAGGATTTGCCCCAGAGGAAATCCATTTGTGTTTTTGGGCGCATTCCAGCGTCACTCTTCATAGTTCCTCCACTTGATCAAAGACCCTTCCTTGGAGTGCTGACTCCCAAGGTTAATAATTTTATTCGCCTCCTCATTGGCGAGTTCTTTTCTTTTGTGGCTTTTGGCGCCAACGACTTCCTGTTAAATGAGGAAAACTCATGTTAAGCATGAGATTTATGGAGATCAAATTGGAACGATACAAAGTTACCGCCTCTAGGTTTGTATCCTGGGGTTTATTTCTGATGCAGATAACTCTGTCATTGCGTCTACGGATTTTGCCAGAGAAGAAACGTCTTTCTTTGCCCAGGGCAAAATTGATTCGCATGCCCCAGTCATGCCTTAACGCTTTCCGCTTTTGTTGGAGATTTCTAATCCAATCTGAAGGAGTCCACGCACCTGCATGTGAAGAAATAGACGTGGGTTTTTTATCTGACTTCATTTGGAATTTCTGAAAAGATGTACTCCCTCCGAAGTTTCGTCCTTTCGTGCTTTTCGAGCAATCTGCCCCGGTGAGGCCGGTTTCGCTGTTTGTCCTATTTGGATTTGATGACCCTGGTCTGTTGCACTTTTAGGGGGGATCATGAGAGTTTACCCCTGGCTGGGCTTCTCGGAGAAAAGGGAGAGACTTGCTCCCACGAGTTTTGCCAATCCTGGTCATCTATGAATTCGTGCTTTTCATTCTATTCAAAGAAGGTATTGATAAAACTTGAGATTTTCTTTTCAAGCATTCTTTTCACAGAGATTTTCAGGTGATGAGAAACTTTTTCAGGTTTTCTCAAAGATTTTGTTCACAAATTGAGCCATTAGAACGCTCTTGAAAACATTCAGTCAGACTTATGTTATGAAAAGGGGTACTCCTTGTTTCGTCATTTGGAAGCACTGCCATCTGATTCCCCTGCTTTTGATCGTCGCTGGAATGGATGGCTCCGCATCGTTTTATTCCCCATTTAGGAGGGAAGCTCCTCCTCGGGAACCTGAGTTATTTAACAACTGCTATGTATGCTTGGAATTACATGCTTGAAATGTCACAAAGACGGTTATAAAATAGAGAAAGTTCATGTAATGATAAACTTCCTTGGGAGACGTCTTAAGAAAAATTGAAAGGGTAGGATGGGAGGTAGCCCTCATATCATTGGGCATCCTCGCATCCCAAAACTTTGCAAACCATGAGACATGTGGGAAATCAGGTCTCAGTTTTTTTTTTTCGTCATTGACTGATTTGTGGCTCCCACACGTCCCCGTTTTTTATTTTTGATTTTTGATGATTTTTTTTTGGTTTTTTTTTGGTTTTTTTTTTTGGTTTTTTTTTAGTATACTTATATTACAATACAACACGTAAGAAAAAGCCTGAGGCACCTAATGTGGATTTAGATGCGTCGAAGAGAGACAGATATCTCTTTACTCCATGGTAGGAGCGTCACCGTCGAGTGATTTGACAAAATCTCCCAAAGACAAGCTGGTCAAATCAAGTTCCTCCGATGTCGTTTTTATCCCCTCGTCCTTCGACCATTTGGAATCCTTGGAGAAGAACCAGTCGAATTTGTTGTCGAAGATCACCCCAACGGTTTGGTGATCAGGAAGTGGATTATTTTGCACGTTCGGCTCTGTTTTGTCGAATTCAAGGATGCAATTATCGATAAGGGCTTGCACCTTGTGCTTCAAAACAATGCAATGGGGTTCGCCGTGCCCTGGTTTGGTCTTGGACGAGTTATCGAGCTCATGCCGACCCGATTATATTTGGGGATCCACTCGGCGTTTTACATCATGAAATCATGTGAAACAAAAACGAAAATATTCAGCAAGGGGCATTTATTGTAGATGGTGGTCGATCTAATTGGACGTCAAGACTAAAAAAGATGTAGAAATTTACAAATTAAAATACTCGAATGACATTTTTTTGCCAAATTCAACTCTATGCGTCGTGAAGAAACACATGCAATTGAACTTAAATTTTGACTATTTATGAGTTCAAAATGTAAAAGAAATTAAAATAAAAATATTGACTATTTTTCTATATTTTTACGACATCGAACGCTATTTTTCTTCATTTTTCATGTATTTTTCTATTTTTGGAAAATATTAAAAAATATTAAAAAAATATGAAAAATTATTTTTTTTTATCAAAAATGGTTCCTTTAGCTTGGTCAAGGCTACCAAAGATGATTTTTTAATTTTTTTAACTTTTTATAGATTTTTTATGAATTTTTTAAAAATAAACTATGAAAGACTGATCAAAAATCAGGTGTCAACAGCTGCCCCTCTTTGAGAGGAATTTCGTCAGAGGTTTCTCTCAAAGACAAGGTGACACCTGTGTTCCGATCAACTCGACTGGGAAAAGAAAAGAAATCATGACATCCAATTTTCATGCCCATCAATGTGTGCTTTTCCTTAAAAAGAGATGTGCTCATTCAATTCCCTGATATGATGTAAGAAAGTTAAGGAGTAGATAGACTTCCCTGCCCCTTACCTGCCGAATGCTTGCGGCATTTGCTGTGTCTGATGGGTTCAAGTAGATTCCTAAGGACTTGTCATCGGAGTGTCCTGGGGATGTTAAGCTCTGACCTGTATGGTAGGTCAAACCATAATGGGATTCCTAACTGATAGGAACCTAAGGAAGACGCATCCCACATTTGGGAATTTGCCAAGGGTTTTGATCCGTGTGGTGGACTAAACTAGAAATGGCTTGCCTAATGTAAGGCTTATTAGGGAAAACGACTCCTCCCGCGTTCGGGATTCATCAAGGTTTTGATCCGTATGGTGGATCGGACCATTGGGTTGATCCTTCAGGCGGTCTCTACCAGTCCTTTGACCCTTCAGGCGGTTTCTACCATTCATTGACCCTTCATGCGGTTTCTACCATTGAGTTGACCCTTCAGGCGGTTTCTACCATTGGTTGACCCTTCAGGCGGTTTCTACCATACATTGACCCTTCAGGCGGTTTCTACCATTGTTTTGACCCTTCAGGCGGTTTCTACCATTGGTTGACCCTTCAGGCGGTTTCTACCATACATTGACCCTTCAGGCGGTTTCTACCATACATTGACCCTTCAGGCGGTTTCTACCATTGTGTTGACCCTTCAGGCGGTTTCTACCATTGATTGACCCTTCAGGCGGTTTCTACCATTGAGTTGACCCTTCAGGCGGTTTCTACCATTTATGAGATTCCAAATTGATATGAATCAAAGGATGACGTACCCGCTCTTCGGGGCTAGTCGGAGACTCGATCATTCTGTGGATCGGTCTTAGAAAAGATTTGCCTACTAAAAGGCTTCACCTAAGGATGACGCACCCAGTCTTTGGGGTGGCCAAAAGTCCTGCAGAAAGCTTAGACCTGAAAAAATTTTCCTCGCCAAGAAGATATTAGTAATCTTTGGGAAGACAATAATTGTCTAACTGACAAAATTCTACGACTTAAGTTTTAGTCATGAAATGTGCATTTTGATTGTTGGAGGTTATCCAAAACATTCCTGCCATATACAGATGTGATCATAAATTCCTTGCACGGAAACTCTAGATCAAACAATTTGAAAATTTCAAAAAGAGTTTGCTCAAAACATCCATTGGAGTATTTCTCACCCAAGAAGGCTCATCACTGCTCTGTGATAATGATCTTTAATAGGGAAAGTGCTCAATTTCCTACCGACCTGTGCCTGGGTTTCAGGATCATTCGCAACGCATACATTTCGACCGATCAGGAGGTCTTTCACGGGACCGTAGTGTTAGGCTTGGATATCGGTTTCCAAGGGGGACTCACTTTTGAGTCAAGGCCGTTGAACGAAATTTTTCACTATCTGATCCGGGTTTACAAGTCAAGAACCCTGCAAAATGAGAAAGAAATAGTCTTGCTCGTACTTCTTTGAGCTAAGTTATACATTAACCCAAGTGTCTTAGTCAGATAAGACTACTTCAGGGTTGTAACATTGGAAGGATTGGGGACCGAAAAAGGCTTATTTTTTGCCCAGAAATTGTGAAGGGTTTGACATTGGTGATCATTGCAAATTTGCCACATGTCCTTCGAAGAACATCTCCATTTCTTGAAGTGTACACTCCTCTTTTAGAGCGCACAAGGATGTTTAAAAGCGTCTCTTGTTACATTAAGAGATCGTCTGTTTGTGTGTTTGCAATTTGAGCACGACAACATTTGGAGAGTAGTCATCTTGATCTAACTCCTTTGCAGGGTCTTTTCATCGTCTCTCTAGACTTTACTGGGGATATTTTGAATAGACATCAGCCTTGCTTTTTACCAGGCACTTTGATTTTTCTTGATGTCTAGGGATTTTTCTTTTCCCCTTTTTTTTAATCACGTGTTTTTCTTTTCTTTTGGAGCTAGGATTTTCGGCAATCATGCTAGATATGCAACTTAAACTTTGGCACGCTTCCATTCCTAGAGTGATGTTGCCTTTGCTTTGGAATATGCAATGATCACCAATAGGTTGATGAAATGAATTTGCTGGCTCAACTTGGTTGTGCAAAGGATAACAGTGTGTAGGATAGAGAAATGAATCATTCTCGTCATCCTATGACACTTGGATTATCATATAAACAACACACAAAGATTTATGTTAGTCCGAGCAAGAAAATTTCTAACCGTTTACTTTCTGATACTGTTGGACTAACCTTCATTTGCCCCAATGTGGGGTGGTTCTTGACAGGGTTGAGAATGAAAATCGCCGTTCAATGGGGTTCTCAATGGGCATATGTAGTGTTTGGAATGAAGAAATAAATGCCTCTGTCATCTCGATCCATGTAATCGTTGCGAATGACCCTTATATCCATAGGTTAAGGTTTCGCTATCATTTCCAATCTCCTCATCTCTCAAGTGTGTATGGGACGTGTTTGGATTAGGCTCGCTTCTCTTATGAGAAAATACCCTTTTGAACAGTTCAAACGACTCTTATTGGAAAAATTCATTTCATTTCATCAAGATTTATCCTTCAAAGGGATTTTATGATGCACCATACATGTGTAATTCATGTTCAGACAATCTCATGTTTTAAAACATGAATGTCAATGAAGTAAGAATTCTATGTCTTTTTAGATGTGAGAATCGAATTAATTCTGAAAGTTTTTAATCTCCAATGAATTGGGAAAAGGGATACTTACCTGCCCATCGAGGCTGGAGATCCTGGAGATATAAAAGGGATATGTCATTGTATATTCTAAAACTTTACAAAAATTGGAACGATACATCTTACCCTTGGTCATATGCTCCAACGAGTGTACAAGGGTTGTGAAAATCTGCACTTCACATAGTAACACAAGATTGTTGGGTGTTCTAAAGTTCTTTCGACTTCTTGGTTTTTGGAGAAAAATGAAACTTACATGTCTGCCCTGATGGCGAGCTCCTGCCAAGGATAAATATTAAGCATTATTTTGGGTTTCCAAATTCAAAACAAATTGGGACGATACTACTTTACTCTTGATTTGAATTCCATTCTGCATGCCAATGTGCGGATTGTAGAAGCCGGCCCTCAAGCTTGTGGCCATGATTTCTTCGTCTGGTTGGGCAACGAATCCACCTCGAGGATTTACGTCGGAGGAGATTCATTCATCTTTTTGGGCGTGTTTCATGCACTGTTTTGTTATTTGAATGCATGGCTTCTTGGGTGCCTCATCTCTGTTCATCACCTGAGAGGAAAATGAGAGAATATTATCCCCGCATCTGATTGAAAATCATTTAGGAACGATACGTTCTTTTTACCAAATGGGTGGCTCCGCGGCCAAATGTGTTTTACATTGAAAGGATGGATTCCATTACGCTCTGCGGATGATAACTATTGCTTCGGGGACTTGCCCCACGGATCAAACGATGAATTTGATGTCTTCGGCTTCGACATGCTTTCCAGATGTAGGAATGGTTTGCCCCCATTTTCAGTGGAGATGGGTTTTGTCGAGTGGGCAAGATCAAAAACCCATCCTAGATTTGGCTTTAGTCGAAGGTTGAAATCCCGACCTTGGATAAGCGAATCATGATTCATCTCCTTCTGCTTCGGATTTGTCATTTGCGTGCTTCACATTTTACAATACCAACTTCGCCGCTTGATGAAAATGAATCGATGATTTTCGAATTGCCCCAAGTTCTATAGTCATCTGCGTCGAATCTCTTTGAACTTCATCGGGTGATAGACAAACTGATAAAATGATTTTTCAATCCTGAGATCGAACTCCTGACGTTTCGTACCACTTCCAGTTCACTGACTACCAGGACAAAGCACTATTGGCGTCCCTAACTGGTTCGTTTTTTGTTATAAAATTCTTGAAGCAGTTAGCGACCCCCATCGAGAATGAAACAAGCTCAATTTAGAGTTCATAACGACTAAAGGTCCCTTAGAACGATACAGAGCTAACCGTCTTTGAGCTCGCTCGGGCTTTTGCTCGCATTTTCCTATGTGAAGCCTTTAAATGTTTTTCTTCGTGGCGTTCAATTGATTCGCCTCGACTCTAATCTAACAAGGGATTGTCGTACTCAAGCATGATGATGCTCGCAGGTAGTACTGATCGCTGCCCCAGATTAACTCTAGGCATTAAGGAAGATTATCTTGCATGGAAGACTTTATGACAGAAAGATTAATGATACATCCATTCACATGTGCCTAGTTCCCTTGAGGATTCTCGGTGATCAGCCAGCTACACCATGAATCAGACATATAATCGTCATTTTGGATCATAACTTCATAAGTTCATCAGTTTTAAACTGATCGATCCAGATATGGAGCTCCTCATCAAGGAAATCTTTTGATTCTTCGAGCAACTGATATTCGGGTTGACCATCATCGCTTGGCGTTGAAGGATTCCTGTTTCTGTTGTGAGCGATCTGATTCTTCGAGCTAGAACCTTCGTCGTTGCTCGAGATTATAAGAGGATGATTGATCGGTTCACTATCAAAAGCACCTTCCATTTGGGAATGGGAGAAACAAAAATCCTCAAAGCATCCGCCCGCTTGATCTTCCAAAATCATATGCCCAAGCCGGGCAGATCTTTGAACACTAGGCGCAATATGTTGATCGGGGATAGGAAAAGCACTAGCGAAAAGTTGCTGCTCAAACCAAGGAGTTCGTACCTGCTGCACTTGTGGCATATACTCTTGAGGGGTGCTGAGATGATTCGGGGGAATATTCTGATTAGCGCCCAAGTAGTCGATGGTGCTGCTACCAGCTTGGTCGGTGCCTAGATTCGGCAGGGTATTTCTTACTTCAGGGGCATTGTAGTTATAGCCATGCCTAGTGTTTAGGCACAAGTTGAGTTCTTTCAGGTTCAGTGCTGTGTGGCGCTGTCTTAGCGCCCTTCTGTAGCTCTTGAGGTGACTCGCGACTCCATCTTTAGTGAGTCCTGGTATGTTCATGATCTCAAGTATGCGCGTTGGATATGCTGAGTTGATCCCTAGTTGCTGAACCGCACTAAGGAACTTGAGATGAAGCTCGGGGGACCAATTGACCCTCGTCTTCTTGCGACCCGGAACAGTGTTGACAACTTGGCTATTGCTCTCTGGCCTATTTCCAGTAGAATTTGATCGAGCCGGAAATTGTTGTGGAGGGAATTCATCAGCTTTGGATTGGTCGGTCGTGATAGTAAGCTCATCGTTAAGGAAACTCCAATCATGGTGACGCATATCACATCCTTTAGAAGGCATCGATATTGACTTCGTAGAATTGATTTGTTCATGCATATCTCCAACAAAATCCGATTGTATCGAAGATGGTTCGAGGGAGTGGGGTGGTGAATGAGCATTTTCAATCCTCATATAAGGCTTATCAAGGAACATTTCGCCGAGAGTGATAGGGCCACCGCAATTAAGGCAAGCGATAGTGCTGGGAGCTTTCTTATACCTCATGTTCTCCGCTAGAAGCTTTTCGTTTTCCTCCTTTAGAATCGCAAGTTCTTGACGTCTGTGTTGAGCCCTCAATTTGGCTCGCTTATTTTGAAACCAAAACTTGACCCTCAAAGGTTTCATCCCTAGCTTCTGGCCCAATTCATTTCTTTGTTTCATGTTCGGGAGAGGGCATTCACTAAAGAAAGCTTCAAGCTCTTGGATTTCATTCTGAGTGTGGCACTGGCGACGTTTCCTTTTCCGAGATTGACCATTGCTGCTGCTGTTGTCGTCGCTGCTGAGATACTGAACTTCGTTGCCGAAAGGGTTGGGTTCTGTGGTTCTGGTACCAAACGCCATCCTGGAATCTTCGAAATCTCTCAGTAGTTCATTTTCTGAGATTTTTGGATCAGTCGCCTCTAGCAACTGATGGTAACCCTCAAACATGTTGGATCGAAAAATGTTCGATCAATTTTTGCTCACTCAGGGTTCTCTACTCTCTCATGTATGCTCACTCTCTCTAAATTTTCTTTTGAGTGGTTCTGTATGCCCATGAAACGTTCTTTAAACATGGATGAAGATCGTCAGGCAAGCGTTGCTCCCAAGATTTCGTATTTCCCGCTTTGTCGTCTTCTTTCTTCTTTTCAACGTGGAGGGACACCAAATCGATTTCCTTTTCTCGATATCCATGTCTGTCTCCCACTTATTTTCAAAAAGGTGGAACTACGCTCGCCTCCTGCTCAGTTTTTTAATATGATGGGACCGCCAAATCCTTTCGCAACTTTTTTCGATAGTTGCGCTTAACTCCCGCTCAATTTTAATATGGTGACACCGACATATCTTTTTACAACTTTTTTAGGTTTATCAAGCCTGAAATCGCGGACTGGGACAGATCTGATGGTTCACATAAAGAGCCACCACTGCTTTACCCAATTAACTTGGCTCCACGAGCATTATTGCTGTGCCTTTCTTCATTCTCGAGTTGCTATAAAAGGAGGAGTTAATGCAGAGAAGATTAACACTCTTACATAATTGCCTTTTCTTATTTTAATCACTCTACCACACTCATCTTCTTCTCCCTCACTCCAACGAAAATGACCTCCTCTCCTATTCGCGCTTTCTCGGCCGAAATTTTGGCCCAGTGGGAAAAACTCTATAACCTCCTCGGTCGAGGCTATGCTCATATAGCCGATCACCCAGAAACTGAAGATGAAATCCGCATTTTGCTCGTGGAAATAGACACCACCTCCATCGAGGGCACTAATTTAGAGAGGGAATATAAAATCTTCCCAACCCTCTTTATAAACTTTTTAGAGACTTACCGTGTCGCTCATCGAAAAGCTACCATGGCTCACGTTTTGCGAGCTCGCTATGAGGATCGGTCCAACTGCTTGGTGTTGGCCAACCTTGTGGCCGATAGTCACAGAAAGGCTGTTGAGTTCGCCAACAAGCGAGTCTCGATGTTGCTTCGCGAGAGGGGAAATTTGGTGGAGCGCTTGGCCTTATCCCTGACCACCTATGAGCACGACCGTCGTAATGTCGTGTTGAAGTTTCAATGTGAGTGGCAGGAAGAAAGGCTTGACAGCATTACCGCGGATATAGCCCATGGGAGAGGACTAGTTCGGGACCTGGAAATAGCCGCCGAAGATCACGGGACCAAGGTTGCTGAGCTTAAAGGGGAATGTAAACGCCTTCTTCTTAAGCTTGCAGATCTCGAGTCTCGAGGTGGTGAGTATAAGCAAAGCATCAATAATATGGAGGGCCAACTTGGTTCCTTTGTGATGCTAATTAGGGCTCATTGCGGTTTTATGTTTCCACCCCGATGATTTGTATGATCTGCTTTTAAGGTCCCTCGATTGAGCGAAATGAATGAAAGCTCTAATGTGTGTGTCTCAACTTCTGTATGGCTGACTTTCTCGAACACCTGACCACTCTCAACCTAGGCAAGCTGCGCTTTGACATTGATGATTCGAGCGTGTACATCTTGATTTTTTAATCTTGCTTATGATCGGATAAAGGAACCTCCCACCGCGATTATGCACAAAAAGACTTCTCTTCTCTACTTGTTTTTAACCTGTTTCAAATGAAAAGGCAGAATCAGAAGAAAGAATTTGAAAAATAAAGCATAAATCCTTTCAATTTTATGCTTACTTGTGATTAATAGGGATAAGAGCTTTTACAAGGGTTTTGGCCTTGTGCAAAAGCTTTTATCAATATTCCTCAAAGGAAAGCATATCATTGAAAGGAATGTAATTCACGATAATCGCCTTTGATCAATTCCAAGAAAATCAATGGAATGTTCAAAAGTACACAATTACGATGTGTTTTAAATTCAATTGAAGATACGGTATCCAAATTAAAGCCGTTTGCTAAGAACGAGAGTAATTTGGATATCTATCTTTTCATTAAATTTGAAAAACACGAATACTCTTGATCAATTATTGTGGATTACCAATGATGCAAAACATGCATGAACCAATTCAAGTTTATAGTTCCTTCTGGCGAAATTGGGATTGTATTGCCCTATACGGCCAAAAGGTTGTATAAGACTTCCAATTTCAATTTCATCCAAAGGAATTATAAAATTGGTTTTGGAGTATTCGAGTGATTAGAAGAAATGCCACTATCACATTCCAATGACAAGTCAATAGAAATACAACAAATTTCAATCTGAATGTATATAAACACAAATAGATCCCTAATACAATCAATATAAGGGATCAGATAGAGAGGATCTCAGCAAAATAAATCCTATACAAGAAGGCTAGAAATGAAAATTAAAACAAAGGAATGTAATCTTAATACTTAGAGATGCCCCAGTTTCGATCTTTGAGACGTGACTTCAGGATCACCTATTCCAAATCGTCATCTTCATTAGATGATACCTCAATGATGTCCATAGCAGGCTCTTCTTGTCCACTTGGCGCTCGTAATGGGATGACACCATCTTCATCTTCCATCAAGAACATTGGGAGGAAAACACACCTATCTATCCTCAAAATGGCATTTAATCCAATCACTGGAATTATGCAATGAATATAATGATTAAGAGCTGTAACAAGTTCGAGGGACAGAAAAGTCTTACCAACCAAACTTAAGAGAAAATCAAGCTTCTCTGTATTTTTAGCAGTGTTAGGTATACTAACCTTCCATAGACAAACGCATGAGACAAGTGAGGGAAAACTCCTAAAAATCAAAAGATAGGGCTTGGTACCTAAAGCCAAGGTTCTCACCTCGAATTCTGGGAAGAGCCGATTCCATTGCACAACTATCGTTGCATTGGGACTCAATCCATAGTTCGAAGTGAGCGGAATTGAAAAGTGGATTACCCCATGTTTTTCCTCACGGAGATTCCATTTTCAATTCCTTCTACTGTGTTCCTAAAGAGGGCGCCTGGGGTTTTAGGCGCAATTGTGTGTATTCATTGTGTCGTGCTAAAGCAAAAGACATGCATTTTATTTAACAATCACCGCTTCAATATAAACATCCACACAATCATACATCCAAAACTCCTGCCTGCATAAAACAAAGTTAACAAGCACTTCACCCCTTATTTCTCCCGTCTACAAAAACATCTAACACATTCGTTATCATATACACCTCACTTTCGAGAGCATCTGCATAAAATTAGGTTAGAAGAATCAAACAACTTTTTAATCGGCTCAAGTCCACTAAATGGTTAAGAACCAGTCCCCAGTGGAGTCGCCAATCTGTCGCGACCCTCTTGAGGTTGTCGGGCTCTCGAGGGCTAATGGGTCGTCCTGTCTGGTCAGACGCGGGCCTCTCCCAAGGCCCATTACCCAAATCGCAACGGAGGTATGCATGATCGACTTTCAGTGTGGTCTAGTGACATGTGCTAAGTGTGCATGCCATGGAGTCGCCACCAATCATTTTTTTAGGGTATGATTGGACCACCCAATCGAATAGTTGGGAGTTTCTATTCAATTCTGCGAGAACCAGAGAAATGGTTTCGGGGACTTAGTTACACCAACTGTCAGAGTTGACGCCCTTTCGATACCTAAGTTGACTGAATTTTCTAGCCTGAGATTCATGCGGATGAGTAAGGTATGAACCCTAAATCTAGAAATTCATGTAGATAAGAGTGATTATCCTAGCAATCACAATCAGTAATAAAATGCCCAACTCAAGGAATCTAGATATGCAAATAAATCACATGGCATTCCTAGTAAGGTCCTATTTATCAATCACAGCTCAAGAATGATTTAGCTGTCCTAGCCATTCTACACACGATCTAACCTAAGAAAAGCATTAGGAAGCATCGAAGGAGTTCGAGAGTACTCACATGGGGTTCGCCGTGCCCTGGTTTGGTCTTGGACGAGCTATCGAGCTCATGCCGACCCGATTATATTTGGGGATCCACTCGGCGTTTTACATCATGAAATCATGTGAAACAAAAACGAAAATATTCAGCAAGGGGCATTTATTGTAGATGGTGGTCGATCTAATTGGACGTCAAGACTAAAAAAGATGTAGAAATTTACAAATTAAAATACTCGAATGACATTTTTTTGCCAAATTCAACTCTATGCGTCGTGAAGAAACACATGCAATTGAACTTAAATTTTGACTATTTATGAGTTCAAAATGTAAAAAAAATTAAAATAAAAATATTGACTATTTTTCTATATTTTTACGACATCGAACGCTATTTTTCTTCATTTTTCATGTATTTTTCTATTTTTGGAAAATATTAAAAAATATTAAAAAATATGAAAAATTATTTTTTTTTATCAAAAATGGTTCCTTTAGCTTGGTCAAGGCTACCAAAGATGATTTTTTAATTTTTTTAACTTTTTATAGATTTTTTATGAATTTTTTAAAAATAAACTATGAAAGACTGATCAAAAATCAGGTGTCAACAGCGTCTTGTTGCGATTTCTGGTGCTTTCCTTTCCCTCATCGCCCATTCCAGCCTTTCTGCGATTTTTATGAGGTGTACAAATGTTTGACAACCAGATGTGTTCAGCCTATCGAAATACTCGTAAGGCAACGCTCTTAAGAAAAGGTCGACCAGCTCGTCCTATGGAATGGACGGTTTGACTTGTGTTGCTAAGGCCCGCCATCTTTGAGCGTAGGCGCGGATTGCCTCATTCTTCCCTTTTGTGGTCCTCAGCAATTCTTCTCTGGAAAGGGCTGTAGCAGTATTGAACTTATATTGATGTAAAAAGTCATCCGCCAGGTCTTCCCATCCATCATAGTCCTCCAAATCTAATTCGATGAACCAAGCCAGAGCAGCACCCGCCAGACTCTCTTGAAATATGTTCATCAGCAAGGGAACGTAGTCAGAAAAAAGTGCCATTTTGCGTAGGTAATATTTTAAGTGGGCTCGGGGGCAGCTCGTCCCGTTGTATTTTCTGATGAAATCGGGTTCTTTATAGTCTGACGGCGCTTCAATTTTTGCAAATGGTGATATCTTGTCAAATCAAGCCAACTCATATCCTTGGCTGCTTAGGCATTCCTCTATCTTCGCTAGCCTCTTTGCGCCTTCTTCGATTTTGCTCGGGGGTTTCTCCTTTTTGTCTTTTTCTAGGTCGATGACTACAGACGCGGCCTTCGGTAGTGCATCAGCTGCTAACACTCGATTAACATTCTCTGCCACATTCTCTTCCCGAGTTCGCGCCACATTCGAAGCATTGGGGGGTGCGGGCGGAGCATCCTGGCTGAGGTCATGATTTCTTTCTTGTGCAGCCACCATCATGGCTTTCATTTCTGCTAGCATGGTGGCCATTGACGCCATCTGACCTTCCAAACTATTCACGCGAGATCCCAACTCCTCTTGATCCATTCTGGCTCGGAGACGAGTTATAATACGAGTTATTCTTGGTTCCGTGATTAAAGCTACCTGCCCTGTGGTAGGTAGAAAGACGTGTTAGCATATGGAAAAAAGTTATACTGAGTTCAAAGGGTGAAAGGAATGATACTTACAGACCTTTTGAAGGGGGTAAGACATGTCAAACACATCGATCATGCGCATGTAAACTTGTGAAGTTTTGACACCTAAATGGTAGGGTTCCTGAGGCTTAAAGGCTCCCACCTCGAGTTCTAGAAAGGGTAGGTTCCATTGCACAACTATCGTTGCATTGGGACCCAATCCATAGTTCGAAGTGAGCGAAATTAAAAATGGATTACCCCGTGTTTTTCCTCACGGAGGTTCCATTTTCAATTCCTTCTATTGTTTGCTTATAGGGGCGCCCGGGGTTTTAGGCGCGGTTGTGTGTGTTCAGGTGTCGTGATCATCATAATGCAAGTCATGCATAACAGTTTATCAATCAGCGCTTCAAATCACCCACACAACATACATTCCTACGCCAACCTGCATAAGACAATGTTAATCACGGACTACACCCCTTATTTCTCCAATCTGCAAAAACGTTTAGTACCTCAAGGGTTAAAGTACATACTTCAATTTGAAGAGCGTCTGCATAAAACATGTCAGAAAAACCAACCAACTTTTTAATCGGCTCAAGTCCACTAAATGGTTAAGAACCAGTCCCCAGCGGAGTCGCCAGTCTGTCGCGACCCTCTCGAGGTTGCATGTGGGCTCTCGAGGGTTAATGGGCCGTCCAGTCTGGTCGGACGCAGGCCTCTCCCAAGGCCCGTTACCCAAATCACAACGGAGGTATACGTAGTCGACCTTCAGTGTGGTCTAGTGACATGTGTTAAGTGTGCATGCCATGGAGTCGCCACCAATCATTTTTTTTGGAGGGTATGATTAGACCACCCTATTGAATAGTCGGGAGTTTCTATTCAATTCTGCGATAACCAGAGAAATGGGTTCGGGGACTTAGTTACGTCAACTTTCAGAGTTGACGCCCTTTCGGTACCTAAGTTGATTGAATTTTCTGCAATTTTTCTCAAATTTTTTTTTGAATTTTTGCTTAATAATTCATTTTTTTTGAATTTTTTTATTTGAATTTTTTTATAAATTTTCTGAAAATAAATCCCAACTGACGGTCCCTAACTCGCCACGTGGCGTCTCGGTGACAATCGAATCATTTTAATTTTTGTAAAATTCGAAATTCATTTCTTTTAATGTTAAAAATATTTTTTATTCTGAAAATCATCGGATCATGACACGTGGCTCATCTGCAGCCACCCAATCTAGCATTTTTTGTTTTTGTTTTTGTTTTTGTTTTTATAGGACGCAACACAATGCAAAAAAAAAAATAAAGAAGATATTAAGTCATTATACAACATAAACATAAGCAAAGGAGATGGGATCCGGTGAATTTTACGACGTCGGAGTCCGTCGGTGCTCGTGCAACCATGTGTGGGGGTATAAACCACCAGCAGGAGGCTCGGCCTTCCGATTCTGGGGTAGCACAATATGATTTACAGAAAATAAATAAATAAAACACCTTGGACACCAATATGAGGCTTAGCCTTCCGATTCTGGGTCTTTTATGCGAAATATAGAAATGCTATGACATAAAGTAAATACACAGCAAATATTTAGACACCAACAGGAGGCTCGGCCTTCCGATTCTGGGTCTTTTATGCGAAATATAGAAATGCTATGACATAAAGTAAATACACAGGAAATATTTAGACACCAACAGGAGGCTCGGCCTTCCGATTCTGGGTCTTTTATGCGAAATATAGAAATGCTATGACATAAAGTAAATACACAGTAAATATTTAGACACCAACAGGAGGCTCGGCCTTCAGATTCTGGGTCTTTTATGCGAAATATAGAAATGCTATGACATAAAGTAAATACACAGTAAATACGAAAAAATACAAAATAAACAATAATCCGAGCTCGGCTGAGGGGGACGTTGAACTATTTTCACAAATCCGAACGGTGAAGATGAAGAAAGAATTGAGATGAGATTATACACAAAATTTTACCTCGATCCGATGGTCGAATTGATCGAAAACTGAAGAAATACCGGCGGATGAACAGTTCCCGCGCCAGGAACAACTTCTGATTTGGCTGCTGTTCGACCACTTGGAGAGATCTTTTTAACGATCCGAACGGTGGATATGAAGAAGGGGTTAAGAAGACCCTGCACACAAAAAATTAGCTCGATCCAACGGCTCAATCGGCCGGAAACCCAAGAAATGTCGGTGGGTATACAATTCCCACGCCTGGAACAGCTTCTGATTTGGCTGTTGTACGACCACTTTGAGAGATTTGTTTAAAGATCCGAACGGTGGATATGAAGAAGGGATCAAGAAAACCTTGTGCACAAAAATTCAGCTCGATCCAACGGTCCAATCGGCCGGAAATGCAAGAAATGTGGAGGGTGGTAGTGTGATGACAAAAAAAATGGAAGAGAGAATATATGGAATGAGCGTGGGAGAGGAAGAAGAAGAAGAAGAAGAAGAAGGAGGAGGAGGAAGAGGAGGAGAGGAAGCCCCGGATGATGGGGGGAGGTGCCTAAAATACTAAAAATAAAATAATAAAATAATAATAAAATAAAATACTAAAAAGTAAAAATAATTATAAAATAATCAAAAGCGAAGACAAAATGATTAGTCCCCTTTTCTTTTAAATGATGATGTTTTCACTCTTTTTCCTTTTAATCATTACTAATATTTTTGCCAAATTCAATTTTATGATGATCAAAGAACACCTAAAATCAAACCTGAATTTTACTATTTATGAGGTCGGAAAATGGATAAAATAAAAATAAAAATACCGAATATTTTTATATATTTTTGTGACCTCAAATATTATTTTTCTTGATTTTCTTGATTTTCTTTTTCTTTTTTTCTTTTTTTTGTATTTTTCGAAAATATATTAAAAAATGAAAATTATGAAAATTATTTTTTTGGTCAAAATGGTTCATTTAGCTTGGCTAAGGTCACCAAAATTGATTTTTCAATTTTTCAACTTTTTATGGATTTTCTATGAATTTTCAAAAATAAAAATAAAAATAAAAATAAAAATAAAAATAAAAATAAAAAATTTGATCAAAATTTAGGTGTCAACAGCTGCCCCTCTTTGAGAGGAATCTCGTTAGAGGTTTCTCTCAAAGATAAGGTGACACCTGAGTCCTGATCGACTCGACTCGGGAAATTAAAGGAAAAGGAGTCATGACATCCAATCTTCATGCTTGTCCACACTTTGCAGGAACCATCAAATTATCGTATGGCCGTACAACATGCTGAATGGTATGATGCTATGTCTGAGGAATTATCTGCTCTGGAGCGCATTGGTACGTGTGATCTTGTGCCTCTTCCACTAGAAAAATCCTTGATATCTTGTCGTTGGAACTATAAAATCAAGGCTCACTTTGACGGTAGCATTGAGCATTATAAAGCGCGTCTTGTCGCACGTGGTTTTCACCAGGAGTATGGGATAGATTATGAGGAGACCTATGCTCTTGTTTTCAAAATGGCTTCTGTTCGTACTCTTCTTACAGTAGCCTCTATTCGTAATTGGCCTCTTTTTCAGCTTGATGTGAAGAATGCTTTTCTTCATGGGGTTCGTGAGGAGGAACTCTATATGCAGCAACCTCCAGGTCTGCCTCATTCGCCCGGCCAGGTATGTCGTCTTTGTCGGGCCCTTTATGGTCTCAAACAGGCTCCTCGAGCTTGGTTTGAACGTTTGCATATGTCGTTCGGTCGGCTGGCTTTATTTAGAGTGAGAATGATCATGCTATGTTTACGGGATAAGTACACTATAAGTGTCATAACTTTCGTACGACGTTCACTTAAGTGCCATAACTTTCAAAACGTTCAGACGAGTGCCAATTCCGGCCAAAAGTGTTCACTTAAGTGCAATGTTCGCCGAAAAACATGACGTGAAATTTTTTTTATTATTTAATGAATTTCTGAGTGCCATGTGGAAATTCCACCTTAGTTTTTAATAGTTTCTATTTTTTTTTAATTTTTATACAAATCAGAAAAATAAAAGGAAAAAAAGAAAATTAATGATTTTTTTTAAAAAGAAGAGATAGGGTGTCGCGACCTCTGCAGCCGCGACCGAGAAAAAAAGAAGGGATAGGGTGTCACAACTTATGCAGTCGCGGCCGAGGGCGCGAAACCCTCACCAGATCAGGGCAAGGGCCTTGCGCCCCTACTGGGCAATGGCCTGACGACCGTCGCCTCGACCTCGCGATGGCTGTCGGACCAATCGCCTCTACCTCGCGATTTGAGATGACAGGCCCGACGACAGTCGCGAGGTCGAGGCGACGGCCGTCGGGCCATTGCCTGGCGGGGGCGCGAGGCCCTCGCCCAGATTCGGCGAGGGCTTCGCGCCATCAGCCGTCGTCTAGGGCCGTCGCACCCTTGTCGGCTCAGAGCGAGCCAACCTTGGCCCTAAGCCGGCCGGTGATGGCCAACGAAACCATCGCCGACCACCACCGAGAAATCAAAGATTTGGTTTTTTTTTTGAATTTTTCAATAATTAAATAAACCAGAAAATAAAAATCTGCAAAAAAAAAAAAGATTTCCGGCACAGTGTCAGCTTCCGGTGAGCAACGTAGGATCACTTAATATTAAAATAACGCCACGTCATATTTTTGGTATGCCAAATTAGCAAGTGGCACTTAAGTGAACACTTTTTCAAAAAATTAATACTCAAGTGAATGTTTTGAAAGTTATAGCATTTAAGTGAATACCGTATGAAAGTTATGGCACTTATAGTGTACTTATCCCCTATGTTTACTCATACCTCTTTAGCTGATTGTACTATTATGTTACTCTATGTAGATGATATGATTATTACTGGGAATGACTCTGTTCATATTGATTATACTAAGCAACATCTTCACCGTCAGTTTGCTATGAAAGATACGTGTTTCTTACGTTATTTTCTCAGTATTGAAGTTGCTCGCAGTCGACGTGATATTCTTCCCTCCCAGCAGAAGTATATTGCTGACATTTTAGCTCGTGCTGAGTTATCTAATACTCGTATTGCAGCTACTCCTGTTGAACTTCATATACAGCTTTGTCCGAATGATGGTGAGCTTCTGTTTGATGTCACTCGCTATCGAGCTCTTGTCGGCAGTCTTGTCTATCTTACAACCACTCATTCTGATATCACATATGTTGTTCATCTTGTCAGTTAGTTTGTCACGGTTCCTCGTACAGTTCATTATACTGCTGTACTTCGGATTCTACGATATCTTCGTGGTACTTTGACACGTTCAGCTTTTTTTTTCCATCGACTTCATCACTTGCTCTTCGTGCTTACTCTGACGCTGATTGGGCTTCAGATGTTACTGACCGCAAGTCCATTATAGGATTTTATATCTTTCTAGATGATTATCTGATTTCTTGTCATGTCAAGAAGCTGCCTATCGTGTCTTGCTCTTCTAATGAGTCCGAGTATCGTGCTATGGCTGACACTACAGTTGAGATTATTTGGCTTTGTCGTCTTCTTACTGATCTTGGTGTTCCCTCCTCTGCTCCCATTCCTCTTCATTGTGACAACAAAAGTGCTATTCACATTGCTACAAATCTGGTGTTTCACGAGCGTACCAAGCATATCGACATTGATTGTCATATTACGTGTCATCAACTCCACACACATATTATTTCTCTTCCTTTTGTGGCCTTTGCAGCCCATCTTGCTGACTTATTCATCAAATTTCTTACATCACACGATTTACTGCTATTCTTTCCAAACTCTCGTTGGTTGACTCACATTGAGTTTGGAAGGGGGTGTTAGATATATTGCATATATTAGGCGTAGGGTCTTTTCCTTTAGCATGTGCATTTACTTTTGTACCCTTCTTTGTATGTATATTTATATTGGCCTTGTACCTAATTGTAATTAAGTATTCTATTATTCAATTCTCAAATCTATCACTATCTTCACGAAACTCATTTGTTCTCCTTCGAATTTAGACCTGTAAACTAACTGTTGGGTTCTAAACCCTAATCTATACACTGCGGAAGTATGCCCAATTGAATCACTTGAATCACTGATCATCAAAAGTATATCACGAGGACATAACTTAATTGTCACAGATTAAATGCCCTTTGCATTCTTGAAATTTCTCTTTCGTCAATGCCAAATCAACGAGCGTTCTGTGGGGAGGAGCGTTCTCTGTATCGATTTTCTTTTTGGGAGTACAGAAAGTGTCGTAGAAAAACTGACGAAGAAGACGACGTTTTTACGTCTTCTCAACCAACGTGATTTTTCACGTTTAACTTGGATAACTGCCAAGGGGGGTGTGGTTGCCCGCATGGGCGCACACCATAACTCCCGTAGGCCCTACTGTATTATCCAATATCTCCCACTCGCCCATGTAGGGCAAACAACTCCCACTTGCCCACATAGGTCAAAATTCAACTCTTAATATTTTCGCAAAGTTCATATTGGCAAATAACCCGTGCGACCAGCATACTCTGAGAGCTCGTTGTCATACATCCGTTGGGAGTACATGACAGCTCTAAAATTGGACATATTCAAATATAGATTTTAGTATGCTGTACCCTAGATCGATCAGTCACATTTGTACATCTCACTAGATCTCATTTAATAATTAGATACATTATATTCACACTTCAATTTTGACAAACAAAAAATTGCTAAAAAGTGATGAACAGATTCGGCCTTGAGGGACTCCGCCCCGCCGTGGCGCGTGTCGCGCGTGCGGCGGTTCCCGGCGTCTCCTCGGGGCCGTCGACCACTCAAATTCATCGTCTCGACGAGCCCGTTCTAATGGTATGTTCAAAACACATTTTTGACAAATCAAACTCAGAATATCACGCATGAACAGTACACGCAATTAGGGCTAATTTGTTCACAATTAACACGAAATCAATCAGGAAACAAGCAACTAAGGCTCTGATACCAATGTTGGGTTCTAAACCCTAATCTATACACTGCGGAAGTATGCCCAATTGAATCACTGATCATCAAAAGTATATCACGAGGACATACCTTAATTGTCACAGATTAAATGCCCTTTGCGTTCTTGAAATTTCTCTTTCGTCAATGCCAAATCAACGAGCGTTCTGTGGGGAGGAGCGTTCTCTGTATCGATTTTCTTTTTGGGAGTACAGAAAGTGTCGTAGAAAAACTGACGAAGAAGACGACGTTTTTACGTCTTCTCAACCAACGTGATCTTTCACGTTTAACTTGGATAACTGCCAAGGGGGGTGTGGTTGCCCGCATGGGCGCACACCGTAACTTTCGTAGGCCCTACTGTATTATCCAATACTAACGAAATCCGAGGAGAGTGACACCTCGAAAACAAACATGCAAAAACTCACTCATGGCTGAATGAGTGACGAATGTATTTCGAAGTTAGTTTTGTAGTTGAATTGTTCCACATTATAACATTCCATATAAATAAATCGCACGTCTCTCATCACTGGTCAGACACCACAACTGGAAAGGTGGATAGATTTTTTTTTTTTTATCACTTCTTTCAATCTCACTAATAAACTACTTCACCCGGAAGGAGGGCAAACTATGTCAATCTATATTTGGGAAAAAAGGTGGAGGAGGAACTTGAATACATGTATATGTGTATATATATATATATATATATACATACACACACATTATGTCAAAAATAAGTTTTGTTTCACTTTAAACTTCCCTAATTAGCTATATTGAGCAATAGGAACTGATGGATACTACACGTTGGACGACCCATGCAGTGCTGTAGCTAACACATTAAGTATCCCGCCAAAAAAATCAGATCACATTATGCTTGAAACACTTGTTCTTTAAACTACCCACTTCCCCCAATTGAGGCAAGCAAATATAACAAACTAGAAACCTTAAAAAAGTAATCGAGCATGGGCACAGAAAGTGGTTGAAATCTTGTTCTTTTTTTTGGTGGTCAAAGAAACCTTGTCTGATTTTTTTTTTTTTGGATATTCCACTATTACCCCGCATCAAATTGTATAAAAAGCAGAATTACCCACTACTCTCTCTTCATTATGTAACTGCTCAATTTGTACAATTTAATATCTAACCTCGGTGAAAAACAGAATTACTTACTACTACGTCCATTCAATTAAACAGTCACCAAGGTTCTTCCAAAATTTGACAAAAAAAAAAGGTTCTTCCAAAAGAATGATTCCTTTTCTTTTTTCTCCAAACGTGATTAGTCTACGGTCATGCGCGTGCCTCAAGACTAGTCAGTATTTTTAAGTCAAAAATGTCATTTATCTCACTTTTTGTTTTTCATTTAACCCTACATATTGCTTTAAAATTATAATGCAGTTTAAGTTTCAAGAGGAAAAATATCTGGCCAAAGGAAAAATGGATAAGAAGGTCAATAAGAATTCAACTGTCTACTTGAAAACTACATCCGATGAAATTCCTTCATTTAGATTTATGTACTGTAAAAGAACTCTTAGGATTGTTTGAGGCAAGTTACTAAGAATAAGGGAAAAATATATTGATTTATGTAGTGTAGACTGTCAGTAAAAATTATCAAAAAACTCTTAAATCTAGATGTCAATTCAGTTCTAAATTTTTTAATATGACCAATTTAGTCCTAAATCCCTTTGAAAATTTGCCAGTATAGTCATATGGGCCATTTTTAATTGAAAATTGCTGGCGTGAAAGTCCAACCAGCATTGGCTGGTGGCTGATGCTAATATGGACACATTTTGCAATTTTTCTGAATTTCCAGAAAGTTTAGGTTTGGATTGTTGTCTCTACAATAGGTTTAGATTTTTTTGGGGTAATGCTTATGAACTGCTATAAATAAAGAACTTTTCACACAGACAATCGTGAAATGAGGACTTGCCTGTTAAGAATGAACATAGTTGCCAAAATTAAGAACGTTATACGTGTTAGTGCCTGAATCTCGCTTGTGCAATGATTTTTTTTACACCGACAGTGTATCATATAAAGCCCACAAAATATACAAAAAGTTCAAGTTGTTACAATGTGTTCATGAAAAGTGACGAGCTAGAAAATTCAACCTTACATGACCTTTGAGTAAAAATTATAGAAAGGATGATGACTAAGTTTTTATTTGCAAGGACTTATAAAAAGACTTCAATTATCGAGAAAAATACTATGTATAAATACTGCAGCTTACAACAATTTTTGGTAGTATACAATAATATTTGGTGAATCACCGAGCATTAGCAATTTTAGGTGACGAACTGTATAATCAACTTACCATTCATAGAGACAAATTACTAATTATAAGTAGAAACGAGTTACGACAACTACATATAAACTACAACACACTCAGGCTCCGTTTGTTTTCAGAGAATATATATATATATATATATTAAAATGATTGCTTGTATTGTTTGAAATATTTAGTTAATGAGAAATATTTAGTTAATAAGAAATATTTTCATTGTCGACAACAATTGATGTCTCAATATTTTCCTAATGAGAATATTTTGCGTTCAATTATTTTCATAAGAAAATATTTTTGAATTTATCTTATTTTTATAAAATAAATAGAGCCATTACTACGTATACGTACTACAATACCCAATTTCTGAGTTTTCCATATTCCAAAAGTCAGTATATTTCTTTGTAATTTCTCTCTCTACTAACAATGATTTGAGTTGAGAGAGAGAGAGAGTGTGTGTGTTCCGTGACAATTGTCAACTTCTTATTGTCCTTACCCTTTTTCCTTGTCTTCCAAAGTTGATGATCATGCCATAGAAAGTCTGTCAGCGATTGATTCTGCACTTGCTATGAAGCAAAACGAAGGATTTGAATTTTCTTCTCGGGTTCCCAATAACAAAATCGAAAAGATGACCAGCACACACATTTGTTAAGACAAGATTGATCTAGGTTGCTCTTTAAGCCAATGTTTTTCATCATTGCAGACATTAGAGATGGTGAGGACAGGTATGTCGAGGCCTCTATGTGTCTTAGCGCTAGAGATTTTGTGCCATTTTCGTGGAAAAAGGATATAGACATGGCCACCTTCCACTTCTTCCCAATTCTGATTAGGTAAAAGTAAGTTGATGTGCTATAATTTTTTTTTTCTTTAGTTAACGTTTCCTGATTTTTTATTTTGGGCAAAAGCAAAAGGGTGTCCTCCGTTAGTAAATTATCGACTACGCGTGACAGCGTTGTTCCGATCTAGTGGCAATGTGTTGCTTAGACATAAAAAGATCAAAAAAGATAAAAATTTACACAATATCCAAAAAAATTCTAGCAAGAAATTTTCACGTCAGTGCTAATCGTACTGCGTGGCACTGCCATTGTCCACGTCAGCGATTGGCGGTCAAAGTTGGTTGGAAGGATTAGATTGACAAATTTTCAAAAGGCTTATGACTAAAACTGGCCAAACTAAAAATTTTAGAACTGATGGGAAAAATGCAATGAATTTATGACTTTTTAGCGACTCTCTTTTTCATCTTTCCTCTTCTCTTGTTTTTGGTGGGGTTCATGTGTCCTCTACTTTGTACACAGTTCATCTTCTATAGACTTTATGTGGTACGTCGAGAGGAGGCCACGTCAATATGTCTTCTTCAATTCTTTTCCTGTTTTGGACCCATTATATAATAATGACCAAGTCCGTTCCCCCGCCACCCCCCCTCTTTATTTTTTAGAGAATTGTTCATGCACATCCATTCCATAAAAAGTAGCTTACCTATTGCTGATATAATTGCGGAATACTAATAATTCAATTGGGAAATTTATATATATTATCTATTTGCTAGTAACCATATTAAAAAATATGCTCAAAGTGATTCCATTTGAATAAGATCAGTATATCACTAACCTTCCTTTTTATCTCACTTACATGAGGGGGGTAGTATACTGAAGCGTCGCCCCGCTAGTGGTTCATTTGCAATCGGATATAAAGTGCTGTGGGTGTCAATGGGCCGGGTCAGGCTGGGTCTTGGCCCCGCCCAAACCGGCCCGAACTGACCAGTACCGTACTCGGGCAGGTTCGGATGCGGGCCGAATTGTTTTTTTTTTTCTTTCATTTTTTTTTATTTTTTTAATCAAAATCAATTAACAAACCCATCAAATGAAAAAAATATAAAAATAAAATGTAAAAATAAATTTAATTTAAAAGAAAAACGGGTATTAAAAAAAGTTGGGTGGTGGGCCAGCCCGACCCGGCCCAAAAATTCAAGAAAATTTTCGAGCCGGCCCGCTCAGCGCGGGTACATTTGACACCCCTAGTGCTCATGAATGAAAATTACACCAATGACATTTTTTTTCCCTTGTTCTTTTGCATTTATAGAAGAAGGTAAGGGTGTGCATAGTTCGGATTGGTCCAGTCCCGATATGGAACCGAGAATCGAGCCAGTAGTCTCAATCCAAAAATTTTCGGGACCAAGGATCGGACCAGGACCATATCGGACCGAGACCAGCAGTCCAGTCCAATCTCGGTTCCGACCCAGTGGGACCGTTAACACCAGTTGCATATAAAAATCTAACCTTCAAATATAATATGCTTCGATTACATGTTAATTTACAATCTATATCCCTGGTTGAATTAAAAAAATACATTGGACGATCATCATCTTGCTATAGGGGATGACATCACGTAAGTGCTCTTGAAGTTAGGCCTCTATATGGAAGAACATGAAGGATCTTGAAAGCAATGTAATTGTGTTACTACATGCAGTTTTGACACAATAAATAAAGTTATCCCGTTACGGGAAATGAAAAAATAAACTCATTTTTTACGAGTCGTTACGAATATGGAGAACAAAAACCTCAATCAATGACAAAGAGATAAAAAATAGTATAGGAGAGAAAAGCTGAGTGGCATAAAATTCATCAGATTTACGTAATAGAACACGTGAAGTCGACATTATGAGAGATGGGAACCGGAAAAAATATCAAGATTCTGGCATGATTTTACTCGCAATCCTCCAACTAAATGATAGAAACTGAGAAGAGAGGATTCAGAGGCGCGAGTGTCATGGGGATTCTATGGAAATTATAGATTACGTTAACTAGTCTTGATTATTTTTTTTTTACATTGATCTGTTTTGTTTCAAATCAAACATTTCTAATTCTTTTTTTAAATTGGGCGGTTTGGTCCGGGCGGTCCAGTCTGATCCCATCCGGACTGGACCGTCCGGTCACCAGTCTCATTCATTGGAACTGGGGATCGGACTGTCGCTCTCAAGGGCCGAATCAACCTGTGCGGTCAGGTTCGGTCCAGTTTGCACACTCCTAAAAGAAAGTAATGATGGTGATTCTCGAATCTCTCTCCCAATTCTTTCTAAGTTTTCACAATCTCTTAAATACATAAATTTGATTTTTTTTTTGGTCAAAATAAAATTAAATGTCCAATCGTTCAACTGTAAAGGTCTAAAATATTAGAGAGTGCGACACGCCTTACCTGATAAGTCGTAGGGGCAATGAACTAGGGATAATTGGATAATGTTGTGACCGATCGACACGTTCGTGACCACATTTATGCTGAAAACGAGGCGAAACTTACTTTTTTGTCGTTCTTGCGCATGGGGTGGTGGGGTGTGATCTTCACATGATCCCCCACAGAAGACCTTTTTGCTAATTCCAGCACGCTCATTAGCTCTGTCCTTGATTAAAATAAAGGGTGGAAAAAGTAGCTCACAAGCCACTCTTTCCATTGAACCATAATTAAAGTGGCTAATTGAATATGTTGCTGCTAAGTTGGGACGTTTATGTCCACTTTCTCTAAATGAAGAAGTGTGACAAAAGGCTCTTCTCTCTCTCTCTCTCTCTCCTTTTATTGTGGTGGGGATATCCTCTTTTGCGGATATGTCAATATTTATGTACAACGTTCACTTTGATGTCAATATTTTTTATTATTATTTAAGTGTCAATTTTTTTAAGAACGATTATTTAAGTGTCAATTCCAGTAAGATCGTCGGAATTGACACTAAAGTGATCATTTTTTGGATCACTTAAGCGTCAATTTTTTTTTTTAAAAAAATGATTATTTAGGTGTCAACTCCTATGATATCGTCGAAATTTCTCACCGTTGGCACTAAAGTGATTGTTTTTTCCTCGATTTGACACTTAAGTGATACCGAAAAAAAAATATTGGTACCAAAGTAAACGTTGTACATAAATATTGACACTTGAGGTATTCTTATGCCGTTCTTTCAGTTAAACAGGCATAAATTTGATTTTAAGCAACGGCAGCATAATTGCACGGCGCGCAATTTAATCAAACCGATAATTTGAATATCCAGTCAATTGAAAAGGTGGTTTTTGAAAGAAGGGGGGTGGGGGGGGTGGGGGTGGGGGTGGGCGTGGGGTTGGGAAGAAAGAATGTCCGCATATTGACATTGTGTCGGAATCAATTTTCGTCCATGCACCAAATTAAAGAGGAGAAAGTGTGGCAAGCGGGCTTGCTTCCGGCTTTTGACTTTGTAATCCAACAATCTTTCTACTACAAGCCAAACCAGAGGTTTAAAGCAGATTTTGGATTTTGGTCCCAACTTGTAGCTTTTAATCCACAATCTATAAGAGCGGAATGGAGGTAGAGCTTTTCTTGACCTATCCTTTCGCTCTTTCTTTTGCAGCCAGTAGCCACATAAATTGGAGTTGGGAAATTCAAACTTTGGAACACCTTGTTTAGTAAATGTTACAACTCAAGCAGAAGCGCCATAAGTGGTACGTAGCCATGCCAACCAAATAAAGCCCAAATTGACTTTCAGATGTATTTAATGAAGTGCGTAAGGAATTACTCTCTTATGACCTAACTTCTAGATATGGTTTCAGATGAACATCAAATGTAATAGATTCCGAGACCTGAAGGCCAAAACGAGAATCCTCCCCCAGTAAAGTTCTTTACAATATACACAAAGGTTTGATTCATTTGCGGACATCAAAACGTTTAGCTCAGTTGGAAGATGATGGATTCATAATTACGTCGAATTTAGATTTAGAAGGTGAGAGAACCATGGATTCCCGACAATTATCATACTTATCATAAATTATGATTTAATCCCTCTAAGTTACTTATGCGCATATGATTTTCATGGAGCTTTTTGATGAAGATTCGTGGTTAGGGGTTTCTATTGCATTTGCTTTATCACTGGCAAAGATTTGAACTTGAAAATCATTATGCATCTCTAAATACATAACCATTAGTCATCGTAATTTCTGTTTGTAATCTCATTCAATAAATAATGTCAAATGTAATAACTCAGCTTTTGTGTTGTTTTTGTTTTTCCTTATTTCAGAGGGATGACTTCGCAAACGAACTGTAAGCAGATAGATTTGCTATAAGAAACAAAAGAAATTTAAACTGATCCTTAAAAAAAAAAAGTTTGGGCTCCGTTTATTGAATCAGTTCAACTTGAAATGGACGATAATGTGAAATGAAATGAAATTGAACGAAATGGAAAACATGAGATCAATAATTTAATTGCTAGGTTTAGTTGTAAGAGAGCGATGGTGTTGGAATGGAACAAACATTGTTTTATTTTGGGAAAAATTATTTAAAAATTTTTAAACCTATTACAATTGTGCCAATTTAGTCCTAACCTTACTTTTTTTTTTGGCCAATTAAGTCCTAAACCTTTTGTATTTGTGCTAACTCAATTCTAAACTTTTTATTTTTTACAAATTAAGTCCCAAATCTTTTACAGTTCAGTCCATCTGGTCCAATAGGTTTATGACTTTTTTTTTAGTAATTCTTCCATTCAATTTGCGTCCCAAAAATTCAATGATAAGTTAACAATGATCAAAATAGCCACAAAAAAAAATACTTCGTCTTCTAGTGAATGGTAGGTTGTTAATATCGAAATACCAAAAATTGAACGGTAAGTTCTATCAAAATATCCCAGTAAAGTTTTTCTCCGAGCCATGGAAGGAATCCTCATAGTAGAAATCACCTAACAAGCTGTAATTATTGGAGACCTTAGATTAGTCCATCTCAGCCAAATGGGATTTATTACTTAATCACGTTGACTATCATATCCTAGTATGCATTTCTCAGATTTAAATTGTACTTCATAATCATAATTAATTGTAAACTTGCCAATTACATTACATTGTTATAAGTTTTATCCTGGTAAAAACATATTTGTCGGTGAATTGCTTAAATGAGTACTCCAACTTAGACCTTTCGATTAGATTTGACCAGCGATATACATGAACTCTCTCTCTCTCTCTCTCTATATATATATATATATATATATATATATATATATATATATATATATATATATATATATATATATATATATATGTCGTTGGTACTCGTGTTCTACAGTTTTAGCTTACACGACAACGCAACCCTTTGCAATCCTCAGCAAGTAAAGTGGGAAACAGAAATGTCCCTCTCAATTTCAAATATTTATCCAAGTAAAGAGATATGACTTTATTCTAACTTTCTTTTTTTGGCTAAACCTCGGCAAAGAGATGGCATTAAAACAGTCTTCGAATTGTCTAATGCACTTCTTATGTTGTTAAAACCATAATCTCCCGCTCAATTCAATATATTGTTCACATGACATGCCTATATGATATTACCCGACTGATTAAGAGTACTCGACTGTATCATAATATGCACATTGATTATCAAGTAACATGGAGAATAAGTAAAGACGCCTAATTAGCTTGTGGCACCACATCAACAAATATTAAGCGCCGTGCTACGCGAGTACACTTCTCCAACCTATTGATCCTGTATTTGTTTTTTTTTTTTGGGTCATTTGCTGGAAAGAATAAAGGAATAGGAAGAAATAGATTGTAACGTCGGGTCGTATAATTTGTTGAATAAGTTGTAACTATCATCTAACTACCAAGAGACTTGTATTTTATATGTTGCCGATCATTTTTTTCGTCGCATCGTGTATTTTCTTATATGGGCATCAAATATTTTACGGGAATCAAAAAGTAGCATGGCGACTATTGTATTGATAATAGCTAGGTCAATAATTCAAGATGGTGGAGACCAATGGGAATGATACACCGGACCAATAAAAAAGAAATCCTCACAAAGATTTATTCTCTTCAGAAATAATAATCATACGCAAAACGTGTATTTGGACAGACGACATGGATGAGGACAAAGCATTATTAATTAGTTGAGGTACGCCACTTTTTTTGTTTTTGTCAGATGAGGTACACTACTTCAAAAACCAGAGAAATCTTTCTAATAAAATGTCATAGTCCGGCATCTAATATCAAACCATGCTCTCTACCTTCAAAATCCTACGTCTTTGCACGCTAATATTTCCAAGGGTCAATATCATTAAAATATCAAATAGTTATCTTACAACATATTTACCCCAAACTCATTTTTATGTTTGAAAAAAAAATCCAAAACCCTTGCTCATATGTCATAATTAACTCGAACCAGTATTCGTCTCACAAAAAAAAACCCCGAAAATGATACCTCAGTCCAGACATATCACCTATTAGCATTATGTCGAATATTTCGTTAAAATGTATGTGTCAGTGCACGTGGCAAATCAAGACTGATCTAACGTGAATACAAGTGTTAATCAAAAGAACCTAACTGTGTCTACCAATTTCTTTCGAAAGTTACACTCCTTGTCGGTGATCACGAGTTAGGTTCAATAGCTAAAACAAGAAAACATTTTTTGGACCTTGATTCCATTTATTCTTGAAAGTTACACCTGTGAATAATGCTTCTTGGATGCAAAAATACACTTTTAGTGCCAAAAGTTATGTGTGGAGCTTATTTTGATGCTAAAAGTTTCAATCGGATCACTTTAGTGCCAAGTCATAGAAAAAATGATCACTTTGGTGCCTCCGGCCAAAAAATTGCCACGTGGCATTTTTAATTAATTTTTTAATTTTAATTGGCATTTTTTTTAAATGAAGTCCACGTTGATTCCACGTGGACTTCAAAATTTTTAAAAAAATAAATAAGAAAAACTAAGAGAAATTTTTTAAAATAAATTAAAATAAGCTAAAAAAAATAAGAAAAAAAAACTTAAAAAAAATGGCAAGTAGCAAGGCATTGCCGGCGATGGTGGGGCGGCGGCGGCGTGGGTTGCTGTAACCCTCGCCCCCTATAGTGTTTTTTTTTTAATTATTTTTTTGAATTTCTAGCCTTTTTTTTTAATTTTTCAGCTTATTTCTCTAATTATGTTAAATAAAAAATTTAAATTTTAAAAATAATGCCACAGTGGACCGCCGACGAGCCACATCAGAATTTTGACGGAGCAAATCGAACTTAGCACCAAAGTGATCGTTTTTCAAAAAATTTGGCATTAAAATGATCCGATTAAAACTTTTGACATTAAAGTGATCTTTGTATACAACTTTTGGCACTAAAAGTGTACTTTTCGTCTTGTTGGATAGTAAATGGAAAAATGAGCAAATCTCATCGTAATTTCTCCATGCACTTGAAAATATTAATTAATCGTTTGTCAGATCACCCACCGCCAATCCTAACAAGGTGATTGAGTAAGAATCCATTTGATATTTCGATACGATAAATTCGACTGTACCGATAACGATATTTCTGTTTAAAAGAAACTCTTAGGCTTGTCATCAAATGATCAATGAACCATCCTAATAGACGCGATTAGAATGGTTCTCCTACATTTATAAGGGATTAATCAGAAGGTAAAAGAAATAATCGTCTAAAAATAGAAATGACACGCATAATGTTTTGCAAAAAATTACATTCAGATGCAAATCAAACACATGAATTTTCATTGCCCCTCTCTCTTTTGAAGGAGATTAAAACTGTATAAATAAAGAAGGAAGGCCACCCCGGAGAAGGGTCTCTTTTTCAACCTTCCCTATCATGGGATGTTTCTTATTCTCTCAGTGATGTAAAAACTGCACACAGAAAAAGAAGAAAAAAACCACGTTTTGATTTTTGATTTACTGCACTAGCTCATTGGTCCAAGATGATTGATCCAAAGCCGATCTTTGGCACGAATTCGCCGGATGAGGATCGACCATTTGTGTTTTGTCATCGACGTTGTCGACCAGGAAATCCCAGTTGATGAAGTGGTCGTCATCCCACAGCTTGATGTGCTGGTTGTCGCCGTCGTTATAATTACCAAAATCACCATAAGACCAGTCTAAGTCAGGAAACTGCAATTCTTGAAAGAAGTTGCCGCCAGCGCCGCCGCCGCCGCCGGAACTGGTGTTGTGCGAGGAAGAAGATGAGGAGGTCGAGGAAGAAGGGGGGCAAGCGACCAAAATGTCACTGGGGCCAATCAGAGGGACTTCGTCTGTGCAAAAACTGTTTATGTCCATGACCTCAATTGTGTCGAGCATGCTGGCATTTGCCATGCAGCTTGTCCCGTCTTCTTCTTCTTTGGCATCGGCTGGCGGTGTTTTTGCGGCATCAGCTGAACTTGTTGAACAAGAAGATTGCTCTTCCTTTTGCTGGTGCCGATTTTGCAGGCTCTGGGGCTGATCAGACGGGTTTGAGACCAATGGCTTGTGGGTGACAGGGTCAATGCCCATCTTCTTGAGCTTTTTCTTGATGTGAGTGTTCCAATGGTTCTTGATCTCATTGTCGGTTCTTCCGGGTAGGTGAGAGGCAATCTTGGACCACCTGCAATACGTCAAAGCAAAGCCAGAAGCTTGGTTAAAATTCGGCCCAATCTGTAGTTTAAATCAATATAGAAACAGGGGAAGAAACATATTGTTCAGATAATTTTCCAGTTTCGCATAAATTATTGGAAAAGATAGACAGACAGAGTCTTTGAATCGGTCTGCCTCGCAATGCTGGATAGTTGGTACCAAGATTCAGTCTCGTAATCAGTAGAATAATCTGAAATTACATCTTCAGGAAGAAAGACCCAAATGGGGGAATTTGAGAGTCTGAAGCAAAAGAATGAAGAGCAAGCAGAGTCGGGCAGAGCAACTAGACTTAACATGCACGGCATGAGAAGGTATCTTTACCTGTTGCCAAGTTGGGCATGGAGGTCAACGACTAGCTTCTCTTCCTGTTCAGATAAAAGCCCCCTTTTCAGGTCTGGCCTCAGATAATTCGTCCACCTGAGCCTACAACTCTTCCCACACCTCAGTAACCCTGCCAATTGTTTTCGTCACAAATTCTTCAGATAACTGATAAAAAAAAAATCATACGATTGTCTCTTGATGTTTTGGTTTATCTAAGAAACCCATCACAGGAACTTCTAGATGAATGTGAAGGGCGAGAAAGAGAGAGAAAGAGTGAGACTGTAGAGCAGACTGGAGGGTGGACTGCGAGTTTTGTGACCTGCAAGTTTAGGAACGGCTCTCCAACAGCATTGGCCATGAGTGAGGATGAAATTGATGAGCTTCTTGTCCTCTTCAGCTGTCCAAGGCCCTTTCTTCAACCCCACTTTCTCACAGCAAGGTTGCCTTCCCATTCTCAAAACACCCAACCCAAGCTTCGACTTCGATAAAAACAAGGAATGACAGAAGAAGCACAAAAGCTTTTGAGCTAAAACGAGCCAGAGCAATGCGACTTGGCCAACTCTGAGGTGGTATTTTGACAGAGAAGTGAAGAGAAGAGAACAGAAAGAGAGAAGAGAAAGAAAACTAGCTAAGCTAGAAATAATGTATCCCCACTTTGATATATATATACACAGAATCACCTCATTGTCCAACTAATGAACAGGACACGCCTACTCCTTTATTTTATTGGAGGTCTGTTACGTCTGTCCCTTTCTTTTGTTAAATTTTTCTTTTTGCAGAGGTTTGAGATTTTACCGACCTAGGATCAGCTTCAGAGTAATATTAATAATGATGATGAAGAAGATGATGCTAAGCGTGCCACACGTGCCGGCGTTCCTTTGTGAAAGCGCCACTTCAACTCCTCTCTTCCCCTCCTTTTTTCTTCTCTTTGCTTGAATTGGAAGCAGGGAGATAACTGTCTCCTTCAATTCATTTCAGGACTAAAAGTTCAACTTCCACACCACTCGGCCTGCACAAAGTAAAAGTAAAACTCACTTCTTTCGCATCTCAGCTTCAGTTGGACGAGAGAGAGAGAGTGTATTCTCAAGAAGTTACTCACGAATACTTCTCAGTCACCTATGCTTTTCCTGGAATTCAACACATGATGTTGGTGTGGTTCCAACATCACGTAAAGACTTCCGCCCTGTGCTTCAAGAAATTGCAGAAGGGTCTATCGACATCGAGATAACGACGGGATCCCCCACCTTTGTTTTCCTAAGGTAGGGGAATCCCCACCCTTGATATAGGGGGGGAGAGCATATCAAGGGTGGGGATGGGGGTAAGTCACCTGCCTTTAAGGCAGGTGATCCCCACCCAGATAACGACGGGATCCTTAAGAATTTGAATATGTTCAAAGGGTTGCTTGCCTTGATTATATTTATCTAAAGTACTCGAGTCTAAGTACCGTGTGCCGGTCGAAACGAAGAGTAAAGTACATGTTGCTGTACTGAATGGGCATGTATTCAGGTTTAGCTTGCAAGGCTTTCTGGCTGTTATGCATGAGCTATCACCGTATGTCCAGGATCACATTTTCTTTTCTTTTTTCACTGTTTTGCTTTGCTTTTAGAGAACCCTGTCTGTTCTCTAAATTACCTTACAGAGGGATCTTTTCTTTGTCACCCTCGGAAACGACTTGCAGCTTTCAAGGGACAGACATCATATGCTTCGCCAATCGGCCTTCATAAGCATTCCCAGACAATTACTGTAGAAATAGGAAATCATATGCTTGGAAGAAAGAATTTACAAAATCTACAAGGCATTGCCTCCAAGAGACGCTTTCGTGCTCCCTAGTCATGTGAACCAGAGGACAATGACATGAAGCAGCGACAATGAACAGGTTCGATGTGCCATTATCAAGTGCTGTTGAGAGTATCACCAAGTCCAACAGGCATATGAACAAAACCATTCTCATCTTCGTTAAGTGGCCACGAGTTTATGTGAGATTGTGAAAAGTGTGGCGTTTGTGATGGGAGGAGTCATTGTGTATTCCAGTATGTGCAGAGTGCCGATACTTTCGATCTTAGGAGGGTAAATTGACTGAATCTGTTCTCTCAGGAACATCACATGTCGCCCGAGACTTGCAAATCGTGGTCATGAATCTCCAGCGCAATAAGTCTAGTCAAGCATCTGAGAAGTATTTCAAACTCTCGTCTCGTTCGAATAGTCGAGCTAGAGGCATGTTGAGTTTGCTTCGACGATATGAAGAAACCTTTGAAGATCAGTACGCGTTAATGTCCAAAGAATATTTGAAAAGAGTGATTACTCTTTTTTCCAGTGGATTTAATGTGAGGCCTACCTGTGAGCGACAAGATTATCTTCCTGTTTTAGATAGTATTGTTTTCTTTGTTTCCATACTTGAAGACTGCCTCCTTTTACTGTCATAAAGACTATTTCTGGAGATCAAGATCGAATCAGCAACAGCCACGAAGGCCGATTCCAACGACTTGTTGGCCAAAGAATCAACCAAAAAAATCCATCGTGCATGAGGAACGGAAACTCTCACAAAATGGGTTAAACAGCAAAGTGCGAGGAGTTGAACTCAAGAACTCGGACTCTCGTGCCAACTCGAAGTTGGGTGCACAGCCAACTTGCAATGGAGCGCTGTATAAAATGCCTCATCGCTTAACATCTAGATATAGTGGAATGAAAGGTCGCAAAATGGTATTAACACCTGGTTACCCCACGATCAAACATCGGCATTTTCAAGCATGTCAGAGACTCACAACTATTGAGGATATATGACTGGATGAGCGACGACATGTCATGTAATGCAAGTGGTACCTTAATAGATCCGAATCTTATCACCGGTCAAACTTAACCCCATTGAATCCAGGCTGACAGTCCAAAACCCTAGAGACAAGAAATAATATACAGATGGTTTTCATGTTCTGTACCATTTCATTCATCTTTAGATTATACTTTATAAATACTCCACGCGTACCCACCGGAGTTTGACCATCCAAAACCAGGCAAAGGGCGAACCAGGGCTATAATAATCCAGTAAACCAGCTCACCGGATAAGCAAGAAGCCAAATATTGACGAGTCAATTCTCAAAACTCCGCGAACAAATTTGGAACCAGCCACTCCATAATCATATCATTGCTTGGTGAAGATGAATCGCCATGTTGGAAATGTACATGATGTATGTAGATTCTTGTGGCGGGCGAACTACATATGCGAATGATCCAGCTCCTCTCAGCCGCGTACTTAGAATTTTACCAGGAAAATTGTCTACAATACACTGCTTCTGAATTTTTTTCTTTTTGACTTTGAAGACTGCTTAACTCATTTGTTCCTACAGCTTGCCAATGGACCCGATTGCGGAGGAGGAATGTCCACAAAATCAACATCATAAGATCATACACGTCGGTTCAATCCCGGTCGTGGCAATCCAACGGCCATGGACGAGTTCCCTTGCTTCAATGATTGTAAGAACAGTAACAGATAATTAAGACTTAATGGAAATGTGTCTCATTAACCTCTGCGTTACTCGTTTCGGCATATAATTTGGTCATTTGAGTTGCTTGTATCGAAGGTGCTATTGGAGGCGATTATGCCAAGCTCGGAATCAACGTCTGCAGTAAGACCAGCATAACGGCTTCTTCCTCAAGTTGCCATGGGATTGGCCGTTAAACAACATTCTCTTCTTGCACAATGTCTCTGCTTACATGTTTCTCCTACAACCATTTCTACTGCAGAAGATAATATGAGCTACGTATGATAAAAGATTCACGTAAAAGCAGGCAAAAAAGAAATTTCAGAACCTGGAATCAATCACTTTCTTGTGAGCGTGACGAGCAGAAAACCATTGATCAGTGCATATCAGGACAAAAAGGACGATTGTGACACATTGATCAGTGCATATCAGGACAGAAAGAAGCATCTTTTTTATCGGGTTTGCTGCTGTTTGAGTACTATCATGCGACACTAATTTAAAAACGAACAAGGGTAACAAAGTACTTTGTAAATTACAACCATCAACCAATACTTGGGTTGCATTTGGACGTCCAAATTTCTAGTTAGGATAGGACTGCATAGGACATGATAATATGTCCTAGCATTTTGTCATATCCGTCTACTGCTTGGTGAACTGCATTTATAATGTTGGATAAGTAGAGGCAAAGCACAGCTGAGATTGACTCTGTTTTTCTGAAAAATCAAATTATTTTAGAAATTATTCAGTGATGAATTCTGATGAGTGAGTTATTACTGAGCAGAGATTTGTATCATCGAAATTCAGGCATGACATTGATCAAGCAGACCTAGTAGTACCAGGGTCTTAATTTGAAGTCAAATCCTTTAAAAATGGCCCGTTGGCCTTACTCATTGTCTTGTCAAGTGAGTAAACAAGTGTTTCAAAGGAGAGGCGGACATATGTGACGGTTGCCACCACCAAAGATATGGTGGAGAGGTGACCTGGCATGGCAGAAAGGTGGCCCGACGGTTGAGTAAAGGCGGTGGTTGTGGAAAAATATTGTTCACCTCATATCTACTTTCTTGAGAAATTCTATCCAAGTCTATCCCACTTCCTCTCTGGGATATTTTTATCTGGGCTATATCTTCTCTATTTTCCCTTTATCATATCCAAGACATCCACCAAACACATGATAGGATGATTTTTATCCTAACGACCAAACGCATAGAGTAAATTATGTAAGCGATTTGCAGTTTACTAATAGAAAACGTGTCACTCATAAAAACGAACTATTGTTGTTAACGTAAAAGGGGATTTCGACCTGGTAAATCGACTATTTTGTTAGAATGATATTGATATATAAACATTGGTGCTCATAAAATCTAAAGAATATTAATTATCTACTGTTGACACCTGATTTTTTTTACCATTTATTATTGTGATTTTTATTCTTTAAAATTAATTAAATATATCAAAAAAGGTCATAAAATCACAAAATCAACTTTGGAAGCCTTGGTTTAACCTTAGGAACCAATTTTGAACAAAAAATAGTTTTCGGTATTTTTAATATTTTTCGAGTTTATTTAATTATAAAAATACCCAAAAAATCAGAAAAATACCATTCGTGGTCAGAAAAATACCCAAAAATATTCGATAATTTTGTTTTAATTTCCTCTTCAAGTGTGTCACTTTAAATCTCAAAAATTCGGCTCGGGTCAATATGTTCCTTCACAAACATAAACCCGAACCGAGCCTAAAAAAAATCATTTTCGAGTCTTTTAGTTTTCAATTCTCACTTTTTATAAGCTATGACATTGGATTCTAAAGTCTTAAAGTGCAATTAGGTCAATTTGCCCTCCAATTTAATCAATTTTTACCAAAAGGGCTTAATTGCACATTTTTCTTTCAATTAGTCCCCGGTTTCACGGATGCATACGTATGCTCTACGTATTTATACGTCATACGTATTTATACGTTATGCATATTTGTACTGTTTGGTAACCTCTTTAACTCTTGTAATAATAATAATGGTTATTATTTTTAACACCTTTGTTAGTGCCTTTTTTTTAGCATTTTTGTATTGTGAGTGCTATTGCTAGTGCTATTTTTAAATAGCATTTTTTGTATTATAAATTGTGAGTGCTATTGTTAGTGCTATTTTTAAATGACATTTATTTATCATAAATTGTGAGTGCTATTGTTAGTGCTATTTTTAAATGGCATTTATTTATCATAAATTGTGAGTGCTATTATTAGATAGAATTTATAATTGTTAGTGCTATTTTTAAATAGCATTTTTGTATTATAAATTGTGAGTGCTATTGTTAGTGCTATTTTTAAATAGCATTTTTGTATTATAAATTGTGAGTGCTATTGTTAGTGCTATTTTTAAATGTCATTTATTTGTGAGTGCTATTTTTAGATAGAATTTATAATTGTTAGTGCTATTTTTAAATACAATTTATTGGAAGGTATTTTTGGCTATAAAAGGATGGCAAGAGTTTTGAGGTTGAGGGGGGAGACATTTTGTAGAGTGTGCAAATTTTTGAGAGCTTAGAGAGAAGAACACAAACACTCTCTATATTCTCATAATCTTGAGTGAGCAAAATATACTAAGTTCGGAATATTGATTCCGCATATTGCTAGCACAATTGTTGTGGAGTTATTAGTCGTCTCCCCGTTCGTCAATTGGTGGTGCGTCCGAACTAGATGCCTAACACTTGTGGAGACTGAGATCGAAGAACATCGAACCGACACCTCCGTTCAAGCACGCTACGAGAGGTAATCTATTTACTCCCTTTGAGACTTTGTGATTTTTTTCGATTGAAATGCACGAAGTACGCCTCTGGAGATACATGTATGGGTTGTTATTTATTTCCGCTACGTGTTACGTGGATCCCAACAGTGGTATCAGAGCCAATCCTTAGGTGTTTTCGTGCATTTAATTGATTTTTTGCAATTTTTGCAATACTATGGCCAATATGTATTAACGAATTGTTCGTCTTACATGGCTAATGGAGGTTGATTATTTTATATGATAAATTAATCAACGTAGCAAAAATTGAGACTAAATCAATTTTGAATCGAAAATTTATGGCTATCTTATTTTACGTAAAAATTCTAAATATGATTCAACGTAGAATTTTTATTGTGCCTTCCTAAGTTTTAAATTGTGAATTTATTACTTACGTGGAAGGGTGGTGATCATGGAAAAATCCCTAATCAATGTGATTGATGTATGTATGAATGTATGGTGATTATTTATATATTTGGGGTTGTAATTATTAAATGGAGGCTGCGTACTCCTTTTATTTTTCATGTAATCTTTATTTTTAGCATAGTCAATTGTTGATGTAAATGCTACGAGGATTACGTGGAGGAGCCTTTTAAGTCGGCGAGCTCTTTGGGGCCCGATTCTTGAAGAGTTCAAGAAACCAAGAAGGAGAGAAGAGCGGCTCTCCGTTATTAAAATATTAAAATGATTAAATGTGGTCTCATTGGCTCGAGACCCATTAAATCATAATTCCATGATCACCACGTAGGATAGATGTTTATGTGATTGACATCTATTTTTTTTTTTATGATTACGTGAGCATGTTAAACTGGTTAATGTGCAAAGTCGGACTTACCTCACCCAAAATTGCGCCTGCATGAAATCCTAGTTAGGGAAAATCACTCGCGTTAGGTACCGAAAGGGCGTTGGTAATGACATCAACGTAACCAAGTCCCCGAACTCAAAATCTCTGGTTCCGCAGAATTGATCGATCTCTCCCAATCGGTCAATAAGGTTTCCGGTCTACCCTCCAAGAAAGACCGGTGGCGACTCCAAAAACATGCACACATTGCACATGCCACCACGACCACACTGAAGGTCGAAAGCGATCGACTCCTATTGTCGAGCCCATTAAAAGAAAACTCCCGCCGCGATTTGGTATGGGCCTGGGAGGGCCCGCGCCGATCCAAAGCCCACGAGGTCCGCGATCGGTAACCCATTAGCCGCGTCCGCCTTTCGGACGGGTCGCGACAGCTGGCGACTCCGCTGGGGACTTTGTGTTCTAGAACCTATGGTTCTAGACCCTAAGTGGACTTAGGCCGTAATTAAAACGCTGAGTGATTTTTCTAACCATGCAGGCGCTCGTGAAGGTGAGGTAAGTCCGCTTACGATAGGTGTTATATGTTTTTGCAGATTGGAGAAATAAGGGGTGTAGTCCGTGATTAACATTGTCTTATGCAGATTGGGCGTAGGAATGTATGTTGTGTGGATGATTTGAAGTGCTGATTGATAAACTGCTATGCATGAATTGCATTGTGATGATCACAACACGTGGACACACACAACCGCGCCTAAAACCCCGGGCGTCGCCTATAGGAACACAATAGAAGGAATTGAAAATGGAATCTCCGTGAGGAAAAACGCGGGGTAATCCACTTTTCAATTTCGCTCGCTTCGAACTATGGATCGAGTCCCAATGCAACGATAGCTGTGCAATGGAATCGGCTCTTTCTAGAACTCGAAGTGGGAACCTTAACCTTAGGTGCCAAACCCTCTGATTTTTAGAAGTTCACCATAACTTGTCTCATGCGCATGTCTTTGGGCGGTTGGTACACCTAAAACCGCACATAAGTCGACGAGTTTGGTTGGTAAGACTCTCTATACCTCGAATCTATTACAGTTCATATAAATATAGGCATTTCATTCATTGCATTCTGGTGATTAGATTAAATGCCATTTCAAGGATAGATGTGTGTGTTTTTCCCAAACGTCCTTGATAGAAGACGAAGAGGATGATATCCCATGACAAGCACCGAGTGAGCAACAAAGGAGCCTACTATGGACATTATTGAGATATCGTCCAATGAAGATGACGAGTTGGGGCAAGTGATCCGGAAGTCACAGATCGAACTTGGGGCATCCTTAAACGTTAGGATCACATTCCTTTGTTTCATTTTCCATTGCTAGTCCTCTTGTATAGGGTTTACTTTTATCGAGGCTTTCTCTATCTCACCCCTTAGAGTGATTGTATTAGGGATCTATTGGTGGAACTTGGTTGTATTTCTTTTGACAGGTCATGGGAATGTGATAGTGGCATTTTCTCTAATCATCCGAATACTCCCAAGTCAAGTTTATAATTCCTTTAGAGAAAATTAAAATTGGAAATCTTGCACGACCTTTTTGGTCATATAGGGTAATCCAACCCCAATTTCGCTAGAAGGAATTATACACTTGAATTGGTCCATGCATATTTTACGTCGCTGGTAATCCACGATAATTGATCGAGAATATCGGCGTTGTTTTGAATTTAATGACGAGATAGATGTCCAAATTACTCTCGTTCTTAACAAAACGGCCTTGATTTGGATGCCGTATCTTCAATTAAATTTAAAACACGTTATTATGCCTCGCACTTTTGAGTAATTCGTTCCTCTCGAAATTGATCAAAAGCGATTATTGTGAATTACATTCCTTTCAATAGTATGCTTTCTTTCGAGGAATATTGATAAAAACTTTTCGCGCAAGATTAAAACCCTTGTAAAAGTTCTTGTCCTTATTAATCATGGGCAAGCATAGGATTGAAAGGGGTTTTTGATTTCTTTTTCAAATTATTCCTTCTGATTCTGTCTTTTTATTTGCAGGTAAAAAAAAATAGGTAATAGAGAGAAATCTTTTCCTGGACAAGTCTAAGGCTATTATCTCATCTGATCATGAGCGAGTTATAAAACCAGGACATATTTGCTCGGCTTACTGATATTATGGTTCGGCTCACCCAAGTTGAAGATGTTCGGATGCTCGAAGAAATGAACCATACAGAAGTTAAAACACACACACAAGAGTTCTCATTTATTTTGCTCAGTGGAGGGTTTTCAAAAGCAGGTCATACAATTCGGGGTAGAAAAGTAAAGCCGAAGTGAGCCCTAATTAACGACACGAAGGAGCCCAACTGACCCTCCATGTTATTAATGCTCTGCTCATACTCCCAACTCCGCATGTCATGGTCGGCAAGCCTGAGGAGAAGACTTTTGCATTCTCCCTTAACTTCGGCGACCTTGGCCTCATGTTCTTCGGCGATTGTTTCCAGGTCTCGAACCAGTCCATTCCCGCGAGCTATGTCCGCGGTTATTTTGTCGAGCCGTTCTTCCTGCCAGTCGCTCTGAAGCCTCAACAGGACATTGCGGCGGTCATGCTCGCCGGTGGTCAGGGATAGGGCCAATTGCTCCACCAGATTTCTCCTCTCGCGAAGCAACGTCGCGACCCGCTCATTAGCAAACTCGACGGCCTTTTTGTAACTATCGGCCAGATAGTTGGTCAGCACCAAATGATCAGATCGATCCTCATAACGAGCTCGCAAGACGCGAGCCACGAGAACCTCCCGATTAGCAGCACGGTAGGCCTCTAAGGAGTGTGCAAAGAGAGTCGGGAAAATTCTATATTCCCTCCCCAGTGTAGTACCTTCGAGAGAAGTGGTATCAAGGTCCTCGAGCAGGACACGGATTTCATCCTCGGTCGCAGAATGATCGGTTATGTGTGCGTAACCGCGACCCAGTAGGTTATAAAGCTTTTCCCACTGGGCCAAGACATCAGTTGAAAAAGTGCGTACGGGAGAGGAGGCCATTTGCGTTGGGTTGGCTTGAGAATAAGACGAGTTTGACAGAGGGATTAGAAGGAAGAAGCTGATTATGCGAGAACGTTAACCTTCCATACATTAATTCCTCATTTTATAGCAACTCGAGGATGATGAAGGGTCTCAGTAATAATGCCGGTGGAGCCCAGTTAGGGGGTAAAGCAGGAGGTCCCCTCACGAGAACCATTGGATTCGTTTCGGTCCGCGATTTCCGGCTCATCAATTAAAAGATGTAAAAGATTTGTCGGGATCACCATTATTAGAGTTAGGTGGGAGGTAAGCGCAACTATCGAAGAGAGCCCTAACAGGATTTGGCAGTCCCATCACGATTGAAAAGCTAAGCGAGAAATTCAAAGTCTTGAGGGGGAACGTTTGCCTAATGATGCTTGAAGAGCGTCTCCTGAACATACGAAGTCACTCGAAGAAAACTTTATAGGGAGTGAGCATACATGAGAGAGTGGAGAACTCTGAGTGGGCAAGAACCAATCAAACATTTCTCAATCCAACATATTTAAGAGGTTATTGTCAGCTGCTAGAGGCGACTGACTCAAAAATCTCAGAAATTGAACTACAGAGGGATCTCGAAGATTCCAAGATCAAGTCTAACGCCAAAACCATGGAGCCCAACACTTCTGGCAACGGAAATCAAGATCACGGCGACGACGACAACGACATCCACGATGTTCAACTCGGGAAAAGAAGACGTCCTCACCAATACTCTCAGGAGGAAACCCAAATGCTGGAAACCCTTTTCAGTAAAAGCCATTACATGAAAAAGAAGTGGAGAATTGAATTGAGCCGGGAGTTGGGGATTAATCAGTCGAGGATCCAGTTTTGGTTTCAAAATAGGAGATCCAAATCGAAGGCTCAACGCAAACGTCAGGTGGTCGAGATTTTAAAGGAAGAAAACCAAAAGCTGCGAACAGAAAACATGAGGTATGAAAAAGCTCTCAATATTACCGTTTGCCCTCATTGCGATAACCTCGTCGCCCTCGGTAAGATATTCCCCGATAAGCCTCACGCGATGATTGAAGACGTTCATTTACCACCCTACTCCCTCGGGGCATCTCCTGCTCAACCAGATTTTGCCGGAGTCACGCATGAGCAGGATGATCCTACGAAGATGATACAAATGCCTCCTGGGGGATGGGATTTGCATCGCTTTGATTGGAGTTACAGTTTCAAGGAGCTGGATGTTACCGCCGACCAGCTCAAAGCATATCAGCCTCATGCACAACAATTTTCGATAGGGTCGGGTCCTGCTGGAGATGAGTTAATCAGTCGTCAAGCCATCGATGCAATTTTGGGCCACGATAAGAGGAGGTTCGCTTGGCCCCCTGAATTGCATTCCAGATTCCTAGACGTGGTTCACCAAATGGGGATCGACTCAGCAACTCCGACGCGCATATTTAAGGCCATGAATGTACCGGGGCTTAGTAAGGAGTTGGTCAGGAATCACCTTGCTGCCTACAGAAAGCTATTAAAACAACGTCGAGCGGAGCTAAACCGGGAGGAATCCGTCTCGAGCTCAAAAGCTAGGGGCGACCGCCATTGTAATGCTCAGGCATCAAGAGATACCCGGCCAAATCTAAGCATCAATCAAGCTAGCAACCCGACCACCGGCAAACTGAAAGCTGATCAGAATGTCCTCCCGGGCCATTTCAACATTTCTCAAGAGCGCGTGTCACGAGTACAGCGAGTGCGAACTCCTCCATTCGAGCAGCAGTCGGCTGGTGCTTTGCCTGCCGCTGGTCAACCCACGACAGACGATTTCTTCGATGAGGGGCTCGATGCCTTGTTCAATCAGTGGGAAGCTGGCATGCTTGGACAGCCATGATCTAGCACCTGACTCGGGGCACGATGGGTCGGTCACTACGAACACCCATAGAAAGAAGAACATGTTCACGAGTAGATCACTCATTTTATCGTTGTAAAGTTCCTACGGGAACATTTTTCTTTAATGACTATAGTTAAACCAACGCTATCGACGAACATCGTCATGCTCAGTTGTGATGATCCCTTGTTAGATTAAGTCTGAAACCAGAGACGGTCTTTAAAATTTTGAGTGGCCACGAACTCATTCCTCACCAAGCGCCCGGTATGCTGAAATGAAGAGTAACAACATGCACATGGAAAATGCCACTTTCATTTGAACGATGAAAAGGGGTTGAGAGAAGATCATAGCGTTAATTCCCATGGAGCTAAATGAATTAAACGGAGTCATTAATTGCGGGTCCACCGCTGCTCCCCACGTTCTCGGGCCTAGCAAATCATAAAAGGCGCCGAAAGATTGTAGACCCACCACTTTGAAGACTGAACTAGGGGACGAGCGCAATACTCGATGAAACCGAATCAATGCAAGAGAGTTTGTGATCCTATCACGAGGAAAAAGAAAGGGGAATACAGATGATGAGTAATTGCAGGATCTCGGGAGGAGCGCTTGCTTGCTGGTCTTCATATGCAGCCTGAAGGATGGTTCCAGGACACGCACAATCACTTGAGAAAATTTCTAGAGTGAGCAAACACGTAAGAGCGAATTGAGAAAGCTGAGTGAACTAGATCAGCCCGAGATACCCCGATCCATCATGTTTAAAAGTTATTCCCATCTGCTAGAAACGCCCGACCTGGACATTTCTGAGCACGAACTGCTGGGAGACTTTGAAGATCCTGGAGCTGAATCCTGCCCGAAGGCCATAGAGACTGACTCCTCCAGCGATGAAATTCTAGGTTTCAGCTACGAAGAAGGAGTATACAATGATGACCGGAGTCGGAAAAGGAAGCAACTACAACGCCACACTCCAGGCCAAATCCGAGAGCTCGAAGCTTTCTTCAATGAATGCCCCACTCCAAGCAGACAACAGAAAATGGAGTTGAGCCGAAAAATAGGATTGGAGCTTTCGAAGGTCAAGTTTTGGTTCGCCAACAAACGAACCCGGGTGAAACAGCAATACGCAGACCATGAGTTACTGGTCCTGAAGGAGGAGAATGAGAAGCTTCAAGCTGAAAGCGCGAGATATAAGGAAGCTCTGACCAAGGCCACCTGCCTTAATTGTGGTAATCCTGTTGTCCTCGGCGAGGTGTTCCTCGATGAACCGTCCCTGTTGACGAATAACGCTCAGCTGTTACCGTATTCTCCACAGCATTTTCCGACACAACCAGATATCGCCGGAGATCTGCATGAGCAAGTCAACACCATAGGATCAACACCAACATCCTCTGAGAAATGGGATATGAATCATCACAGGGGGAGTTCTCTCAATGACGAACTCGCTGTCACAGCCAGCCAATCCAAAGTCGGTGAGTCCCTCCCTGGACAACTTTTGAAACGACTAGATCCCGTAGAGAATAGCTACCGAAGTATTGACGATATTTTGGGTGATAAGAGAACAAGGTTTTACTGGACCTATGAACTTCACACCAAATTTGTTGATGCAATTCGAGAGCTGGGAGTTGATTCGGCTAGCCCACTACGCATACTCGAGATTATGAATGTGCCGGGGCTCTCTAGAATTAACGTCGAGTCTCACCTCAAGTACTATAGGAGATTGCTAAGGGATGGAAGGATAGCGTTAAACCATCATAAAGCCAGTTGGAGCTCAAGTGCCGGGCAGAGTTACAACCACAATGATTGGAGAGCCGAGAGCACCCAACCGTGTTTCAGCAATGACGGGACCAGCAGTCGTGTCAGCGACTCCTCTAACCCAAATCAGAATGCTCCGCCGAGCTATCTCAATACTCCTCAAGAGTATATACCGCAGTTCCAGCACATAGGGATTCCTCAGTTTGAGCGCGATTCAATCATTAATGCTGTCCCTGAAGCGGATCTGGCATTGGTAGAGAGTGCACATATAAACCTGCCGATCATTGGAGGAAGTTCCAATTCGAGGGGTCAAGTTGCTCACGGCGAGAGCAAAGAGAGGAATCCCTCGCCTGCAGTCGACGACAGCCAATCTGGGCACCAAAGGCTAGAAAGAACAGGCGATTTCCTTGAGGAGGAGCTGGACACTTGGATCAATACTCTTCAGGAATGTATGTCTCGACCCCAACAGGGCAATGATGAAGGTTCCAGCTCAAAGACTCCAGTTCCTCACAATGAAGGCGATGAAGGAAATCTGCCCCCAACAATTGTTGATACCCAACTTGAACATCAATGGCTCGAAGACCCGAGCAATTTCCTTGGCGATGAGTTCAATCTTTGGCTCGATCAATTTGGAGCCGGAGGGCCATCGCAGTGGTGACGCAAGGCAGGTGACCAAACGTCTGATGCAAGGCATGGTTACTCGATGAAAAATGCTTAGACGAAAGGGGTGGAACACTCCTATTGAATATGTTGTTGATCGCACTGTAAGGTTCCCACGGGAACATCTTTCATTAATGTCTAGAACTAATTGCGCGTGAGTGTCAACATCACCCTTTGAGCATCTTCAAGCCGAGGGCCGTGGATTAATCGCTTAATCCGTGGAGCAAGTTCCCCGAACAATGACTATCACCGGCGGAGTATAATGGGATCTACCCCTTCAATACGAAATACGTTTGGCCGCGAAGCCACCTATTTGGTAAAACGATGTATCGTTCCTAAACGATCTTCAATCGAATACCGAAGTAATGTCTCATTTCTTTCCCTTCTCAGGTGATAAACGTGGATAAATCACTCAAGGAGCCATTTGTTCGAATAACAGAACAGACGTTGCCTAACTGGGGGCAGATGAACCATTGATGTTGCAAACACTCCAAGAATGGATAGGCGGATTTGATAGATGTTGTTCATATCAATACGCAATATCAGAACGGGATGAGAACCAAGAGTAAAGTTGTATCGTTCCAATTTGTCTTGAATTTGAGAATATGAATTGATACTCGTTATTTATCCTTGACAGGGGAATCGCCTTACAGACGAACAGGTTTTCACATCCCATGTATTACCCGTTAGAATACATGACCAAGGGTAAATTGTATCGTTCTAATTTTTTGAAAAATTCGTGAACGTACAATAACATGTTTCTTCCGCATTTTCAGGATCTCCAGCCGCGGGGGACAGGTAAGTATCCCTTTCCCCAATCCATTGAAGATGTTAAATAAAAAACAGAGAGAAAAAGAAAAGCTTTCAGAATCTAATGTCTAGAAAAGACATAGAATTCAAACTTCATTGGCATTCATGTCTTAAAACAGGAGGTTATCTGAACATGAATAAGAACATGCATGGTGCATCATAAAATCCCCTTGACGGGTAAAATTTTTGGAGAAAATGAAAGAGATTTTTTCCAATCAAAAGTTCAAAGCTTTTAAAAGGACGTTTTCTCAAAAGAAAAGAGGCAAAGCCTAGTCCAAACACGTCCTACACACACTGGAGAGAAGTGGAGCGGATCAGATAGCAAAATCTGGACCTACGGAAGTAGGGATTATTCGCAACGATTACATGGGTTGGGATGACGGAGGCATTCGTTTCATATCCCTCAAACACTACAGGTGACCGTTGATAAACCCTTTGAACGACGGTTTTCATTCTTAACCCTGTCAAGAACCACCCCACATCGGGGCAAAATGGAGGTGAGTCCAGCGGTATCAGGAGAAAATGGTTAGAAATTTTCTTGCTCGGACTAACATCAATCTTTGTGTGTTGTTTATATGGTAATCCAAGTGCCATAGGATGACGAGAAGCATTCATTTCTCTATCCCACACACCATATCCTTTGCACAACCAAGTTGAGCCTGCAAATTCATTTCATAAACCCCTGTTGGTGATCATGGGATGTTTCAAGATGGAAACTGCATCACTCCAAGAACGGAAGAAATCAAGAGATGGGATTTATAGAAAAATCTCATATCGGCGTTTAAATGTGCTATGATTCAAGTTGTATATCTAGCACAATTTTCTGAACATCGTAGTTCCAAAGGAAAAGAAAAGGCGGGATTTCAACAAAGAAAAAAATCCCCAGCATCAAGAAAAAGCAAAGTGCCTGGTAAAAGCAAGGCCGATGCTCGTGAAAACTGTTTGATTGATCCCCAATAAAGCCTAGTTGGGAAGAGAGAAAAACCCATAAAGGAGTCAGATCAAGAAGACTGCTCCCCAAATGATGTCAGCCGTGGTGCACACCTCAAAAGCGGTTGCACACCTCAAAAATGGAAGATGCAGAATGGAAAAAACATGTGACAAATTGGCAATGATCACCAATGTCAAATCCTTCGTGATTTCTGGGCCAAAAACAAGCCTTTTTCTGTCCCCAATCCTACCAATGTTACAACCCTGAAACAGTCTTCTCTGACTAAGACACTTGGGTTAACATATAGCTTAGCTCGAAGAAGTACGAGCAAGACTCTTTCTTTCTCATTTTTGCAAGGTTCTTGACTTGTAAACCCGGAGCAGATGGTGAAGATTTTCATTCGATGGCCTCGACTCCAAAGCGGGTCCCCCTTGAAAACCAATATCCAAGCCCAACATTACGGTCCCGTGGAAGACCTCCCGACCGATCAAAATGTATGCGCTGCGAATGAGCCTAAAACCTAGGCACAGGTCAGTAGGGAATTGAGTGCATCCCCTAAAAATCATCACCTCAAAACAGGTGAGATGGCCTCCTTGTCGAGAAATATTCCAATTGATGTTTTGAGCAAACTCTTTTTGGAAATTTTCAAACCGTTGATCCAGATTTTCCATACAAGGGATTTGTGATCACATTTGCATGTTTTGGATAACCTCCAGCATCAAAATGCACATCTCATGACTAAAGCTTAAGTCATAAAATTTTGTCAATTGGACAATTGCTGTCTTCTCAAAGATTACCAATATTTTCTTGGGGAAGAGAAACCCTTAAAAAAAAAAATTTCCTTTTCAAAATCAGACAGTCTCATTGGACGTGGAGAACCCTCGTCATGAGACCCCTTTTCAAAATTTAGGTAGTCTCATCGGACGTGGAGAACCCTCGTCATGAGACCCCTTTTCAAAAATCAAGCAGTCTCATCGGACGTGGAGAACCCTCGTCATGAGACCCCTTTTCAAAATTTAGGTAGTCTCATCGGACGTGGAGAACCCTCGTCATGAGACCCATTTTCAAAAATCAAGCAGTCTCATCGGACGTGGAGAACCCTCGTCATGAGACCCGTTTTCAAAATTCAGGTAGTCTCATCGGACGTGGAGAACCCTCGTCATGAGACCCCTTTTCAAATATCAAACAGTCTCATCGGACGTGGAGAACCCTCGTCATGAGACCCCTTTTCAAAAATCAAGCAGTCTCATCGGACGTGGAGAACCCTCGTCATGAGACCCCTTTTCAAAATTCAGGTAGTCTCATCGGACGTGGAGAACCCTCGTCATGAGACCCCCTTTTCAAAATTCAGAAAATCTCATCGGACGTGGAGAACCCTCGTCATGAGACCCCTTTTCATTTAGGCAGTCTCATCGGACGTGGAGAACCCTCGTCATGAGACCCCTTTTCAAAGTCAAAACTGATGGTAGACACCGCCTGAAGGGTCAAACAAAGGTAGATACCGCCTGAAGGGTCAAATGAAGGTAGATACCGCCTGAAGGGTCAAATCAAGGTAGATACCGCCTGAAGGGTCAAAGCAAGGTAGAAACCGCCTGAAGGGTCAAAATATGGTAGATACCGCCTGAAGGGTCAAATCAAAGGTAGATACCGCCTGAAGGGTCAAAATCATGGTAGATACCGCCTGAAGGGTCAACCCATGGTAGATACCGCCTAAAGGGTCAACACAAGGTAGAAACCGCCTGAAGGGTCTACTTAAGGTAGAAACCGCCTGAAGGGTCAAAACAAAGGTAGAAACCGCCTGAAGGGTCAACTTAAGGTAGAAACCGCCTGAAGGGTCAAACAAAGGTAGAAACCGCCTGAAGGGTCCACTCAAGGTAGAAACTGCCTGAAGGGTCGACCAAAGGTAGAAACCGCCTGAAGGGTCAAAACAAAGGTAGAAACCGCCTGAAGGGTCAACCAAAGGTAGAAACCGCCTAAGGGTCAAATCGAGGTAGATACCGCCTGAAGGGTCAACTGAAGGTAGAAACCGCCTGAAGGGTCAACTCAAGGTAGAAACCGCCTGAAGGGTCAAACCAAGGTAGAAACCGCCTGAGGGATCACATTAATGGTAGAAACCGCCTGAAGGGTCACATATGGTAGAAACCGCAATAAGGGTCAATTCATTGGTAGAAACCGCCATAAGGGTCAACTCATTGATAAAAATCGCAGTAAGGATCAACACAAAGGTCTGATCCACCATACGGATCAAAATCCTTGGCAAATCCCAAAGCGTGGGATGCGCCTTCCTTAGGTTCCTACAAGTTAGGAATCCCATCATGGTATGACCTACCATACAGGTCAGAGCTTAATCTCCCTAGGATATTCTGAATGACGAGTCCTAGGCATCTTCTTGAAAGTCGTCGCAACCGGCAGCATCCGACAGGTGAGCTTCAGGTAAGCCTCTCTCACTCCGGCCCATGTTCAAATTGTTAGAGCAAACCGGGGATTGATTTGAGCTTTTATCAATAGGCTTAAGGATCCGATGTCATAACATTTCTTCTCTTATTTTCCCAGTTGAGTCGGTTAGGAATCAGGTGCCACCTTATCTTTGAGAGAAACCTCTAACGAGATTCCTCTCAAAGAGGGGCAGCTGTTGACACCTGATTTTTTTTACCATTTATTATTGTGATTTTTATTCTTTAAAATTAATTAAATATATCAAAAAAGGTCATAAAATCACAAAATCAACTTTGGAAGCCTTGGTTTAACCTTAGGAACCAATTTTGAACAAAAAATAGTTTTCGGTATTTTTAATATTTTTCGAGTTTATTTAATTATAAAAATACCCAAAAAATCAGAAAAATACCATTCGTGGTCAGAAAAATACCCAAAAATATTCGATAATTTTGTTTTAATTTCCTCTTCAAGTGTGTCACTTTAAATCTCAAAAATTCGGCTCGGGTCAATATGTTCCTTCACAAACATAAACCCGAACCGAGCCTAAAAAAAATCATTTTCGAGTCTTTTAGTTTTCAATTCTCACTTTTTATAAGCTATGACATTGGATTCTAAAGTCTTAAAGTGCAATTAGGTCAATTTGCCCTCCAATTTAATCAATTTTTACCAAAAGGGCTTAATTGCACATTTTTCTTTCAATTAGTCCCCGGTTTCACGGATGCATACGTATGCTCTACGTATTTATACGTCATACGTATTTATACGTTATGCATATTTGTACTGTTTGGTAACCTCTTTAACTCTTGTAATAATAATAATGGTTATTATTTTTAACACCTTTGTTAGTGCCTTTTTTTTTTAGCATTTTTGTATTGTGAGTGCTATTGCTAGTGCTATTTTTAAATAGCATTTTTTGTATTATAAATTGTGAGTGCTATTGTTAGTGCTATTTTTAAATGACATTTATTTATCATAAATTGTGAGTGCTATTGTTAGTGCTATTTTTAAATGGCATTTATTTATCATAAATTGTGAGTGCTATTATTAGATAGAATTTATAATTGTTAGTGCTATTTTTAAATAGCATTTTTGTATTATAAATTGTGAGTGCTATTGTTAGTGCTATTTTTAAATAGCATTTTTGTATTATAAATTGTGAGTGCTATTGTTAGTGCTATTTTTAAATGTCATTTATTTGTGAGTGCTATTTTTAGATAGAATTTATAATTGTTAGTGCTATTTTTAAATACAATTTATTGGAAGGTATTTTTGGCTATAAAAGGATGGCAAGAGTTTTGAGGTTGAGGGGGGAGACATTTTGTAGAGTGTGCAAATTTTTGAGAGCTTAGAGAGAAGAACACAAACACTCTCTATATTCTCATAATCTTGAGTGAGCAAAATATACTAAGTTCGGAATATTGATTCCGCATATTGCTAGCACAATTGTTGTGGAGTTATTAGTCGTCTCCCCGTTCGTCAATTGGTGGTGCGTCCGAACTAGATGCCTAACACTTGTGGAGACTGAGATCGAAGAACATCGAACCGACACCTCCGTTCAAGCACGCTACGAGAGGTAATCTATTTACTCCCTTTGAGACTTTGTGATTTTTTTCGATTGAAATGCACGAAGTACGCCTCTGGAGATACATGTATGGGTTGTTATTTATTTCCGCTACGTGTTACGTGGATCCCAACAGTGGTATCAGAGCCAATCCTTAGGTGTTTTCGTGCATTTAATTGATTTTTTGCAATTTTTGCAATACTATGGCCAATATGTATTAACGAATTGTTCGTCTTACATGGCTAATGGAGGTTGATTATTTTATATGATAAATTAATCAACGTAGCAAAAATTGAGACTAAATCAATTTTGAATCGAAAATTTATGGCTATCTTATTTTACGTAAAAATTCTAAATATGATTCAACGTAGAATTTTTATTGTGCCTTCCTAAGTTTTAAATTGTGAATTTATTACTTACGTGGAAGGGTGGTGATCATGGAAAAATCCCTAATCAATGTGATTGATGTATGTATGAATGTATGGTGATTATTTATATATTTGGGGTTGTAATTATTAAATGGAGGCTGCGTACTCCTTTTATTTTTCATGTAATCTTTATTTTTAGCATAGTCAATTGTTGATGTAAATGCTACGAGGATTACGTGGAGGAGCCTTTTAAGTCGGCGAGCTCTTTGGGGCCCGATTCTTGAAGAGTTCAAGAAACCAAGAAGGAGAGAAGAGCGGCTCTCCGTTATTAAAATATTAAAATGATTAAATGTGGTCTCATTGGCTCGAGACCCATTAAATCATAATTCCATGATCACCACGTAGGATAGATGTTTATGTGATTGACATCTATTTTTTTTTTTATGATTACGTGAGCATGTTAAACTGGTTAATGTGCAAAGTCGGACTTACCTCACCCAAAATTGCGCCTGCATGAAATCCTAGTTAGGGAAAATCACTCGCGTTAGGTACCGAAAGGGCGTTGGTAATGACATCAACGTAACCAAGTCCCCGAACTCAAAATCTCTGGTTCCGCAGAATTGATCGATCTCTCCCAATCGGTCAATAAGGTTTCCGGTCTACCCTCCAAGAAAGACCGGTGGCGACTCCAAAAACATGCACACATTGCACATGCCACCACGACCACACTGAAGGTCGAAAGCGATCGACTCCTATTGTCGAGCCCATTAAAAGAAAACTCCCGCCGCGATTTGGTATGGGCCTGGGAGGGCCCGCGCCGATCCAAAGCCCACGAGGTCCGCGATCGGTAACCCATTAGCCGCGTCCGCCTTTCGGACGGGTCGCGACATCTACTAAAAAATTTATAGAGGTAAAATAATTATTTTGTTCGTAAGTGACAACCGATATTTGAGACAACTTGTAATGCATGCATGCTGGGCTTTTTAGCCCTGGTCCAGCCCATTTATCCCTTGTTTTAGTTACTCTACTAGGGCAACATTTCAGCAACATATATACACACACGAGAGAAGAAAAACGCAGAAAATAGAAAGCACCGAGAGAGAAAAACAGTGCAGATTTTTCTGAAAACTAATTTGTCCAGCGGTGATCAACTCGACAATCGGAGGTCTTCCTGTGGTCCGATTGGGCTGAAATTTTGTCAGCAGTTTCAAGACTCGTTGTTCTTGATTCTGTACTGTTGAATCATGATTTGAAGGTCTTTACTGCAGCTTTTTGTGGACGTTTCCAAACTATAAATTTGGGGTGTTTTTCATTCGGTTCTCTCGTTTAAGGTGTTGTTGTTGCTTGATCTCCACTTATAGTTTGGAATTTTATTGTCGTTGTATTTAGCGAGGTTTTGTGCCTAAACGATTAATATATAGTGGAGATTCAGGTGGACTTCGTGATCGGTCTCGTGATTTTTATCCTTCGTATTGAAGGAGTTTTCACGAAAAAATTCTGGTGTTATATTTTCTCAGAGTTTCTATATTTCCATTGGTTGTGCTTGATTCGGTTTCTCACAGGATTAGTCAAAGAGGGAAAGTTATCCATTGTTTTTCCCAACATAGTGGTATCAGAGCATTGTTTTTTTACTAACGATGGAACCGAATATGAGTAGGATGATTAGTTTGAATGGAAAGAATTATCATGTATGGAGAGGAAAAATGAAAGATATACTATATGTAAAACGGTGGCATTTACCGATATTTGCTGATGCTAAACCTAATAATATGAGCGATGTCAATTGAAATCTTGACCACAAAAATGTGTGTGGATTTACTCGACAATTCGTCGATGATAATATTTTGAATCACATCAGCAAAGAATCACATGTTATGACTTTGTGGAATAAACATGAGTCATTGTATGCACGGAAGACTGGCAACAACAAAATATGTTTGATTAAACAATTATGGAGTTGCATTATAGAGATGACCAATCTATATCAGACCATTTGAATGAGTTTCAAGAAGTGATAGATAAACTTAATGCCATGAATATTAAATTTGATGATGAAGTGCCAGGACTTTGGCTGCTATGTACCTTATCGGAATCTTGTGAGACTTTTCGTATGTCTTTGATTAATGTTGCACCTGATGTTATTGTTACCATGGATTTTGCAAAAACTGGCGTTCTTAATGAAGAGATGAGAAGAAAAACACATGGTTCTTCCTCTCATTCGGAAGCTTTAGTTGTTGAAAGCATGGGCAAAAGTCAGAGTAGAGGTTCGAAAGGTAGATACAAGAGCCGAAGCAAGTCAAGATCATGGAAGAAGACTATTAATGTCATCACCGCGGTAAAATGGATCATATGAAGAAAAATTATTTCTAGCTGAAAAATGAGAAGAAAAATGGCAATGAAAATAATGAGAGAAGAGATAATGGTAGTGATGATCGGGTGGCAACTGCTATTGATGAACTTGTTATTGTTTGCTATGATGATAATGTTAATTTTGCTTGTGATGATTCAAACTGGGTTATTGATAGTGGAGCTTCTCTTCATATTACCTATAGGAAATAGTTCTTTACATCCTACAGGTCAGGAAATTTTGGTATCTTAAGGATGGGTAATGACGGTTTGGCTGATGCTGTCGGCATATGAGATGTGTGCTTGGAGACTAATACCGGAGCAAAACTAATTCCGAAAGATATTAGACATGTTCCTGATATTCGTCTAAATCTGATTTCAACTGGAAAGCTTGATGATGCAGGATTTTGTAGTACTTTTGACAATGGACAATGGAAACTCACCAGAAGCTCATTAGTTGTGGCTAGAGGTATGAAACAATCTTCCTTATATTTATTTCAGGTTAAGATTTTCAAGGACATGTGTAATGTTGTGGAAGAAAAGAATACAACTGCATTATAGCACAAGAAGCTTAGTCACATAAGTGAGAAAAGAATTGGCTTGTTAGCTAAAAAGGGTATACTCTTTGGAGTAAAATGTGCAAGACTTGAGAAGTGTGCACATTGTTTAGCAGGAAAACAACGAAGAGTTTCCTTTAAGAGTCATCTGTCTTCGAGAAAATCAAAGTTGCTAGAACTTATACATTCAGATGTTTGTGGTCCAATAAAACCACTAACACTTGGTGGTGCAGCCTACTTTGTAACATTCATCGATAACCATTCAAGAAAATTATGGGTTTATTTCTCGAAGACGAAGGATCAAGTGTTAGATGCATTCAAACAATTTTAGGTATCAGTTGAAAGACAAACTGGAAAGAAGTTGAAATGTATTCGTTCAGACAACGATGGTGAGTATATCGGATCATTTGATGAATAATACAGGCAACATGGGATTCGACATCAGAAGACACCTCCTAAAACACCTCAGTTAAATGGTGTAGCAGAAAGAATGAACAGAACATTGATTGAGAGAGTCAGATGTTTGATTTCAGATGCAAAATTACCAAAATCCTTTTAGGGCGAGGTTTTGAGTACAATGGTAGTTATCAACATATCTCCCTCTACTACTTTAGATGGTGATGTTCCAAACAGAGCTTGGTTTGGAAAGAAAATTTCATATGATCATCTAAAGGTATTTGGCTGCAAAGTTTATGTTCATGTTCCCAAGGATGAGACGTCCAAGTTAGATGTCAAGACAAAAGAGTGCATCTTTCTTGGTTATGATTTTGATTAATTTAGCTATAGATTTTATGATCCAGTAGCCAAGAAAATTGTCAGAAGTCGAGATGTGGTATTCGATAAGAATGAGACAATTTGGGATATTGAGAAGATGAAGAAGACAAATTCACGTGATTATGATATGCTAGTTGATACTAACTCAATCCCACCTTTTGAGTTGCAGGAACAATTGCATGATCAAGTTGAAGATGGTGTTCAAGGTTAGACTCCGGATCAGCAGGTTTAGGATTAGACTCAAAATGATCAGTAGGTTCAAGATTAGGCTCAAGGTGATCAGCAGCATTTAGATGACTTTGATGCTCAAGAGATTGCACCATTAGTTCCACCAACCACTGCTTTGAGGAGGTCTACCAGAGACCGCATCCCATCTACTGGGTACTCTTCTAGTGAGTATGTTCTCTTGACAGATGCAGGTGAACCTGAAACTTTTGAAGAAGCAGTAGAAGACAAGAATAAGAATGAATGGCTTGATGCAATGCATGATGAGATGAAGTCATTGCATGACAATCATACTTTTGAGTTGGTAGCATTACCTAAGGGTAAAACAGCTTTGAAGAATCGATGGATGTATAGATTGAAGCAAGATAATACGACTTCGCGTCCTCGATATAAAGCCAGATTGGTTGTTAAAGGCTTCAATCAGAAAAAAAAAAAAGGAATTGACTATGATGAGATCTTCTCACCAGTTGTGAAAATATCTTCAATTCGAATTATTTTGAGTCTAGCAGCTAATCTTGATCTCGAGGTTGAGCAGATGGACGTGAAGACCGCTTTTCTTCACGGTGATTTGGAGGAAGATATTTACATGGAGCAACTTGAGGGTTTTCAGGTAAAATATAAAGAGAATTATGTTTGTAAACTGAAGAAAAGCTTATAGGCTTAAAGCAGATGCCGAGGCAATAGTATAGAAAATTTGAATCTTTTATGGGAGAGCAATCCTACAAGAAGATTACTTCTGATCATTGTGTATTTGTGCAGAAATTCTCTGAAGATGATTTTATTATTTTATTGCTCTATGTGGATGACATGCTCATAGTTGGTCAGAATGCTTCCAAGATTGACAAGTTAAAGAAAGATTTGAGCAAGTCTTTTTCGATGAAAGACTTGGGGCCGGCTAAGCAAATTCTTGATATGAGGATCACTCATGACAGACATGCGAAGAGATTATGGTTGTCTCAAGAGAAGAACATAGAGAAAGTACTTCAAAGGTTCAAGATGGATAAAGCTAAAGTAGTAAGTACACCTCTTGCTACACACTTTATGCTTAGTCATAAACAATGTCCGTCCAGTGAGAAAGATCTAAAAGAGATGGAAAAAGTTCCTTATGCTTCTGCAATTGGTAGTCTAATGTATGCAATGGTTTGTACAAGGCCAGATATAGCTTCTGCAGTTGGAGTGGTTAGCCGTTTTATGTCAAATCCAAGCAGAGAGCATTGGAATGCATTGAAGTAGATCTTAAGATATCTCCGAGGCACTTATAGTTTGAGACTTTCATTTGGGAGTGATAACCCGATTCTTGTTGGATATGTTGGTTCTGACATAGTAGGTGATATTGACACAAGGACATCTACTTCGGGTTATCTGATTACTTTTTCAGGGGGAGCTGTGGCTTGGTAGTCAAGGTTGCAAAAATGTGTTGCATTGTCGACGACAGAGGCAGAATTCATCGCAGCAATCGAAGCATGCAAGGAATTGCTTTTGATGAAAGAGTTCACACATAAACTTAGTTTTACTCAAGAGAGGTATGTTTTACTTTGTGGTAATCAAAGTGTTATACATCTTGCAAAGAATTCAACTTTTTATGCCAGGTCAAAGCATATTGATGTGAGATATCACTGGATACGAGAAACTTTGGAATCCAAAGGGTTGGAACTCGAGAAAGTACATACAAAAGATAATGCTTCAGATATGATGACAAAAGCTCTCACTAGAGAGAAGTATGAGTTTTGTCGGCATCAGGCCGGCATGGATTTCTATTGAGTTCTTTTGTGTCGGGATCTCCCTCAATAGGCTAGAGGGGGAGATTTGTTGGGCTTTTTAGCCCTGGTCCAACCCATTTATCCCTTATTTTAGTTGCTCTACTAGGGTAGCACTTTAGCAACATATATATACACACACACGAGCAAAGAAAAACACAAAAAACAGAAAGCACCGAGACAGAAAAATAGTGCAGATTTTTCTAAAAACTAATCTGTCCAACGGCGATCAACTCGACGATCGGAGATCTTCCAGTGGTCCGATTGGGCTAAAAGTTTTTTAGCAGCTTCAAGACTCATTGTTCTTGATTCTGTACGGTTGGATCATGATTTGAAGGTCTTTACTGCAGCTTTTTGTGGATATTTCCAGACTGCAAATTTAGGGTGTTTTTCATCCGATTCTCTCTTTTAATGTGTTGTTATTTCTTGATCTTCACTTATAGCTTGAGATTTTATTGTCATTGTATTCAGCGAGGTTTTGTGCCTAAACAATTAATATATATTGGAGATTCGGGTGGACTCCGTGATCGGTCTCGTGGCCTTTATCCTTTGTATTGAATGAGTTTTTCCAGTAAAAATTCTGGTGTTATATTTTCTCAAAGTTTCTATATTTTCATTGGTTGTGCTCGATTCGATTTCTCATAATTTCAACCTGATAAATCAATTATTTCGTTACACATTTCTAACAAATAAACGTTGACACTCGTAAAATAGAACAATGTCAATAACATAATATAATTCATAAGGGCAACATAGGGTAAGTACGCTACGAGTGTTATAATATTTTTCGCTCACTTAAGTGTCATAACTTTGAAAAATCGACCACTTAAGTGTTATCGTTGACATGGACGTCGAAAAAGCTGCGAAATGATTTTATGGAATATTTTAATGTACGCATGAATTTTTTTCCCTTTTTTTTATTTATTTTTCATTTTTTTTTATTTTTTGATTCCTTGGCTGGTGACCCTATGGGTGAAGGCCGCCTTGCCCTTGGCCGTCTCAACCTCGGCGACGACGGGCGAGGGCCCTTGCGGCCCCGCCGGCCATGGACCAGGGTCGTCGCGTCCGTAGCTGCGGCCAAGGACAGCCCTCTACCAGATCTGGCGAGGGCCTTCACATCCTCGCCCACCACTGCTGAGGCCATGACAGTCGTTGCCCAGGTCCGTCGTGGCCTCGTCGGCCTAGGGCAAGGTGGCCCCCATCCTTAGGCCAGCCTAGACATGGCCAAAAGGAACTGCGGATCCGGAACCGGCCCGTTGACCGGGCCCGTGGTTCCGAATCGAAACCGGAATAGGCTTTCAAGGGCCGGTTCCGGTTCCAAATTTTTTGGAGCTGGCGATTTCGGGCCGGTTTCGAACCACCATATTTAAAAAAAAGGAAAAGAAAAGAAGGAGGCATATGGGCCCCGCCCGTCCCTCTGGAAGAGTCAACGGCTCTTTCTTCCCTTTGGCCGTCACCGTGACGGCCAGGGGGAAAAGCCAACGGCTCTTCCCCGAAGGTCCGTTGGATTTCCTTAAAAAATAATAATAATAAAAGTCTATAAAAACCACTCAATCCTTCTTTATTTTTCTCACAATTTCTCTCAATTCTCTCCAATACTCTCAAGTCTCAATTTCTCAAATTCTCTCAATCTGCTATTCTCTCTCAATTCCGTCTTAATTCTTTGAATCAACTTTCCGATCAATTCTCTCAAAAAATGGCAAGTGGAAGCAGAAATACTGGAAAAGGAAAGAGCTTGATGGGAGAATCCGATTATCCTGTTCGTGAATATGCATGTTGGGAAGACGACGATGTTCTCAATCCCAACGCCGAGCACGTCCCAATGCAAGAAAGGCTTTATTCTCCTATTAGTGTCGAAGAAATGTCGATAGAAAATGAGCCGGGACGGAAGAGCTGAGAATCCGATTTATGGCTACGCTTCAACAAAGTATGGAATGAAAACGAAGACAAGTTTGATATAAGCTGTAAATATTGTCCGCAAACATACAAACTTGGTAAAGGAGATGGCTACGGAACATTTCATCGATATTTGACGAAAAAATATCCAACGCAAGCAGGGATCGACACTAGCTAACAATAAATTTTCGGGTTCGCCAATCCTAACCCTCATCCTTTATTCTGCTAATGCACTTTATAAACAAACATTAGCTGAATATGTTTCCCTTGAGCATGCTCCGTTTAATACTTGTGAAAATTTTAATTTTTAAATATTTTATAAACACTGCGCTGGCTCCGCAAGCACAATCTGTTTCGAAAACTATTCTTAGACGCGAACTTAAACAAGTTTATATAAAACGAAAGAATGATTTGACAAATTTTTTTGGAGAATTCAATGGACGTGTACATATAGGTTGTGATATTTAGAGTGATTCTTGGAATATTAATTCTTATATGGGTGTCACATGCCACTAGATAGGTGTTGACACCTAAATTTTGATCAAACTTTTTTTATTTATTTTTTAAAAAAATTCATAAAAATATCAAAAAAAGATCATAAAATCACAAAATCAACTTTGGAAGCCTTGGCTTGGCCTTAGGAACCATTTTGACCAAAAAAATAATTTTCATAATTTTCATTTTTTTAATATTTTCGAAAAATACAAAAAAAAAAGAAAAGAAGAAAAATAATATTTGAGGTCACAAAAATTATATAAAAATAGTCGGTATTTTTATTTTTATTTTATCTATTTTCTGACCTCATAAAACAGTAAAATTCAGGTTCGATTTTATGTATTCTCTGATCACCATAAAATTGAATTTGGCCAAAATATTAGTAATAATTAAAAGGAAAAGGATTGAAAACATCATCATTTAAAAGGAAAAGATGAATAATCATTTTGTCTTCGCTTTTGATTATTTTATTATTATTATTACTTTCTAATACTTTGTTTTATTAATATTTTATTTTTATTATTTTTTTATTCACCTCCCCCCTCCCATCATCCGTCTCCCCTCCTTCTTCCTCTTCCTCTTCTTTTCTTCTTGGCCGACGGTTTTTCCTCTCCTTGAGCTCCTCTTCTTCTTCTTCTTTTCTTCTTCTTCTTCTTAAAAAAAAAATGGAATCCTCACCTTCGTGAACTATTTGCCTTCGCCTTCGACCCTTCCGCCGTCGTCGCTAGCCGTCGTACCTCAAAATCGCCGTGAATAACCCAAGACCCGCGACCTCCACCCGTTTTGGAGTGTGGTTCGGGTTTGTTTCGGATCGGGCCAAATCCGTCATCGCCAAAGCGCGCTATCGCCTCCGGCGACTGCCCCGGAGTCCTACCTCCTCCCTCGGAGCTTGTGGAGCCTACACGCCGCTCGTGGAGCCTAGAAACAGCCTCGGGTCACCACCCCGTCGTCGGAACGTGTCCGGACGTGTCGGAACGTGTCCGGACGTGTCGGAGCGTGTCGGAACGTGTCCGGACGTGTCGGAACGTGTCCGGGCGTGTCGGAGCGTGTCGGAGCGTGTCGAAGCCGTGTCGAAGCCGTGTCCGAGCCGTGTCGAAGCCGTGTCCGAGCGTGTCGGAGCCGTGTCCGAGCGTGTCGGAGCCGTGTCGGAACAGTGTCGGAACAGTGCCCGAACAGTGTCCAATTTTTTAATTTTTTTTAATTTTTTTTTAAATTTTTTTAGTCTTAATTTGTGAAATTGATTATCGACATTCTAATGGCGATCGACAGGTAACGGGCATGGAGATGGTCGCAGACTGGGGCTGGGCGATCGAAGGCCGGTGTCCAATCCGGTATGTTTTACGTACCCGATCCGTATATCAGGGTTATTTTTCTAAAATGTTGCCATTATAGATTTGGTTTGCATGTATTTATCTCAATTCAGTAGTTAGCTTATTTATCTGGTTGAGTGTTGTCTATTGCCAATGATATGCTTTTTGTTAAAATATTTTCTGAAAATATAAAAAAATATTAATAAATCAAAAAATGCCAAAAAAATGGAAAAATTAAAGAAAAACAAAAAAATTGAAAAGAATTGCAGAAAATTACTAAAAAAAATTCCAGAAAATTCCCAAGGCTGAAAATAATCAAAAGAAATTGATTGGTTGTCGTTTTTCAGGATTTTCTCCCGTTTAATCCAAAACGACGATTTTACCCCTCAAAGGGTAAATTGTCTTTGATATTCCGATGAATTGTGAAAATTGCTTAGAATTTGGCGATGAGCCAGATAGGTGGCTAAACCTTATGTCTAGGATTTCCACATTTCATTCTCATTTTTAGAAAATGACGATTTTACCCTTCGAATGGTAAATCGGTTTCTAAAATTCCAGAAAGTCATGAAAATTGCAAAAAAAATAGGAAATGGGTCAATTGAGTGACCAAACCTATTTTTGACATTGTTTTACTCCGAATTCATTCCGAAATGATGATTTTGCCTTTTTTAGGCAAATCGTCCATTTTGTCTCAAATTACGACTTTACCCCTTATGAGTAAAATCATGTCTAAATCATTCCTAAGCTTGATTGATACTTATTTAGGTTAATAGAGCCTTCTTATGAGTGTCATGTTGATTTGATGTGTTTATTTTGCATACTTGGATTCATTGATTTGCGCCTTTTATTATTGATTGTGATTGCCAAGATAGTCATTCCTATTTGTATGAATTCCTAGATTTAGGATTCATACTCCACTCATCTGCATGAAATCTTAGGTCAGAAAATTCAGTCAACTTAGGTACCGAAAGGGCGTCAACTCTGACAGTTGGCGTAACTAAATCCCCGAACCCATTTCTCTGGTTATCGCAGAATTGAATAGAAACTCCCGACTATTCAATAGGGTGGTCCAATCATACCCTCCAAAAAATGATTGGTGGCGACTCCATGGCATGCACACTTAACACATGTCACTAGACCACACTGAAGGTCGACTACGTATACCTCCGTTGCGATTTGGGTAACGGGCCTTGGGAGAGGCCCGCGTCCGACCAGACTGGACGGCCCATTAGCCCTCGAGAGCCCACGGCGAACCTCGAGAGGGTCGCGACAATAGGAGATGATTGGGTTATTAAAAAAAGACTTCTTGCATTTCGAGTTTTTCCTTAAAGGCATACGGCCCATAATATTTATAGACTATTTAGACAAGTTTTAGAAGAATATAATTTGATTAATAAAATTTTTTCAAATGGTTTTAATAATACCGTCGTAAATACTGCTTCCTTAAAGGCATACGACCCTTATGTCATTTTGTGTCCATTAGCCGACAAGGAGATTATTTTTTACATAATGTGATGGGGTAGTGGGGACTGAGTGCTGAAGTTATCGTGCGTTTGTTGTGGTCCATGTCTGCAATGAAAAAAATTTATTCTTTCTTTGGTGCAATGTTGAGGGTTGTGGTCCCCATTATAAAAAGATTATTTTTCTATAATTGCATTGTTCAAAATGTCTGTTGTTCTGGTCCCTGTGATGAGGAAAAACTGATAGTAATTGCGTGCAAAGGCTAGTAAAATTGAACTTGGCAGATGATAGAGAATGGTAGAAATTATTGCTTTTATAACTGCTCTATTAACATGTTTTATGTTGTGGTCCTTATTATATAAAAAATTTATTTTATCTTTCATGCAGTGTTAACATAACTTGCATTGTGGTCCCTGTTATAGAAATAATTATTCTCTGAATGAACAATTTTATTATGGGCGATACAATTACACCGGTCAAAGTTTGCTACCTCCAAAGCTGGAAAACAAGCTATTGCCCCAACCTCAGTTCCATTTTAGTATGCAAATGTCACTGCACAACTTGTTGCCACAGTGCCAACATCTAGGACAGAGAGTTCGATAGGAGACAACACCAAAATGCCTGAATATTCAAGTCTAATGGCTCCTTCAAAAGATAAGACAGTGCAAAAGAGACAACAATGTAGGGTGTGAATGTAGTTCCAGTTCGGAAGAGTGCTAGGATCGTGAATCAAATGCAACCTTTAAAGAAAAAACAAGGAAGTGACAAGGTTATTCAGCATGATTGATGGGAGGATCTGAAGGAGATTGTTGTCTATTGATGTGTCTTTTAGAATTTTGAAGTTGTTATACTTGTGTTTGATGTTAATGCTGCTGTTGACACCTGATTTTTGACCATCTTTTATATTAGTTTTTATTTCTGAAATTAATTAAAAATAGCAAAAAAGGTCAAAAAATTGCAAAATCAACTTTGGAAGCCTTAGCCTAGCCTTAGGAACCAATTTTGAACAAAAATTATTTTTTGTATTTTTTAATATTTTTTGGAATTTATTTAATTATAAAAATACCCAAAAAATTAGAAAAAATACCATCCGTGGTCAGAAAATTACACAAAAATATTCAGAAATTTTATTTTAATTCTCTCTTTAATATTTTCACTTTGTATCAGGAAAATTTGACTCGATTCATGGGGTTCCTTCACAAACCTAATCCCGAACCGGGCCTAAAAAATCCTTTTCGAGTCTTTTAATTTTTAATTCTCGGTTTTTATAAGCTATGACATTGGATTCTAAAGTATTGAAATGTAATTGGGTCAATTTGCCCTCCAATTGGATCACTTTTAACCAAAAGGGCTTAATTGCATAAAAATCTTTCAATTTAGTCCCCGGTTTTACAATTTGTGAAATTAAATTTCACACGGGCACACCCATTAAAATAAAACACCTCTACCCAACAGTTTTCATCATGCTGAATCCATTGGTGGGCTCAATTTTGGCTAATTCGATCGTTTATGCCTTCGATTTGGCGAAATTAAATTTCGGATCCTAGGGACAATTTGGGGTTTTCACAGAATTTCAATAAATTGATTCACTAAAATACCCATATTTGATGGAAAACATGTCAAGGAATCCGATTTTGCCATCAATTTCATGAAAAGAGGTCATTTTGGGGGTCAATTTGGTGATTTGGGCGATTTGGCCGAACCGGGTCGGTCGGGTCCGACCCGGGTCTGCAACATTGTTGCAGACCCGTGGACAGCGAGGCAGGGCAGAACAGGGGACCGGCAAACGAGCGTGGGCGAGTTATTTTTTTTTAAGAAAAAGGACACCACGCGTGAGGGGACAATAGCTAGTGATGGATATTCGTGTTGGGCAGTGGAATAGGCAGAGAAAAAAGGGCCGGTCGGCCATGAAAACGGGGGTGCTCGGGTTTGAAGAAAGGAGGGGGAGCCGAGAGAGAAAAAGGGATTTTTTGGCGAAGAACCGGGGAAGAGCGGGCGTCCTCGACCTTCAAGAGGCCATACTAAGCTTCGCCGGAACCTCAGCCGCCGTCGACGGGCCGGAGACAGGTCGGTATCTCGCCGGATCTCCATATTTTTTTATGCACGCCATGTGTTCGGTGAAATGCCGATGCATGTTTCAACTCGGTTTCGTCCCCGACCGTGCGTGATTCGAGTGGCATATGTTCGGTTAGGGCCCTAAGTTAATCCTAGAACCGACTCTAAGCTTGTTTCCGTGTTTATTTTGCATTGGAACCATGCCGGGAGCGATGGCCGGAGTTCGATGTGCTCGGGCCGAACCTAAAGCTCACACCGGCGAAGCCCACGGCCACCGACCATCAAAGGACCATAGGTAAGCTTCTAAACCTTCCTTAGATGCTATGTGAAGGCTTGAAATCGAGTTTGAAGTACAAAATTTTTCTGCAAATCCTTCGCCGGAGCCGCCACTGTGGAGGTCCGTTTCGCCGGCTTTTGACGTATTCATAGCTGCGTTTTTTGTTGTATATTGATGCCGAGAGTCTAAGGAGTCGAATGCCGCAAGAACGGGCGAAAAATACCAAGTTTCGGGCCCGTTTCGCAATTTTCCGGCGGGGGTCGCCGGAATTTTCACTGTTCATCGTCTTCTCCGGCGACGCTCCGGCCGGTCAACGGTCAACGGCCGACGTGGCGTGCCACGTAGGCAGCCACGTCAGCCGGGTGGGGTCCGGTCCGCTTATTTTTAAATAAAACAAATCAACGGCCCCGATCGTGACACGTGTCGCGATCCTAAGATTTTGGAAAATTAAATAAATGATTTTCAAATAATCGATCCGGCGGACGAGGATGTGCCACATGGCTCACTGAGGGACGTCCGATCTCGTACGACATCGGACGCACCAGAGGAGGCCACGTGGCACGTTCTAGAGCGTCCGATTTGTAGGTTTTTCTAAAAAAGGAAAAGAAATTGATTTTTGATCCGACGGTCGTGATCGAGCCACGTGGCTCTCTGTGAGTCGCCCGATCTAGTGGAAGATCGGGCGCACGAGACGAAGCCACGTGGCACGACGTGGGCCGTTCGATCCGGGGAATTTTCGGATAATTAAATAAAATAGATAAAAAAATCAAAAATTGTTAAAAAATAGAAAAATGTTTTAAAAATATAAAACGGTGTCGTTTTAGGCCGGTTTCAACCCCTGGGGTCGGGCCGGGCGCCCGAGAGGCGCAGGCCGGGTCAAAACCCGGCCCGGAAAATATTTTTAAATATTAAAAAATTCAAAAATAATAATAAAATAATCAAAAAAATCAATAAAAAAATAAAAAATCATAAAAAAATTCAAAAAAATTCGAAAAATTCAGAAAAATTCTAAAAAATTCCAGAAAACAGGAAATGACCACATTCAATTGGCCATCACCTGTTTCGGGTCTTTTAACCCCCGATCTTTCCAGAAATGATGGTTTTGCCCTTTCGGCAAACCGTTTTCCAAAAAAATTCTAAAAAACTCCAGGAAAATCCCAAAAAATAGGAAATGGCCACGAACAACTGGCCGAGACTCATTTCGGGTGTTTTGAACCCCGACCCTTCTTAAAATGACGATTTCGCCCTTTGGGCGAATCGTCTTCCAAAAATTGAAGAAAAAATCAAGAAATTCCAAAAAATTCTCAAAAATGGGAAATGGCCACAATCAACTGGCCATGGAATATTTTGGGTAATTCGGTATCCAAATCTTCCAAAAATGACAATTTTGCCCTTCGGGCTAATTGTCCTCGAATCTTCCCATTTTACCCCTAGTCCTAAATCGCATCTTCGCTAAGCCCTTATGGCTATACTAGGAGGCCCATGATTGAAATTGATGTGCATTGACATGATTTATTTATGCATTTGACTTGCGCTTTCATTATGTTGACTGTGATTTGGTAGGACCAGTCTTCCAATCTGCATGAAACCCTGACTCATACCTATCTCACCCAAAATTGCGCCTGTATGAACTCTTAGTCAGGAAAATCACTCGCGTTAGGTACCGAAAGGGCGTTGGTAATGACACCGACGTAACCAAGTCCCCGAACCCAAAATCTCTGGTTTCGCAGAACTGATCGATCTCTCCCAATCGATCAGTAGGGTTTCCGGTCTACCCTCCAAGAAAGACCGGTGGCGACTCCAAATGCATGCACAAGTTGCACATGCCACCACGACCACACTAAAGGTCGAAAGCGATCGACTCTTATCGTCGAGTCCTTTGAAAAATACTCCCGCCGCGATTTAGTATGGGCCTGGGAGGGCCCGCGCCGATCCAAAGCCCGCGATCGGTAATCCATTAGCCGCGTCCGATTTCGGACGGGTCGCGACAGCTGCAACTTGGTTTGATAAATGTTGTGCAGCAACGTGTTGTGGGGCATTTTGGCTCAAAATACATCTGCAGCAATAGCTGCATTTTTGTTGTTTATGTGTTTCAGCAGCAATAGTTGTGTAACTACTGCATTTTGGTGTTGATGTATGCTGGTGTCATAGTTGTTGATGTAAGAACATGCAGCAAGTAACCAATGATTGTGTTATTAGTACAATTGGTCATCTTGCCTTGTTGTATCTAGTATTTGCTTATTGATGCTGAAACAGGTGTTGACACCTGATTTTTGATCTAGTCTTTTTCAATTTTATTTTTGAAAAATCATAAAAAATTCATAAAAAGTCAAAAAATTACAAAATCAACTTTGGTGGCCTTGGCCAAGCCCAAGGAACCATTCTTGACCAAAAAATAATTTTTCATATTTTTCATATTTTTTAGTATTTTTAGAAAATAGGAAAATACTAGAAAAATCAACAAAAATAGAATTTGAGGTCACAAAAATATAGGAAAATAGTCAATATTTTTCTTTTAAATCCCTTGTTATTTTGACCTCATCAAGAGTCGAAATTCAAGTTTAATCTTGTGTGTTTCTTTGTAACGCACAGGGTTAAATTTGTCAAAAAATATGTTTTGAGTCTTTCTATTTGCGATCTTTTGCATTTTCCGAATCTTGACATTCGAATTGATTGCCCCACATTTCAATTTGGTTCAATTGTGCGCTGATTTGATCAATTTTGGCCTTAGGGACCTAATTGCATAAAATCTTGTTCATTTTAGTCCCTATAATGCTAATTCCGAAATTAAACTTTTCTGAGGGACACCCATAGAATCCCAATACTTCCTCCCTATAGTATTCGATCCCCAGAATCTAATGGTGGGCTCAATTGGGGTCGATTCGTCCATTAGGAGCCTCAATTTGACGAAAATCGATTTCGGATCTTGCCTTAAATTTGGGGTTTTCACACAAATTAAAACCAATTTAGCCATAATTTACATCTTCTAGATGGAGTCTGTGCCATGGAACCCAATTTTAGCATCAATTTTGTGATCTCAACACATATGGGCGTCCAATTCGGACAAAGAAAGTAGAACCGGTTCGATTGGGTCGGGTTGACCCGACCCAGTCAACCCAGTTGACCAAACCAAGAGAACAGAGCTGTTCTCTTCCTCTTCGCGCATGGACGAACAGAAAACAGAACGGAGGGGGAAGTCAGTTGCGAAGGGAAGTCAGTTGGTGAGGGGGCGTTCGCCAACAAACGCGCGAAAGAAAAGAAACGACCAGAGAGTGAGAAAAAAAGAGAGGGCGGGCGGAAGACGCAACTCGCAAAAGAAACAGAGAGAGCGAGACGAGCAAGAGAGAGACAGACGATGAGAGAGAGAGAGCCGGCGGGAGAGGGGCTCGTCGTCGATTTTGGGGAGGAGGAACCGAACGTCCGCAGGCAAGAAATGAACCTGCGGAGAGAGCAAGAGAGAGCTGGCGAACAGAGAGAGAGAGAGAGAGAGAGTCTGCAGAGAGAGAAAGAGGCAGCCGAACCTGTGCAAGCTTCGCCAGATCATCACCGGCGAAACCGAAGCCAGCGACGGCCATATTCGACTTCTTTGAACTCCGGAGAAGCTATCGAACCCTTCCGAACGTCTTTTCATCTCGAAAAACGGTGAGATCTTCCTCCAAGCTCGAGCTCGGCCTTTAATGGCAACTTGAGCTAGAGCCGTCCATTGGCTGCGACTTTGATTGCAATCTGCTCGTCTTGCATCCCTGAGCATTTTCACTTTTGATCCCATGTCATTTCTTCGCCGGAATCGCCGGGTCTACCCCCCTGCCATGTGCGATCGGCCACGAGGTCCACGGCTCGTTTTGGACCAAACCGAGCCTTCCCGATGGCCAGGTAAGTCTCCTCAACCCTCGGTGATGCTCCCTGATTGTTTTTTTTAGCTAGGCAACGCTAGAAAAGGCTAGGACGGGTAGTCGCCGGAGCTTAGCTTCGGCCGGAGGTTGCACATGGAGGAGATGTTGATCTGCTGCGTCAAGGCTTCGGTGTGTTGTAGAGCTCGATGAAACAAGTCTAACGGCGTTGATTTCGCGGGATTTGAGCATCGGAAGGCCGAGATATGGCCTTCCGACGAGGCGCCGGCGAGACAGAGCCGGCGCCGGTCGTCTTCTCCGGTGGGTCTTTGACCGGTCAACGACGGTTGACCGGGTCAACGCCCACGTGGCGCTGACGTGGCGCCCACGTGGCAGCCACGTCAGCGCATTCGGTTAAAACCGAATAAAAAAATAACAAACTTGATCGGACGGTGGTAGGCGTGCCACGTGTCGCGATCTCGCTTTTTCGGAAATAAAAAATGATTTTAGAAAATTAAAAATCCCTTAGATCGGACGGCTGTAGTTCGATCGGGTGTTTTAATCAGGACCATTGGTTTCTAGCCTCAGATCAGACCGTCCGTGCGTCGACACGTGGCGCAATCAGGGCCGCTCATTTGATTTGGGCGGGAGTTGAAATTTGAGCGGGAGAGGTAATACGGCGCCGTTTCGGTTCGGGTTCGAGCGGGCCGGACGTCCGCGGGCCGTGGGCCGGGTCACCCGACCCGGCCCGAATAACATTTTTTTTAAATAAAAAAAAAATCAGAAAATGATTTTAAAAATAAAAAAAATCGAAAAATTTCAGAAAATCCAAAAAAATGCTAGAAAATGCCAGAAAATTCCAAAAAAAATGTAGAAAAATCGTGGAAAAATCCTAGACACTCTAGAAATCCCAAAAATCGAGGATTGACCACAGACAACTGGTCAACCCTATTTTTGGGATTTCTTATCTAATCTTTCGAGACTTGACGAAATTACCCTTTAAGGGTAAGTCGCCTTTGCTGTGTATGTAAGATAAAAATCGATAATGTCAAGGTAAGAATTAGGGTCGGATAGGCGACCAATTCTTAGGCTTGGGTTTTCGAGTCCCGCATCTTTTCTCAAAATGACAATTTTGCCATTCAATGGGAAAATTGTCTTTCTTGTCTCAATCGAGTTCTGAAAATTGCTTGAAGTTAGGGTTTGGGTCAGGTGGACGACCAACCCTAATATTTGAGATTTTCAGTTCTCATCTTTGTCCAAAATGACGACTTTACCCCTCCAAGGGTAAAATCACTTTTAAATTCCAGAAAAATCCTGGAAATTCCAGAAAAATAGGAAATGGATTGGATTGATGGCCAATCCTATTTCCCCTGTCTTCTGACTTCCCAATACGTCTAAAAATGACAGATTTACCCTTTTAAGGGTAAATTTTCCCGAATTATTCAAAATTACGATTCTGCCCCTCATGGGCGAATCATGTCCAAATCACTCCTAAGCCTTGATTGATATATCTCTAGGCTAATAGGGCCTCATTAGGGATACCATGCTGATTTCATGTGTTTTATCCGCATGTACTGATTCCTTGATTTGCGCACTTATTTCTATTGGTTGTGAGTGATAGGGTAGTATTTCCCATCTGCATGAACTCCTAGATTTAGGATCCGTACCCCACTCATCTGTATGAAATCCTAGGATCAGATAAACCATCCAGCTTAGGTACCGAAAGGGCGTCAACTCTGACAGTTGGCGTAACTAAGTCCCCGAACCCACTTCTCTGGTTTCCGCAGAATCGAATAGACCACTCCCAACTATTCGATAGGGTTTCCGATCGTACCCTCCACGAAACGATTGGTGGCGACTCCTTGACATGCACACTCACCACATGTCACTAGACCACACTGAAGGTCGACCACGTATATCCAGCAGTTGCGATTTGGGTAATGGGCCTTGGGAGAGGCCCACGTCCGATCAAGCCAGCGATCGGGCGGCCCATTAGCCCGCTCCCCGCCTCACAGCTCGGGAGAGGGTCGCGACAGACTGGCGACTCCGCTGGGGATAGATTCTAAACCAGAATCTCTGGTTACAAATTCCAGAGGATTTGAGCCGATTAAAAAGTTGTTTGGTTTATCTGACATTGTTTTCCGCAGATGCTCTCGAAGGCGAGGTACGTACACTAACCATTGTGTTAGATGTTTTTGCAGATTGGAGAAATAAGGGGTGGCGTGATTGTTGACATCTTTCCTGCAGGTTGGAGTTGGGAATGTATGTTTATTTTTATGCACATACTGAAGCAGTATTTTGATACAAACTGCTGTGCATGACCTTGCATTGTGATGATCACGACACATCGCACACACTGGCGGTCAAACCCCGACTGCAAACCACCCTTAGGTTATCTTAGATAGGGAAAGGATGTGAAAGGATCTCGTGTTTGATGGCACTTGAGACTTTCATGTTCGTTCCCGCTCACAATCCAAATTAGCGATATCTAGCCCTCTTGAGTGGGTACTCTTGGGGAGGAGTCTGCCTCATTTGGATCGTGGGAGCCTGAGCCATAGGTTCCTCACCTGATTTTCGATTTTTAGAGTATACCCCCCCACTTGTCTCATGCGCATGTCTATGAGAGGTTGATATACCTAAAACCAAAAAAAAAAAAAAATCCCGCTGATCACTGTAAGTATGACTTCTCCCTTTACTTGTTCATTTCCTAGTGAAATTTCATGATAGGAAATTCATGGAAATCAACCGAATGCCCTGGGTGTTTGAGTTTACAAATGAAAGTTTTTGACAATGAATTTTAGATACAAAAGTGGGAACACTTCTAAGCCGTCCCTACGGAATAGATGGTTCATCCAAATTTTCAATCATGGATTAAGATGACATTTCTTTATGTCTAAAATTCTTCCAATTCAAGATTTTCGGGCATAAAGTTAAGGCCATGTTTGCAATCACATTTTGTGTGGTGATTTCTTAAAAACAAGATCACATGATTTTTACAAGAAAAATGTCACAAAGCAATCTTTCAAGATTAATGCCCCCATTTGCGTATTAAACATTTGGAAATAAATGGGTGTTTGATTGATGACCATGGATCGATCTTTTAATGACGTATCCGCTTATCTTGAAATCTTGGCGGACATCAGAAGCCCGTAAATGGGGATTATGGGATATGTATTGTCGCCTTGCTTTCATTATAAGAGGCGACCTCATTGAGAGATGTCTTTGCTATGTAAAATGCTAAGTGTGTCTCCTTTCTGACAGGTTATACATGACATGCATTTATTGAAGATTCCTTCATCTAATCGCATGCGAGATGTGATCGAACGATGGTAAAACTGTAATCGTTCCAATAAAAGCTTCGAGTGTTATACTTGACTTGCTTGGTTATTTCTTTTGCCAACAGGTCAAAACGGCTGAAGGCCAATGATGCGAGGCTTGTTTTCTCTGTAACATGAAAGGAGATGCGTCTTCATCAGGAGCCACCCATGGGGTTTCCAAAATAAGATGAATCGACAATGATAAGCCCAGAACAAGACAACATGAAAAAGGGGCATGCCTGATTTGGATCGACCTCTCTAAGTTGAAAAGGGTGTATTCATTCCAAATTAAATTGATTTGTTTAAACAATGACATGGTCACTCACACTTGCAGGTGATTATAAAAGATGAATGAGGATCGTTAAGGAACATTCCTTCATCTCTGATGCTCAAAGTGATGGGAGCTGAGAAAATATACTCTGGGGATAGTAAATCTGTTATCGTTTCAATTAAAGCCTGTTGTGCAACAATTGACATACTCCTTCCACATGTCATGTAGGTGAAATAAAAGGATTGTGTGAGGTCGACATTTGTCCCTTTAAAGAAGACTCAATTGTGAACCCTCAAAACTGGAGGCCAATGTGGCATAGCACGATCGCCAATTGAAGCACGTCTCAAGGAGTACAAACACTCGTGTTTCCCACCATGAGATTGATGATCACTCAACCATAAAAGGGTGTATATCGTTCCTCATTTCAATCCTCTCAAGATATGAAATGATCATCTCTTTTTCTATATATAGGGATGAAGAAAACTGAATGCTTATTTGCGAAGCAACACTTCAAGATGTAAATGTACACAAATAGAGATAAATCTACACTTGTGGATCTCGAGTAGTAGGGTGCTTGAGAAGCGTCGTGAAGTCATGAAAAATCGAGAAGACCATGAGGAGATGATCGTTGCCCATCTTTGAACCAAGAGATTGAAATGCATCAATAGAGTGAAAGTGGCGAAAGATCACCCAACCTCAAGAAGGAGAGTGACAGAACCCAAAAAGTGTCGAACATCGTGCAACATCAAAGGCTGAGACCTTCGGATAATTACGATGAAGTTTCATCCTCTGTTGTCACAAAAGGGAGTAAATTGTTCCTTATTCTGATTTCATTCCATATGAATGACTGATATGCTTCTCTTTCATATACAGAGAATGCTAGCTGAAGACATGTGTCAGAATAAATCGAAGAATGTCAAACGCCAAAATCACCTGACATGGAAGTGATTGACTCAACCAACAAGGAAAGCATTAGCGTGATACAATGGAGCTTCATATGGCTAAATCAGCTAACTCAAGGTGGAATACTCAGTTGTTGGGAGCAAATCATTTCCCTACCCAGAAAGCATGCCGAAGTCGAAGACATCAGATTCATCATAGTGATACATGGGACGAGTCCCTGAAATAATGGTTATCACTCATGGAACGTAATGGAATGGAATCCATCCATTGAGTACAAAAAGCGTTTCGCCATAGCAACAATGCTTCCAAGAAAAACGATGCCGAGCCATCCCTCTTGGTAAAAAAGGACGTATCGTTCCTAAATAAGTTTTAATCAGATGTGGAAATAATATTTCCTATCTTTTTCCGCTCATGTGATAAACAGAGTCAAGACACCCAAGAAGCAACGACTTCAGATGACAGAACAGGGAGTACCCGCTTTTCATATCATCTCACACATGCATTTAGGATAGATGATTTCAAGAGCGTCATAATGGCTCAATCTGCGAACAAAATTCTCGAGAAAACTTGAAAAAGTTTCTTAACAGTTAGAAGTCTCTTTGAAAAGAGCATTCGAAAGAAAGAATTCAAACTTTATAGATTGACATGCTTGATAAGAAATGCTCTCTGTGAACAGAGTGAAAGGCACGAATCCATTTTTCGTTGCAAACATGAATCATCTTAGATCACTTGCATCATACATATCATGTATGCATCACTTATATGAAAGATATCGACAGGTCAAGGCAAAAGAATCCAAGTGAAAGGAAAATGCCAAGACCCAAGGAACGAAGGGTAAATTGTATCAATTTCAATTGCCCATTTTGTATGCTGTTCTGACACGAACCTTCTTTCCTTTGATAGGGAAATATCAAATAGTTCAATGGCAACTATGATGGCTGATATTAAGGCAATGCCGGAAGCCTCCCAAGCCAGACAGACAGTGGTTCCTAAAAAACTCAAATCCATCACTTGCACCCGATATAGCTGATAAAGAAACGACGGGAAATACTCAACGGGCGGAGGAGGATATCCGTGAGCCGAACACCCCGTCGCAACAAAAAGCGTCCCCTGTTGTTATCAACCTCGAGAATGAGGAAAAAGGGGAAGCAGACTGTAAAAGTCAAGGTGGAGGCTAAAAGATTAGCCAAGATCGAAGAATGCTTGAGCAGCCAAGGTTATGAGTTGGCTCGTTTAGACAAGATATCTCCATTCGCCAAGGCGGAGACTCCTCCTGACTACAAGGAACCAGACTTCGCGAGGAAGTATAATGGGACAGGCTATCCCCGTGCTCACCTCAAATATTATCTACGCAAGATGGCGCAGTATTCAGACTATGTTCCATTACTGATGAACATGTTCCAAGAAAATCTAGCTGGCGTCGCTCTGGCTTGGTTCATTGAATTGGACCTGGATGATTATGATGGGTAGGAAGATCTTGCAGAGGATTTCCTCAGGCGATATAGGTTCAACACAGCTACGGCCCCGACGAGGGAAGACCTTCTACGAACCTTGAAGACAAGGGGCTAGTTGATTAGAACATACGCGCAGAGATGTCGAGCTTTGGCGACCCAAGTAAAGCCGTCAATCTCAGAAGATGAGCTGATTGATTTGTCCCCGAAAGCATTCCCCTACGAATACTTCGACAGGTTAGACGCCTCAGGATGTCAGACCTTCGCACACTTGATAAAGGTGGCTGAAAGATTCGAATGAGCCTTAAGAGAAAGGAGGCCCCATGAAGCTTCTGCTAGAAAACAACCAAGGGAGGATCTTCATGGTCGGCACCAAAAAGAGCAAGAGCCTAGAAAGAGGCAACCCCAAAAGCAGTTCTCTCAACTCCCGAGGCCTTTGTCCAAGCTACTCCCGATGTTGCTAGAACAACATTTGGTGGCAAAGGAACCACTTGGGGAAAATCCGGTTAAGTATCCTGATTTTGACAAGAGCCAGACTTGTGTCTACCATATGGGCGAAATGGGACATACTGTGGATGATTGCTATATCCTTAAGCTGAAGGTACAAGCTCAGATTGACAAGTCAGATTCTAAAATTTGACAACGTGGCTCCAAACGTACAGGAAAACTCGCTCCCTGATCGTCAAGCAATTGGGGCAATATTCACTGAAGATGAGGAAAACCACCTCCAGCTGGAGCGCTTCATCATACCCAAAAGCAGGAGAGATCTCTGCCGACATGAAGAGACTATGTATCGCTAAGATGATGAGCTTGGGGATAATGTCCGATATTACCGATAAAGAATTCGAAGGAGTCGAAACTTCTCTATCTTTGGAAGGAAGCCATTTCATGATCAAAACTGAATGGGGTAGCACCTGGGACATCCTGCACAAGAATCTGGTAGACAGTCTTGGGCCGGTCACTCAATCAGAAGAAGAATTCGAAGAGGACGAACTGGAAGCCAAGAGGCGAAGTCTAGCAGATCGCAGATTCATGGCTAACGCACCTGAAATAGGTGAAATTATAGACAGCCTGGGTCAGGACTGTGGAGGGTACAACTTTAAAGTGAAGTACTCTGCTCCTCCTAGCCGCTATCAGAGAATGGAAGATATCATATCAGACGGATAGAGAGGCATGGATGATCCCGTTTAACCGGAAAAAACCTTTTTCAAAAGAACCTGAGTCATCCTCGACCAAGTGAGGGTTACTAAGCTTGGCACAAAGCAGTATGCCGAAACAGAGAGATCAAATGATCAACAGTAGGGTTTAGCTGAAGTATTCAAAGGAAAAAGAGAATACCCGAGATCTGCCACATCAGCAGTATTAGACGACGATGACCAACATTGTCAACTGAGAGACGAAATCTCCTCAAGGGACTTTGACAACACTGTGTCAATGATTGAAACCACTACGACTATGGTAATTAAACTGGAAGAGCTTGACAGCTTGAGTAAGGTAGAAGATTGCCTAGTCAAGCCTATTTTGATTCGATTGCCGGAAGAGGAAGAAGACGGCACAGCTGAACCAGCGACGTCTTATCAGACGACAGTAACTATAAAAGTCCCTTCGATAGGAAAGTACGATCCTAAAACGGTCCACTGGGACTATGGGACAGAGGAAGAAGACGATGATGAAGGTTATGCGTCTATCCGCAGAGAATGGAATGCCTTTGAGGAATCAACGCCTCCTCCTTCGGAAGAGCCGATTACTGTTAATTTGGGGGATACTGAAAATATCAAAGAAGTCAAGATCGGTGGACATTTATCCCGAGATGAAAGACTCAGGTTCACAGAACTACTGAGAAGGTCTCTAAGATGTCATGCGACAAATTCCAAAGATGTCGAGCTACCAAGAGATAGATAAAAGTGATCAAAGATTCAGATGGTTGAGATAAATAACCAAAACCAGCAAAGAAGGTTCATTAGGGCAAGCCCCTCCTTTCCTGTCAAGAGACCAAGCTGGGGGCAAGATTCTCATGCGCCACCAAGACAGCATATTGGAGCAAGTTATCAAGGTCAAAGACGACAAACGTCAAGACATGCCCCACTGAGACAAAGCAGGCGAAAGGGACGATTTTCTTGATCAACGGAAATGCAAATACCTCAAAGGGAATATCACGTTCCTTGGTGATTTTTGTAAAGTTAAACATGGATGAATACTCATTGCTTCATGTACAGGTACAAAGACCTCTTCAAATAGGATTGGAAATCGTCAAATGATACGAAAAGTGCTAAAGCATTTGGCCAAGAATACGCCATTAGGACATTATCAAGGGTCCAACAAAGAGGATAACATCACAAGGATGGTCACAAGTGACAGAGATGCATGAAGCAAACGACTTTCTCAAGCATTGGAAGGATGACACTTCAAAGGTGAAAAGTAAAGTGAAGATCCAAGTAAGAGATAACCCAAATTGGACAGGGTATTGCATGAAAATGCAAAAAATGAACAGAGCCATTTAGCTGGGGCAAGCATTACATAGCCATGACAAGTCATGCCTAACTGGGGCAAGCGAATCATTTACGCGACTGGATGCAAAAGTGGCATTTCATTCCCAGCAAGATCAATGAACGTGATAAAAGAATCGTTCACATCAGAGTCAAACCTCAAGATACGAACTTGAGTGAAGGGTAACTTTGTGTCGTTCTAATTTGATCTTCAATGATCTTTCTCCTAATATGAATTTGCCCTAATTTCAACAGAAAATTAATGGCATTCAAAAGGACTCAGAGGGAAAGAACTCGCCGACTCAACTTCAAGGCGAGATGATCTTTGGAGATAACAGTTTCGGAAGTCAAGCATTCAAGAAATGATCTTTGGCTATAAGATCAAGTGGAGGGTAAAAAGTATCGCTTCCACACCACATGCTTTAGCATACATTTTGATAAAAATTCATTTTTTCTTGAATAAGGAACTCCGAAGAATGGCATGGAGCACGTTCCAAAGATGAATGAAACCATCGAGCAAGATTCATTGCCCCCATCAGACGAAGGCGTCATCGCCATAGGTCGAAATGGCCGTTTTCTATAATCTACATATTGGCGTTCAGATTGGAATGCATGATCAAGAGGACTTACTGTCGTGGGGGTCAGGTGCACGTCCTTTTTCTCCAAAGACTGAGAATTTCAAGAAATTTTAGAACAACTTAACCATCTTGTGTTGTTAAGAAAAATGCAGATTTTCATGAATCTATCCACTTCCATTGGAGTGCATGATCAAGGGTAAGGTGTATCGTTCTAATTTTCTGAAATTCGAGAGCATACACCGACATATCCCTTTTATGTTTTTCAGGGATCCCTAGCCGCGCTGGGCAGGTAAGTATTCCTTTCCCAACCTCTTAAGTTTTAAGACTGTCGGGATCTTTATTGCTAGAATTTGAAAGGCTTCTTGGAATCTAACATACATTCAAAGCTCATGTCTAAAAAGACGCAAAATTCTCACAGTCATTGGCATTCGTGTTTAGATCTGGAGGTTATCTGAACATGATTGAAATATACATTGTGCATCATAAAACCCCTTGGAGGGTAAGTTTTGGAGAAAGCGAAATGAACTTTTCCAACAAGTGTTGTTTAGAATTGATCAAAAGGATGTTTCCTCAGACAAGAGGCAAGCCTAATCTAAACACGTCCCATACACACTTAAGAGATGAGTGGAGTGGTAAGGATAGCGAGACCTTGACCTACGGACGTAAGGGTTATTCGCAGTGATTACATGGATTGAGACGACGGAGGCATTCGTTTCTCTATCATAAACACTACAGGCGACCATTGATAACCCTTTGAACGACGATTTCATTCTATACCCCTGTCAAGAACCACCCCACAATGGGGCAAACTGGAGGTACGTCCGGAGGTATCAGGAGGTAAATGGTTAGAAGTTCTCTTGCTCAGACTTGCATCAATCTTCGTGTGTTGCTTGTCATTTTAACTTCTATGGTAATTCAGGTGCTTTAAGATGACGAAAAGCATTCGTTTCTCTATCCTATACACTTTTACCCTTTGCACAGCCCAGTTGAGCCTATACGCTCGTTTCACAAACCCGTTGGTGATCATTGCATATTCCAAGACGGAAGCGACGTCACTTCAAGAGCGGAAGAGTTCAAAACACAGGATTTGTGAAAAATTCCTAGATTAATGTTTGAGTGCTGAGATTCAAGCTGTACATCTAGCACATTCATTTGAAAATTCTGATCCCCAAAAGAAAAGAAAAGATGGGATCTCAAAAAGAAAGAAGAGAGAAAAATTCAATCTTTGGCATCAAGAAAAAGCAAAGTGCCTGGTAAAAGCAAGGTCAATGCCCATCCAAATACTTGTACACTTGTGAATCATGTGTTTAATCTTGTAAATGCCAAAAGATGACATGATACCTTTGTATAGGTCACTAGTGAGATCAAATTGTAAAAGAATGTTCCAAGGGAGCTAGACTGCGAAAGATGCCCCCAAATCATGTCACACTCAGATGATGAAAGTGTAGACAAGATGTTGACACCGTCTCAACATGAGAGAGATATGTTCTCTAAAGACAAACGTGCGCTTCGAAGGCTGACAATGCTCTTCAAAGACTATCAATGCACTTCAAAGACTGAAGACACTCTTTGAACCAGAAGGGACAAGATCGGCGGTAAACCTGCAGTGATCACCAATGTTAGACCCTTCGCATATTCTGAGCCAAAAACAAGCCTTTTTTGGTCCCCAATCCTACATACGTTACAACCCTGAAAAGCCTTTTCTGATTAAGGCACTTGGATTGACATAGGGTTTAATGTTTAAGCTTAGCTCGAAGAAGTTCGAGCAAGATTATTTCTTTCTCATTTTGCAGGTTTCTTGACTTGTAAACCTGGAGCAGACATTGAAGACTTCTCTTCGAAAGCCTTGACTTGCACGCAAGTCCCCTTTGAAAACCGTTGACCAAGCCCAACATTACGGTCCCTTGGAAGTCCTCCTGATCGATCGAGGTGTATTCACTGCGAATGATCCTGAACCCTAGGCGCAGGTTTGATAGGAAATTCGAGTGCATTCTTGGTAAAAGACCATTATCTCAAAACGGTGAGAAGTCCTTTTTGATGAGAATACTCCAATGGACGTTTTAACCAAACTCATGTGGGTAATTTCAGATTGTTTGATTCAAACTTTCCTCACAAGGGATTTTGATCACTTCCGTATATTGCAAGGTGTTTTGGATAACCTCCAGCATCGTAATGCATTCATTGAAATTTTTCATGACTATGATATAAGTCATAAAGTGCTGTCAGTTTGACATCGGATATCACTTAAAGACCATTGATGTGCCTTTGGTAAGAAAATTTTCAGATTGGAGCTTCAACAAGATTCTTGATGACTTCAGCTCCTAAAATGGCTTGTATCACTCTTGGTGAGAAGCGTTTAACATGTCTAAACTTCTGCAGAATTCCTGGCAATCCCAGATCTCAGAAGAACACAACCTCTCTTGGTAAGAAAGCGTTTACATGTTCAAACTTCTGTAGGACCCCTGGTATCCCCAAACCTCAGAATGCTACTTCTTTTGTGAAGGATATATTTCGAGTATAAACTTCTGCAGGACCCCTGGTAACCCCAGGTCTCAGAATGACACATGTCTCTAAGAAGGAGAGTTTATATGCCTGAGCTTCTAACAGATTCTTGGTAACCCCAGATTCTAGAATGCTATTGTTCTTGGTTAAACTTGTATAGGAATCATGGTAGCCCCAGATTCTAGAAGGATGCCTTGCTCTGTGAAGAAGAGCTTTCAAGTTTATTTTCCTGCAAGATCCCTGGTAATTCCATATCTCAGGAAAACACATTCTTATGAACAATTTTGTAGGTTTGATCTTTCTGCAGGATACTTGGAGTACCCAGATCCCAGAATGTCGCCTCCAATGTCAAAAGGACAATGTTTGAAATTATCTCCCTATGTGAGATTCCAATATTACAGGTTTGATCTTTCTGCAGGATGCCTGGAGCTCCCAGGTCCCAGAATGTCACCTCCCATGTCAAAAGGACAAGGTTTGAAATTATCTCCCTATGTGAGATTCCAATATTACAGGTTTGATCTTTCTGCAGGATGCTTGGAGCTCCCAAGTCCCAGAATGTCACCTCCCATGTCAAAAGGACAATGTTTGAAATTATCTCCCTGTGTGAGATCCCAGTGTTACAGGTTGGAACTTTCTGCAAGATACCTGGAGCTCCCAGGTCCCAGAATGTCACCTTCAATGTCGAAAGGACAATATTCAAGATAGTCTTTCTGCGAGATCTCAGGTAACCCCTAGATCCCAGAAGAATCTTATCAAAGTTTTTGTAGGTTTAAGTTTTCTGCAGGATACTTGGAATCCCCAAATCCCAGAATAACGCCTCGCGTGTCGAAAGGACAATTTTAGAAATCAGCTTTCTGTGAGGTTCTAGGTAACCCCTAAACCCAGAATAGCTCATTTGGTGAAGCCTAAAGGTTAGGCACACCTCACTTGTATGAATCCTAGTTAATTCCTTAGAATATAGGATCAAAAACTGTTGACAAAATCTGCTTTATGTGAGGTTCTAGGTAACCCCTAAACCCAGAATAGCTCATGTGGTAAAGCCTCAAGGTTAAGCACACCTCACTTGCATAAATCCTAGTTAATTCCTTAGAATATAGGATCAAAAACTGTTGACAAAATCTGCTTTCTGTGAGGTTCTAGGTAACCCCTAAACCCAGAATAGCTCATGTGGTAAAGCCTCAAGGTTGGGCACATCTCACTTGTATAAATCCTAGTTAATTCCTTAGAATATAGGATCAAAATGTCCGACAATCCCTAAGAGACTGGGTGCGTAATCCATAGGTTCCTAGTAGAGAGGAATCCTATTATCGGCCTGATCCCCCTGACGGATCAAAATGTTCGACAATCCCTAAAAGACTAGGTGCGTCATCCATAGGTTCCTAGTAGAGAGGAATCCTATTCTCGGCCTGATCCCCCTGACGGATCAAAATGTTCAACAATCCCTAAGAGACTGGGTGCGTCATCCATAGGTTCCTAGCAGAAAGGAGTCCTATTCATGGTCTGATCCACCATACGGATCAAAACCCCTGACAATCCCTAAGAGACTGGGTGCGTCATCCATAGGTTCCTAACAGATAGGAGTCCTACTCATGGTCTGATCCATCATACGGATCAAAACCCCTGACAATCCCTAAGAGACTGGGTGCGTCATCCATAGGTTCCTAGCAGAAAGGAGTCCTACTCATGGTCTGATCCACCATACGGATCAAAACCCCTGACAATCCCTAAGAGACTGGGTGCGTCATCCATAGGTTCCTAACAGATAGGAGTCCTACTCATGGTCTGATCCACCATACGGATCAAAACCCCTGACAATCCCTAAGAGACTGGGTGCGTCATCCATAGGTTCCTAGCAGAAAGGAGTCCTACTCATGGTCTGATCCACCATACGGATCAAAACCCTGACAATCCCTAAGAGACTGGGTGCGTCATCCATAGGTTCCTAACAGAAAGGAGTCTTATTCATGGTCTGATCCACCATACGGATCAAAACCCTGACAATCCCTAAGAGACTGGGTGCGTCATCCATAGGTTCCTAGAAGAAAGGAGTCCTATTCATGGTCTGATCCACCATACGGATCAAAATCCCGACAATCCCTAAGAGACTGGGTGCGTCATTCACAGGTTCCTGTCAAGTGTAGGAATCCCATACTGGTACGGCCTACCATACAGGCTAGAGTTTATTCGCCCTAGAATACTCAAAAGACGAGTCCCTAGGTATCCACTTGAACCCGCTGTACACCGCGCATGCCGTACGAGCATCAGGTAGGTAATCAACAGGTAAGTAACAGGTGGGTCTCTCTACTTTCTCTCTCACTTCAGCTAAAGAATGAAGAGCAGAACGTTTACCAGCAAAGTAAGAAAGATTGAATGTCAGGATTCGTTTTTCTTTTCCCCAATTGAGTCGGTCTAAATTCAGGTGTCACCTATCTTTGAGAGAAACCTCTCGCGAGATTCCTCTCAAAGAGGGGCAGCTGTTGACACCTGATTTTTGATCTAGTCTTTTTTAATTTTATTTTTGAAAAATCATAAAAAATTCATAAAAAGTCAAAAAATTACAAAATAAACTTTGGTGGCCTTGGCCAAGCCCAAGGAACCATTCTTGACCAAAAAATAATTTTTCATATTTTTCATATTTTTTAGTATTTTTAGAAAATAGGAAAATACTAGAAAAATCAACAAAAATAGAATTTGAGGTCACAAAAATATAGGAAAATAGTAAATATTTTTATTTTAAATCCCTAGTCATTTTGACCTTATCAAGAGTCGAAATTCAAGTTTAATCTTGTGTGTTTCTTTGTAACGCACAGGGTTAAATTTGTCAAAAAATATGTTTTGAGTCTTTCTATTTGCGATCTTTTGCATTTTCCGAATCTTGACATTCGAATTGATTGCCCCACATTTCAATTTGGTTCAATTGTGCGCTGATTTGATCAATTTTGGCCTTAGGGACCTAATTGCATAAAATCTTGTTCATTTTAGTCCCTATAATGCTAATTCCGAAATTAAACTTTTCTGAGGGACACCCATAGAATCCCAATACTTTCTCCCTATAGTATTCGATCCCCTGAATCTAATGGTGGGCTCAATTGGGGTCGATTCGTCCATTAGGAGCCTCAATTTGACGAAAATCGATTTCGGATCTTGCCTTAAATTTGGGGTTTTCACACAAATTAAAACCAATTTAGCCATAATTTACATCTTCTAGATGGAGTCTGTGCCATGGAACCCAATTTTAGCGTCAATTTTGTGATCTCAACCCAGTTGACCAAACCAAGAGAACAGAGCTGTTCTCTTCCTCTTCGCGCATGGACGAACAGAAAACAGAACGGAGGGGGAAGTCAGTTGCGAAGGGAAGTCAGTTGGTGAGGGGGCGTTCGCCAACAAACGCGCGAAAGAAAAGAAACGACCAGAGAGTGAGAAAAAAAGAGAGGGCGGGCGGAAGACGCAGCTCGCAAAAGAAACAGAGAGAGCGAGATGAGCAAGAGAGAGACAGACGATGAGAGAGAGAGAGAGCCGGCGGGAGAGGGGCTCGTCGTCGATTTTGGGGAGGAGGAACCGAACGTCCGCAGGCAAGAAATGAACCTGCGGAGAGAGCAAGAGAGAGCTGGCGAACAGAGAGAGAGAGAGAGTCTGCAGAGAGAGAAAGAGGCAGCCGAACCTGTGCAAGCTTCGCCAGATCATCACCGGCGAAACCGAAGCCAGCGACGGCCATATTCGACTTCTTTGAACTCCGGAGAAGCTATCGAACCCTTCCGAACGTCTTTTCATCTCGAAAAACGGTGAGATCTTCCTCCAAGCTCGAGCTCGGCCTTTAATGGCAACTTGAGCTAGAGCCGTCCATTGGCTGCGACTTTGATTGCAATCTGCTCGTCTTGCATCCCTGAGCATTTTCACTTTTGATCCCATGTCATTTCTTCGCCGGAATCGCCGGGTCTACCCCCCTGCCATGTGCGATCGGCCACGAGGTCCACGGCTCGTTTTGGACCAAACCGAGCCTTCCCGATGGCCAGGTAAGTCTCCTCAACCCTCGGTGATGCTCCCTGATTGTTTTTTTTAGCTAGGCAACGCTAGAAACGGCTAGGACGGGTAGTCGCCGGAGCTTAGCTTCGGCCGGAGGTTGCACATGGAGGAGATGTTGATCTGCTGCGTCAAGGCTTCGGTGTGTTGTAGAGCTCGATGAAACAAGTCTAACGGCGTTGATTTCGCGGGATTTGAGCATCGGAAGGCCGAGATATGGCCTTCCGACGAGGCGCCGGCGAGACAGAGCCGGCGCCGGTCGTCTTCTCCGGTGGGTCTTTGACCGGTCAACGACGGTTGACCGGGTCAACGCCCACGTGGCGCTGACGTGGCGCCCACGTGGCAGCCACGTCAGCGCATTCGGTTAAAACCGAATAAAAAAATAACAAACTTGATCGGACGGTGGTAGGCGTGCCACGTGTCGCGATCTCGCTTTTTCGGAAATAAAAAATGATTTTAGAAAATTAAAAATCCCTTAGATCGGACGGTTGTAGTTCGATCGGGTGTTTTAATCAGGACCGTCGGTTTCTAGCCTCAGATCAGACCGTCCGTGCGTCGACACGTGGCGCAATCAGGGCCGCTCATTTGATTTGGGCGGGAGTTGAAATTTGAGCGGGAGAGGTAATACGGCGCCGTTTCGGTTCGGGTCCGAGCAGGCCGTACGTCCGCGGGCCGTGGGCCGGGTCACCCGACCCGGCCCGAATAACATTTTTTTTAAATAAAAAAAAATCAGAAAATGATTTTAAAAATAAAAAAAAATCGAAAAATTTCAGAAAATCCAAAAAAATGCTAGAAAATGCCAGAAAATTCCAAAAAAAAATGTAGAAAAATCGTGGAAAAATCCTAGACACTCTAGAAATCCCAAAAATCGAGGATTGACCACAGACAACTGGTCAACCCTATTTTTGGGGTTTCTTATCTAATCTTCCGAGACTTGACGAAATTACCCTTTAAGGGTAAGTCGCCTTTGCTGTGTATGTAAGATAAAAATCGATAATGTCAAGGTAAGAATTAGGGTCGGGTAGGCGACCAATTCTTAGGCTTGGGTTTTTGAGTCCCGCCTCTTTTCTCAAAATGACAATTTTGCCCTTCAATGGGAAAATTGTCTTTCTTGTCTCAATCGAGTTCTGAAAATTGCTTGAAGTTAGGGTTTGGGTCAGGTGGACGACCAACCCTAATATTTGAGATTTTCAGTTCTCATCTTTGTCCAAAATGACGACTTTACCCCTCCAAGGGTAAAATCACTTTTAAATTCCAGAAAAATCCTGGAAATTCCAGAAAAATAGGAAATGGATTGGATTGATGGCCAATCCTATTTCCCCTGTCTTCTGACTTCCCAATACGTCTAAAAATGACAGATTTACCCTTTTAAGGGTAAATTTTCCCGAATTATTCAAAATTACGATTCTGCCCCTCATGGGCGAATCATGTCCAAATCACTCCTAAGCCTTGATTGATATATATCTAGGCTAATAGGGCCTCATTAGGGATACCATGCTGATTTCATGTGTTTTATCCGCATGTACTGATTCCTTGATTTGCGCACTTATTTCTATTGGTTGTGAGTGATAGGGTAGTATTTCCCATCTGCATAAACTCCTAGATTTAGGATCTGTACCCCACTCATCTGTATGAAATCCTAGGATCAGATAAACCATCCAGTTTAGGTACCGAAAGGGCGTCAACTCTGACAGTTGGCGTAACTAAGTCCCCGAACCCACTTCTTTGGTTTCCACAGAATCGAATAGACCACTCCCAACTATTCGATAGGGTTTCCGATCGTACCCTCCACGAAACGATTGGTGGCGACTCCTTGACATGCACACTCACCACATGTCACTAGACCACACTGAAGGTCGACCACGTATATCCAGCAGTTGCGATTTGGGTAATGGGCCTTGGGAGAGGCCCACGTCCGATCAAGCCAGCGATCGGGCGGCCCATTAGCCCGCTCCCCGCCTCACAGCTCGGGAGAGGGTCGCGACAACAGGTAAAAATAAATAAATTTGTGATTGATCTCAAAAGGTGAACTCTAAGTGATCATTTTTCCAAAATTGAGGAGCCTAACTGATCACTTTTCAAAAATTGAAGAACCTAAGTGGTCACTTTTTAAAAAATATGGTACTTATGTGGCCACTTTTTAAAAGTTGAGTAACCTAAATGGTTGATTTAACTACATCTTGGCACTCAAACGATCATTCGTAAAGTTATTTTTTGTCATTTCAATCTTGCACACAATGTGCAAAAATCAGTACCTGAAGATGCAAAAAAGGATCTTATGTGCTCTTGCTGCACATGAACATTGCATTTGCATTATCTTAGAAAATTTCCACAAGTTGGCATACATTTCATATGTCAACGTTCAGTGCAACATTATCTATCATTGTGCTACTACGGTAGACTTAGAAAAACCTTCTCTTTAGTAGAGTTACATAGCCAGAACAAGCCCACCAACAACAGCACCATAAGAATACTCGATAAATATCTCTTTGATTTTTCATCCTTGAAAATTCATTCTTCCAGTGGTTCAGCAAATATTGTAGACCCTTTATCTCTACTTCCATTGAGTCGCCATCATCTAACTCATCTGTCAATGCATGTCGACGTTGATCTCGTTCTTGAAGTAGCTCCAAGATAACATCAGTTGCTCGGTTTGAGAATTTCGAGTCGACCCCACTTACAAGAAAGTTGACAGTAGTATAATGAGTTACCAAGACAATTTTGTTCATGCTTGTTGCATTAGTAGGGCAAACCACCATAACACAACCACAAAATTGAGCAAAGTTTCGGCAAACCACCATAACATGCACCACAAAATGAGCAAAGTTTCCCTCAATCCAAACATGTTCATGGCTAAAGTCATCCAAAAATTTGATAAGCATCATGGGTGCATAAAAAAAAACAGAGTAAAACAGAGAATTGGGCACCTAAAATAACCACAATTGAAGTCTTCTCTATAATTGGCGCACCCATGAAACCTTTTCCTAGGATTATCTCTCGTCCAAGCCTTTCTTGTTGGACTTCGCAGCCCACAATAGCAAAAACATGGAGTTGCATCTTGGCTTTGCTCGTACACCCAGGAGCCACTTGCCATGCTTTTGCTCCCCATCGTGAGTTTGATGATTTGATTTTGGGCAATTGGAAGATTTCGCTTTCGTTGAGTGCGGCTCGGTAGGATTAGGGTTCTTCAGATTCCATTTTGTGCGAATTTGATTTCCCCCCCAAATTGTTGAAAGAGCTTGTAGGGTTATGGTTCTTATGATTTTGCCCCTTTTATTGAATCAATTGAATTGTTCTTTAAAAAGAGGAGCGTGCGACGTCGTTTGCCATTTATTTGCTGATTCAGCTTTCCGGCAAGCCACATAGGCTGGTTTTACATTGTTTTAATGCCACGTAGGATTTTTCGGTCACCCAAATCGCCGATGGAACTCAAGTGGTCCATATTTAAAAGTTTTGGTACTCAGGTGATCCAAAAAAAAAATTATGGCACTCAAGTGATCCCTGGGCAAAAGTTGTGGCACTCCTACTGTTCTTATCCCTACATGTATGCATGAGATGTATGCGAAAATCTCTACACGACTCGCTATGTACATTCGGGATAGTATGTCTAAAATGCCATGAAAGTGGTTAGCCCGAATATAGCGAAGAGAATCCATGCGTGATGAATTTTTTAGGAAAACATTTTGAAAGATTTGATCATAAGGCATGAAATGGGGGCTAATCCTCCTATCATCGGACATCCTCGCTTCCCCGAATGATTTTGAAAACTAAGATACGTGGGGGAAATCAAGTCTCAGGAAATTTTCTTCTTTTCTCTCTCTTTTTTTTTCTTGTATTTTTCCTTTATCTCTCTTTTTTTTTGTCGTCATTGACCGATTTGTGGATCCCACACGTCCCCATTTTTTTATTTTTGGTTTTTGATTTGATTTTTTTAACAATGTTAAAACGTAAAAGGTAGATGAAAGCTCGAGGCATCTAATGTGAGTTTAGATGCGTCGGAGAGAGATAGAAATCTCTTTACTCAATGGCGGGAGCGTCGCTGTCGATCGATTCGATGATGGCATTGACGTAATCCTCCAGGAATAAGTTGGCCAGATCGGGCTCTTCCGTCACAGTATCCATCCTTTCGTCCTCTAGCTATCTGGATGCTTCATTGAGGAACCGATTTAGGGGAGTTTCGAACATCTTCCCCTTTCCTTTCCAAGCGTTCGACCCCAGAAATCGACAGCCGCTATTCCCACGCCCTGCGTAGCCTTCTAACTTGTAGCAGTGACTCGGCTCTGCTCTATAACCCAGTGAATGACGGCCCTTTACTGTCGCCAGACTAATTGGCTCACGGATCCCTTGATAATACTTGCCTAAACCGAGGCCCGGGACGAAACCATGCCGACTCAGTACTTTCCCTGCCATGATCGATGATTTGGAGCAACTGGGAGTCCTCAGGGCCACGCCAGCTGGCACGTGCATAATGTACATCCTCTCCATGGCATGGAAGCTTGACTCTTCTCCAGATGATGGCTCCACCAGTGGAATAGCGTCTATGTGGCCCGTCAAGTGGTCTGTTTCGGAGTGCACAGTGATCAATTTGTCGTCAACGACCATTCGAACTTTCTGGTGCTGACTAGATGGTACAGTTCCGGCCGTGTGAATCCAAGGCCTACCCAATAATAATCCAAATGATGCAGGAATATCCATGATCTGGAAGTTGATCAGGAACTCTATCGGGCCTATAGTAACAGGTATTTCAACCTCTCCAATAACTTCACCTTTCGCCCCGTTGAATGCTCGAATGGTAGATTTCAAAGCCTTAATTGAATCCTCCTTCACTCCCAGACTTCTGAGTGTATTCAATGGGCATATGTCAAATGTCGATCTATTGTCTACGAGGACTCGAGATACTCATTTGCCACGACATATTGTAGATATGTAAAGCGCCTTGTTATGCCCTCGCCCCTCCGGCATGAAATCCTCGTCCGAGAGTGGAATCGATCCTCCATCCTCGGTAGTGATGCGAGCTCTGCACATCTTTGGTCGTCTCAGCCACCATCGGAGTTGTTCAGGTTCTAGCTTCTCTAGGAGTTTGCACCAATCGTTGAAAGAACGATTGGTAATGAGTGATTGGCATTTGACAAAGGATTTGATGGGGTAGATATCTTCATCAATTCGATAGCAACCTGCACGAAGATTGAGACTTTTGAGATGAGACGTGATCCACATGAAGAAAAGGCTATTGGAGGCTTGGAAGGTGGTCTTTCGAGTGGACTTAGAGTGTCCGAGAGCAATTTTGTAGTGGTTTAGAGACAGGAAGGTCTCGGCGAGGATCATATAGGAGTAATCTAACTGGTCACATGCCTGCTGGACTATGTGAACTATGAGAGGATTGAACGTGGTCCTGGACGTGGGAAATAGGACGAATCCAAAGAAGGCTAGGATGAAAACCTTTCTCGGTTTATGACCAGTGTCAATAGGCAAGTTGGAGTAGTTGTCAAATAGGAATGAAAAGGGGAATCTGTCAGAGTTAGCCTTGAAGATTTCTTCGACCTTCGAAATCTTGAGGTGGAGAAATTTAAAGAGTAGCTTGGATGGATCGAGGCCCAAAGGAGACTGGGCTAGCTGGTCCTTGAACTTCAACCCGATGACGGTCGTGTACTCCTCTAGTGTGGGCGTAATCTCCGGGCCTTCGAAGTTGAAAGTCAGTGTGGTCGGGTCCCAGAATCGCGCCGCTGCCTGTATGAGTGCGGGTTGATATTTGACCTTGAGGAGGTCTACAAGGTGCCCCAGCCTCTGCTTGACGTAAGTCTGATTGGTCTCGTTGAGGCGCCCCCACCAAACCAGCAACTCTCTATGCGGGACTGGCATGATCTGGATGTCGTCTCTCCCCATCGACTCTAGAATATGAAAATGTCGTCCCCAAATTAATTACCATGGATTACTCGGTTATTAGATTCGTTCAACTCATTATTCTCTCTTGATGTGACGAGGGTTAGGTTCCCCCATTTAATTAAAGGGAATATCGAATGAGGGTTCCAACCCAAATCCCATTAAGGTGTATAATGAATTGGACGGAAATAATGATGCGATGCATGATGTGGGTCGGTTCAATTCCATGTCCCACACACCATGAAATAAGGATTAGATTCTCAGACTTGCGTTAAACATGTCAAGTGTGAGTTCTAACGAAAATTTCATTTGGATGAGACATGCCATTAAACCGAAAAATCCGAATGGTTAAGAGAAATTTTAGTGTCGCGTTTCCATGTAAAGACGCTTAAATAAGACTCAAAACCAAAGTGCCAAGGGTAGAATGGAGTTCCAGAGGTGGATACTCCTTGCAAACTCGAGGACTCGGATAGATGGATACATAACTAAAAAGAGACAGTTGGAATGCGATCCTAGAGAACCTAAGGAGATGCTCCAAGTCGGGTCTTCGGGGAATGTCACCTGTCGTCCTTACTTCAGGTAGCTCGGATCGCCTTCTTCGCTTGATGAAACGTCTATGAGGTTGAAAGGGGATGGCTAACTTTCGGGAGACTCTTCCTCATCTGACGAAATCTCGATAACTTCTGGAGGGGATGTGGATTTGCTCTTATCCTGCTGAATATGTCCCTCAACTTCAGATAAATGTTCCACATCCTTTCCTTTTCGTACTCGAATTTGTGTTCGCATTCGAGTTGTTCGGCAGACTTGGTGTAAAAACAATTCATTCCTCAGATAAGGTTGCGTCCGATAAGTGTCCTTCCTTGGGTGAATCGGAAGGAGTGGAATCTGTTGAACGTCCCAATGGCTCGATGGCGGATGACGGTTCACTAGTACTCGAATATCTCTGAGATCTTGGACCGACTTGGATAGACCATCTCTACTCTATCCATACTATAAAATGGAATTGGACTCAACCATCGGACTTGATGAATGCAGCATGTTGTGCAAAATAAAAGATTGCAAGCATATTAAATAGAAATGAAAGGACCTTACCATAATCGGTACCTAATGAATTTTGGTTTTAGGTATACCAACCATCCATACACATGCGCATGAGACAAGTGAGGCTTGACTCTAGAAATCAAAATGGCTCAGGTATAAAACCTAATGGCTTCCCACTACCCGAGTCGATAAAATCGTCCATAAGCGCAATCCACAACAAATGGATAAAAGAATCGACTTGAATAGTGAGCAGGATCAAATATAGTCAGCCCAAGCGTAAATCCACGCTAGAGCCTCGCATATCGATTCCCTATCTATGGTTACCTAAAAAGGTGATTTCGCGGCCTGGGTTTGGGCGCTTTGTGTAAAGTGTCGTGATCCTCAAATATGCAGGTGAATCATGCACAGCAGTTTATATCAATCAGCGCTTCAAATCATCAACATAACATACATTCCTACACCCAACCTACATAAGACGATATTAATCACAGACTACTCCCCTTATCACTCCAATCTGCAAAAACATTTAACACATATCATAAGCAGACTTACCTCACCTTCAAGAGCGTCTGCAGAAAACACGCCAGAAAAATCACTCAGCGTTTTAATTACGGCCTAAGTCCACTTGAGGTCTAGAACCATGGGTTTTAGGGTTAAGTCCCCAGCAGAGTCGCCAGTCTGTCGCGACCCATTTTTTGTTAAAGGTCGTCAGGCTAATGGATTACCGATCGGGCCCCACTTTGCAATGTAGATCACGGGCTTTCTCGGCGCGGGCCTTCCCAAGCCCATACCAAATCACGATGGGAGTTAATTTTTACGGATTTTTCGACGATAAGAGTCGATCGGATTTGACCTTGGTGTGGTCGTGGTGGCATGTGCTATGTGTGCATGCATTTGGAGTCGCCACCGATCCTTCTGGGAAGGTGGACCGAAAACCTCACTAATCGATTGGGAGAGATCGATCAATTCTGCGGAACCAGAGATTTTGGGTTCGGGGACTTGGTTACGTTGGTGCCATTACCAACGCCCTTTCGGTACCTAACGTGAGTGATTTTCCTAACTAAGATTTCATGCATGCGCCATTTTGGGTGAGGTAAGTCTGATTTAAGGGTTTCATGCAGATTGGAAGACTAGTCCTATCAATCACACTCAATATAAGGAAAGCGCAATCACGTGCATAAATGAATCACATCAAAGCACATCAATTCAAATCAATGGCCTCCTAGTATAGCCTTAAGGGCTTAGAGAATGTGTGATTTAGGGCCAATGGTAAAATAGGAAGATTTGGGGACGATTCGTCCGAAGGGTGAAATTATCGTTTTTGGAAGGTTCGGGCGTCGAACTACCCCAAAATAGTTCATGGCCAGCCTATTGTGGCCATTTTCTATTTTTGAGAATTTTTTGAAATTTCTTGAGTTTTCACGATTTTGGAAGACGATTTGCCAAAAGGACAAAATCGTCATTTTGGAATGATTTGGATTCGAAGGACCCAAAATAGGTCATGGCAGTTGATTATGGCCATTTCCTATTTTCTGGAATTTTTTGGATTTTTTTGAATTTCTTCAATTTTTGGAAGACGATTTGCCAAAAGGGCAAAATCGTCACTTTGGGAGGATTGGGGTTCGAAAGACCTAAAATAGGTCATGGCCAGTTGATTGTGGTCATTTCCTATTTTCTGAAATTTCTTGGATTTTTCCATCAATTTCGAGAGACGATTCGTCTAAAGGGCAAAATCGTCATTTTGGAAGGGATCAGATTTCAAAAGACCCAAAATAGGTCATGGCCAACTGATTGTGGCAATTTCCTATTTTCTGGAATTTTTTCGGAATTTTTTGAATTTCTTCAATTTTTGGGAGATGATTTGCCTAAAGGGAAAAATCGTCATTTTGAGAAGATTGGGGTTCGAAAGCCCAAAATAGGTCATATCCAATTGATTGTGACAATTTCCTATTTTTTGGAATGTTTTTGGACTTTTCAGAATTTCTTTGATTTTTGGAAGAAGATTTGCCAAAAGGGCAAAATCGTCATTTTGGAAAGATTGGGGTTCGAAAGACAAAATAGGTCATGACCAGTTGATTGTGGCCATTTCCTATTTTCTGAAATTTTTTGGGATTTTTTCGAATTTTCTCAATTTTATGAATTTTTTTATGATTTTCCCATTTTTAAATTAATTTTTTGAATTTTATAATTTTTTTAAATTTTTTATTATTAAAAATGTTTTTCGGACCGGGTCAGACCCGACCCGCGCCTCTCGGGCGCCCGGTCCGACCGTACGGGTCGAAACCCGGTCTAAAACGAAGACGTTTTTTTTTTCAAAGGTTTTCTTGTTTTTTTTTGAATTTTTTAAATTAACCGAAATTCCCCCCATAGGACGGTCCAGAACGTCCCACGTGGCTTCCCCTAATGCGTTCGATCTAGGTTTAAAGAAAAGCCCGATCGGACGGTTCAAAGAGTGACACTCGGCACACTCTAAACCGTCCGATTCGATTTTTTTTATTATTTTTTTTCGAAAATGATTTTTTTTTGTATTCTAAAAAATATTTATTAATCTCGAAAAATCCCAGATCGCGACACGTGGCGAATCCACGACCGTCCGATCTAGGTTTTGTTCTTTTGTTGGACGCGGCCCCCACTAAGCTGACGTGGCTGCCTACGTGGCGTGCCACGTCAGCACTTTGACTTGCTACCGGACCACCCCGCCGAAGAAGATGACCGGCGCCTCGCCGGAACAGTTATTATTCTGGCGAGGTAGTCGGAATCTTTGCCGAAAAACACAAACCGAGCCCAAAACTCCACGTTTTTCGCCCATTCTTGCGCCATTCGACTCATTAAGCACCCAACATTAACATATGTCATATTTACGACCAAAAACACACCGGGAATCGGTGAACCGAACGTCCACAGAACCGGCTCCGGCGAGGGTTTTCGCAACAAATTTTTTTCGTTCAAACTTGATTTCATTCAATCATACGACATCCAAGAGCGTTAGAGAAGCTTACCTGAGCTCTCTAGGAGCTTGGCGACCACCGGTGAAGCCCAAACGCACACACAACTCCGGCCGAGCACCATGGGAGCTTCGGCCATGGTTTTTGGTACGGATCATTGCAAAACAAAGACATTGGAAGGCTTAGATTCGATTCTAACAGAGTTTTACAACCAGATTCGCACGAATAACGCTCAGAAAAGGCATGGCCGGGAGCCAAGAAACCAAACATACACTCAGTCATTTCATCGAACAGTTGGCACGCGCTAGAAAACCGACATTCAAACGGGGACCGAGGACCACACGAGCTAAACCGAAGGAAAATAACGTTCAGGCATCACTAGGGAGACTCGAAATGGCGTCGGTATGGGTTCGGTTTGGCTCGGTTTGACCAAAAAGTCAAACCGAGCCAAACTTACAGTCGCTAAAAAAAATAGGGTGTAAAATAGAGGGGAGATACCGACCTTAGCCAAAGGTCGCCGGCGACTTGGGGCTTCGGCGATGATGTTTCGAGCTCCCTGAAGCTTGAGGGACGTCCGAACGCTCGCTTTCTCTCTCTCTCAGCTCTCTCTTTCGCTTGGCCTTCTCTCTCTCCCTCTCTATTTTTTGTGGATCCGAAAATTTCTCTTTCTTTCCTTCTCTCTCATGGCCGACCCTTATAGTAGAGAGCCGTCCAGGATGCCGAGGACGATCACGCACCCACTTCAGCCATGAAAAAGACGTCTGCTCCCTTCATTTTTTGTCGCCGATCCCCCTGTAACTTCCCTTGCTTCCTGTACCCTGCCTCCCCCTGTTCTGTACGTGAGAGAGGGCAGAAGTTGCAAACCCGGTTCAGTCGGGTCGGGTTCGACCCAATCGATCCGGCTATCAATTTTCGCCCAATTGAGCCTCCAATTGATTGTTTTTCATGAAATTGATGTCAAAATCGGACTCCTCGGCATGTTTTCCATCTAAAATGGGTATTTTCGCGAATAATTGAATTGAAATTTAGCGAAAACCCCAATTTATGCCTGGGATCCGAAAATGGTTTTTGCTTAATCGAAAGCCCAAACGATCAAATCAGTCCAAATTGAGGCGACCAATGGATCCGGCGTGACGAAAACTATGGGGTAGTGGTGTTTAATTTTCATGGGTGTCCCTAGGGAAGATTTAATTTTAAGATTAGTGAAACCGGTGACTAAATTGAAAAGAAATTTGTGCAATTAAGTCCTTTTTGTCAAAATTGATCAAATTAGAGGGTGAATTGATCCAATTGCATTTCAAGGCTCTAGTTATCGATATCATAGCTTATTAAAAGCCGAAATTGAAAATTAAAAGACTCAAAATAGAATTTTTATGCTCGATTCGGGTTTATGCTTGCGAAGGAACATAGTTACCCAAGTCGAATTTTCAAGATTTATAAAGACCAACTTGAAGAGGGAATTAACATAAAATTATTGGCTATTTTTGTGCATTTTTATGACCACGAATGGTATTTTTTCTGATTTTTTGGGTATTTTTATATCTAAATAAATTCGAAAAAATATTAAAAATTATGAAAAATATTTTTTGTTCAAAATTGGTTTCTAAGGCTAGTCCAAGGCTTCCAAGGTTGATTTTACAATTTTATGCCTTTTTTGCTATGTTTAATTAATTTTAGAAATAAAATCGAAATAAAAATGATTAAAAATCAGGTGTCAACACCGAGCGGCAGAGGGCTCAGTTTAGATCGGGATAACTTGAACTCGCGAGGAGCGGCAAGCCATTGGCGGCTATTTAGGGCCTCTTGATAGCGCTTATATTTCTTAATTTCTCTGTCAGAAGTCAATATGGCAAAGAAATCCGTTTAGTAAAAACACTTTCGAAGTAGAAATCCGTTTAGTAAAAAAATTGACTTCCAGTAAGATTTTTCACTTATGATATGATTTTTTTGTCAAGTTTGACAAGTAAAAAATTTTAATTTCACGGCTCCAGAATCACTTCTTAGATCATACCCGCCTCCGCTGACCACCGCCGCCGCCGACCACCGCACACCCACCGCTATTGCGGCTGTCCCCGGCCGCCGCCACTCGTTGCTTGCCCCCCGCCGCCAGCCGACAGTCCACCGCCGCCCGACCACTAACCACCTCCGCCGACCACCCCCGTCTGCCGCTAACCACGGTCGCCCACCGATAGCCGTTGCCCACCCGTCGACTGCCAATGACCATCGTCACAAAAATTTTTGTTAATAATATTTCAAAAATATAAATTTTCAACCATTACCAAACAAATTTCTCTAATTAGAAGTCAATCTGGAGCAGAAGTAAAAAAATCAGCTTCTAGTTTTAACGAGAAGTAGTAGAGAAGTGTTACTATGCGCATCCTGAGTGGCGAGGCAAAGTTGGACGAAGCAATCCATCTTGGAATAAGCACTCGTGGGACGCAGCACGCCGGTCACAAATTGATCGAGCACTCGGACCATGCGATGATCGGAACCCCCATTAGCTCTTTTAGCCCGCCCCATTTTAACTTTCGTAGATTTTCCATGATAGATTTAGAGAAGTAGATAATGGAATGATTCATTAATAATTAGGTTAGGCACAAGGCCGATATAAATATACGTAAAATGAAGGGAAAATGGACACTTTTAGTGCCAAATGTTTCAATCGAATCACTAAGGATTAGTTGGGTGCTTCCGACAAGAATTTCCGGCTAAAAAAATATGTGGCATTTTTAATTAATTTTTGAATTTTAATTGGTATTTAAAAAAAAGGAATTCCATGTAGGTTCCATGTGGACTTCAAAATTTTAAAAAAAATTAATTAAATTTTTAAAACAAAAAAACTATTTACAATAAATTGAAATAAGCTAAAAAATTAGCAAAAAAACCATAAAAAAGCAGATTAGGCAGTGAGGGTTGCTGTAGCCCTCGTGCCGCGACCCCACCATCGTCGACAATGGCTGGCGAGAGTGGGCCATGGCTAACGGGTCACCGAGCCCTAGCCAGGGCCGGCGACCCTCGCCAGCTGTAGGCAAGGGCTTGCAGGCCCTCGCCCAAATTTGGGTAAGGGTTGCAGGCCTTTGTCCAGGTCTAGCCGAGGGTGGCCACTAGTGCCAACTCCAGTTAGCGTCCCTCCCCTCTCTTTTTTAAAATTTTTTAGCTTTTTTTGAATTTTTCAACTTATTTCGAAAATTCCACGATGGACCTCCAACGAGCCACGTCAGCGTCATATATTAATAAAAAAAAGTGCCACATCGAATTTCCGATGAAGAATATCAAAGTTGGCAGTTAAGTGATCCTTTTTCAAAAAAAATTGGCATTGAAGTAATCCGGCGAAAATTTTTAGCACTAAAGTAACGTAACTTTTGGTACAAACATGAATACATACACTAAAGAGAAAACCCTAGTTCTAATATATACAATATATCTACCACCCCTTTAAACTCAAGGTGGTTCAACCAACGAGAGTTTGGAACGAAGATCAACAAATTTTTGGGATGTAAGAGATTTGGTAAATAAGTTGGCAAACTGGGGGCAATAGAGGCCACAAAGGGAAGAGAAGTGATGCTTTCTTAGAGCTATAATGCCTGATGTGACAATCAATGTCGATGTGCTTTGTATGCTCATGAAACACTGGATTTGTAGCAATGTGAATAGCACTCTTATAGTCGCAATGAAGAGGAGTGGGAGTAGAGGAGGCAACACCAAGTTCAACAAGGAAACGATGAAACCAAATAATCTCAACTGTAGTGTCAGCCATAGCACGATACTCAAACTCAGTAGAAAAGCGAGATCCGACAGGTTGCTTCTTGGCACGATAAGAAATCGGTGAATCACCCACAAAGACATAAAATATTGTAATGGAATTACAATTAGTATCATATGCTGCCAGTTAGCATCAGAGTAAGCATGAAGAGCAAGTTAGGAAGTCGAAAGGAGAAAAACTAAGCATGTCAGAGTACCACAAAGATATCGCAAAATTTGGTGCACAACAACATAATGAACTATACGAGGAGCCGCTACAAACTGACTGACAAGATGAACATCATAGGCGATATCGGGACGATTGGCCGTAAAATAGACAAGACTGCCAACGAGAGCCCGGTAGCGAGTGTCATCTAGACGAAGCTATAAATGAAGTTCAACAGGAGTGGCCACAGTAAAAGTATGAGATAACTCAACGCGAGCAAGAATGTCATCGATGTACTTTGGCTGAGAGAGAATAATACCAATCAATTGCGAGCAACCTCAATACCGAGAACATAGGGTAAGAAATCCAAATCCTTCATAACAAACTGACGGTGAAGATGTTGCTTAGTAAGCAGTGTAAGCAGAGTCACCCCCAGTAATAACCATATCATCAAAATAGAGTAGCAAAATAGTACAACCAACAGAAGAAGTATAAGTGAACATATCGTGATCATTCTCACTCTGAACAAAATCAGCTGATCGAACAATATCTACAAAGCACTCAAATCAAGCTTGCGGAGCTTGTTTAAGACCATAAAGGGCTCGACAAAGATGGTAAACTTGACTAGGAGAATGAGCAAGATCAAGACATGGCTGCATATAAAGTTCCTCATGAAGGGCCCCATGAAGAAAAGCATTCTTCACATCACGTTGAAAGAGATGCCAATTACAAACAAAGGCTACTGCAAGAAGAGTACGAACGAAAATCATTTTAAGCCCATGACATCTTCTAGCCACGATTGCGCTCCACGATCGCCACTTATTTGCTCGTCCTCTGCATCATCGAGCACCCATTTATTTGTTAATGCCATTTGTCTTCCAATTTTTCCTTAGCACTCACGTGGCATTGAATGGAAAATTACCCAATTAGTCCTAAAATTATCGCACGGATGCCTAAACTTTTTAATTATATCAATTTAGTCCTAAATGTTTGCGTGAGTTCTAATATAGTCCTTCTGATCAATTTTCGCCGGAAATCGCTTACGCGACGGTCCAATCATCGCCGCTTGTCCTACGTGGCACTCCGCCACATCAGCGATATTCGGCCAAATTTGACCAGAAGAACTACATTGGAATTTCCTGCTAACGTTTAGGATTAAATTAACAAAATTAGATTATTTATGACTCAATTTGCATCCGTACAATAATTTTAGGACAGATCAGATAATTTCGCTTTTGGTTGGATGTCATGCCCATGGCACATGCTCAACGTTCAGTAAAAAAAAATTAGCTGGATTCGAGTCAAAATGCATTAACCGTTAAAAAAATTTGAGAGTTTAGCACATTTAATTATTGAAATCAAAGTTCAGTGACCGAGTTCCATTATAAGCATTATTTATTGTTGAGATTTAGTATTATTGATCAAAGGGTATATTAAGAGGCGAACAGGAAAAATTTATCCTACCTAACGTTCGGAGACCCATTGGGATTGGGATAAGGCCGGATAAGTTTAGAGAAATACCGAATTACTTATTCGGGCACTTGGAATTGATAATCTTATCCCTTCATAATAGACTCATAAATTTAGGTTGCATTTATTTTACAGAAAACTCAAAATTTGAAAAATATTTTAAAAAAAATAATTGACTTCATCGCTTAGAATAAATTAGTAACTAGTCAACGAAAAATATTACCGTTATCGACAATATTTATTACTAATTATTTTCATAATTGATGAAAATACTGTCATTTATTCATTTTTCTAAACGATACAAATGACCATTTTTAAAAAAAAAATATTTTCTAAATATGAAGATACCAAAAAAAAAAATTAAGCCTCAGGTAACCAACAGGCGGTGCCAACAACGATACCAATGTTGGCGCTGCGTGCTGGTGGCGGCGACCATGTCGATGGTGGCTGCTTGAGATCCCTCTTATTATTATTATTTTTATTTTATTTTTTTCTTTGCTAGGGCTCGACCATTGAGAACCATGACGGTGGGACAACCATGGCGGTGGTCCCATTGACAAGTTACCAATCGCACCAGGGGTTGCCAAGGGCAGATGATTCACCTGGTGGTGGATAGAGTGAGTAAAGTTTTAGGATAGAGTCGGAAACTGGAGAACCGTACCAATGGAAATAAGGTAGGTTTAGGTTTCAAAAATTAGAGAACTGATTTCGACGAGTGTGTTTCAGGTTTCAAAAATTAGAGAATCGGTTCAAACGGATAAGTTTCAAGTTTCAAGAGGTTGAACCTGGAATAAGTTTGTATTTTTCTTGTTTTATTTTTTCGCACAATCATATGATACATGTGTAATCTAGAATCATTAATCTGGACTTTCATTTTCGGGATATCCATGGTCGAGACTTTATTTTTTAAATATTTCATATTTTTCGTATGTCTAAATATGAGCTGTGGTCAGTGAATTGTAGCAGCAAATGATAGTTATTAAAGACAATAATCCACTACACTCGTTCAATTAAGAATGCATATAGAACTTGGGTGGACCCTAGAACCTACAAGGTAGTTTTCAGGTTTCAGATAGAACTTGGAAATAATTCTTAACTGATCATCCCCGTATGTCGATTGATATTTGGATACGTATATGGTTTCTCTCTCTTAGTTGCGACATTCAAAGATAATCCCACATCAGTGATCGCCGTTAGAGGTAGCAAAATGGGTCTAGAATCCATATTTTATCTCATACTTAATGATGTGGGGTCCAATGGGTCACCTTAAGTATTAAGGGGGTGCATGACAAAATTTCTGTTCCAGAAAGAGTTTCTGGAACAGAAATAGTTTTTTGTATTTCTATTTTAGAATGAGTTTCTAAGCAAAATAAATACGTTTGACAATGGCAAAAAAGTTCTATTTCTGGAATAGAAATTTGTTTGACCGGCGGAAGGGGGCGATCGGTGGCGGCTGGCCGGCGGAGGCCGATCGACGATCGGCGACGGCCGGCCGGCGACCTGCGGCGGCCGATCGACGACGTCCGACGACTGTTGCCGGCTTCCTGTGGCCATCCGGCGACCGTCGCCGGTCGTCGGTCGGCCTCCACCAACCGTCGCCGGCTTCCTATGGCCGGCCGGCGACCGTCCAGCGACCGTCGCCGACTTCCGACTGCCGTCCGGCGATCGGAGGCGGCCGGCCGGTGACGTTCGGCAACCGGCGATCGAAGGCGGCAGGCCGACGACTTCTGGTGACGTTTGGTGACCGTTGCCGGCTTCCGGCGGCCGTCCGGCGAACGAAGGCGGCCTGCCGGCGACCGGCGATAGCTGACCGGCGACCTCCGGCGGTGGCCCGGCGGCCGACGGTGGCGGCAGGAGGCCGGCGGTGGTCAAAGAGGTGCGACCGGTGGCGGCCGTCGTCGCCGAAGATTTCTATTTCTATTTCTATTTCTCGGAGAAGTAACTTTTTTTTTGTTTCTCATTTCTGCTTGAAATCTATTTATGTTTCTCAAAATTGTTCCAAAAATAGTTTCTTGCATTTGCGTTACCAAACGAATTTCTGTTCCAAATCTATTTCAGAAATAGAAATCTGTTCCAGAAACTATTTCTGGCAAGTTATCATGCACCCCCTAAAAGTAAATTTAAGTGAGTCATAAATATGTTGATTATCAAGTTAAAGGTTTTAAATGAATTTTAAATTGGTCATAACGAGTTAATTATTTAATATGTTTAAGTAAGTAATAAACAAATTATTTTTAATTTTTTAATTTTTCATTATTTTGTATTTCATTTTTAAATTTTATTTTATTTTTTTCATTGTTTTTCTCCGTAATCCGACAAGGGTCGTCGATCGCTAGTAACCTGTCGCCGGTCACTAGTCATCAGCCGCCAGTTGTTGGTTGTCGGTCATCGATCGCAGATGGTCGCTGACCATCACCTGTCAATGATCTCCACCGACCTTCACCTTCCGCCGGTCATCAGTGGTTGCCAGTCGTTGGTCGATCATCAGCTGGTTGCCGAGCAGCCGTTGGTCGCTTGTCACCAGTTTTCGGTCATAGGATAAAAATAAGAAAAGAAAGAAAAAAAAAATATTTGAATTGTCTATAGTGCTTTACCAATATATATTTTCTTAAAAAATTATAGGAAATAATATTTTTTCTGAACTGAATTTAACATTGAAGTATTTTAGCATAGTAGGCCGATTTGGTATACATAAATGGATTAAAATATGTTAAATGAGTCAATATAGATCGACCTATATTCGGTCCAATTCAAACCCGACTCGACTCATCGCCGTTCGTCGTTAAGTATGCTAACCATCCTTGCGGGTGATGGTCTTGCTGTCACTGTGGATGGGTGGCCCTTTTTTTATTATTATTTTTTACCTTTTAAATAATTTTTCGTTATTATTATTGAATTTTTAAATTTTATTTATTTGTGTGTGTGTGTGTGGAAGTACTCGTGATATCTGGTGCTTCACCCAATAAAAATAGGTAAAAGAAATTCGCCCATTTTTCTGTGTTTTTATCTTCCCTAGTCCCGACGATCCCGTTAGCAACGATGTGTTGCGAAGGACTGAGAAATTCTACGGCGACATGATATTGGGTGGGCGCAGAAAGAAGCAGGTTGCAGAAAAATAATGCTCTTCTTGCGCAACCTGGACAACGGTTATTAAGACAAAGTAGCAGAAGACAGCAGACGAAGCAAGCAAAGCTACTCCGCTACATCGACAAGTACACCGTCGCTTCATCGCTACGTCGGCGAAGCTTCCTCCCATCTCTCTCTCTCTCTCGCTTTCCTCCTCCTCCAAACCAAAATTAGGGCTCTTTCGTCCATACCTCAGTGTCCTGCGAAATAAGAGCCGTCACCCCTTTGATCCAATTTCCGATTTTGAGGAGATGGGTCTCTGGGATTCTCTTCTCATCTGGCTCAGGAGGTAATTGGGTCCCTTCTTCTTCCTCTTTTTTCTTTTGTTTCCGCTGATCTGCTTGCCAAAAACCTCTGTATGCATTTCGCAGTGGTGTTCTTGATTTGGTATAGAAGGCTGTATAATATTGTGTTTAGGTGCGGGAATTCGTACATGTCGGGGGTAAATTTCAAGTGCTGGCTCAAAATTCAACCTTTTGATGGTGCCCTGAAATTGGTGACTTCATGTGCTGATTCTCTTGATGACCTTTGACCTTTGAGGTTGACGACTCCATGTGCTACTTCCCATCAATGACTCAATTCATTTCTTATTTTTCCGCCTTATAGTTGGTAGTGTTTTTTATATTTCTTGCTTCTAGCATTAGTAGCTGTCCTTGACCTACTTGCATATCGATTTTTCTCTCTCCGATGGTAAAAGTTGCTGCTGATTATGGTTGAACAGCATAATGTGGAGTTGTATATCCTTGAGTTAAAATGTGGCTCCCATCAAATTCAATTGTCAAGCAGTTGATGAAGCAAATTTAAATTTCAACTCCCCCGACAATAAATTGAACACTGGCAGTGCAAGATAAATTAAGCTTAAATAAATAAAAACTCTCCCGACACGATCCGATGCAACATTGCACACTTAGGGTGGAAGCTGTAAGCAGTAAAAGCCACCTCTGCTTATGCCCATCAACTCTATTTTATACTGAATCATTTTGCACACTTTTCATGGTAAGGTAAGCTTACCAGGTTTTCGGGTTAGCCAGACTTGCATAGGACAGAATGGTGGAAATTGGATGATGGAACACTCTTCTTTGTGCATGGGACATGATTATTGCATTATCTTCTTAGCAATTTATGATCTGCATCTTCTAATTATTTAATAGTCCATCATTTTGTGATGCTTCTTTTCCTATATGCTGCATCTTTTTGTACATTGCTGACTTTGTCTCGGCCATGGCAGCTTGTTTTTCAAACAAGAAATGGAACTTTCCCTTGTAGGTCTTCAGAATGCTGGAAAAACTTCTCTTGTAAATGCTATTGCTGTGAGTAGATGCAAACTCTTTTTGCTCTTTATGACAGTATTGGTGATATGTTCTTGACATATCTACTTTGATGTTTGACAGACAGGAGGCTACACTGAAGACATGATACCAACTGTCAGTGTTCACTTTTGGAATTGCTCTGGATTTGAGTACATTTTAATGTTCAGAGAAGTTTCCTTATGTAGTTTGTTTGTGATGTTATATGCAGGTTGGTTTCAATATGCGAAAAGTTACAAAAGGAAATGTGACAATAAAACTTTGGGACCTTGGAGGGCAGCGGAGGTTTCGCACCATGTGGGAGCGTTACTGCCGTGGGGTCTCTGCTATTGTGTAATCTCTACTTGCGATTTAACCTTTCAATTGATTTGCATTCTGGGATCATGTGCAAAAGTAACTTGGAAATCCTCTCCATATGCTGGAAATTGATTATTTATTTGCCTCCGCACAAGTTTGATTTTCATTAGGGAATTGAAATGGAATGTTTAGCGGACAGAATGGATGAAATTCTTGTGTGTACTGCATAATAGCCTAGAATCCACAGTTTTGTCAAAGCTTTGATGATATGGGCCAAACGTTTTCAACTGTTTTTTTGGGTAAGGGCCAAACGTTTTCAACTGTTGTTGCTCAACTCTTTTGAAGTTTTTTCTGGACTTGAGGACATGTTCAGGTTCCTCTTGCTTGTTTAGAGCTATGGAGGGGACATCTTAATTGGAATATATCTGCTGAGTTGTCCAAGAAAGGGTCTCCTCTTCCATCCTTTTGGCGGCAGGGGAATTGCCTTTACTGTTGTCGTTTGTGTGAGTGAATGATGAATAATTTCATCCCATGATCTGTTACTTGTGTTGTTAAACTGTCATGCTGGTTCTCTGAAAGAGACTATATGGGAAACTAAAATTAGAACTTCATCATTGAAAATTTTGAATGCTGTGCGGATATGCAAAGTTAATCTCGTTCCTCTGTTCTAGGGGTAAATTAAATTATTGGAGAAGATGGTTGATGTTGCACTAGTGTGGCATTATTGATCCAATGAAATCTTTGGATTTTTTTTTCTACTGGTCTTTCAGCTGGATTCACTTTTCTGCATATATGTTTTGACATGTGCAAAGGCAGATATGTAGTCGATGCTGCTGATAGAGACAGCGTTCCTATTGCACGAAGTGAGCTGCACGAACTCTTGATGAAGCCTTCCTTGAGTGGGATTCCTCTTCTGGTGCTAGGGAACAAAATTGACAAGTCGGAAGCTCTTTCGAAGCAGGCATTGGTAGATCAACTGTGAGTTTGCTGAACCTTACCCGAATTGTTATGCATTCTTTTGCAACCAAAAAGAAAAGTACAAATGCTTTGAAGGCTTGAACTATCGGAGTGTGGTTTATTTCTTAGATTAAGTTCGTGACTTGTTATTCGCAGAGGGCTTGAATCGATCAAAGACAGAGAGGTGTGCTGCTATATGATCTCATGCAAGGATTCCGTCAACATAGATGCTGTGATTGATTGGCTCATTAAGCACTCTAAATCTGCCAAGTGAGCAACTGTTTGGCATAAACTTTTTTTGGGTTCTCGATGGAAGAGCAGTTTTTGCTAAATGATTTGAGCTGAGAAGCAAAAACCCCTCTCTCTCTCTCTCTCTCCTGGTGGTACATGTACTCTTTTTGTTTCATTGGTTATTTGTGTTCCCTAATAAGAGTTTCTGTACAGAATCTGAACTGTAGAAGCATGATCTCCTTTTATTGTTTTCCGATATCTAAATCGACATCGCGTGTAATTATATCTTCTCTTTGCTTCGACTGATCATAACCGTACTCAGGTTTAATTTGTTCACAGTAAAGTTACAACTACTTGCCCATGATAGAGCTAGTTATTTTGTGTTGTGTCCCTTGTTTCATCCGTTGTAGTCTCTCTCTATGTTGTGTTGCTAGATTGCATCGAGTTTGCTTTTCAACTATCCCTAAAAAAATACCAGAACTCGAGCACTATGCCAGGACCTTAAGGCAATAGTATTTAGCAACAGTACTGTCTTCATGACAGAAAAATGTTTGATTCAAAATTTACATAAACACGACCTTTTACTTGTAAGATTGACCGGCAAGAAGAAGAAGGAGGAGGGTTTATTGCACGTTTGACGCCAGAAAGGGTTAAACAATCCAGTGATCTAAACTATAAACCCAACAGAAAAAATAATGATGCAACGAATCACTCATAATCCACAGCCCAAATGTTCCGGTCGCAATTGCGAAGGTAACCAAAGATCCTTCATCGATTGAGTGAAGAAGAATAAGGCACCGCCTGCATCAAACACAGCCCAAATGTTCCGGTCGCAATTGCGAAGGTAACCAAAGATCCTTCATCGATTGAGTGAAGAAGAATAAGGCACCGCCTGCATCAAACCGACGTCTGATGTGAGTATGACCCGTCACCCGAAATACTGTGCTCTTCTTGCTCTTGCAGCGTGCTTGAAAGGCAAATTTCCTCGATCTTGTTCACAACCTGAGCCATCGGAGGGCGTTTATCCGGATACTGAGCAGTGCAATGCATTGCGAGCTGCAAGAGCTGGACCATGTTCTCCTCGACATCCTGGTACCTGAGTAGCTCAACGTCGAACACCTCAGCAGTCCACTCCTCCTTGACCACCGACTGGACCCACCTCGGGAGGTCCACTCCTTCCTCATTCAGTAGCGAATGCGTGGGCGCCTTGCCCGTCAGCAGCTCCAGCAGCAACACCCCAAAGCTGTACACATCGGCCTTCTGGGACACCTTGTGGGAGTCCGTCATCTCCGGCGCGCGATACCCGTCGATGCGGTTGGGAAGTGCAGTGAGGGCGGCAATATGGGCAAGGCCAAAGTCGGAGACCCGGGCCTCATAGGACTTGGTGAGGAGGACGTTGGAAGACTTGATGTTGCCGTGGGATGCCGCAGCGCCCCGGGAGTGGAGGTAGGCAATTCCGCGGGCCGCACCGAGGGCAATGCCGCACCGGGTGTCCCAATTAAGCGGAGTCCTGCCAACTACTGAGTTTCCTGCAAAAATTTGTCCAAAGAAAGCGCATTGAGAAAACGGAATTGCAGCCCGACCCAAAAAAAAAAAGACGGAATTGCAGAATTGCAAGCATTGCTCTTTCAAGAACACCATGGGATTCATCGTCCACTATTTCGGACTTTTCAGTTCGCCATTGTTCCAGACTTTGGTCGAAGCGAACATGCAGGCGAAAACATTGACAATGCTCAGTCCATGCAAGTCAACCTCCCCAGCACCAAAAGTTTCGGATCAAGTACTCGAATCCCATGAGGCTACACGAGGTTCTCTTTAAGAGCATAAGACAGGTAGCTAATGTCTCGCGAGCAACAGAAAATGCAAGAATCCTCGACTTTAGCCATGTTCTAAATGCAGGTAAAAAGGGAGCTACATCTCCGAGGATTACAACTCACTTCAAGTCCAGAGCTCAGGCAGATTAGCGGAAAACAGGAAAGTTCCTCGCACAATTCGTTCAATTCTCATCCTCAGTTTTTCAAGGTGCTCAAATTGCATCTGAAGACTACACCAAAGGACTAATTTTGCTCTCATTTTGAAAAGCGATTTCAATTGGGTATTCAAAAATGAAGTTCGTGAACTAAATGTGGACATCTCTTATCATCGGTAAGCTAACGGTGCCAAGTTCTTCTCAGGAATTAGAGGAAACCCATGTTGTCAGGTTATGAACTCAGGTGCACTCGGCGCTCATACATGTATAGAAAAACCACGACAAAACCAGACCAGACGAAGCTTAAGAGAAGTGGAAGAAGAGGCAAGTGAAAATGGATGCTCACCGTGTAAAAGCGCAGACAAGCTTCCGGTGGGCAAGTAATCATAGACGAGAAGCCTCTCGTCCTTGTTGTAGTAATAGGCCCTCAGCCCCACCAGGTTCTCGTGCTCCACCGCCCCGATCTCTCTCATCCTCTCCCTGAACTCCGCCTCCCCAACGCTCACGTCCTTCAGTCTCTTCACCGCCACCGTCGTCCCCGTCTCCAGCGTCGCCTTGTACGTCGTCCCGAACGTCCCTTTCCCCAGCACCTCCGCGGACGCCCGCAGCAGGTCCTCCAGGTCGAACGCCGCCGCCGCCCCCCTCCCGAAGAACACCAAGGTCTTGTTGCCGCTCTTATCGCCACTGATGACGGCTGCGCTGCTTGCCTTGGACTCGCCGAGGCTCTTCGCTTCACGGGTCGGCGGGATTCCGGCCTCGGCGAACTTCGCCGGTCCGGATTCCAGCGATTTGGGTTTCCCGCTTCCGCCACGGCTCTTGCGACGGCACAAAATGATCAGAACGAGGAGAATCAGGAAGAGCCCGATAACGGAGCCGATCACAATCCCGGCGATCGCTCCCCCGGAGAGCTTGTTTCCGCTCCCGGTCGCGTTGCAGGACTTGAGCGGCGGCCCGCAGAGCGAGTTCCCTACGAAGGCGGACTGGGGCATGGACGAGAGCTTCGACGGGATCAGCCCGGTCAGCTGGTTCGACGAGACATTGAACTGGTCGAGGGTCAGTTTCACGTCCGGGATCGACCCGGAAAACCGGTTGTCCTCCAGGAAGAGGGTCTTGAGCCGGGTGAGGTTGCCGAACGACGGGGGGATCACGCCGGACAAGTCGTTGGAGGCGAGGTTGAGACGGACGAGGTTCTGGAGGGCGAAGAGGAAGGGGGGGAGCTCGCCGGAGAAGGAATTGCCCTGGAGGTAGAGATTGCGGAGCTGGGAGAGGGAGGCGAGATCGGGGGGGATGGGGCCGGAAAGGGAGTTGAAGCGGAAGGATATGGTATGGAGCTGGGTGAGGTTGGCGATGGTGCCGGCGGGGAGGCTGCCGGAGAGGCCCATCCCGGGGAAGCGGAGCTCAACGACCTGCTCATGGGGCGGGCCGCAGATGACGCCCACCCAGGAGCAGGGCGGGTCGGTGAGGTTCCAGAGGAGGGGGCGGCCGCCGACGGCGGATCGGAGGGCGACGAGCGCGGCTCGGTCGGAGGCCAGATCGGAGCGGGCGACGTTCAAGCAGCAGCAGGAGAGTGTGAGGAGTAGGAGGAGGGCGGCGGTGAGAGTGGACATTCTCGGTGGGGGAGGGGAGAGAGAGAGAGAGAGAGAGCGCGCACACTTCGCGGGACACTGTTGGGAGGAGCGAAGAAGAGACCTGAAGACCAACGAGAGACGACGACGACGACGTCGACGAAGGAGGAGGAGGAGGAGACGCCGTCCTCTTCCTCTCCAGCGTTAAAAATCCCTTCTTGGAACGTTTTCTACGGCGGAGGCCGAACGAGATTCGGAGTTCAGAACAAAGACCTTCGCATTCATTAAATTCCTCGCACGTTTTGAATCTTACTCTCGTTGATCTCGCGATCCTCGGTAATTCAGTAATCACTTTAATGTAACAACACCACAAACCTTACCAAAACACTAAAATTGTTCACCATCAATGCCACAGGCTACAGCCCCCTTTATTTTATTTATTTATTTATTTTTATTTTTATTTTTATTTGCCGCGAGACTGCGGAACCTCCAACTATATTGTCACCGACGATCGAAACTTACGGGTCAGACAATTTTAATTCAGCGTCGGAGTAGAAAAAGTTTCGAGTTGGATCGGCAGGCGAAGAACCTTCCAAACGGAATCGGGTCTAGTGTTCCGTGCAGATTCTATTATTTGATTAACGGGGGCAGATCCGCAAAGCTGGATTGCTTTCATTCCCTATTAATCAATTCGGGATCAATGACTCTTAGGGAGCTAATCATTTTTTAATTACGCGCAGCTTTTGACTTAGCGTGCTTCCATTTCCGCACCCACCACCGCCTTCCCACCCAACAACTTTGATTCCCAACACCCCCCCCCCCCCCAAAAAAAAAAAAAACTCACATTCCGACCTTGCTTTATAATGACATTTTGAGGACGAATGGTAAACGGAGGAGGAGGGAGGCGACGCACACGTCTTTACTTTTCAAGTGATCTCGGAAGAATGCGCACGTACAAACGTTCGAATTCAAGTCTCGATCGCGAACAACGCTCCCGCTCACCACTACAATGGGAGAAATCCCATCAAAAGCCGTGAATTTTTCCTCGCGACGCGTCATTACCCTAAACTTTATTTCGTCCTATCAATGCCCTTTAACTAGGTATCCCCGACCCAAATGCACCTTTCCACGAGGATCCGACCCAATCCGACCGACCTTCTAGTCGGCCAATAAGTGTCTAGCTGAAGTTATCTTTTCGTAGCCTCATTCCTACCTTAGGTAATAATTGGCATGAAGACTAGCATAATCTAACACAGAAAGATGCATTCCCTCCCCCCACCTTACAAACTTTCCAACAAAAACATCAACAAATGTCACCATAATGACCAGCACTGAGGTCTTATCGAATCTTAATCAGCACTCAAGATTCAAACGAGTTAGGTAGTCGGTCGTAGGTGCGTAATTGAATGATTATTATTGTTTTTAACATGAATTCGAACTATACTTGTATAAGGGAATTGGTCGTAGACTAGGCTAGTTATCCAATCAATGTTTGAGATTGGGTGGACCGTCTGTTCACCTATCCAATTTTTTTCGCCCCAATGGACCCCACCATTCCAATTGACAGGTTGAAAGAGCTGGACACATTCTTATTTTTTTCAAAATTTAATTTTGTCAGACAAACGAAGCTGATAAGGCAAAAGGGCAAATCAAATTCGTGCCAACTTTCGGCAATCCAGCTCAGTAAATTGCATCATCATCAGCTTGAAATTTGAATTAAAAAGAGAGAGAGAGAGAGAGAGAGAGAGAGAGAGAGAGAGAGAGAGAAATTTTGGTTTGGGTATTTAGGGTGCGCATGAAATCACTTCAAAATTTTCATTTCTCTACCAGAAGTCGATCTGGCAAGGAAATTCATTTGGTAAAATCTTATCCGAAGCAAAAAAGCGTTTGGTAAAAAAATTGATTTTTGATATGATTTTCTACTTCTAGTCGGATTTTCTACTACTGGCAAGAGGTGGTTCAGGTTTGGGATTGCAAGTATATGGCTCAGGGAGTTTGATGGAGCAATGATTTTTCTTTAGCCATTTGAGGATGGGTTTATAGAATGGAGAAGTGATGGGCTTTTTAGTAGAGGGAGGTAGCGGCTTCGGTTTGTCTTCTGACGATGCCAATTATCATCCAGACTCAAACCGTCATCGACTCTGAAACGTCAAACCGTCCAGTTTCCACGTTTGTGGTAAAAATCTTAAAGGTCATTATCTAGTGTGTTAAAAGTCTTAGTATTAAATGTGTTTGTAAGACAGAACTTTATGCAGGTTTTCAAAAAAAATTTCGAAAAAAGTACTGTTCAGTTACTATAGCAACCGTCAAACATTTTTTTAATAATGTTTCGAAAAATAAAAATTTTTAATCGTTACCAAACGAATTTCTCTGATCAGAAGTCAATTTGGTCGAGAAGTAGAAAAATCAACTTCTACTTTTGAGGAGAAGTTGAAAAATCAACTTCCCTGCCAGAAGTGTTGTCATGCGCACCCTTATGATGCTCATGATCACACTTCTGAGGGTGTATTTCTGCTCCACAAGTGCTTCTGAAGTAGAAATCCTTTGGTAATGTAAATTTTGAAGCAAAAATTCGTTTGGTAAAATTTTTTACTTCTAAAAAAAATCTACTTTTGAAGTTATTTTTCCCTCAATTTGAGAAATTAAAAAAACAGCTTCTCCAACTCAAGAAATAATCCTCGTCTCACTCTCTTTTCATTACGCCCTCAATCTCTTTTTGATCGAGCCCACTTCCGCCAATCCATCGCCCCTCGTCGACCATCGCTAGCCGCCACCCATCACCGACCATCGACGGCCGCCACCCCATGACCACCACCAATAGCTGACCATCACCTGCCCCCGCCCACCGCAGACCTCCGCTAGCCGCCTCCTCCGACCGTCACCGCCAACCGTCGAGCATTGCTCATCACCGGCCGCCACCAACCACCGACTACCGCCACTCTCTGCTGCCAACCATCGACCACATGCCGCCCACCAACGCATTCTACCGTCGACCTCCACCGCTCCCTGCCACCAACCATCAACCACCACGCCACCCGCCTCCGCAGTCTACCGCGGACCGCCGCCGCTCTCTGCCACCAACCATCGACCACCACGCCTCCTGCCTCTGCAATCCACTGCTGACCACCGCCGCTCTCTGCCGCCAACCATCCACCACCATGCCGCTCGCCCCCATAGTCTACCGCTGACCTTCGCCGACCGCCGTCGCCAAGTCGTTGTATCCGATCACTCAGAGTAAATAATTAAAAAATATTTTTCAAAGGAATTTTAAAAATTCAAAAATGAAGTAGAAATTTTTTGTTCACAGAAGATTTTATGTTAATAATGTTTCAGAAGTAGAAATTTTTAACAGTTAACCAAACGAATTTCTCTAATCAGAAATAACTTCTGGAGCAGAAGTAGAAAAAATAAGAAGTTAATTTCTGAAATAGAAGTGTTGTCATGCGCGCCCTTAGTCAATGCTTGAATGTTTCTAGAAATATTTCTTATGTTTAGATACCCTTTTTCGGAAGATACGCAGATGTGTGGAAATACACCCTTTCCCTCTATGGATTTTGGTCCAGATATTACTCTGTCTCCCCGTGTTATATTATTAACATACGGGATATATGAAATTCACCCTTTTTCATTCCAGGGCAACTCTAACGTCGATTTAGCAGAAATTATGCTCATCTCCGCTCACGGTTGTAGAGTTTTCAACACAAGGACTAGGAGTACGTACATCGAGCGTTTGATGACTGGATTGAACAAGTAAACGAGTTTAAGGATCACATTGAATATTGAATAAAATTTTAAAGACTGTCCATAACATTGTTTCTCATATTTATCCAATTATTAGGGCGCCCATGATTGTCATTCTATTTCTGGCAAGAAATATATTTTTTCACTTCTATTCCATGGACGAGTTTCTTAATTAAAAAACGTGTTTGATAACATTTCAGATTTCTCTTTCTTGGCTCTATTTCCGACGGTGGGGCGGCGACCGGTGGCGGCGGGCAGCGGCGGCGGCCGACAATCGGCGCCCGGTGATCGGCGACCAGCGATAGACGTCTGCGGCGGCGACGGCTGGTGACGGGTGGCGGCGACGACCGATGGTGGCCAGTGGCATGTCGTGAGGTGGCGACTGACGGCGGAAGGTGAGGAGGGAGGAAGAACTTGTTTCTCGTTTTTGTTTCAGAAACAAAAAATCTACTTTTTTCTACTTCTCATTTCTCATCCAAATTTATTTCTGAGTCAAAAATTTGTTCATGAAATGAAAAAAATTCAATTGCATTATCAAACGCATTTCTGTTTCAAACATATTCCTCAGAACAAAAAAAATAGAAAAATAGGGAAATAGAATGACAATCATGCGCGCCCTTAATGTTATTCAATCCCGAGTTATCGAATAATTACAGTCCCGTCGCATTTCCATTTTTTAATAAGCACAACTTACCCTTGAGGGAGAGTATTATCCACTATATTATACTTATATCGGTGCGCATATTTTTTTTTTTTTGGACAATTTAAGGTTGGGCATGACAACGTGACTTCTAGAGTAGAAATCCGTTTAGTTACATAACTTTATTTTTCTACTTCTAGAGCATTTTGTTGCTCCAGAAGTAGTTTTGAAACTACTAAGGGCTGTTTGGCGATACTTCTGTTTCAAAAATCAATACTCCAGAAAAGAGGCCGATGTGAGAGAGATATTGATGTTGAGATATTTCTACTTCTGGAATAGAAGTAAATTTTGTTTTAAGCTTTTCAAATTGTCTTAAGAATAATTTTAGAAATAGAAATTTATTTTAGAAGTAAAAATATAATGTTGCGTAACCAAATGGATTTATGTTTTTTTTTTTGGTCGAAAAATGGAATTCTGCTTCAAAAGCATAATTGATGGATTTATGTTTCAAAAATTACACTATCAAACAGATTTCTACTCCAGAAGCACTTTTGGAATAGAAATTCATTTCCAAAAATGTCACCATGGGTGCCATTAAAAGTAAAAAAAAAAAAAAAGAACATTTTCTCCTTAGAAGCGCCCTGAACTTTGTCCTAAATGACTTGAAGGAGACAGTTATCTCACTGCTTCCAACTCAAGCAAAGGAAAGAAAAAGGAGGGAGAGGAATGAAATTAGGAGCATGGGATTTTTCTGTTCCGACAAGACGAACATGTACTTCTGGCGGACTTGGCCAGGACATTTTGGGGGGCTCAGGCTGTTCCCACGTTCGGTGGGACATAAGAAAAGGCCAACAATGATGAGGCGAATGATTGCCGACCAGACCAGTTGATGAATAAATTTGGCAACGTCGGACGGTGGGACTAGCGTTCAAAGGTTCATTATCGAAGCACAACGTTAGGAACTTCAGGTGTCCAATTTGTTTCTTACAAAAGCTTTTTCAACATCATATCACATGATCTTTTATGCGTATGGTAATGGCTTGGTACGGTCGTGGATCGTTTGCGAAGAGAAAAGAAAAACGAATGGGGCGCATCCTCTGATATCTGTAAGCAACGATCTGTCAATCAAATCTCGAAAAGGGTTGGCGGAATGATCAGAGCGCTTAATTTGAAAACAGGAGATATCGTTTGTTCAGTGATCAGATCTTATTGGGTATCATCTTCATCTCTTCCATTGATCAATCTTTAAAGCCATCCTTGAAAAGTGGGGAGATCAGCCCGTGTTCGCCTTCCATTCTGAACTGACTACATGGGCCGATGGGCCTATCGGTTTTGAATTGGCCTATACACATTGGGATATCCATGTGTGCAGAATTGACCTTCTGTTTCTTTTTCTCTCTTTTTTTTTCTGGTCTAAAGATGCTTATATATTACTGATTATGAAGGGCGAGATGTTCAAGATAGATTGTCGACATTTCTTTAGGTTCATCTCCATGTTTTTCTACATTCATCATGGGAGATTTCTCGGGGGAATGCACAAGGCGACCACGTAGTATAACCGACCAATCACGCTAGATGCGTGTAGGGGCGGATCTGAAGATTATTTCTTTTTTGTGAGGACGAAATTTGATCGGCGACCGCAATTAAATCAAGCGTATTTGTTCCAGTGATTGAAGTTGCTATAGTGTTCTCATGCATATGAGTCTGGTAATAGAAAAAGCCTGTAGTTTCTTGTTTAACTATATTCCTAGATTTTCATGATTTTTACAAATTATTGTTATTCAATTTTGGTCAACCTTTGGCACAACTAGGGCCCAAAAAAAAAAACGAATTGGCTTAGCCATATATCTTTTGGGAAATTTTCAGTGGGGGCAACCAAAAAAAAAATTCTTATGTCAAGAGGGAGCATAAATCAATACTTTATAACTATTCCAAAAATTAGAGAAGTGAGTATAATCAAACATATAAATTATGTCCCCCTCGGACAGGTAGGATTGATATCACACTCTCGGCCCGATGCATGGCTCCAAATTCCAATACACACGATTTATTCATCTCAATTCATCGGACAGAAGCATTTTGACCGCTCTTAATTAGCTAGAAATTTACATGACCATCTCGGAGTAAAATTCAAAAAGCCAATTCCAACACATAAACTATAGAGCTCATAGATTTAATCCCCCCACATGGGCAACAGATAAGCTAAAAAAGCTAGCAAGGGATGGGTGTAATGCAAAAGTAAACCAAACACCATGCACGAAAAGGATAATGAGACATTGCAACTTTATGTCAAGTGGAGAGCCCAAAGCCTTCCGTCTTCTTCTTCTTCTTCTTTTGCCCCTTTCACTCATTTATCATTCTTTTCCATCTTTCCCAAGGTCGCCAAACCCTCCACAGACTTCTGCATCTTTTGCTTTTGAGGGAGCTTTCTTTCTCTCTGTCTTTTTTTTTTTGGGAGGGGGGGTTTGGTGCTCATGTAAAGCCAATAACTCAAAAGGGCAGTTTGATGGGGGCGAAAAGCAGTCATCGTGATGGAGAGAAAAAGGCAAAGGAAGAAGCAAAAAGAGGGGCCACTCAAAAGCAAAGGGCAATTCAAAGCGTTTGGGATTGTGATTGGAGGGAGATGCAAAGTCATTCACTTACCTGCATGAGAAGAAAAGCCACCAAGAGAATCACGACGAGGATGTCATTTGGATTCATGGTGAGTTGAGATGAAGAAAAAAAAAAAGTAAAATGGGTATTTCTAATTTTTACCATTTCCTTCAAAAACTTTTCTTATGAAGGTGACAAAAATGATGAGGAGAGCCACTCCAGCCAATAACCCAATAATGATGGCAAATGTCTTCGATCCCTCATCGGTGCTTTGACCTGCAAATCATTCAGAAATCCGAATTCAAGAACTGATTGGCTGAATTCAATTGGCTGGCGTTTGATTTATCCTTCTCTTTTTGAAACGAATTGTAGTATCTTGTAATGATAAATTGAGTTTGATTTATCCTCTTAAGAGAATGGCTCACTCTCATGGGCTTGCGGTTGAGGATACACATGCTGTCCGCCTCCACCCGTCGAATACCTCGCGTAGCATTTGCCCAAGAACATATCGCCGAAGACCGCCGTGCCGCATTCGCTCTTTAACCGCCCTATCGCCTCCGACAGGCAGTCTTGACACTCCACCGCGCTCAAATCCCCCACGCACTGGGCCGAGCCCTGCACCTCCCCCGACCCGCCGGCCCTGTACGGCCCGCTCCCGCTCTCCAGGCTCGCCAGCACCGCGTCCCTCTGGCCCATTGGCCCGGCCTCGTACCCGTCCGAGGGCCCGCATTTCTTCATGACCACGGTCTTGTCCTCCACCCCGAGGAAGGAATCGTTGTCGTACTTGGCGTAGCAACCCTCGAGCTGCACGGCCCCGCCGCACGCCTTGGGGCACAGCTCGCCGGCTCGGGTCACCGCGCGGGCAACGCATGAGGCGCAGTCCGGCATCGAGAGGTCGCCGCGGCATTGGTAGAGGCCGTAGACGACGTCCTGCGGGCTCGAGCCCTCGACGGTGAAGTTGTTGTAGGAGGAGTAGGTGGCCGAGTTGAGGAGGGAGGTGAGGAGGGAGTCGAGGTTCGACTCGTAAGCGGAGCCGGCCGCGTACCGCTGCTGGGTGCATCCGCCGAAGAGGAAGGTGCCCGAGGGGGGCGAGGCATGCGAGCTAGGAATGAAGGAGAGGGAGAGGAGGAACGTGAAGAGGGAATGAGCAAGGGTGGATCTTGCCATGCGAGTGCACATGGAGTTCGTGTTTTGTGTGATTGCGAGAGAAGTAGAGGAGGGGATTGTGGGATATGCAAGAGAATCTCCACCAGACAACACACTAAGAAAGGAACGTACGTTGTTGAGTGGATCGTCAGAGAGTGTGAGACTGAGAAAAAGCACTTGGGTCACGTTCAGATGGAGATTGTGTTGTCTTGTAGCATAAAGAAAAAGAAACGGAAAGGAAAGAAAAAGTTTCTTTTCATAAACAAAAAGTTGGGACAATCTTGAAAATAACGAGTAAATATGAAGCAATTTAAGGTTAGATTTACATTTTTCTAGGGATGAAGTTTGTTTGATACTAAGAAGTGTAAAATATCAACCGCGATAAGCCAAAAATAGAGCAAAATATTGGAAGCAAAAGTCATACCAATACCCAAAAAAAAACACTCTCTTCGATCACAAAGTTCGCTTTTCTTGTTCGATGAGAAGGAGACCATTTACTTCTAACATCTTGTGCCATGGCGGAGCATTAAGGTAATGAAATCCGGTTAAATAGGTTAATCCGGACCCATGAAACATTTCAATAACCTCATAGATTAGATAGCCTGAGTCATATCGAGTAGATGGCCTAAACACAATATCGTGTACACATGATGCGTATAACGGGACGTGTAATGTGCAAAGTTATATAGAAGAGTGAAAAATCATGTGTAAAAAAGGCACAATGAAGCATAGAAAAAAGGGCAATGCCAATGATATGATATTCGTGTACTCAATTGGTGTATACAATCAAATACTTACTTAGCTTAGCAAGCCTCGTGCACCCAACAAATGCTTAAAAAGCAAGTTTACCCAACAAATTCTTAAAAAGCAAGTTTACTGCCCGAATAGTATATGACCATATGTAGCGTTCTCAGGGGGAAAAAAAGGAACGGTGAATTAAACTATACAACCAAAAAGAAATGGATCTTTCTGTTGTGGCTTACTTTTGTAAGAATGGGTTACTCTAAATTTTGGTCCAATGTGCAATGTAGTCCCCAAACTTTTAATTTGACCAATATGGTCCATGAACTTTAGCCCAATGTATAATATGATCCCCGAACTTTTAAAACATATTCAATATCCAATGTCATCCCTAAACTTGAATTACTGGAGGACTACATTGAACATCTTCTTATAGTTCAGGAACTAAGTTAAATATGTTCCAAAAGTTCATGGATCATATTGATCAAATTAAAAATTCAAAAACAACTTTGCATACTAGGTTAAAGTTCATGGACCAAGTCAAATTACAAGTTCAAGGATCACATTACACATTAGATCAAAGTTCAATGACCATTTGTGTCATTATCCCTTATAAGATTAATGTATCTAAACATAGAGAAAATTACCAAAAAAAAATCTTAAATTTATTACAATTATGCCAATTTAATCATAAACTTTTTTTGGCCAATTGAGTCCTAAAGGTTTTACATTTGTGTCAATTTAGTCCATCCGGACAGCTTTGGTCGGCTAGTATGGACGTGGCTAATTTTAATATAATTTTAATATATTTTGGCATTGTTATTGTGTTGAAATAGGCATTATATGCACTAATTCGAATCGTAGATGGTGAGCTTTCACTTATGTCAACAATTTGACAAACTCAAGAATTGTAAAAAACAGAAAGATATTATATTCTGAAAAACTTAACGGTAAGTTAAAAGCATGGTACCATCAAATGATACCAAACGAGATTAGAAGGTTTAATCTTTCATAAAAGATCTGAAAGTTAGCATTGCCGAGTAATTAAGACTAAATTTTTAGAATACGAATCAGTCCCACAACTCATAGAGAAGGAAAGGGAAAAGTGTCGACGAGGTCGCAGTTCTATGACATCTAAGGTTTCAAAGTCCAAACTGCCGATATTAAGTTTTTCCTCTTTTTTAAGGAGTTTCACATGTCTAACATGCCGGACACGAGTGTCGGTGTCGGTGTCGGTGTCGGACACAGTGTCCGACACAACACTCTCACCTAGGAGGAGTGTTGGTGCAACCTAGGGTCTCACCCTCGATGGTTCTCACATCGGCGACCGGCTGGAGGAAGAAGGAGAAGAAAAAAAATAAAAATAAAATAAATAACTATATAAAAATTCAAAAAATATGTAAAATATTATTGACATGTCAACATCGACAGTGCCACGTCAGAGCTGACTGGCGTTCACGTCGACGTCGGTGTATCAGAGTTAGCTGTATGAACTGAATTGGCACAGATATAGAAGATTTAGGACTGAATTGACATTTCGAGCAAAAAAAAAAGGATTGAATTGACATAATTACAGTAGATTTAAGACTTTTATGGTAATTTTCCCTTAAGCATGTCATCTTACTATAGTGTCAAAACTCCAACGGAGCAAAATTTGTATCCAAGCTATGTAAGCTGAAAATGTTACAAAACGAACCGGATCATCAAGCAAAAAAAAAAAAATCTATTATTTCGTATAATATATTATGATCTCATATTTTAAAAGGTAGAATTTTTTTCGGAGTTGGGTTTAGAAATATTACTAAGATGGTGATCAAGTCTAGCTCGAATATGTCCATTTTCTGGTCGATTTGATATCCAATCTAGCAATGAGTATGCTAGTTAAGCTTGAGCTTCGTATTATATCGGCTCCACTCGACCCGATGATACCACGATTCACCAAAAAAGTCGCGGATGGGGGAAAAAATCCAGTAGAACTAGGAGAGTGTTTCGTACTTTTTGGTCGAGTCGAGCTCAAGTAGCTAGATTACAACAGTTGTTTTCATCTCTGCCCAAGCTCGAGTCTAGGTCGATTTTCGAATATGCAAGTCGAGTCGAGTTCAAGCACGGTAGGACATCGGCTCCCCTCGACTCCTATTATACCCCTGCTGAACTGAATGGTTCACAAAGCTCCTCGGATCAGCACACACGGGCCGTGAGATGGATGATGGGTCGGAGCTCGGATGTTAATTACGCCACAGGGGGTTTTCACGATTTAAGGCCAGGCCAAGACAAGCTGCCATTAATCCAAAACGACAAATCCTTCGATCGTGACGCCCTATCTTCCGTCTCCTTCATGGTTTTGGCCTCTATTCCAACAGGGATGGCCGGATGGTCACGACAGTGGGTCCTGTGAAAAGATTTTTTGTTTGTGCTAAAGGAAGAAAGTGTCCAAGCGAGGGGATTATAAGTTCCTCCATCTTCGACGGGTAATAAGTCATTAACATCACTGACTTGAAAATTTAATATGACAAATATGGGTAATGTCAGTGCATGTAGCCCACCAATCAGAAGATTGGTTAGAGGATAAAACCGCCGTATAGAAATCGTCCTTCCGCTTAGCACTCAGTAGAGCTGTCAAAATGGATCACAAGCCCATAATTTAACCCACATTTATTTAAATGGATCTGCTTAAACCCAAAATTTGAGTCATAAATGGGTTTTGAAAAGTAAAACTCAAAAAAGATTGTGGGGGTTGGTTTTAGTGGGTCAGTTAGTTGCATACTTTCAAGTTTCAACCCAAATCAAATATGGAGTCGGTCCATGGAGCTGCCCAACCTTTTCCATTTTTTGGACAAGAAGCCGTCCATTCTTCAAATTCGATAATTTAAGGGGAAAAATGATCAAATGTGGATTCCAGGTCGAGTCGCGTTCGGATGAGATATGAGTCGCTGAATTTTGCATTGTGTAAATGGGTCGATTTAGATCGAACCATTTTTGACACAACCCTCCCGTGGCCAACCACTCGCTTTCTTTGTTCTTTGCATAAAGTCATTTAACATGGCAATGGGAGTTTTTGTTAAGTAGTCATGCATATTCTCAATGACCCTGTGGAACCTATTGGCCTTTCTTGAACGGTGAAGTGTAGTTATACTGTTAGTATACTTGAATAGTTAGAGGCTTAAGTTATGGGCCTTGGGCCAACGTTAGGGTTTGAGGGGTAATATTATAAATATTGCTCTTTGCTCATTCTGTCTGATAGAGAAGCTTACGTTGCCTCTTTTGTAATCCCTTGATTCTCATAGTGGATTTTTGCCTCTCCTCTCTCCCGTGATTTTTCCCACAAGGGTTTCCACGTAAATCTTGGTGTTCTGTTCTTCTTCTCTGTCTCAATTTCGTTTTAGTTTCCGCATTGTCGTAACAAACTGGTATCAGAGCTCGTGGTTCATCTGTCGACGAAAGAGAGACACGAGAGTTCGAGAATTCGGATTTCGTAAATTTGGATTTCGGGCAACTCCTCCTCCTCTTGTCTGCGTTTGTCGTTTTCAGATTTTTGGTTTCACATCGCCACCCGCAGGTTCTCTTCTTACCTGATTCGGCTTGATTTGGCCCGCGTTCGAATTGATTAGGAGTGGATCGCACTCCAACGGCACGCACAATCTTCAATTGCGTCAGAGAGCTTCTCGGTTTTGCGTCTTCATTAGTGGATTTGATTTTGCGTCAGAGGGCTTCAATCTTCATCAGTGGTTTTGCGTCAATTTGGTTTTTCAATCGCAGGTCTTCAATTTGGTTTTGCGTCAGAGGTCTTCAGTCTTCAAGAGCAAAACGTCAATTGGAGCACTTTAATTCTGGAGCACTATCCCAAGTTTGACTGAGGAGCACTTTAATTGCCACATCCACGAAATCGCAGTGGTGTCTTCCGTGAGATTGAAGGATTTCCGTGGGATTGAAGTTTTTTTTTCTCGTGTGATTTCGTGGCGTCTTCTCTGTGGGCACTTTGACTCGTTGAAGAAACGGTGGGCGTTTTGACTCGTTTGGCGTCTTCAATTTGTTGAAGAAACTATCCAAAGCTGCTGCACTTTGACTCGTTCAAGGCGATTTCGTGTTTAGCAATTTCAACGATCTTCACAGTGGGTAATTTTGGCATTGACAAGTGTTGTCCGAAGAGTTCGTGCACGTTTTTCGACTCGGAATAAGTTATGGCTTCGAGTTCATCAACGAAATTCAATATTGAAAAGTTTGATGGGTGTTGACACCTAATTTTCGATCACCCATTTTTGGTTATTTCTTTGCAAAATCATAAAAAAATCTATAAAAAGTCAAAAAAAATTGTAAAATCAACTTTGGTGGCCTTGGCCAAGCCTAAGGGACCACTTTTGACAAAAAATAATTTTTCATAATTTTTCGCATTTTTTAATATTTTTAGAAAATAGAAAAAATACTAGAAAATTCGATAAAAATAGAATTTGAGGTCACAAAAAAATGGAAAAATAGCCAATATTTTTATTTTAAATTCCTTGTCTTTTTGACCACACAAAAAGCCCAAAATCAGATTCAATTTTAGGTGTTCCTTTGTAAAACATATGATTGAATTTGAGAAAAAATATCAATTGAGTCTTGTTATTTGCAATTTTGGCATTTTTAAGGACCTTGACATTCAATCTGATTATCCCCCACTTCAATTTAGCCCAATTGTTCAAACAAACTGCTCAATTACATACTTAATTGCATTTTAGTCCTTGAAATTGGGCATAATTGAAATTACTTTCAATTCAAGGACTATCATCGCAAATTAAACATGCTGTGCAAGGGTTTTCATCATTTTGAATCGATTGGCATAGGTGGTTTGACCCAATTTGATCATTTAAACCCTCAATTACACAATCCCCAATTAGCAATTAAATAGAAATTTGGAGTTTTTATTGAAATTGACATGAACTTTTGGGCAAAATCATATTTTTAGATAGAATTCATGCCCTAGATTCGATTCTGAGGTTCAATTGCAAAACTTTCCTATTAATTTGGGTTTAATTTGAAAAATTGCAAGTCGGGACCGGTTCAGACCGGTCTGACCGCCGGTCTGACCGGTCGAACCGGTCCGCTACAGTGTCATTGTCTTCCTCAGGCACCTGCACGAATGAACATTAAATGGTCGAACTTTGACGGGGAAATTGACGGACCAATCGACTTCAATTGAAGACGCAATGGTGGGCGTTTAGTTCCTTAGGCCATTCCCCGTCGATTAGAGCCGGAATGATGATCAATGGCGGCCGGAGCAGGGAGCAATCGGCAGGTCAAACTACGGACCTGCGAAAGTCAACATTTACCCAAACGCAGACCACATTCATGCCAAATTCGCATGAAATAGAGCTCGCCGGAGGACCAAACAGGATTAGACGGAATGCCCATCCTCCCCGACGCCGTTTGGACCTAATTGCACGTGACCACACGTGCAATTGAGGCCGGTACGCAGTCCACCGTTCGGCGCCAAAAAATCCAACAGGCTATATAAACCTACAAGGGCTTTCAGTTAGGGGGAGAGCGAGTTCAGTTAAAAAAAAGGGGAACAGAATCGAGAGAAAGAGAGAAAGAGAGAGATAGAGCTCGTCCTCCAACTGCCAATGTCGAGGACAGAGATCGAATCCACAGAGCATCGGTCAAGCCTTTTCAGGCTAGACCAGAGCTCGCAAAGATCGTCAGGAGGCTGCCCGTGCTGAGAGGAAGCTGTTGCCGTCAGCCGTGTAGCCAGAAACCGTTGGAACAGGTGAGTCGCGACCTCAAATCCTTCACTGCACTTCAATGGCGACTCTTGCATTTCTTGTTCATTCTTGAAATTACTTTGTGCATTTTATTCCTTGAACATCACTGAACATACCCGCATCTTGATTTTGCATCGATTTTGCCTGAACACTTTGAATCGAGTCTTCGAACTTAGCTTCCATAGCCGACCACTGTTCATACTTGCCTAGCCCAATCTAGGCCGTGCGAACTCGATCGGAGCTCGAGGTAAGTCTTCTGTACATCCTGCCATGTCAATCTGAAGATGAATTGATCTGATTTCGCGTAGTTTGTGTGATTGAGCTTCCATGGCCGTACTCGACACTATGCATGATACTCGTGATTTTGCAAATGAGGTGCCGCGATTCCTAGATATGTTAAACTAGAAACGATCGCGAGTCGATTGCCGTTGGTCTCGCATAATTTCATCGAGAATCCACCGTCGGATCGTCGCCGGAGTTCCTCAGCCGTCCATTTCGCCGGGGTCGAGAGGTTGAAGACGAAGCTGACGTGGCGCGGTCAACCGGTCAAACCCTTAGGTGGCAGTAGGCCATTGGTCCACGTGGATGTCGAGTCAGCTCGACCGTTAGTTTGTTAAGAAGAGTCAGCATTATATCGAACGGTCTAGGTTAATCGAGTCTAATAAATAATAGCCGTCCGATTAGTAGATAGGATTAACTGAAAATGGTTTTAATCAAAAAATCAATCAGAACAACAAACTGTACCGTTTTGATAAAGGATCAGGCGACGTCGTTTTGGGTCAGTGAGAATAGACGGTCCTGATCAAATCACATGTTCTAATCGTGGCCGTAGGTCTTAATAGGTCAATCGGACGGTTCCGGTCGAGTCTCTAATCAATCTGAGCCGTAAGATTTAGTAATCAGAGCCAACGATCGTGGATTAGCCACGTGGTCCATCAAGGACCGTCGGATCAGATTAGGATAATCCGAAAATTAAAAATGCGATGCGGCGTCGTTTTGGAGCCGTGGTCCGCGCGGGTCCGGGTCTGGGCCGGGTTCCGGCCTGAGTGGGTCGGGTCGACCCGGTCCGAAACATTTTTAATAATAAAAAATCAGAAAATGATTTAAAAAAATAATTAAAAAAATCAGAAAATTTCTAGAAAATCCAAAAAATGCTAGAAAATTTCAGAAAATTCAAAAAAAAAGTGGAAAAATTGTGAAAAATCCTAGACACTCCAGAAAAATCCTGGAAATTCCCGAAAAATAGGAAATTGATTGGATTGACGGCCAATCCTATTTTCCCCGTCTTTTTACTTCCTAAATTCATCAAGAATGACAAATCTACCCTTTCGAGGCAAATTGTCCCCGAAATGTTCAAAATTACGATTCTGCTCCTCATGAGCGAATCGTGTCTAAATCACTCCTAAGCCTTGATTGAGACTTCTCTAGGCCAATATGGCCTCATTAGGGATGCCATGCTGCTTTCATGTGTTTTATCCTCATGTACTGGATCCTTGACTTGCGCATTTATTTTTACTGATTGTGAGTGATAGGGTAGCCATTCCCATCTGCATGAGCTCCTAGATTTAGGATCTGTACCCCACTCATCTGTATGAAATCTTAAGATTAGATAAACCATTCAGCTTAGGTATCGAAAGGGCGTCAACTCTGACAGTTGGCGTAACTAAGTCCCCGAACTCACTTCTTTGGTTTTCGCAGAATCGAATAGATCGCTCCCAACTATTCGATAGGGTTTCCGATCGTACCCTCCACGAAAAGATTGGTGGCGACTCCTTGGCATATACACGTATCACATGTCACTAGATCACACTGAAGGTCGACCACGTATATCCAGCCGTTGCAATTTGGGTAATGGACCTTAGGAGAGGCCCGCGTCCGATCAAGCCAGCGATCGGGCGGCCCATTAGCCCCACTCCTTACCGAGGGAGGGTCGCGACAGACTAGCGACTCCACTGGGGACATTCTAAACCAGAATCTCTGGTTACGAATTCCAGAGAACTTGAGCCGATTAAAAAGTTGATTGGTTTATCTGACCTCATTTTCTGCAGATGCTCTCGAAGGTAAGGTACGTATGCTAACTATTGTGTTAAATGTTTTTGCAGATTGGAGAAATAAGGGGTGGAGTAATTGTTAACATCTTTCCTACAGGTTGGAGTTGGGAATGTATGTTTATATTATGCACATATTGAAGCGGTGTTTTGATACAAACTGCTGTGCATGACCTTGCATTGTGACGATCACGTCACATCGCACACACTAGCCGTCAAACCCGACTGCAAACCACCTGTAGGTTACCTTAGATAGGGAGAGGATGTGAAAGAATCTCGTATTTGATGGCACTTGAGACTTTCGTGTTCGTTCTCGCTCACAATCCAAATTGGCGATATTTAGCCCTCTTGAGTGGGTACTCTTGGGGAGGAATCTGCCTCATTTGGATCGTGGGAACCTGAGTCGTGGGTTCCTCACCTGATTTTCGACTTCTAGAGTATACCCAGCGCATGTCTATGGATGGTTGGTATACCTAAAACCGCCCATGGTTACAAGGGAACATTTTCACATCCCCAAGTTTGCTTGGTAAGGCATTTATTTTCAATGTACTTTACTACTCCATGTTCTATAGTATGACTCGTACATTGTATACATATACATGCATTTGCATACATCATGAAAATCACTCAAGTGACTAATTGAAATAACGATGATAAGGGGTAGGATGTCGCTGTTTCCTAAGAGTTCGACAGAGTTGGTAACCTTCGAGTACCTAAGGAAAGCTACTCGCCCTGGACCGAACACAAGGCTGCACTTCACTAGATTCGTGCATGGTCGGGAGCTGACTGGACGCAAGCTAGAATATGCGGAAGATTGTCAAGCCCGCTACTACGTCGACAACCTCAAGTTCAAGCGACAAAGATATCAGATGCTCGAGAGTTACTTAGAAATGCAGAGGCAACATCGCAACCGCCTGGCTAGGGAGGCATACGCCCGTCAGAAGGCCGAACGACAGGCTAAAGAAAACATACCCAGGATCACTTTTTGGGGAAAGAAAAGACGCCTTGCGACCAAGACAAAGCCGAAGCGCATCACACTCAAGAAGGTGAAGCTCGATAAAGCTCCTGAAGTCATCATACCATGGACCAGAGAATGGCCAGAGATGCTAAGATACTTTGATCAACATATTGAAGATAACCCCTCACACTCAACTGGAAGAGGGTTCCCGACTGACTTTCATTGTGAAGAGGGGTAGACCTCTAGGAAAAGGGTGATTTAGATCCTCACATTCCATCGGCCTTTTATGGCTTTCTTGTTTAAGGAGTCTCCCTTCGCCTTTTCTTTCATTAAGCGTCCTGATTGTAAGAAGAAATTCATTCCACTCTGTTCATTTGATGTATTGACCAATGGAATGTGACATTGTTGTTTTCCTTAGTCACTGGAGTGAACCTGACTGAATTGCATATGTCACTTCCCTGAAATTCAAATTAGGCTTTAAGTCAGGCCTTCGAGACCTGAAAAAGGTCCTAATTTCCATTTCTTCAAATTGAACTATGCAATTAAGTCAGTTCATACATACTTCATGACATTTGCATAGTCACATGTTTAAAGTAATTTTTGACGATTGACTTTTCAAAATCATTCGCATATTTTAGACTTGATGGGAAAGAAGGATATTTAAATGTTCAAAGCTCTCCGGGCCGAACTCCAATCATGGTGGGATAGCATGGGCAAAGCCAGCCAGAAGTATGCTGAAACACGACTGGGATATCTATTAGACCTGCTGAAGATTGAGTGCCCACCTGCTTTTATCCAAGCCATGGCACTCTATTGGGATCCTACCATCGCTACATTCTGCATGGAAGGACTGGAGATTACCCCCACTATCGAAGAATACAGCGCCATCATCGGAGTTGAGTTCACTCACTCGCTAGTCCAACCTCCCATATGATTTGAACCCTTGAGTCAATTAGCTGAATTTCTTGACACAAACCTCAAAGAAGTCAAAGCGGACGCCAAAAGTAATGCTGGTCGAGTTTCATTATCTTTCATCCTCGATCGATTTCCCAACCTCCCTGCCGCTAAAGGGACTAAATCAGGTAGAGCCTTTGTGTTGGCCTTCTTTAGCTTCATGCTATTCCCAATCTCGTCTGTCACCTTCGATCCTATTATGGCCGTTGTAGTCAGACAAGTCTGTTGTGGGTGGGATTACTCAAACATCATCCTTGTTGAGACCTTTCTTTCCCTAAATCGCTTCAAGAAAAATAAGAATGGAATCTTTAGAGCCTCTAGTGATCTTCTGTACCTATGGTTCACGTCTCATGTCAAACAATTCCATATCCGCATGGGTTTAACTGAGATTAGCCTCGATGTTCATCCCCTTAAAACCTTCGTTAGAACCCATATACGCATTCCTAAGTTCAATTTTAGAGAATGGAAAGAATTTCTTTGAGCTTTAAAACCCGAACAGCTCCGATGGCGGCTAAGGGGGTGCATGGTAACACTTCTGGAAGAGAATTTATCTTCCAAAAGTCATTCTGGGGAAGAAATCCGTTTGGTAAAGACACTTCAGAAGTGCTTCTGAAGCTGAAAGCCGTTTGGTAAAAATATTAAGAATTTCTACTTCTGGAAGAGATTTCTACTTCTGGTTGGATTTTTTGCCAACTTTGAGAAGCTAAAAATTGTAGCTTCTAAAAAAGAAATCACTTCTTCAACTACAACGGTCTTCATCGACCAATGCCTATCGTCGTCGCCGGTCGCCGCCGCACACCACCGCCGCCCAGTCGCCGGCCGCCGCCGCCGCCGCCGGTCGCCCGCCGCCGCCGATCGCCCGCCGCCGGTCGCCAGCCGTTGCCGCCACCGCCGCGGTTGCCGGGCACCGGACACCGCGCCGTCAGTCACCGCCGCTGCCCCGGCCGCCGGTCGCCCGCCGCCGTGATCGGTTGCCGGCCGCCGCCGGCCGCCGCCGGTCGCCGCCGGTCGCCGGCCGCCGCCTCCGCCACCCACCGCCGTCGGTCGCCGGCCTACCGCCACCCACCGCCGACCGCCGTCACCGGCCACCCATCACCGGCTGCTGGCGGCCAGTTCCGCCGGAAATTTTGTTAATAATGTTTCAGAAGTAGAAATCAACTTCTGATGGAAAAGTTGAAAAATCAACTTCTACTTCTGATTGAGAAGTTGAAAAATCAACTTCAGCTTCAGAAATGATTTCTGAAGCAGAAGTGTTGCCATGCGCGCCCTAAGGTTGCCAACACTAGGCAAAGTCAGACTAGCATGCAATGGCGAAGATCCAGTCCCTTTGTTGGGATTCACGGGCGCTGCTGCATATTATCCAAAGAGGGTTATCCGACAATTTGGGGCATTATAGGAGATCCATGCTCCACCACGATCTAATGTCTTTTCCTTTGACATACCAAATGAAACCCTCTTGGGAGAAAAGAAGAAACAGTTCAAAGCCAAAGTGGCGTTTATTATTCACTCTCTGAAGGACTCTCAAGCCGAAGATATAAGCTGGCCAGAGAATATGACTCGCAAGGAGAACATTCACAGGGCCACCACTGAGTACATCCAGTACTTTGAGGCGACCAGACACAGCTTTGTCGAGCCTTATATACCTGAGTATATTGTACCGTGCGTGCCTGGAGTAGAGCCGTACATACCCGAAGATATGGGGTCGCCGTCATATTCAGAAGATGAAGAGTCCCAGACAGAATAGAGGAATCCATATTGGGACGATGAGGAGACCTTACACCTCAAGCGTCATAGACTTAAATAGACAATTCTGTCGAGTGTAAAATGAGCAAACATTGCGATGCCTTTTCATGCATTCTCATTTGTACTGGATATTATTTTGATATATGAGCATGAATGTGGACATATTTTACAAATACATAAAAAAAACCATCGTAAAAAATTACACTTCTTTTAATTTCATGAATTCTCTTTGGAGAATGATTAAAAGAACTACTTACGTGAGACTAAGACTCATCAGGTAGTCCTTTTTCTCATTCATCAATAGAAAACATGCAATTAGAAGGATCAAGTGATTCCTTTTGGCAATACTGAAGAAATACTCATTGGAATTTCTTCTGAAAATAGGTACACTCTCATCACGGAATTACCAACGCATCATTTTCGCACTCGACTTAAGACAAGAATGGAGCAACAAGAGTTGACCCCACGCGTAGGCATGTTGGAAACACAGATGACTGCGATGGCAACTATGATAGCTGATATTAAGGCGATGCTGGAAGCCTCCCACGCCAAACAGGCAGTAGCTCCTAATCAGAATAACTCAAGTCCATCACTCGTACCCGATGTGGCTGATAAAGAAACGGCGAAAAATACCCAACATACATAGGAAGATATCCGTATGCCGAACGTCCAGACACATCAAAAGGCACCCCACGTTGTCATCAATTTTGAGAAGGATGAAAAGGGGAAGCAAACTGTGAAAACCAAAGTAAACGCTAAAAGATTAGCCAAGATTGAATAATGTTTAAGAAGCCAGGGCTATGAGTTAGCCCGCTTCGACAAAATATCTTTCTTCGCCAAGGTGGAGACCCCTCCCGACTACAAGGAGCCAGACTTCGTGAGGAAATATAAAGGGATAGGCTGTCCACGCGCTCACCTTAAGTATTACCTACGCAAAATGGCGCACTATTCGGATTATATTCCGCTGCTGATGAATAAATTCCAAGAAAGTCTTACCGGTGCCGCTCTGGCATGGTTCATTGAATTAGACCTCGAAGATTACGATGGGTAGGAAGATCTTGCAGAGGATTTCCTCAGAAAATACAAGTTCAATACAGTTACGGCCCCGACGAGGGAAGATTTGCTGCGAACCTCGAAGGCAAGGGGCGAGTTGATCAGAACATACGCCCAGAGGTGGCGTGCTCTGGCTACTCAAGTAAAGCCATCAATCCCGGAAGATGAGCTGATCGATTTGTTCTTAAAAGCGCTCCCCTACGAATATTTCGATCAATTGAATACCTCCGGATGTCGAACCTTCGCAAACTTGATAAAGGTGGCTGAAAGGCTGGAGTGGGCTCTAAAAGAAAGGAGGCCTCATGAAATTTTCACCAGGAAATAGTATCCCTTGAAGAAGGAGAAAGAGGCCGGGCTCGACATAGCATTCATACCGGACCTCCAAAAATCCAAGGGATTAAACGGTTCTAATCAGACCAAAGGAGGATCGTCATGGTCGACGCAAAAAGGGCAAGAACCTAGAAGAAGGCAACCCCCAAAGCAGTTCTCACAGCTCCCAAGGCCTTTGTCCAAACTACTCTCGATGCTGCTAGAGCAACACTTGGTGGTGAAGGAACCACCCAGGGCAAATCTTGTTAAATATCATGGCTTTGATGAGAGCCAAACCTGTGTCTACCATATGGGCGAAAGAGGGCACAATGTTGATAACTGTTATATCCTTAAGCTGAAGGCATAGGCCTGATTGACAGTCAAATCCTGAAGTTCGACAGCAAGGCTCCAAATGTGCAAGAAAATCCTCTCCATGATCATCAAGCAATTGGGACAATATTCACTGAAGAAGAGGAGGACCACCTCAAGCTGAAAATGGACATGTCTAAAATGACTTACCTTCTAGTCACCGCTTCGTCATATCCAAAAGGAGGGGAGATCCCTTCTGACGTAAAGAAGCTATGTATCACCAAGATGAGGAGCTTAGGGATAATGTCCGATATTACCGATGAAGGATTCAAGGGAGTCGAAGCTTCTCTATCTTTCGAAAGAAGTCAATTCGTGATCAAAACTGAGTAGGGTAGCACGTGGAACGTCCCACATGAGGATCTGGTAGGCGACTTTGGGTCGATCTTGGAACCAGAAGAGGAATTCGAAGGGGACGAACTGGAGGCCAGGAGGCGAAGTCTAGCAAATCGTAGATTTATGGCCAACGCACTTGAAATGGGTGAAGTTGTAGACAACCTGGGTCAGGATTCTGGGGAATATAATTTTAAGGTGAAATATTCTGCTCCTCCTAGTTTCTATCAGAGGATAGAGGATATCGTACCAGACGAATGAGGAGGTATAGATGATCCCACTCCGCCAGAAACCCCGAAGGACAAGGAAAAGCTTTTTACAAAAGGCTTTGACGACATCGTATCAATGATTGAATCCGCCACGGCTGTGGTAATCAGATTGGAAGAACTGGATAGTTTGAATAAAGCAGAAGATTACACAATTAAACTAGTGGTGATTCGATTGCCGGAAGAGGAAGAGGAAGAGGACGGCACAGCTGAATCTAAGACGCCTTGTCCAAAGACAATAACCATAAAAGTCCATCCGATAGAAGAGTATGACCCTAAAGTAGTCCACTGGGACTATGGGACAAAGGAAGTAGATCAGTAATGAGGTCTGGATGATTTTATGCCCCTAGGGAGGGTGAATCCGAAAAGAAGGAAGTCTCGAATGAAGATGCAGAAAAGCTCATGTCTATTATAAAGATTAGCGAGTACGAAATAATAGAGCAACTGAGGAAAATGCCAGCTCAAATATCCTTACTGGATTTATTCATCAATTCAGAAAAGCACAAGAATGCACTACTGAAGATATTCAACGAGGTGCACATCCCTGAGACAATCAATGATGTGCAGTTAGGGGACTTCGTAGGGGCGATCCTCCTAAAAGATCAACTTAGCTTCTCTGATGAAGACTTCCCCATGGAAGAAAGATGACACAACAAGGCCTTGTACGTTTCTGCGCAATGTAATGGGAAGAGAGCGGCGCACGTATTAATTGACAACGGGTCGGCCTTCAACATTTGCCATCTAGCTACTTTGAGAAGGTTATGAATCAATAAGGAAACGATTAAAACCTCCAAAACAGCTGTAAGAGCTTTTGATGGAATGAAGAAAACTATGATAGGCGAGATCGAGCTCGACATACTCATCGGCCCAACAAAATTCTCCATAAACTTCCAAGTAATGGATCTGCCTAGTGCATTCGGGTTATTGCTGGGAAGACCCTGGATCCATGTAGCGGGAGCCGTACCGTCCAGTTTGCATCAGAAAGTACGCTTTGTAGTGGATGGGAAGGTGATTACTGTGCATGGAGAAGTCGACCTCCAGACATATCAGAACAGCGCCGTTCCCTACATGGAACCTGAGTTAAGACAGAAGCGAGCTATCATTCCTTGAAATTAGTAGCGACAGTTCATACTCCAGTAGGGACAAAATTGAGAGCTCCCTACATTTATGAAGCCAAACTTTTACTAGCTAAGATGCTACTGGCATATGGGTTTAACCCTAGAGAAGGTCTAGGTAAACACGGTCAATGAATAAATACCCCCTACAGTTAAAAGCTAACCAACATAGGATGGGCTTGGGGTATCAGAAGGATTACATGGACAAGTCTGTCCCATAGGCAACAGGCCGAGGTAGAGGCAAGAGCTTGGGACGCCGTGGAAGCCAGAGCAACTCAAAGGGTTCATTCATTGGTTCCCCAGCTTGGAAAGACAGATCACAGATGTTCAATAGTCCTTTGAACGCCTATTTTAGAAAACATCCCAGGTGGTTGTCAGAAGAGGATATCACTCCGACAGTAGAACCAGATCTGGCAAACCCTTTCCTCGAAGATGACTTCGTGAATGTCATCATAGAGTGGTTGGACGACAAAGCCACTTCCTCTGAGTAAAGAAGCTTCCTTCCTTCTTTAAATACAGCACTTAGAACTTTCTGCATTTTATTTTCATTACTTGTTATAGATGTAAGAAAAAGCCTTTGAATCTCCGACCGTTGGTCCAAATAGCATAATTTGTAAGGCGGCCCATTCTGCATTCAATAAAAATCACACAAGTTTTGTTAAGGACATATGGTACCGTAAATCAGTCCGATGATGATACTAGTGTTCCGCACAGAAGCTTGAGGCCTGATTCGTCATATGATTCCTAATTTCCAAAGGATTTTCACGGGGCCAGGATGTCCGATGACATGAGGATTAGTCCTGTTTATACCTGTACTTATTTCGAAAACTCTTTCGAAAAGATTTTCCACAATCATGCATGACATTTTTATCGAGTACAAACTAACCATGCTCATGACATTTTAGGCATGTCATCTCAAACATACATATCAGGTTATTATGCGATTCGGATCGCTACATGGACTGTTCCTACAGCATCGAGGAAGATAAGGATGAAGGTTATGCGTCTATTCGCAAAGAATGGAGTGTCTTCGAAGAATCAATGCCTCCTACTTCAGAAGAACCAGTCGTTATTAACTTAGGGGACTCCACGAATATCAAGAAAGTCAAGATCGGTGGACATTTATCCCGAAATGAAAGATTCGGGTTCACAGAATTACTGAAAGAGTATCAAGATGTCTTTGCATGGTCTTACGCTGACATGCCAGGTTTGGATCCTAAAATTGTGGAACATGCATTGCCCACGGATCCCAGTGTCAAACCTGTCAGACAAGGCAGCAGACGGATGAAAGCCGAGTTAGAAGATAAAATTAAGGAAGAAGTCATGAAGCTTCTCCGGGTATGCTTTATTGAAGCTATCCCATACTCGGACTGGATTGCAAATATAGTCCCCGTCATGAAGAAGGATGGTAGAATTCGGATCTGCGTGGATTACCGAGATCTGAATAGAGCAAGCCCAAAAGATGATTTTCCATTACCTCACATTGATGGTTGGTAGATAGTACTGCGGGATATGAATTATTCTCATTCATGGATGGATTTTCCAGATATAATCAAATCCTCATGAAACAGGAGGACAAGCCAAAGACTGCTTTTACCACACCCTGGGGAAACTTTTGCTATAAAGTTATGCCCTTTGGATTAAAGAACGCGGGAGCCACTTACCAAAAGGCTATGGTCACATTATTCCACGATATGATCCATAAAGAAATCGAAGTATATGTCGATGATATGATCGCCAAGTCCAAGAAGGGACATGATCATATACAGGTGTTGAGAAAGTTATTTGAACGGCTGCGCAAATATAAGTTGAGATTAAACCCTAACAAATGTGTGTTCGGGGTAAAATTTGGGAAACTCCTTGGATTCATGGTCAGTAACAGGGGCATTGAGATTGATCCTTTAAAGATTCAAGCCATACATGATCTAACGACTCCCTCCACAGTAAAAGAAGTGAGAAGCCTCATGGGGAGACTGAACTATATCGCCAGATTTATCGATCAGCTGTCCGATGTGGCTAAACCAATCTTCAAATTACTCAAGAAAGGCGCGAGAGTGACATGGGATGTAGAATGCAGTCAGGCATTCCAAAAGATCAAAAACTATCTAGTCACTCCACCGGTCCTTGTACCGCCCATCCCAGGTCATCCCTTGACCTTGTATCTGACTATAAAGCAGGAATCTTTGGGAGCCTTACTTGCTCAAACAAGCCCGATGGATGGTAAAGAAAGAGCCATCTACTACTTGAATAAGAAGTTCACGCCATCTGAAGCAAAATACATACCTGTTGAAAGGGCATGTGTAGCAACCGTATGGGTACTCCGCAGGTTAAGACAGTATACCCTACATCACCATATTCAATTGGTGACAGAAAATGACCATGTCAAATACCTCCTGGAGAAACCCGCACTGATTGGCAAGTTAGTAAAATGGCAGGTGATGTTGTCTGAATTTGACATCAGGTGTTCTTCACAAAAATCAGTAAAATGGAGAGCTATAACTGACATGTTGGCAGAAAATCTATCAAATGGTGAGCCTTCTAGAGAAATAAAGGCAGAAGATCAAATTCTGAACTTGGCAGAGGATAAGTGGGTCATGTATTTCGATGTGCCGTTAATCTATCAAGGGCAGGCACCGGGGCCGTGCTGATATCCCCTGATGATCAATATTATCCTGTTGCGGCGAAGATAACCTTCCATTGCACCAATAATATATCAGAATACGAGGCGTGCATTCTAGGCTTACGATTGGCCATTTCCATGGGAATACCTAAACTGCAAGTTTACGGAGATTTCATGCTCATCATTTTGCAGACATAGGGAGAGTGGAAGACGAAAGACGCAAAACTCATCCCTTATCATGAATACCTTGAAGAATTGATACTTAAGTTCAAAGAAGTGTCATTCGAATACCTGCCAAGATCTCATAATCAATTTGCAGACGCGCTAGCCACCCTGGCCTCAATGTTACAAATGGTTGATGGGTTGGAAATAGAACCCCTAAGGATCGGCATAGTTGAAAAGCCAGCATATTGCATGCTAATCGAGGAAGAGTTTGATGGAGAACCGTGGTACTATGACATCAAGAATTATCTCTCAAAAGGGGAGTTTCCTAAAGGATGTCGGGCGGGAGACCGGAGATACATAACCAAGATGGCCAGCAAGTTCTTCCTCAGTGGACAAATTCTGTACAAAAGGTCATTTGACTCTACTCTGTTAAGGTGTGTAGATGCTAAAGAAGCAAATATTCTCATGAAGGAAATCCATGAAGGTATATGTGGGCCTCACATGAACGGCCACCTCCTCGCTAGGAAGATCATGCGGCTTGGCTATTATTGGATGACCATCGAATCAGACTGTTGTCAACATGTCAGGTCATGCCACCAGTGCCAAATATATGGCGATAAGATTAATACGCCCCCGAATGAATTGCATCAAATGTCTAAGGTTTGGCCTTTTTCTATGTGAGGGATAGACATGATAGGACCTATCAATCCCGCAGCTTCAAATGGTCATCGCTTCATCCTGGTGGCGATTGATTACTTCACAAAATGGATAAAAGCCAGTTCATACAAGAATGTCACTGCGAAAAACGTGGCAAGGTTCATTAAAAGAGACATCATTTCTCGATATGGTACCCCTCAAGCAGTCATTACAGATAATGGATCCAACCTGAACAACAAGATTATCGATGAGCTGCTCGATCACTTTAGTATTCGACATCTGAATTCATCCCCTTACCGCCCACAGATGAATGGGGCAATGGAAGCAGCCAACAAGAACGTCAATAGGATCTTGGCTAAAACGGCAGAAAATTATAGGGATTGGCATGAGAGGTTACCATTTGCCTTAATGGCATATCTTCAATCAGAACCTCCACATGGGCAACTCCCTACAGTCTGGTATATGGGATGGAAGCAGTCCTACCCGTGGAAGTTAAGATCCCATCTTTGAGGATTTTATCAGAGGGTAAACTCTCCGAGTCAGAGTACTCCAAGCTCATATATGAACAGCTGAATTTGATAGATGAGAAACGCCTTAGAGCAATCTGTCATGGTCAGAGTTACTAGAAGAGGGCGGCTAAGTCATTTAATCGAAAAGTTAAAGCCAGAAAGTTTGAAGTAAATGACCTGGTAATAAGGAAGACTTTGCCAAATGTTATCCATCCGAGAGGCAAATTTACCCCGAATTACGAAAGCCCCTACATTGTCAAGAAGATTCTCACAGGAGGAGCATTGATTCTTGTAAACTCTGAAGAAGAAGAATTGGGACACCTTGTAAATTCAGATGCTGTGAAGAAGTATTACCCTTGAAATAAAATCAGATTTCGGTCATGTGGCTTATCCCAGATCAATCCAAATCGTCATTGCATAAGCACATCATGCATGCATGCATACACTAGCATGTGTTCAATTTTACAGGGTTTCGAGAAGTAAACTCAGAATCAGACTCATTCAAATAAAACCCTGGAAAGGAAGGTCATCGACACCAAATACCAGGTGATATGTATCTGTTCCATCAAAGGTCAAGCCAGCCTATACTCACTAGAGCATCTCTTTTATCATACATGCAGAAATGTCTACTGAAAACAGAAGACAGCAAAAGAAGAGCATAGTAAAGTATCTCTCACTTCGTGTAAGGTAAAAAAAAATGAGAGAATGAGCGTTCACATGTCTGAACTCAGGAATAAACATTGTATCATAAAAGAATGATGATAAATTTCTTGCATTTACTACACGTCTGCCAAGGTCAGAAAGTGTCCAAGCATGTTCAAAGTATGCATGAGGCGTCATTGAAATCCCTTGTGGAGCAAAATGCCTGGAGAAAAACGAAATGATCTTTCCAGAAACACAGCTTGCTTAGACTATCTAATAGGAATATCCCTCTGAATGAGAGGCAAACCTGATCCAAATGCGTCCCCTATACACTCGAGAGATGAGGGAATGGTGCGAATAGGAGACCCTGAATCTGAAGATACAAGGGCCATTCGCATCAATTACATGGATTGGGAAGACGGAGGCATTCATTTCTCTATCCTAAACACTGCAGGTGACTATCGATAGCCCTTTGAACGACGGTGTCCTTCTTTACCCCTGCCAGGAACCACCACACGCTGGGGCAATCTAGAGGTACGCACGGCAGTACCAGGAGGTAAATGGTTAGAAATCCTATTGCTCAGACTTGCGTCAATCTTCATATGTTGCTTGTCATTTTAACTTCTGTGATGATTCAAGTGCTTTAACATGACGAAAAGCATTCGTTTCTCTATCCTATACACTTTTACCCTTTGCACAGCCCAGTTGAGCCTGTACACTCGATTCATAAACCCGTTGGTGATCAATGCATATTCCGAGGTGGAAGCAACATCACTTCAAGAACGGAAGAATTCAGAATATAGGGTTTGTAAAAAAATTCCTGGTGCTAAGATTCAAAGTGTATATCTAGCACACTCATCCAAAAAAAAAATTTTGGTTCCCAAAAAGAAAAGAAGGTATCCCACGAAAGATAGCAAAAAAGAGAGAGAGAAAAGAACATGATTATGGGCATCAAGAAAAAGCAAAGTGCCTAGTAAAAGCAAGGCCAATGCCCCTCCAAATACTTGCACACTCATGAATCATGTATTCGATATTGTAAATGCCAAAAGATGGCATGATATCTGTGTATAGGCCACTAGTAAAGTTTGACGATGTCACGTTCAAGTGTTGACACCACATTGGCGCGAGAAAGAAGTTCTCCAAAAGACTACCAATGCGCTTCAAAGACTGAAGACGTTTTTCGAACCACAAGGTACCAGATTAGCAGCAAATCTACATTGATCACCGATATCAAACCCTTCATGTATTCTGGACAAAAAACAAGTCTTTTTCGGTCCCCAATCCTACCTATGTTACAACCTTGAGAAGTCTTTTCTGATTAAAGCATTTGGGTTAGCATAGAGTTTAATGCCTAAGCTTAGCTCGAAGAAGTTCGAGTAAGACTATTTCTTTCTCATTTTTGCAGGGTTCTTGACTTGTAAACCCGGAGCAGATGAAGAAAATCTTGCTTGCAAAAGACCTGACTCAGAAAATGAGTCCCCTTTCGGAAACCATGCCCGAGCCCAATATTATGGTCCCGAAAAGACCTCCTGATTGATCTAAATGTATACGCTGCGAATGGCACCGAAAACCCAGGTACAGGGTATTAGGAAATTCGAGTGCTCCTATTATGAAAAGACCAAGTCAGAAAATGGATGAGGAGACCTTTCTGACAGAGATATTCCAATAGAATGCTCGAAAGCAAGCTTCGTTTGGAGACTTCGAATTGTTTGATCCAGGATGCGCCTCACTTGGATCTTTGATCATCTTTGTATGCATTGAGATGTTTTGGATAACTTCCAACGTCCTAAGCCATTTTGCATAACGGTATAGGTTAAAAAGAAGCCTTTTTACCTACATTGTGATCGTCATTACCTCAAGAGGGCTAATGTTTTGGCAAATGAGTAATGAACTCTCAGGTCTAAGCTTCTAGGACTCATGGTGACCCCAGATTCCAGAAGGATGCCTTGCTCTGTGAAGAAGAGCTTTCAAGTTATCCTTATGCAGGATCCCTGGAGTCTCCAGATCCCAAAATGCCACCTTCAATGTCAAAAGGACAATCTTCGAAATCATCCCTCTGTGAGATTTCAAATTTACAGGTTTGAGCTTTCTGCAGGATACCTGGAATCCCCAGATCCCAGAATGCCACCTTCAATGTCAAAAGGACAATCTTCGAAATCATCCATATGTGAGATTTCAAATTTACAGGTTTAAGCTTTCTGCAGGATACCTGGAGTCCCCAGATCCCAGAATGTCACCTCCAATGTCAAAAGGACAATCTTCGAAATCATCCATCTGTGAGATTTCAAATTTATAGGATTAAGCTTTCTGCAGGATGCCTGGAGTCCCCAAATCCCATAATGTCACCTCCAATGTCAAAAAGACAATATTCGAGATCGTCTTTCTGCGAGATTTCAGGTAACCCCTAAATCCTAGAAGAATCTCATCAAAGTTTTTGCAGGATTCAAGTTTTCTGCAGGATACTTGGAATCCCCAAATCTCAGAATAACGTCTTGCATGTCGAAAGGACAATTTTCAAAATCATCTTTTTGTGAGGTTCTAGGTAATCCCTAAACCCACAATAGCTCGTTTGGTGAAGCCTAAAAGTCGGGTACATCTCATTTGTATAAATCCTAGTTAATTCCTTAGAATATAGGATCAAAAACCTCTGACAAAATCAGCTTTCTGTGAGATTCTAGGTAATCCCTAAACCCAGAATAGCTCGTTTGGTAAAGCCTAAAGGTTAGGTACACCTCATTTGTATAGATCCTAGTTAATTCCTTAGAATATAGGATCAAATGTTCGACAATCCCTAAGAGACTGGGTGCGTCATCTATAGGTTCCTAGCAGAAAGGAGTCATATTCTCGGCCTAATCCCCCGAAGGATCAAAATGTCTGACAATCCCTAAGAGACTTGGTGCGTCATCCGTAGGTTCCTAGCAGAGAGGAGTCCTATTCATAGTATGATCCACCATACGGATCAAAACTTCTAACAATCCCTAAGAGATTTGGTGCGTCATCCGTAGGTTCCTAGCAGAGAGGAGTCCTATTCATGGCCTGATCCACCATACGGATCAAAACTTCTGACAATCCCTAAGAGACTGGGTGCGTCATCCGTAGGTTCCTAGCAGAGAGGAGTCCTATTCATGGTCTGATCCATCATATGGATCAAAACCCCCGACGATCCCTAAGAGACTGGGTGCGCCATTCATAGGTTCCTGTCAAGTATAGGAATCTTATTCTGGTACGGCCTACCATATAGGCTAGAGTTTAACCGCCTTAGGATACTCAAAAGACGAGTCCCTAGGTATCCACTTGAACCTGCTATAGACCACGCACGCCTCACGAGCGCCAAGCAAGTAAGTAATAGGTGAGTATACCTATCCCGCCTCTCTCTCTCATCAGCCAAAGCAAAATGAGCAAAAGCATCCACCAGCGGGACAAAAAAGATTGAATGTCAGGATTCATTTTTCTTTTATTTCTTCCCCAGTAGAGTCGATCTAGACTTATGTGTCACCTGTCTTTGAGAGAAACCTCTCACAAGATTCCTCTCAAAGAGGGGCAGCTGTTGACACCTAATTTTCGATCACCCATTTTTGGTTATTTCTTTGAAAAATCATAAAGAAATCCATAAAAAGTAAAAAAAAAAATTATAAAATCAACTTTGGTGGCCTTGGCCAAGCCTAAGGGACCATTTTTGACAAAAAAAAGTAATTTTTCATATTTTTCACATTTTTTAATATTTTTAGAAAATAGAAAAAATACTAGAAAATTTGAGAAAAATAGAATTTGAGGTAAAAAAATGGAAAAATAGCTAATATTTTTCTTTTAAATCCCTTGTCTTTTTGACCTCACAAAAAGCCCAAAATCAGATTCAATTTTAGTTGTTCCTTTGTAACACATATGATTGAATTTGAGAAAAAAATATCAATTGAGTCTTGTTATTTGCAATTTTGGCATTTTTAAGGACCTTGACATTCAATCTGATTATCCCCCACTTCAATTTAGCCCAATTGTTCGAACAAATTGCTCAATTACATACTTAATTGCATTTTAGTCCTTGAAATTGGGCATAATTGAAATTACTTTCAATTCAAGGACTATCATCGCAAATTAAACATGCTGCCCAAGGGTTTTCATCACTTTAAATCGATTGGCATAGGTGGTTTGACCCAATTTGATCATTTAAACCCTCAATTGCACAATCTCTAATTAGCAATTAAATAGAAATTTGGGGTTTTTATTGAAATTAACATGAACTTTTGGGCAAAACCACATTTTTAGATAGAATTCATGCCCTAGATTCAATTCTGAGGTTCAATTGCAAAAATTTCCTATTAATTTGGGTTTAATTTGGAAAATTACAAGTCGGGACCGGTTCAGACCGGTCTGACCGCCGGTCGAACCGGTCCGCTACAGTGTCATCGTCTTCCTCAGGCACCTGCGCGAATGAACAGTAAATGGTCGAACTTTGACGGGGAAATTGACGGACCAATCGACTTCAATTGAAGACGCAATGGTGGGCGTTTAGTTCCTTAGGCCATTCCCCGTCGATTGGAGCCGGAATGATGATCAATGGCGGCTGGAGCAGGGAGCAATCGGCCGGTCAAACTGTGGACCTGTGAAAGTCAACATTTACCCAAACGCAGACCACATTCATGCCAAATTCGCATGAAATAGAGCTCGCCGGAGGACCAAACGGGATTGGACGGAATGCCCATCCTCCCCGACGTCGTTTGGACCTAATTGCACGTGACCACACGTGCAATTGAGGCCGGTACGCAGTCCACCGTTCAGCGCCAAAAAATCCAATAGGCTATGTAAGCCTACGAGGGCTTTCAGTTAGGGGGAGAGCGAGTTCAATTAAAAAAAAGGGGAACAAAATCGAGAGAAAGAGAGAGATAGAGCTCGTCCTCCAATTGCCATTGTCGAGGACAGAGCTCGAATCCACAGAGCATCGGTCAAGCCTTTTCAGGCTAGAGCAGAGCTCGCAAAGATCGTCAGGAGGTTGCTCGTACTGAGAGGAAGCTGTTGCCGTCAGCCGTGTAGCCAGAAACCGTTGGAACAGGTGAGTCGCGACCTTGAATCCTTCATTGCACTTCAATGGTGACTCTTGCATTTCTTGTTTATTCTTGCACTTACTTTGTGCGTTTTACTCCTTGAACATCACTGACCATACCCGCATCTTGATTTTGCATCGATTTTGCCTGAACACCTTGAATCGAGTCTTCGAACTTAGCTTCCATAGTCGACCACTGTTCATGCTTGCCTAGCCCAATCTAGGCCGTGCGAGCTCGATCGGAGCTCGAGGTAAGTCTTCTGTACATCCTGCCATGTCAATCTGAAGATGAATTGATCTGATTTCGCATAGTTTTTGTGATTGAGCTTCCATGGCCGTACTCGGCACTATGCATGATACTCGTGATTTTGCAAATGAGGTGCCGCGATTTCTAGATATGTTAAACTAGAGACGATCGCGAGTCGATTGCCGTTGGTCTCGTATAATTTCATCGAGAATCCACCGTCGGATCGTTGCCAAAGTTCCTCAGCCGTCCATTTTGCAGGGGTCGAGAGGTTGAAGACGAAGCTGACGTGGCACGGTCAACCGGTCAAACCCTTAGGTGGCAGTAGGCCATTGGTCCACGTGGATGTCGAGTCAGCTCGACCGTTAGTTTGTTAAGACGAGTCAGCATTAGATCAGACGGTCTAGGTTAATCGAGTCTAATAAATAATAGCCGTCCGATTAGTAGATAGGATTAACTGGAAATGGTTTTAATCGAAAAATCAATCAGAACAACAAACGGTGCCGTTTTGATAAAGGACCAGGCGACGTCGTTTTGGGTCAGTGAGAATAGACGGTCCTGATCAAATCCCATGTTCTAATCGTGGCCGTAGGTCTTAATAGGTCAATCAGACGGTTCCGGTCGAGTCTCTAATCAATCTGAGCCGTAAGATTTAGTAATCAGAGCCAACGATCGTGGATTAGCCACGTGGTCCATCAGGGACCGTCGGATCAGATTAGGATAATCCGAAAATAAAAAATGCGATGCGGTGTCGTTTTGGAGCCGTGGTCCGCGCGGGTCCGGGTCTGGGCCGGGTTCCGGCCCGAGTGGGTCGGGTTGACCCGGTCCGAAACATTTTTAATAATAAAAAATCGAAAAATGATTTTAAAAAATAATAAAAAAAATCAGAAAATTTCTAGAAAATCCAAAAAATGCTAGAAAATTCCAAAAAATTCAAAAAAAAGTGGAAAAATTGTGAACAATCCTAGACACTCCAGAAATCCCCGAAAATCGAGGATTGACCACAGACAACTGGTCAACCCTATTTTTAGGGTTCTTATCTGTTCTTCCGAGACTTGACGACATTACCCTTTAGGGGTAAGTCGCATCTGCTGTATACGCGAGATAAGACCGATAATACCATGGTAAGAATTAGGGTCGAGTAGGCGACCAATTCTTAAGCTTGGGTTTCCGAGTCCCGTCCCTTTTCTCAAAATGACGATTTTGCCCTTCAATGGAAAAATCATCTTTTTTGTTCCAATCAAGTTCTGAGAATCGCTTAAAATTAGGGTTTGGGTCAGGTGGGTGACCAACCCTAATATTTGAGATTTTCAGTCATCTTTTTTGTCCAATATGACGACTTTACCCCTCTAAGGGTAAAATCACTTTTAAATTCCAGAAAAATCCTGGAAATTCCCGAAAAATAGGAAATTGATTGGATTGACGGCCAATCCTATTTCCCCCGTCTTTTGACTTCCTAAATTCATCAAGAATGACAAATCTGCCCTTTCGAGGCAAATTGTCCCCGAAATGTTCAAAATTACGATTCTGCTCCTCATGAGCGAATCGTGTCTAAATCACTCCTAAGCCTTGATTGAGACTTCTCTAGGCCAATAGGGCCTCATTAGGGATGCCATGCTTCTTTCATGTGTTTTATCCTCATGTACTGGATCCTTGATTTGCGCATTTATTTTTACTGATTGTGAGTGATATGGTAGCCATTCCCATCTGCATGAGCTCCTAGATTTAGATCTGTACCCCACTCATCTGTATGAAAATCTTAAGATTAGATAAACCATTCAGCTTAGGTACCGAAAGGGCGTCAACTCTGACAGTTGGCGTAACTAAGTCCACGAACCCACTTCTCTGGTTTCCGCAGAATCGAATAGATCGCTCCCAACTATTCGATAGGGTTTTCGATCGTACCCTTCACGAAACGATTGGTGACGACTCCTTGGCATGTACACGTATCACATGTCACTAGACCACACTGAAGGTCGACCACGTATATCCAGACGTTGCGATTTGGTAATGGACCTTGGGAGAGGCCCGCGTCCGATCAAGCCAGCGATCGGGCGGCCCATTAGCCTCCCTCCTCCGCGAGGGAAGGTCGTTACAATGGGAGCGGCAGTTTCAACCTATGGCAAGTTCGTATGTTAGCGTTCTTACGCAGCAGGGTTTGAAGAAAACTTTGTTTACTAAAGGGAAAAAGTCGGAACCGTCAGATGAAGCATGGGAAGAATTGGATGAGAAAGCTTTATCCACTATTCAGTTGTGCCTCACGAATGAAGTTTTGTAGGAAGTACTAGATCAAAAAATAGCCGCAGGTTTATGGACGAAGTTGGAGAGTATTTTTCTGACAAAGTCTCTCACAAATCGATTGAGACTCAAGCAACGACTCTTCACTTTTCGTATGACTGAAGGTACTTCTCTCAAATCCCATATTTCTGAGTTCAATGCTCTTATCGCTGAATTAAGAAGCATTGATGTTAAGATTGAAGATGAGGATCAAGCTCTTTTATTGCTAGTTTCACTATCTCCCTCTTATAAGAATTTTAGAGAGACCGTGATTGTTAGCAGAGAAACTATTGATTTTGAAGGTGTCAAGACTAGTCTGCTAAATAAGCAGAAACTTGATACAGAATTGACTTCTGATGGTAGTAATAATCATGGGGCTGGTTTAGTTGCTCGGGGAAGGTCTGTTGAGAGAAGAAATAGTGGTAGGAGCAGGTCAAAATCTAAGCATAGAGATATGATTTGCAACTATTGTAAGTCTCCAGGGCATATCAAGATAAATTGCCTAAAACTGAAGGCAAATGAGCAAAGAGAAAATAATTCGAATCAACAAAATCATGGGAATGTCAATCGTCATAACAATCGCAACATCAGAATAGACAGAATAGGCAAAATGAAAATCCTGCTCAAGCTGATGTTGCTAAAGAAGAAGACAAAGATTGGCTATTGATTACAAATAATAAAGATAAATTCTGTGATAGTTGGATTCTTGATTCAGGCTGCTCATATCATATGTGTCCTCATCGAGATTGGTTCTCTACGTATAAAGAACATGATGGTGGAGTTATTCTCATGGCCAATAATGCTAGATGCAAAGTTATTGGGATTGGCACTGTTAATATTAAAATGCATGATGGCATGATCAGAACTTTAGATAATGTCAGACACGTGCCTGATTTGAGGAAAAAACTAATTTCATTAGGTACACTTGACGCCAATGGTTGTAGATTTACTGTTGAGGGTGGAGTTATGAAAATTATGAGAGGCTCACTTTTATTGATGAAAGGGCACAAAATTGGTACTTTGTATCAGCTGCAAGCCTATACTGTTACTGGTTCAGCTACGGTCTCTTCTGGTATGACAGATTCAGATAATACAAAATTATGTCATATGAGACTAGGCCATATGAGTATTAGAGGGATGGAGGAGCTAAGTAAAAGATGTCTCTTGTGTGGTCAGAAAATTGGAAAATTGTATTTCTGTGAACATTGTGTTTTTGGGAAACAGAAAAGAGTCAGTTTCAAAATAGGAATTCACAGCACAAAGGTCACTCTGGATTACATTCATTCTGACCTCTGGGGGCCTGCTATAGTTCCATCGATAGGCCTTGGTTCCAGGTATGTACTCACTTTTATTGATGATTTTTCAAGAAAAGTTTGGATATTTTTTCTCAAGGCAAAAAGTAATGTTTTCATTACTTTCAAGCAATGGAAAACATTAATTGAGAAGCAGACCGGTAAGAAAATCAAGCGGCTGAGAACATATAATGGGCTAGAATTTTGTGGAGACGAATTTAATGAGTTTTGTAGGAACGAAGGAATTGTGAGGTATCATATTACAGTGTATACACCGCAGCAGAATGGTATTGCAGAACGTATGAACAGAACCCTATTAGAAAGAACAAGGTGCATGTTGTCTAACGCTAGTTTGGGCAAGGAATTATGGGTTGAAGCAGTCAATACTGCTTGTTGGTTAATAAATCGTTCTCCTTGCATACCTATTGAGAACGAGACACCTGAGGAAGTATGGTAAGGTAAACCTGTTGATTATTCTTCTCTTCGAATATTTGGATGTCCAACATATGCACATGTTAGTGAAGGGAAACTAGAGCCTAGAGCAAAAAAATGCATTTTTCTTGGTTATGCTTCTGGTGTAAAAGGTTATAGACTTTGGTGTTTTGATTCATCTAAGATTATGATTAGCAAAGATGTTACTTTTGATGAGTCTGCTATGCTTCATCCTGTCAAGAAATCATCATATACTTGCTAGGAAAATCTACAAAGTGCACCAAAGAAGGTGGAATTTGAAGTAGCTTCTTCACAACCAGTTCAGTCAGTGACTGATAATATTGAGATTAAAGAATTTGAAGAAAAGAATGATTCCATAGCCAAATATAGACTGAGAAGAACAGTGAAACCTCCACAGATGTATGGATACTCAGATTTTGTTGCTTATGCTCTTTCAGCTGCAGAGTCGATAGAGTATGCTGAGCCTCAATCGTACAAGGAAGCTATTTCCTCCAAAGATTCAGCAAAGTGGTTAGTTGCTATGAATGAAGAGATGGAATCTCTTGAAAAGAATCAAACTTGGGAGCTTGTCAAACCACCAAAAGGAAAAAAGATTGTGGGTTGCAAATGGGTTTTCAAAAGAAATGAATGTATTATTAGAGTTGAAGACATTAGATTTAAAGCACGTCCAGTCGCTAAGGGCTATAGTCAGATTGAGGGAGTTGTTTTTAATGATGTGTTTTCACCCGTCGTTAAACACAACTCTATTCGGGTCTTTCTTGCGTTAGTTGCTATGCATGATTTAGAGTTGGAACAACTCGATGTGAAAACAGCTTTCTTGCATGGCGAACTTGAAGAGAAAATCTATATGGGTCAACCTGAGGGTTTTCAGTTTGAAAGTAAGGAAGATCATGTATGTTTATTGAAAAGATCTATCTATGGCTTGAAACAATCACCTAGACAGTGGTATAAAAGATTTGATTCTTTTATGGTGCAACTTGGCTATTGTAGAAACAAATATGACAATTGTATATATCTGTACAAACTTCCAAATGGATCTTATATTTATCTGCTATTATACGTTGATGACATGTTGATTGCAGCAAAAGATAAATTTGATATACATAATTTGAAGGCACAGTTGAACGCTGAATTTGATATGAAGGATTTAGGTTCTGCGAAGAAAATTATTAGCATGAAAATCTAGCGAGATCGGAAAAAAGGAAAATTGTATCTTTCCCAGAAAAGCTACATTGAGAAGGTGTTAGATCGTTTTGGCATGAAAGATGCCAAACCAGTGAGTACTCATCTTGCTGCTCACTTTCGATTATCAGCTGATTTATGTCCACATACAGATGATGAAATAAAATATATGTCAGGTATTCCATATTCTAGTGCAGTTGGTAGCATTATGTATGCTATGGTTTGCACTCGACCTGACATATCACATGCTGTTAGCGTGGTAAGTAGATATTTATCATGCCTAGATAAAATTCATTGGCAAGCAGTGAAGTGAATTTTGAGATATCTGAAGGATACTTCAGATTATGGTTTAGAGTTTGGGAAAACTTGTGAAACTCTTACTGGATATGTTGACTCTGATTATGCTGGTGACCTTGATAAAAGAAGGTCTTTGACAGGGTACATATTTACTGTTGGGGTTGTGCAGTCAGTTGGAAAGCTTCTTTGCAGCATACAATTGCTTTGTCTACTATAGAGGCAGAATATATGGCTATTACAAAGGCAATCAAAGAAGCTATATGGTTAAGAGGCTTATTTGGAGAGCTCGGTGTGGATGATGATGTGACTGTTGTGCATTGCGATAGTCAGAGTGCTATACATCTTACTAAAGATCAGATGTATCATTAGAGAACAAAGCACATTAATGTGCGGTATCATTATATTCGAGACATTATTGCTGATGGCTATATTAAGGTCTTGAAGATTAGTACAGAAAATAATCCAGCTGATATGTTGACAAAGTCATTGCCCTTTACTAAATTCAAGCACTGCTTGGATTTGGTTAATGTTTGCAGCAGCTGCGTTTTATGCTGGTGGGAGGAGAAGATTGACTTAATACTTATGTCTATTTGTGAATTCAAGTCAAGGTGGAGATTTGTTAATATGCCTTAAATAGTTAGGGGCTTAAGTTATGGGCCTTGGGCCAACATTAGGGTTTGAGGAGTAATACTATAAATATTGCTCTTTGCTCATTCTGTCTAATAGAGAAGCTTACGTTGCCTCTTTTGTAATCCTTTGATTCTCATAGTGGATTTTTGCCTCTCCTCTCTCTCGTGGTTTTTTTCGCAATGGTTTCCACGTAAATCTTGATATTTCGTTCTTCGTCTCTGTCTCAATTTCGTTTTAGTTTCTGCATTGTCGTAACATATACATACTTGTCCATCAATTTTAATGCTATCTCACGTTTGCTTATCGGATTTTGTCTGATATAACTAGTGCAGTTTCCAACCGGAGCCTGTACTGCTTTGGTGACTAACTATAAAGCTGCTGGATCAAAGCGTACCCGTCCGTAATGGGCATGTGCCGATAATAGAAAGGGGAAATTGCAAAATTCAGTCCTCGTACTATTCCACGATTTCAGTTTTAGCCTCTCTACTATATTTCTGACATTTTAAGGCCAAGAAGTAAATTTCTATCTAAACGTGGACGCAATATGCTAAATTAGCACAGCAAATTGATACACTGTGATTCTTGTACTTATGAATTATGAGAATGTTCCGTCATAATCCTTGTACTTTGTTTTAGTTATAAAACTAGTCCTCAATTTATTTTTTTACTAACAAACTTAATTTCTTTCGTCACTTCTCTATACGAAATCTTGGGAAAATGTCGTCTTGAAATAAACTAATGGGTGCACAATCTGATTGATAACCTCCGTAAGACTAATTCCGTCACATGCAACAATTCAGCATCCACATTTTCTATATAGATTATTCTAAAAGTATGTAGGACTACTTTTAAATGAAAAAAAAAACCAAATTAAAATGGATCTTTTCACGATAGATTAAGCACAGTTTTAACTCGCTAATTTATAACTGAAATACTTCAGAAAACCTTCGAATTACAGCATCATCCACGACTCCACATCATATTGATTGTAAAGGCTTGCATGCGGTTGGTAAGACTTTCAATCAGATTGGGTGAACTTCAAAATTTAGGAATTACCAGTTAATACTTTGTTTCAATTTGACATTCCCATAAGATTGTTGGTTAAGATGAGATGAAAGGATTATGTTTCTGTTGAAAAGCAATATGCTGACTAGCTTTGAAAAGTAATTTTTTACTTTCTGGTTGGCACTGGCCTAATTAGACAGACATATGTAGTTGTTTTGACATAATGATGCCCTAATTATTTATTTGGTGGCCCGGACATGTAATGTCCATATGATGCCAATTTTGGGGTAATTATTTTAAACTAAACTGTTGGAAAAATTCAGACGTGAAGGGGACAACTAAGTTCAACTCGTCGGCCTCCAATTTAAAAAGGTAGTAGGTATTTTAGGTAAACTGCCCATTAATTAATTTTTTTTAATCAAAAAAAAGATGTCATTCATGTATTAGAATAATCGGGAGATACATAAAGACTTTCGAATCTAGCAAATCCCAAATAAGGGCTCATCAATTAACTTTTAATATATCTGTCCTAGATCCTAGCTAAAAGAGATTTTTCACCCCCAAAAAGAAAAGGAAGCAAATTCTCAATATTTGTAGACTCGTTTTTAGGTAAACTGCCCATTAATTAATTTTTTTTAATCAAAAAAAAGATGTCATTCATGTATTAGAATAATCTGGCGATACATAAAAGACTTTCGAATCTAGCAAATCCCAAATAAGTGCTCATCAATTAACTTTTAATATATCTGTCCTAGATCCTAGCTAAAAGAGATTTTTCACCCCCAAAAAGAAAAGGAAGCAAATTCTCAATATTTGTAGACTCGTTCAATTTTTTTTTTTTGGTCAAAATAACATTTCATTCACATTCACTGTCAAAACCCAAGAGAGAGACATTTTAGTTCAAAAAGTACAATTTCAAACCAAGACAAATCACGGATGATTTCAAAATAAAACGAGTTCCAAATAACAAGAGAAATCATCATAACAAGGTTATAGATTACATGCTCAAAGAATATACCTATAATTTCTTCATACCAAAATCGACGGTCGATCACCGAATCTGTCTTCATTTAAAAAAAAATGATCTAAGAGATATAAAAAATAAAAAATAAAAAATAACCAAAATAACCTAAGAAGAAGGGGAGGGGAGGGGAGAGGGAGAGATTTAACTCAAACCCTGCCCTCCATAGATGTTGAAGAAAAAGCCTTGTGAAAAGTAGAGGGAGAGAAGAGAACTAGGGTCGACTCGTTCATTTTAAGGCACCGATTTTTGGAAGGGCACGGTTGGAAGGGCTCTGGCCAAGTTGGCCTAGAGGCCTAGCTTAATTAATATTAGAGAAAATTATCATCCAATTTATATCTAATTTTAAAGCTCGTCAATTTCATCCACTTTTAGGCCCAAAACTTTCATTTCGTTTATGTGAATTATAAAAGTCGTCAATTTTTGTGTACTTAAAAGTCCTTCTTCGGGTTTTCAACCAAAAAAAAAAAAATTCCTTCTTCAGGTGAGTTTAGACTTGGCTAGACCGACATTTGCGTACGATATTGCTGTTTAAGTTTTGTGCTCGCCCTACCAAACTTGGAGGTTTTTTTTTCAAAATGGGTCCGAAAAAAAATTACCAAATTAGGTCACTTTTTTTATTTACCAATTTGGGGCTTGCGTGGCAGTCATAGTGCGGCACGGGCCCCGAGCGGGAGTCAGAGTGCCGCACGGGCCCGTGCGGGGGTCTAAGTGCCGCATGGGCGGATCGTGCTTTCTAGCTAAATAATCTTTTCCAAGCTTGTCCAAAATAAATCTTCAAGCCCATTTAGCTCGAGCAATTAAAATTTGCACTAATGGTCCAATATTTTTTTTTTTTTGGGTAAGGAATGTTCCAATCTTTTGATGCACATAAAAGTTAGATTGGTTGGCGAATCCATCTAACCCAGGAGATAGGGAGTAGGTGAACGATAGGCAGCTAACATTAACAATATGTGGGACCGCCTATGCAAGTATAGCTTCAACTATTTATTTACTCTCTTGGTTAACTTTTTTTTATTGTAGATTTTTTACCACAACGATTTTATCCATGAGCATCTTCGGACAATAGCTAAATGGATTCTTAAGCATCTACATGCAGAATAAACAGTATTTTCCTCATTAATATCTTTATAAATTTTTTCTATTACTTTTATAAGATCGAATATGCCATCGTAAAAGGATTGTTCAAATTTGTGTTTCATGTATAAAAACTGAAATTGACGAATGTGACCTTTGAGTTTATTTATCAAGCCCGAAATCCGCTAATGTGACCTACAAAATAATTGGATTTCTAGTTATTTATATTTATATTACAAGATTTGTGAATCGCAAACCATAGTACTTACTTGGTATAATTCAAGTCGTCTATTTACCTCCAAAAATATAAAATAACAGGGTATTGGAATTTTCATTTTACACTTTGATATATGGATGATAACTTATTTATTAACTAATTTGATATTTGAACTTGTCATTTTTAACTCTTTTTGTGATGTTATTTTCTTCTTAAACAAATAGTATCTCAAATTTTGGAACATTTTGTTGGGAAAAATTCGTCGAATGGGATGAACAATGGAATCAGACTTTGAGGTGTGATGACACTCTATTTAAGGATTTATTTGCTCCACAACGTTACTAATGGTTTCCGACAAAAATCTTCCAGGATACAACAAAGTCTCTTTAAGAATAGCAGATAGCAATTCTGATATTTCTCTAGAATTTCTCTAGGAAACAATTGAAACAATAACTGTATTTCTCTTGTATTGAAAGCACGAAAACTGAAAGTGGAGTAGAAGATTCTGAAAATGAATAGAACACTTGAATATATACGAGAAATGAACACACCTTTTCGCGTCCGAAAAGTAGTTAATTCTCATGCAACTCTTCTTGTCCAAACAGTTTATTCAATCACACATTTTCATGTATGAATCGGTAGTTATTTCCAAATAGACACAAACACATTAAAGGTTGTAAGAGTGCCTTAGAAAATAATCGATAATTGAATAGACATGATCTTTCAAAGATTGTCAGAATCCATCGTGAACAATCGTACTGTTTCATTAGAAAATAATGGTATTGTTGATTAGTGTCAAATCTAGTCCGCATGTGCACTCATATCTTTTCGATGTGGGAAAATGCACTTCTTAGTTTGTTTTTACAAACAAACCACCAATACATTCCATCTTTCAAAAGTAAAATAGGATAAGAACATGATTAAGACATACCTATTCAGTATTCACCTTATAATATCGACATTTCTATTGAAACTAACATGTTCCTAGACAAAAAAGCATACAAAAACAGATTGTTTATTTATCTATTTACTTACTTTTTTCAGTTCTACAATCACATCATTTTTGTGTAAATCAATTTTCGAGACAAACAACTTTCAAGTAGTTTCATGCAATGCTATTCCATGCACGCCGGAGACACAGGTAGGGGTGTCAATGGGCCGGGCCGGGCCTCGGCCCGGCCCCAATTGAGCAGTACCATGCTCGGGCTGGCCCGAACCGGGCCGGGCCGGCCAGATTTGGGCCGAAAATATTTTTTTCTTTTATTTTTAATTTTTTTTTGAATTAAAATTAATTAACAAACCATCAAATGAAAAAATATAAAAAGAAAATATAAAAATAAATTAAATTTAAAAGAAAAAATAGGTATTTACAAAAGTTTGGCGTCGGGCCGGCCCGGCCCGAGTATTAGACCCGGCCCGAAAAGGCCTGAAAATGCAGAAAAATTTCGGGCCGGCCCGTCCGGCGCGGGTCAAATTGACAGCCCTAGACACGGGTACGTCACTAAAGTGAAATGATTTGCATAGACTTGGATCCATTTATCGATACATTTTAAGTGCACAGACATACAGTTGACTAGCATTGTTTAAGAAAGTAATTTCTTTTCTGTCTCGAGATAAATGGCTGCATTGCTTGGACAAGAGAGCACGCAGATAATGATGTGATGCCAAGATTAGACAAAGCAAAAATCTATCGTATTCATCACAACATTAAGGGGGTGCATGATTCAACTTCTATTTCTCTATTTTTTAGTTTTTTTGTTCCAGAAAATAGCTTTGGACAAGAAATTCGTTTGACAACGTATTTTTATTTTTCTATTCCCCGGCCAAACTTTTGGCTTAGAAATAGGTTTTGGCTGAGAAATGAGAAGTTAAAAAAAGCTACTTTTTTGTTTTAGAAATAAAAATTCGAAACAATTTTCTAATTCTTCGTCGTTCCTCTCTTATCGCCGCGGGCCGCCGACCACCGGCCGCCGCCGCCGGCCGCTGTCGCAGCAGCCGGTCGCCGGCCGCCGCCGCCGGCCGCTGTCGCAGCAGCCGGTCGCCGGCCGCCGCCGCCGCCGCCGCCAGTCGCCGGAAATAGGGTTAGGGAAGAGAAATTTTATGCTATTATCAAATGAATTTCTGTTTCGGAAATAGAAAAATTATATTGTTATCAAACGCGATTTTTGGTTGAAAAACTCATTTAGGAAATAGAAATGAAAAATCTATTTCTTGCCAGAAATGAAGTCCTCGAAGAGAAGTTGAATCATGCACCCCTAAGCAACCGCGTCGAGTAGTCCAAAGCTAGGGTTGTGGCGACCCTTCCTGGCCTAGGGAAGCGCACAGACACTCGTAATGTCACCTTCGAAGCAGAAGCACCGATATTGTCATCCTTCTTGTCAGTACAATAATAGCAAGGCCTTCAATTTTCAAGCTTCTGTATGATATATAATGTTCGATATAAAAACAAATCAATGTGTGGATCAAATCTCGTAACGTGGCGTGAAGTACAGCACAAAATCATCTATTTTCTGTCCATCGAGAAAGTTTATTATTTACATGAAACTCATACGTTACATGACATGTTAATTTGATATCAAGCATCTGCAATTTTTTTTTTAAATTAGTTCTGAGTATTGAAATTGACAGAACTTAACAACCAAGACTAAGAGTATGGTGGATTTTGTTGTGGTAGGATTTTAAGTTTTTTTTTTTTGGGGGTGCAAATCAACGTGTGGACGATGGAACAATATTTAGAGACGTGATATAGAATGCCAAGCAAATATTTTCTAGCAATAGAAATGCAAAAAGAATAAGGGGTCCAACAGTTTGATAATCAATTTATAGTGGTTTGACTTTTTTCACTCAACCTATGTAATTCTCCTAGCTTTAACATCCCAATTAGAAAGTTAAAATACTCTAATGTAATCCTTAAAGGCTTTGACTGTGTTTACTCTCCGATTTTACAATTACAATCACAATCCCAAAAAGAGAGAGGGGGAAAAAAAACACAAGCAGCAAGAAGAAGTTTGAGAGTTTTGATCTCCTTGGCCAGATCCGGATCGCCTAACCTTCGCTCAGAAGGTTAGGCACTTAACCTTGCAATCTGGGCCGTCTATTTTTGGACGGACGGCCTAGATCTCCTATTTTTAAGGGGTAATTTTTAGAATTTTTTATACAGTTTTTTATTAGTGATAATCTGGGTCATCCATTCATAACACGAACGGCCCAGATTGTAAGTTTATGGCCTAACCTTATAAGAAAATGTTAGGCGATCACTTTCCTGCTTAGCCACCCTTCAACTCCCGCTTTGTTGCAGATATCTAGCCCTCCAAACTTTCTCCGCATCTTGAGATAGAAAAAACCGTCGCAAGGGCTGTCTTTTAGCTCATAACGTTCACCCAAGGTAATTAACGAACATTGCTCGAAATAGATCAAATTGTCGCCCCTTGTAGCGTCCGAGCTCCGCTACTTTAGTAATGCTTACTAACTTCTCTTATCTCATTAATCTTTCATTATTCAGAGTACGATGACCGGAAGACTTAAATAGGAAAATCAAATGGGGCTGCCATACATGCACAAGTACATGGAAAACAGAACACCAATCGAGAGGCATACCTATAAAGAATGGGTATGGCCTTAATGGGTTGAACTAACCAGATAGCACACATTAATCACAATCAACAGACTCACAAAATACTTTTTGTATATATACATATATATTTTACCTAGTTCTTTACAAAAGCTCAAAGGCTCTGGGAGAATTACAAGATACGATAGCTACTCCCGGCCTATTGCCACCCTCGATGGACTTCATCTTCACCACCAACGTCCATGGTTTTCTCCTTGCAGCCGACATCACTGGCTAACTATGCTATTTTGAAAAATAGCTATCCCACGAGGGGTAAGCTCAACCGCTCCACATGTAAACATTGAAATCAAATCATAGCATAAATAATTCGTGAGTCCTAAGGCATGCGTATAAAGCAATTCACGTATGAGATTTCTTTCCAAAACTCATGAATTTTTATGCAATGCACTCCGGCTCCTTCGCAGATAAACCTCACACAAATGTGCCGTCCTTGCGGATAGACCTCATGGGACATCTCACTCTAGAGGCATCTCAAGCTCACAAGGGCGAAGGCATCTCCGATTAAACAACATCGAAGGCATCCTGAATTCCTTCCAGCTCCACGGGGCAACGTCGATAAACTTCACAACGGGATAACATCATATCTCTTGTTGCATCATGAAATGTCAAGCAATGCATACACAATGAAATCTTACACTCGTCGGCTTTCAGAAGATTCAATGCAAACGAGTGAATCACATCATTCTCATGATTATGCCTTTTTCAGAAATTCAATACAGAAATCATGCATATCAAGCAAGAATTCAAGAATACAGTCAGGATTTCAAACCATTGGCGTACGATTCTAAATCCAATCCAAACAAACTATAAAAGTTAAAAATCCACTCGCCTTAGTTTCGAGTTCAAGGAAAAGGGAAGTAGAAGTGACGTAAGAACGATCTTCGAATTGCCTTTCCCTTTGGCGTGCATGCAATCCAACTTGGGTGTCACCACCCTCCTCATGCCAGCCTTGACGGTCACGGATCGAGCAAGATCGCAAGGCGACAGCAGTACGATGGCATAGAGGGCATAGATGGCTTGACGGTGCACGGCGGCAGAGTAACGACGCATTCTGACGATCGTAGTCGAAATGCTAGAAGTTTATATAGGGGAAGCTGATCAGTGAACCAGTCAGCTTCGGACGAGTCAACGATTGATTCATCACGCATTGACACCTATCCCTAGCGGTTGACAGGTGTCCATCAGCGCATCGCCGGCGGCGGACACGCGTCACAAGCACGAAAACCACAATTCAACAATAATGAGCTAAAGCCCCACGAATGACACTTCTTTTACTTAGCCCAAAAAGACACATCCCATCTAACTTCTCCAAAAATTGGCTCCAAATGACCAATTGCAATTTGAGTCAAATTGGTATATGGTTGGGTCTTCGTTTTCAGATACGTGTAAGTAGTACCCACTCTGTTTGTAGGTGAACTTACATCTATGATGCAGTCCATCTAGATTTGACTATTTTACTAATTCCACTGTCTGTTAACCTCTCGCGCTTAGGTCCTTCCGAGCATATTGTGTGCTCATGTTACAAGGTTGTTCTCCTTTTAATTGGTCCGTTGAACTTAGTATCCTATTCTCCAGTCGTAGAGAAAGGGAGTTGTCTAGCACAAACGTCTCTTGGTGTTAACATCATCGCCATCTGAACTTGTCTGTGAAAGGATATTTCGTCTACCCGCTCAAACATTCATATTAGCTCTCGCATAATATCTTGTTATCTTCAAAATACATATAGGCTTTTCGAAGCAAGTATGGCATTGCATGAAACGTAAATTAGATTTCAATTGAGCACTTCTTCGTATGAGAAATAATTAATCACCGTGGGTTGAACATGTGTAATGTAGTTAATCTTCTTTTCTCTGTTTTGCCGTAAGCATACATACATATGTATATACAACCCCCGCGGAGATATCGTATAGTTGAAACTTTTTAATGAAATCTATACTACACGCAGCATTAATTTATAGAAGAATCTTTTTAGTAAACTCTAAGTATGTCTAACCATTATTGTATAAAAGAAGGTCAAATGATGATCTCTGGCTAAAAAAGATTACGTGTGGAATGGAATATGAGAATCTGGCTGTTCTTTATTCATTTGAATGGATCAAATGCGCGTCAAGCTGGGAGATAGACACATGAAAAGTCAGTCTTCTTCAATCGTGACGTATTAACAGCACAATACAAAAGGGAGGATTTTCCTTTATTATCAGCAAAAACTCCTCATTTCGTTCACGTAATATTTGCTGAATAATACAGAGGATTTCCTTTCCATTAATATTCTGTAAAAAAAAAAAATCCCTTTTGAAGGTACAAAACCACTTTATTGATAAGGTCGATCATCTTGTAAAAAGAAATTTCATATAGGAGACTTGTCAACGGACAATATAATAGATAAGGTCAATCATCTTGTGAAAACTGCATAAAATTAGATGAAATTACGTGGGCCATTCATGAATCTCATTGCTAGTTGTTGTTATTTTATTGATTTGATTTATCAAAATCGGTCATAATAATCACTTTACATGTTTTATATCTTGGCTACATCGCTGAATAAGTTTTTTCAAGTACAAATCACATATAAGATTTTTTTTTAATAATGTCCGCCGTGTTAGAATATTCAAATATTAAATCATATTTTTATCTAATAATTTAAATTTTTAGGACAGTGGTCATGGTCAGTGATCTCGCAAAATCTTTCGCTTGGATATGCTGTTTTCTATTGCGTCGCGTTTGCTTCAATCTCTCGTTCCTAAAGTTTAAAAAGCAAATAATAAAGTCAAGTCAAACAGCTGTGTATAAATACATTTATCAACACACCATAAATTTAAAATATGTTCGCGACCTTATTAGCTGGCGCCTGAAAAGAATAATCATTCATCGACATTTATTATAAGAAGAGTATCTTTCCCGTATGTTCTGACCAAAGAAGAGATTCCGGGCATCCCAGCCACACCATTATTTTATTGTGAATTTTTCGATGGTGGAATATACACCCCCCTTGAAGAATATAATGAATGTAAAGTGCTTTCAGATGGCATATTTATGTTACAATAGACAATTTTTTTTTGGTCAGAACAATAGACAATTTATGATATCAAATATATGATGTACAAGTTTCTCTCTCTCTCTCTCTCTCTCTAATCTGAAGCCGTCTTTGAAACATGAGTTGCTAACAAGCATCTCGCAATCTTCAATTCAAAATTATGTGGCCAAGAATCAAATGTTCAGATCCTGTCCATTTCCCATTAGGGCCACCAACAATTTTTTGAGTTATGTCTTCATTGGTGGATTGGTCAAAACTCGTGTAAAGTCAATGAGTGCGGTTATCATTTAAAAATGCACTAAAGATACTTCATCTTTATTCTTTTATTATTTGAAACTTAATAGGAGATGAATTTTATGGATTACATATTAGTAAAACCAATACTTATTGGACGAATGCGAGACACCGAGATAAAACCGTCCCGGATGTCTCGCCATGTAGCAAACGTAGGGGCGAAAAGAAAAGAGCCACGTAGCGAGCGCGGAGGGAGACATTCTCTCATTTGTCGATGTACGTGTTTTACCGACATAGGTCGGAATTTTTGTATCCGTCGTGGTCTCGAGAACGTGGTGACTTTTTGTGAAGTCGAACGTACAAAACTGGAGCATGCGTAAAGTCAAACGCGCAAAAGGAGACATGAGAGTGTTTAGGACATGAAATTTAGCTAAAATGCATATATGATATGTAGAAATTAGATAGAAAACTTTGAAAACTATTAGCATTTTTTTTATGCAAATTTAAGTCTACTTCTATGTCACAATTTGAATACCATTCTCAAGTGCTAATATTCTTTAGATGAAATTTTAGTGGAAGCGTACTTTTTTTTTTTATATGGGTATTTGCCCCAGCAAGTCTCTAGAAAAAACTGTCAAATCTTTCCATGGACATGAGAGAGATGGGCATCAAAGAGAGAGAAGAGAGCAGCCAAGCCAAAGCGTTCTTTAAACTATCTTTCTTGTTTTCAGAAATCTATCTTATCCTTTCGGAACTCCCACGAGCTGTTCTGTCCTGTTCTGTTCTGTTCTGATTGGGAATTTCGATGCAGACTTGGAACCAAAACAATGGCCGAACAGAGAGAGACGCTCGTGAACTCGTTCTTGTTTTTTGGCGATTGATTTGATGCAACGCAAACTTCCGGGAAGAAATCAAGAAACAAGGACCAAAAAAAAAAAGTGCAGCACCGGGCAATCTCCGGTTAGAAACAGTCCTTCACCGTACGATCAGATTGCCCACACCCCAGCTGTTTGCAGAAATTTTTCTTGGTAATCGTTTTTTCCTTTATCTCTTTTTTATTTTATTTTTTCATTTTTTTCCCTATCACTAAAAAATATTTATTCGTGGGCCCCACCACAGTACCTTTTTTTTGTTTTAGATAATTTTTTTTTTTTTTGCTCTTGGATAAATTGGAAAGTTGTCTCAACATTAGTCAATATTTACTTTAGGAAAAAAGGGGAATTCCCTTGAAACAAACAGGAGGAGGCTGCACGCAAGACAATTCAGAGGATGCGTGCCAAACACGATCAATCATTTGGATAAAGACCAACCTCTCGCCCGCATACCACCTTTTGAATTTCCATGTTTTTTTCCCGCTAAATTTGAAAATTTTCATATTAAGATTATCCTTTGTGGTCGATCATTATCGGTTCAACACGAATTCATTATAATTTATTTGTGAAACACTAAAGATTGTTATTAATGCCCCTCGAGTGAGAAAAACAAAGAAAGAAAGAAAGAAATGACAGAAAAGTGGTATATTCTTGGTAAAAAAAAACGAAGAAGAAGAATAATTATTTTGTTAGCCATACCTAACTCGAACCGATTTCCTACAAATCCAAATTTTATATTGACATTATTTGTGACAAGATAAACTTTTTATTTAATTTTAAAAAATCATAAAAGACTGTAAATCCTTTTAAATGACTTTCTGTTAATATTTACATGTGTATAAAGATGTGTATATATTTAAATGACTATAATATTTAGAAAATTCTAAATCAATTGTCGCAATCCCAATTTAGGCATAGTTAGGGCTTGGATGGAGAAGGACTGTGTCCACCTTAGATCCAAGCCCAGCCACCTCTCGGCGGTCATCGGAATGTCGATGGTAATAACATGGATAGAGACGACACTCGAAACCATAAGAGTGGCGGCTAACGACAACGAGCAGTGATGAGTAGTTTTAGGGATTACAATTTTGAGAATTGAGGTGAACGATGCTTGGGGCTCATTAAGACTTTAGAAGGTTAAGGTTACATCGATGTAATATTTCAAATAAATCAAGTTGTTTGTGATATGCAGAACAGTTGGTTGTACAAAATTCGCCCAAAGCATGAACGACCCAAATTTGTTCGACATTTCATGCTACTTTTTTTTTTCCAATCAAATTGTCATAAAAAAGCTATCGCAATATTAGGCACATAGAAAACTCGCAAAAAGCGATAAATTGTAGCAAAATACAATTTGGTATGGCTGATTGTGGAAAGAAAAATATCATCTATTTGGCTACATATTTATTTGACCAAATAAAAAAAAATCCGGACGGCGTTCAAATGAATTATCAAATGATAAAGATTTTTGCCAAAACAAAATAAAAGAGAAAGAAAATTAAGATATGGGATTTTCCAGTTTCTAAGTTGGAACTCGCGCCCCGCGCTATATAACGCAGTAAAGCTCGCCTCTGTTCACGGCTCTGCATCGCGTACATCGATCGAGGAGGTGGAGAAAGAGAGAGAGATTTCATTTTGTTTCTTCATTTTTCTGTGATCATGTCGCTGCTTTCAGATCTCCTGAACCTCAACCTCTCCGACGCCACCGACAAGGTGATCGCCGAGTACATATGGTCAGTCCTCCGCTCACTTCTCGCTAATCCTCTGCTGTACTACCCTGCCCATGCCATGGCGTTTCACTGTGCTTTACCTTCTGCTCTTGGTTGGTTCTGTTCTTTTGAATCTGCTTCATGAACTCAAGTACCCTGTTTCATGGATCGCGTCGTAATCGATGTGTGCTTGTTCGGGTTTTTGATTCCTAGTATTCGCGTTTCTCTGTGTAAATCCACTCAGAAAAAAGAAGGGTATTCTTGTTCTATTTGGTACGGTTGATTTATCTGTCTTCTCGAAGTTCCTGATCTTAGGCATTTTGTTTTGTTATATTTCCAGGTCTGAACTCCTTTTGTTCCTGGATATGGCTTCTTTTGTCTTAAATTGTCTTAGTTTTGTGTTCTTTGGACTTTTTTCCCACTGGATTGGAAAAAAAAAAAATAAAGGAACCTTTTTTTTGGCTTCCGTGTTGTCCTTGATTGGTGAGATCAAGAAATTAATGTGTTTGAGCCGGGTGGTTCTTTCAGTCGGATTTGATCTCTGTTGTCCACGCAGGCTAATTGTTTGTTCTTTTAGCCTCTAGAACAGAGCAATTTTTTTGGGTTTCTCTTTTCAGGGGGTTTCTCCTTTGAAGCTCTTTTTTCCCCTAAAAAAAAGATATGTGACGAAACATAGTAATTTCATGCTTTTGCCTTAAAAGGCTCGAACTCTGATAGGGAATTACATCCGATTTTGTTCATTATGTTCCGAAGTCAGTCTTTTTCTGTATCTGATGATGCTTTATGTCTTGGCTATCTTGGAAAGGATTGGGGGATCCGGTATGGATCTCAGAAGCAAAGCAAGGGTGAGTTTCTCTCTTTGGATGATCAATGATCGGTTGTTCGGTAGCCCGTAAATATGTTCCTTTCCTGATGTGGACTCCTCTTTCAATTTATCTACAGACACTTAATGGCCCCGTCAGCGATCCATCGAAACTTCCCAAGTGGAACTATGACGGCTCGAGCACTAATCAGGCCCCTGGGAAAGATAGTGAAGTGATCCTATAGTAAGTGTTTGTACGATTTCCCCACATGGAAATTTGTTTATAGCCATGGGTCTCCTCCTGTTTGCTATAAATTTAGTCAGATCAATGATGGTTTTTTGAGAGCTCGTGTGTTTCTTGAATACCGATTGACTTCTAACCTGTCATGGTATTGATTCAATGACATGTACAGTCCCCAAGCAATTTTCAAGGATCCATTTAGGAGGGGCAACAACATCCTGGTGAGTTCTTTTTCTATTTAGTGGAATGAGCTCTCCATTTATCGGTTTTGATTATAATGTTACAGCACAGTTATTAAGGAAACATAATTGGTTTAGGTCATGTGCGATGCCTATACTCCAGCTGGAGAACCAATCCCGACAAACAAGCGGCATGCGGCTGCCAAGATATTCAGCCATCCTGAAGTCCTTGCTGAAGAGCCCTGGTAATTTCATGCATCGTGTTTTCTCATTTTCATTTGTAATTTATTTTGCAAATCGACTCCCTTACTGTTCATACGGGTTTTTAATATGTGAAAGCAGGTACGGGATTGAGCAAGAGTACACCCTTTTGCAGAGAGATGTCAGGTGGCCGGTCGGGTGGCCTGCTGGTGGCTATCCTGGTCCACAGGTATATGATCACAGTTGCTTAAGCCCCGTCTCTGTTGACATTTACCATCCACCCCTTTGAATAAAAGAAGAAATGAAATGCATTGCATCTTATACTTTAGTCCTGCAAGTTTACTCAGAACATGGAGTTGCTCAATTGATGCATGATGATGTAGCTGATATGTCTACAATGTTTCGTATGCGACATCAATTCTTTCATATCTTGTATGCTAAATAATAATGGTTCAACAGGGACCATACTACTGTGGTATTGGCGCAGACAAGGCTTTTGGGAGAGATATCGTGGACTCCCATTACAAGGCCTGCTTGTATGCTGGAATCAACATCAGCGGCATCAACGGGGAAGTCATGCCGGGTCAGGTTGGAAAACTTATCCTTTTGGAATTAGCCACATTACATATGAACAATTCTTGCCTCCTAGCTAATTTATTCAATTCTCAACCATTTTCTTATCTTATTCCTGTGTAGTGGGAATTCCAAGTCGGGCCTGCCGTGGGTATCTCAGCTGGAGATGAATTGTGGGTAGCCCGCTATATTTTGGAGGTAATGCAACAGCCTATATTATTTCTTGTCATGCCATAGTAATATTTTCTTGAAAGGTTGTTCGCTTATTTAATCATGCTGGGGTAACCAGAGGATCACAGAGATTGCTGGAGTTGTCCTTTCATTTGATCCCAAGCCTATTCAGGTTAGTCCATTGCCCTTCATATTAGTTGTTCTTGATGCTTATGCATGACTAGTTCAAGTTCATCACACGGCTTTTCTTATCACCAGGGAGATTGGAATGGAGCAGGTGCTCACACAAATTATAGGTAACAAAACATCACTGATTCTTGTTTATGCGATCCTATATTAACATGTGTCGGCACGTGCGCACAAGCAAAGGAGATATGTCGCTCATGTCTCTGCCGAATTTTATGGCTGGGTTGCAGCACCAAGTCAATGAGGCATGACGGTGGGTATGAAATCATCAAAAAGGCAATAGAGAAGCTTGGACTGAGGCACAGGGAACACATAGCTGCATATGGTGAAGGCAACGAGCGCCGTCTCACTGGGCGCCATGAGACAGCTGACATCAACACCTTCCTATGGGTAAGGAGAATCGGATGCTGCTGAAATTGAAATGTTAAGCATGGTTATTGTTGCTACTTGGCGCTATTCGGATGGGCAAGCTAGGGTCTTTAGATTCTTTATTGATCGGTGGATTGATGCTGGGTTTTTCGGTAGGGCGTTGCAAATCGAGGCGCGTCGATCAGAGTCGGAAGAGACACTGAGAAAGCTGGAAAAGGCTACTTTGAGGACAGGAGACCTGCGTCCAACATGGACCCATATGTGGTCACTTCCATGATTGCAGAGACCACCATTATCTGGAAACCCTAAGAGTTTCTATCAGCTTGGGGAAATATTGTTGTCGACAAGACCCTTCCAAGTATTTCCTTTCGTCTTCATTGCCGGGTGTTTCTACCAGTAGACTAGCTTTGCCTTCTTTCTCTCTTCATTTTCTTGCAACATTTGCCGGTTCCTTTGAAGCGGATGCTGACTGGTGATTGCAGCCGGATGAGCATATTTGCTTCCTTGCAGTATTGATTTGAGTCTGCTGTAGTTGGCTGAAAATAAATGGGGACGGGGCCAAAATCTTTTACTGTTTGGAAAGTGATTAATGTTCTTGGCAAAGTTTCTCCGGTTCTACTTGATTTCATCGGATGCGTTTTGACATTGCCAGTGGATTTGTGCAGAGAATGGATCCATGCTAGCTCTGTCTTTATGGGATAAAGCATGTCTCACGTATAGCCTAACAATTTTTCTTCCTTGGCCTCTCGGCTGAGGCCGAGTGCATACCGCAGTGTCATGCAGAAAACACGCAAATAGCACACAAGGAATGGAATCAACCCGGCATGGAACATGGCAACATGGATCGATGTGCTTAAGATTCTGTCCATGGTCGGACCACGTGCAATTTGATGTAACGCCATGCCTTTTGCCCCGACTTGTGGCGGTTTATAACAGGCTATATCAGCAAACGGGAATGTTGTATCCTAACCAAAACGAGTGACAAAAGGACAGGCATATAATTAAAAAAAAAAAAAAACCCACAAACAAAGGGCTCAGATCTGTGTTTTCCAACGGAGTCCATGGGCTGGAGAAGCGAAGACTGTGCAATGAATTGCAATGAAAATGACAGATTCGGATCAGGATTAACTAATCCAATCATTTACTACGAGAGGAGCCACAAGGCAATACTCCCAAAAAGCCAAATCTCACCTCATGCTTTCGAATGCTTACATGGCTAACGCCAATGCAACAGCCCATCAGTTGAATGCTGACAAAAAAAGAAAAAGAAAAAGAAAAAGAGACAGAGACAGAGACAGAAAAGGACATCCACGATTAGGTTTTGAGCAATGTTTTATCATCTTTTCTTGAGATAAAAAGAAGAGTTGCAATGCCCTTTATCAATTTGTAAAAGCACATTCCAACATCTTCCAATACTTTCCTGCTTGCCCTTCTACAATGTCGGAACCTCGCTGTCAACTTCCTTCTTAGCTAAAACTAACAACTCGTATGGAGGTCATAAGAAGAGCAAGAGGAATTGATGATGGTACGGATGCAGTCAAAGAAGCTGCAAGGGCTTGGTACTTGCATCAGTCCGGGCCGGAGGAGAAGCCTATTCGTGAATGTCGCGAGACGGCCACGAGTCCAAGTCCTAAACCGTCTCGTTACAAGCTTGAAGCCTTGAAGATGGCCACATCCAAGCCTGCCGCCGCCGCGACTCCGGGAGATGATCAAGGAATCCGTAAGGAGAATTCTCTGCTCGACTCGTGTGAAGTAGAGGCTATATGCAGGCAATTGGACCAGTTCGTACAATACCATCAGCATGAAAACGACGGTTATTCTAGAGCCAGGGCTCATCATCATCATCATCAGAAAGATGAAAGTAATGAGGGTAGCAAATTAGGGAGGAAGGTGAAGGTGTTTTGGCAAAGGCATGCATCGATCTGTGGGACTCCTGAAGATGTGATCGACTCGATCGCTCTCAAGACTCGCAGAGAAAAGCTGACTCGCAGAGCATCGCAAGCCAGCTTTGCCTCGTGCTTTGCCTCGTCGTCCTAGATCTTCCACTTCATCGGTTGGGTTATTGTATAGTTAAGGATTCAGTACAGTTTTATATCCTTTCTTCTGGGCATCTAGTGTACGTACGGGGGTGAAAGTCATTCAAACTCTTGATTGGGTCTAAATCGAGCAACTCATGCCGCTAACAAGCATACATCTCAACAGACAAGTGATGAAGTACTTGTGTCTGCGATGAACCTAAAGTGTGTCGATATCGTTCCAATATGGAAAACCAGAAAAGAGAGAATAGTAAGTTTGTCTTATGGATCTTGAGATCTTGGTAGGTTTGCATGAGTACTTTCTTAACCATCCCTCAGCTCTGCTCATACGTGAATCTAAGATTCATACTGAACAACCCCGGAGTTACTAGATATATAGCGATAATGGTGATTGTACTCGTTCAGGGGGAGACCTGGGGAGTTCACTTGAGCACGGTAAGTTTTCTAATGTATTTACAACGGGCAAGACAAGAAAACCCACGAAGTGGATTAAACACAAGCTATTTTTAACAAAAATAAAGGACTTGCATCACGGACATGAGTCACCAAGGAGTTACGTGCTTCAATTCCAGAAGTTTGTATTCTTTACCAAACGATGTTATCAAAACATACCAAAACTGAGCGCTCTCAACTAAGTTCGAGGATTAAAGCTGCCATCCCCTACAGGCACAAGGCGTCAATTTTGCTACTTGGAATCTCAAACAGCTATCATCAATAATCAAATAAAGGTTGTACAACAACTTCGAGTTCTCTCGAAGGAACACCTAATTAAACGCTCCAATCACTCAAAAATTGACCCACTCAGATGTATAGCTCATGTCGGTTTAACCTCGTGCTCCAATGCCACTACAGGCCTACACGAATTTTCAAAAGAACGTTGCAGGGAGGCCCTTCAAAACGAATACGTCGCTATTCACTAACAATGCATATCATCATGGACAAAGAGGTGGAAGCAAAAGCAGCAATCACACTATCAGTTCAAAGTTAATTAAACAGTCAAGAGGAGAGAGATTTCTCCTTTAATCATTGACATTGCAGATAGTTTACTTTTCAAAGCAGTATCATTCACATGCATGCAGAAGCCAAATGAAAACTAACAATGCATCTCGATGATCAAACCTAAGCCATTCAAAATATGATAGTCAAACTGCATTTACAAAAGACAGGACGAACTGAGAACCGAACCAAGCAAAAGCTATTTCTAAGCAAGCTCCAATAACGTCTACCGCATCTTTGCTCGCTTAGGCATGCCACTGCTAGGACCAGCTCTACCCTTCCCAAAGGCCTTCATCTTCCTCCTCTTTCTCTCCTCCTCACTGTCAGATTCATCACCTTTCTCTCTATCTGCATTGCTTGCTTCTCTCTCCAACTCCTCCCATGTCTTCCCCTTCTCTTCCTCCGATTCTTCTTCTGAATCTTGGTCGTCATCCTCCTCAGACTCCACCAACGACTCACTATCAGACGCCTCTTCTTCTGAATCGGATTCAGACTGTGCATCAGATGGTTCATAACCTTGGTCTGATTCCTCCGACTTTTCACTATCTGAGTCACTGACTTCCAAATTCAAAAACTCCCAGCCCCCATCATCTATGAAGCTCTGTGGATCATCAGTTATGGTCTTCAATATCTGTCGCCAGTTCAGATTCAATCTACTTTCATAGTACTTGATATCTGTTGTGTCAAGCCATTCTTTGATTCCATCAAGCGATGTAGAAGGGATGGAATCAATTCTAAGTACATCCCGCTTGAAGTCCTTGAAAACTATAGTCATATCAAAGTTCTTCTGTCCAAGACCAACTCTCTCCAAGTTCACAATCTCAATCTCACTCAGGGTCACCACAAGGAAAGGAGTCTCTATTAGTTCTACCAGGCAGGTTGAAGTTGGAACAATGAAAGCTGAAGCCTTGTAGGGAACCCCATGAAAGCCAAGCTCTCTTAGAGGCTGATCGAATTCAAGGTCCAGCCCACCAAAATGAGGCTGGCCCCAGAGATCATTTACCCTATTCACAAAGTTCTGGAAATCCATGTTAATCTTGTTCTTCCTATCTCTCTCCCGTTGCTCCTCTTCAATCTCATCAGGGTCATAGGCAGATCTCTTCCCACCACCTAAGGTTTGGACCACATCCATCACCTCAACATAGAATTGCACATCCTTGGTTTTCCGATTACCAACCATTATATGATTGTGCAGGTGAAAATGCAAAAGGGTTATCATCTCCTTCTCTGCCGGCTGGAAAAACGCATGTTTAATATTCCCAAACATGATGTCTACACGCTCATCCTGCCTGGTGGTAGAATACCGAAAACCATTGACATGAGCCTCAAGTGTACCCGGTAACTTCCTTCCACGACCTCCAAAAGCAGGACGGATCCAAAGGTCAGACAACTTTATTGGCTTCATTCTGTTCCCTGCAAGTTGCAGTTTCTCTTGAGTAACTAACGTCGCCCTTTCAGCTCTCTCAGACTCTCTAGCCATAACTTGTCGTCTCAGAGTTTTTATCTGCTGCACGACTTCGCTTATGTGCCTGGAGTCCTTGGAACGGAAAGCTACTTCTTTCAGATAAATAGCGCCCTGAAACTTGGACGTGTTGCTATCGTGAGGGTTGAAAGGAGTCCCAGGTACATTAAAAATAATCCGAACGTAGCAGTTGCGATTGGTGTCCTGCTGGCTTGAGACTGTCCTTATGGTAGCGACATGGAACGGGACCATACTCCCATATATAGGCAAAAGAACAGCTTCATTCTTCTGGTCAACCTGAATCATGGAATCTCTAGGAGGTGGTAAATCATTCACACTTTTATAAGCAACAAGGTCCGTCGAAGTCTTGGCAGCATTTCTGTTGTCTCCAGTCCCCGAGCGTCCACCAGCAAGCCGCCGTGCAGTTTCCTCATTTTTTTGACGAGCCAATTCTGCCTGGTGCTGCCTTCTTAGCTCCTCTTTTGATTCCTGGTTGTCTGACCTGAGCGTTGTCTTGGACATGATTGGGTCCGCACCATTAGCCTCAGGTTTGGCTTTTGGCCTTTCCTCTTCTTCCTCATCCTCATTGAATGAGTAAGCCACGTCCTTCACAGCTTTAGAGCTCATATGAGTCGCAACATCCGATTTTTCTTTTCCAACAATGACTGTATCAGCAAGCAGCATAGAGAAATTTTGATTCTTTGGGTTGTTCGTCTGGTTTTGCAAATTCTGGAAACCAAGCGATACATTAAAGACCATGTTTTCTTTGACAATTCTCTCATTTTTGGCATTAATGTTCAACCCTGACTCCCGAAATTCCAGACCCATTCCCGTCCCAGCTGACTTCGTCAGGTTTGGTAGTAGTTCAGGAGCATCCTTCTGAACTACTGAAAAAGCTGCCTGATAGGCTGCATTGAGCTTGTTCCCGGATTTCAGCATGCTAATTGCTGCTTCATGGGCCTTCAGAAGCACTTCATATGCTTTACTCTGCAGGGGATTGGCATCAATCAAGAATGTCCTTGCGCAATTAGAGCAGTAACTGTTATAACGAGATCCAACTGCGCATATAATCACGCTTGCAGAATCATAATAAAGCAATTCGTCGTTGCTGGCCGCACTGGGCCTAAGATCAAAATCTCCTCCACTCTGGAAAATAGGAGGATAGCAAATATCAATGCTATCTACCTTCAGCTTTACCTTAGCTCTAGATGGATCCAATATGGCTTTCTCAGTTTCATCCATCAACAATGAATGAGCCACTTTCTTTTCCTCATCAATAACATTCTCCAGTTTCGGAACCACATAATTCTTCAACACATTAGCCGTCAGATGTGCTGCCTTTTTCACATTTAAAAGCTCAGCGTCATCCTTGACGGCAAACAATTCAGACAACCCATTGGTCACATCATTAAGCTGAAAGTCAGCAACCTTGAGCTTCTCACCCCATGTCTCCAAAAGCTTACCTTCAGGAGCCTCTCTTGCTATATACCCGACAACAGGTACTTCTTGACCATCTGCCTTGGAAAGAGAGCGGATGGCACTGAAAATTGCCTCCATTAGTGCAGTCCCATCATCACTTCTCGCTTTCACATGAATCACAACTTCAGCTCCTACAGCTTCCTTGGCAGTTCTTTCAACAGGTCGAAGAACATCAGCCTTCTTTTGGCTGCATAAAAAGTGGATCTGTCTCTTCATGAAAACCATTATAGTCTCCGGGAACTCATAACCGAGCAACCACATGTTTAAAGCTGAAGATTTGAGATACCGAAGGTCCTCTGAATTAGGAGGAGCAGCTATTGCAAGAACATCAGAAGAACCCCACAAGTCATTCCTATGGTCATTCCAGTGAGTATAGAGAGTCTTCAAACGCTTGGCAAAATTGTCCAACTGAATCTTATACAGAGGTCCAGCCGCTGCAGCCTTTCCATTAACATTTTGACCGTTTCCACTTCGATGATCGCCCATTTACAAACACCACACTTAACACCAGCCTGATAAGAGGCCAATGAAATACAAGTCAACACAAAACAATACATGTTTCTTATTTCTCATAGTAATCGGACAGACAACATATGACTTGTAGGAAGAAAATTCTTAGTAGATCTGATATTGTCCATATCAAACATTAAAATAAACCCATGGAAGAAGAGACTCCAGGTTTATCAATGTGTCTAGAGATTGAAACACCTAGACCCAATACATCCGTACTGTCAGCAGGCTCACAGCGCTGTATTTCAAAGAATTTATGTTCTTGCATGCAAAGCAATTATGCGTCATCAATACCGACCTACTCTCCCTTTTTCTTTCCTATCTAATCCTTCTCAAACAAGAAACAGTATTGAGGCTAATGCAAACTGCCTTTAACAGTGATGGGTACATAGTCATGACGTCAACAATTTTATGGCAGTTAAAAATGCATAAACAGACGCTAATCTGTAACTATCTATACTATCAGAGTGTAGATGTAAATTTTATCTCTTTTTTAGAAAGTCCAAAATATCCCTACAAAATTAAGACACGTTTGGTAGTAGATCATTGATTGTAATCTAATGGGCATAACTGTCCAACCTGATGCGACGCAAGTGGCGGGCGTAGCCCAAGTCAGATCTTGCACATTGTTAATCACTAGATGAGCGATCCACAGGTAGACAGGCAGCCACTGCTTTGCTACATTATAGAACAGATCAGGATGTCAAGGTTATAATTAAAGTGGCACCTCAACTTATCTACATCCCTTCGCAAGGTTAATTGAATGAGAGATTAAGATCGCAGGCACATAAAAATTCAACCACGAGGCCACAATTTCTGCGAGCGAAAAATACTAATGACGATATTTGTCTGTGAAATAGTAGGTCAGCTACAGCTCCAACATAATTTTCACAAAAAAAAGCCCGAGCTTATTGATTATCTTCAGTCGGTTCGTTTCTCCCCGCATTATCTTCCATATATTCCTCCAGCATATTCAGATAGACACGCCTTCTATTCCGTGAGCATAATAATCCTACCTATTGAAAAGTAAACAACCCCAGAAATGAACGCCATACCAGGCCGCGTATTCCCTTCCCTCTCGTTCCCCCAGGGGTGGGTGATTACACTCCTTAGTTCATAAACAGAGCCACCCTACCCTATACTAAATAAACCATCCTGAACTTTTTTTTCTTTCCCTTCAAACACTAAAAAATATCTTCCCCCGGCGGTCAAAATCCAGCAAAAGCCTCTCATTTGAGCAAACCCTAGCACCTCGAGAAACGACGTGAAACGAGCTACAACAGGAAGAAATCGAAGGAACGGCCAAGCGCAAACGATCGAGGACCGGCAACCCCGTTCCATCGAGCGAAAATCAAACTACTCGATCAAAGGCAGATGGAAGCAACAACGAACAGAGCGAGAATCGCCAAAGAGAGATGCTTACCGTTCTTCTTCCCGGACTCGTTGCGGCGACGGAGGAGGAAGGAAATGGTGGCGGTGACTTCGTCGTCTCCAGCTACCGCTGATTTATCGATGCAGGGGGAGGAGAGATTTCGCGAGAGAGAGAGAGAGAGAGAGAGGGGGGGAGGAAGAGTGAGGAGGGGAGAGGGAACGAAGTGTGCCCTAAAGCTAAAATGGAGCGAGGGAAGTCGGTCACATCATAAATATAAAAAGAAAAGCAGAAAAAAAAAATCAAACGGAAACGAGGGAAAAAAATAGGGTTTTTTTTCAATTTAATTCAAAAAAATATTTACCAAACTAGGTAAATTTTTTTTTTTTACCGATTTGGCTCTTGAGCGGCAATCACGATAACCCGCTCGACATTCAAAATGCCACGCGAGCACTCACTTAGCATTTTGAATGTCGAGCGTTGCCCATGGCCAACGCCTGACTAAAGGCGATGTAGGACCTTCATGGGCACCGATAGAGCCTTCGGCTTTCCATTTTGAAGCAAAGCCGAACGCTCTCCCTCCCCAAAACACTCTCTACTGCACGCTCGCTCGCTCACTCCCTCAGATGGTCTCTGTTAGACACTTGCTTTTTTCCCTTGCTCCCTCAGACGCTCACCCTTCTCCCTTGCTCATTCTCCCTCGTACGCTCTCGTTCATTTTCGCTCGTCCTCGTTCTCCCTCGCTCGATACTTTCTCTTCATCAGCCTCATTCGCTCATTGAAGGAGATTCCCTCATCTCAGGCACCTTTATCGGTATTAAATATTTTTCTAATTAAGTATAAATTATTTATGTAATTTTATGTTATTTATAAGTTGCTAGTACTACGTTTTTATTTTATTATTAATATTTTCGTAATGTTTATATTAATTTATGAATTTTTTATTTGGCAGAATTTTCTCTTAACAGTTTGAGCTCCTTATTCGGTGCGTGCTCTCCCTTGGTAATTTGAGGTAAATTTCATTGTAGTTATTTTTGGCATTTTCGAAAGTATAGATTTTTTTTATTATTTTTTTATTATTTATACCTGAATCATGTATATTACCTATAGATTGTTAGTAATATCTTTTAATTTTTTGTTAATGTTTTGGTAATAGTTATAATATTTACGAATTTAGGTATTCTTTAAAAATATTTACTGATTTAGGAACGAGAAAGGACTATTTAAAAAATGAAATGAATATGGACATTTATTTTATTTGATATATTGATAGTTATAATGTTAATTTATTAATGTGTAAGGGAAAATATTTACTAAATTTTAGATGCATAATAATTTGTAATTTCTTTATTTAGCGGAATGTCGTACGTATCTCTTGCGATTGTGCACTAGAGAGGTAGAATAGTACAAAATGAATATGGACATGATTATGAAGGTGAACACTCTATTGTGTTCGAGTTTGGAAACATATACACATTCGATAAGTTACGTGTTACGATTGAATGCACGTTGAATATAACAGAAAATTAGTATATTCATGGTCTGATGTATGACATCTGGTTCAAACACACGGTTGTATTATATTTGATATTTGTGGAGATGCATAATGATGACGCGGTTAGGATGATCCTGCAGTTTGTACGTCGGTGTGGTTCTATAGGATTTTACAGTTTTATGCAACTATAGATGAACACCAAGTGATATATGATTCAACTAGGGGAGGTTCCAATGTTGGTGAAGATAATGTCGGTGTGGATAATCAGTACATAGAGTCTGATGATAATGATGATGACGATAGCGATAAAGAAGATGATCCTTAGATCAACAATGATGACAATAATGAAGAAGATGACGGAGGTGACAACATGAAGGCTTTTACTACAACATCCATTGCAACAATCCCATTTTATCGTCGGTACCTTATTCAGAGATCGACTTTGATATGATGCAAGTCGATACAAGAGCCAAGTCGGGCCATATGTTATTTAATCCATCAAAAGAATTTATGTTGGCATATTATTTCCATCATGGAATGCGTTGCAGTTGGCTACAAAAGAGTACCATTTTGAGGAGAAACCATTACTTTCATAGTGATGTGACAAATAAATCACAATATGTGATATGGTGTGGTAATCGAAATGGATCGTGTGGTTGGAGGCTCCGTGCGTCTAATAAAGCGGGTACCCCATTTTGAAAAATAACTAAGTACAATGGGCTACACATATGTAGTAATCCTCAAATGTCAAGGGATCATCGGCAACTTGATAAGAAGTACCTGTGCAGCTAGATAAAAGCAATGGTCACCGCCCAACTAGATATCAAAATCAAGCTATTGATGACAGAAATTCAAGATAAGCTGCACTTCCAACCTGCTTACCGTAAAACATGGGCAACTAAACAAATGGCGATTATCGAAACTTTTGGAGGATGGGATGAGTCGTACGATAGGTTGAGGAAGTATATGAACGAAATGGAAGGATTTCAGGTTCTCATTTTGTGATTGATAATGATATGAAACTAGATGAGAGCTGCACAATTTTTAACCGGATGTTTTGGATTTTCAAGCAAATGATTGAAGGCTTCGCAAATTGTCGTCCTGTGATATTTAACACTCCTTTGCGCGGCCTCACTTGATGGCAACAATAATATATTCTCGTTGGCATTTGTTGTGGTCGATCGGGAAAATGTTTAGAATTGAACTTGGTTTGTGAATCTGTTGTGGAGATATGTCACTATTAGGGACAATATTTGTATAATATCAGACATGCATATGGGGATTCAAAGAGCAATGGAGACAGTAGGGTGGCGTTCTCCACTTGGCCACCATAGATATTGCATTTGGTATGTTGTTAGCAGCTATAATAAACACTTCAAAAATGCCGAATGCAAAAGACTTGTTGAGATGGAAAGTAAATTTTGAAATTTGTAAATTTGAGAAAAATACGTGTTCATAAATTTGAGTGCGAAATACTAATTATTATTATTGTAATGTACAGCTTGTGAATCAATAGCGAAAGTTCGATCACATCATGAACGAAATTAGGGGTATGGATCCACGCACAGTTGCATGGTGTGGCCAGATTCTAAGAGAGAAATGGACGAAGGCTTATGATGAAAATAAATTTAGTTGAATCAACCAAAGGGATGTTGAAGGGTTTTCATGGTCTGCCAATAACAGCTATGGTGGAGAAGTATTGTATCAGTTGGTTCGCTATTTTGACATGAGAAGAACGATGTACAAGATGTAGAAAGACCAAGGATGGGTATATACGCAATTTGTGGGTCAGACATTTGAGGAAAATAGAAACTATAAATAGGCATGAAACGACATGTTTCGACTTTGATAGAGGAGTTTTCGAAGTTAAAACTGGACGTAATAGATCCAGAAGGTTAGGAGGCCAGAAACAAATAATGCGCCTAGACTTGCGAACATGCACATGTGAAATTTTTCAAAATATTAAAATCTCATGTTCTCATGTAATTACAACATGTCAAGAACATGCAATTGATTACCATGCGTACGTAGATGAATTATATGCGTTGGATAAAACCCTTTAGTGCTATCAGTATATGTTTTATCCGTTCGGGCATCCTGATTACTGGGCTGAATCTAATGAGCTGCCATTAATGCCAGACCCGAACCATATTCGAAAGAAATGAAGGCTTCGTGCATCACGGATACGAAATGAGATGGATTGAAGTAGACCGAGTAGTAGCAATTCGCGTAACCATTTCACCAACTGCAAAAAATCAGGGGCACACCAGGCAAACTTGTGCATACAGTTCAACTTGGGAATAGATCACAGTTGTATGAATTAAGTAAATTAGATGTATGAATTTTTTGTAATGTTATAATATCACAATTGTGCGATATTTATTAAGTTCCTCTGTGCCATGTCTACAAATGGAATAGAGGAACTTATCAATGTGATATTATAACATCACAAAAATTTCATATATCTAATGTAGATATGGCCCATAGGGATTACATTCAGACGGGACTTGAGGATGAGTCACTACTAATACTACATGCCCGATATAGATCACAAGCCACATGGGACGCTAAGGTAATTACGAAATTTAGCAGTTGATCTATCATTTGTAACAACAGTATCAAAATTGCCACTAATAATTAGGCTCCGTTTATTTCACGAAAAATATCTTTCCGAAAAATATTTTCCTCAATTTCCGGTGTTTAGGGGACGAAAAATGAATATCAACAGAAAATAACTTCCGGTCAACAAAAAAAAGTCTTCTAAAAATGAGGAAAATGATTTCCATTTTAAAATAACGAAAATCATATCTAATGTAGATATGGCCCATAGGGATTACATTCAGACGGGACCTGAGGATGAGTCACTACTAATACTACATGCCCGATATAGATCACAAGCCATAGGGACGCTAAGGTAATTACGGAATTTAGCAGTTGATCTGTCATTTGTAACAACAGTATCAAAATTGCCACTAATAATTAGGCTCCGTTTATTTCACGAAAAATATCTTTCCGAAAAATATTTTCCTCAATTTCCGGTGTTTAGGGGACGAAAAATGAATATCAACATAAAATAACTTCCGGTCAACAAAAAAAAGTCTTCTAAAAATGAAGAAAATGATTTCCATTTTAAAATAACGAAAATCATTTTCCTATCTCACCCGATCTCCACGAAGACTGAACTCCCTTCCTAAATTCTTCGTTCCTTATGCTCTCTCTCGAAAATCCCCACTGTAAATCGCCCCTTTCTCTCTCCCTCTTCTCCTTCTTATTTTCTCTCCTCAAGGCTGGTTCTCTCTTCTACTCTTGTTTCCTCGCGGCCGGTTCTCTCTCCTATGCTTGATTCCAGGACGACAATTGCGATTTTGGGAATCGCCTTGACGGCGAGCTCAAGGCGGCGAGGTGAGCCACAAGCTCGCCAAATCTCCTTGTGAAACCACGGTTCGCCTCGCCAGCCACGAGGCTTGGCCGAGCCTCGAGGCCTCGTCGATGGCGAGCTTGAGGCAGCGAGGCGAGCTACGAGCTCGCCAGATCTGGCGAGGCCGAGCCTCGTCCCGCTGGTTTCGAGCTCGGCTGAGCCTCGCTAGTCGCTGATGGCCTTGAGCTCGCCAGCTGGTGGCAAGGTTCGGCCGTCGATCATCGTGGCTAGTGGCTATCTCGTGAAGGAAGGCGACAAAGTTTGACTTTTGGCTTTTGCATTTTTTTGTTGGCGTTTGGACTCTTGGCAAAAGGAAAAAATAAAAATAAAAAATAAAAAAATGGAAGAGAGAAAAGATAAAAGGAATTTATTAAAAATTTATTTTAAAAAAAATATTAAAATAAGTACATCGGGAAAATTGATTTTTCTTACCAAACGGTGGAAAATATTTTTCAGTTCATTTTCAGATTTCAACCAAACACCAGAAAATATCACCTTTTCCTTGAAAAATGACTTTCTAGAAAATCTTTTCTAGAAATGTCATAATTTCTATGAAACAAATGGAGCCTTAATGTCACGTTTCACAGATAAATGAGAATAAATTCCTTAGATGTCAGCAATCAACGCTACACGTACTCGAACTTGATGCGCACATAGTACCGTATCTTCAAGCTTCGGGATTTTTCGAAGTTTACATGATGAGAATTTTTTTCAGCTTGATTGGCATTTGATTGCATCTTTGGTTGAGCGGTGGAGGCCCGAAACCCACACCTTCCATACATCGAAAGGTGAATGCACGATCACGCTGCAGGATATCTCGGTGCTCATAGGGCTTCCCATCGATGGACATGCAGTTACTGGCCCTACTAATACGAATTGGGGCACTATTTGTGACAATCTACTTGGTGATCACCCATCCAACTTGCGTGGCTCGCAGATAAAGTTAGGTTGGCTAAGATAACGCTTTGGTAAGAATCCAGAAGATGCCGATGAGGTCACCATAGTGCAACATGCTAGGGTGTCCATTCTTCGAGTATTTAGAGGAACTATTTCTGCAGACAAATCAGGTGCTAGGGTTAGTTTGATTTTTCTTTCACTACTAGAGCACCTCCATCTACTATGTGTTTCAGAATCAATCAAGAGACAAGGGGCTGATTCTTAACTCTGACCATGCATTAGCCCGCGCAAATGGAAATCCTTGGGGCAATCCTTAGCTGATTGATTCATCAATCACATTGCCCAAAACACCAGCTCATCAATAAGTCGAGGTCGATCCATGTTTCACTCGCAATCGATCCATTGATCATGCCATACGGGAAAGACGAAGGATGCTCGGTCTCCAAGGGAGTATCTCTTGCCCTCAATCCATCATTGTTGGAGATGACTTTCGTTTTTCCTCTTGCAGTGGTGTTGACACTTGATTTTTGACCAAGTCTTTTTCAGTCTTATTTTGGAGAAATCACAAAAAAATCCATAAAAAGTCAAAAAAAATTACAAAATCAACTTTGGTGGCCTTAGCCAAACCTAAGGAACCATTTTTGACCAAAAAATAATTTTTCATATTTTTCGCATTTTTTTAGTAGTTTTAGAAAATAGAAAAATCAACAAAAATAACAAAAATAGCATTTGAGGTCACAAAAATATAGGAAAACAGTCGATATTTTTATTTTAAATCCATTGTCATTTTGACCTCATAAAGAGTTAAAATTCAAGTTTAATTTTGTGTGTTTCTTTGTAACGCACACAGTTGAATTTGTCAAAAAATATGTTTTGAGTCTTTTTATTTGCAATATTTTGCATTTTTTGAGTCTTGACATTCAACTTGATTGCCATACGTTTCAATTTGGTTCAATTGTGCGCTGATTTGATCAATTTTGGCTTTAGGGACCTAATTGCATAAATATTCTATTCATTTTAGTCCCTAAAATGCCAAATCCAAAATTAAATTTTTCCGAGAGGCATTCTGATGTGAATCGCTGCGGAAACTGATCGTTCTACGAAGATCCAAGGGTTGCGAATTGCTAACCTTAACCCCCAATCGAACCTGTGATTAGTAACCTCGGTATGAGCGTGACCTGTTGACGAACATGTGTCAACCAATCCATGCTATAGACGCCACGAACAAGAAAATTCGCGATCTTGCTCGATAAGTCGATCGATCGCCACAAGGAAGCCTTGATAAGATCTTGTCTTCAAGAGAACTTGAAGAAGAGAAAATCTCTCTGTATAAAATTCTGAATTAATGTTATGTTTTCATAAACTCATAAGCACCCTTATATATGGTGCTAACCCTAAAAGGCAAAAATTACAAAAATACCCTTAATTAATAAAAATTCGCCTAAAAATAGAAAAAGGCCTAAAAGTCCATCTAAATGATGCCGAATGGTTGAAATTCATCGCAATTCATGGCCAAAGGCCATGAGTATTGATCAGGATGCCATTTCTCTTCAGCTGACCAAATTTGAGCTCATTCAGAGCTCATTAGCCCTAAATCCGTTCAGAATTCGTGAGGTTAAATGTAATCATGTTGCACCAAGGAGCTTCAGAATCTTCAATTCTCGAATCAAGATCACATCCATTCCAAAGATCTTGAACCATGATGCCGATAGCTTGCTTGAATTCCCTCGCTCTCGCTCGAGTAATTGGACCAAGCGGATAGAACAACGAGTCCTTAGCACCTCCTCCTCGATATGGTTCGATGTCCACATCATTCCCTCCGCCGTGCAAAGGATTTGCCCTCAAATCATCACCTGCATCAAAAAGAGTCAAGTCAGTAACATTAAAAGTAGCACTAATGCCATACTCACCTGGAAGATCAAGCTTGTAGGCATTGTCATTGACCCTCTTCAACACCATGAATGGTCCATCCCCGCGCGGTAATAACTTAGAACGTCGTTGCTCGGGAAAACGTTCCGTGCGCATATGAACCCAAACCCAATCGCCGGGTTCAAACACTACTTTCTTACGCCCTTTGTTGGCTTGCTTTGCATATTGTTCTGTCTTGTGTTCAATATTCAGCCGTGTCTTTTCATGCAATGTCTTCACAAACTCGGCCTTCTTAGCACCATCTAAATCCACACGCTCTTCAACAGGCAAAGGAGTTAAATCTAACGGAGTTAATGGATTAAAACCATAGACAACCTCAAATGGTGTGAATTTAGTAGCAGAATGCACGCTCCGATTATATGCAAACTCAACATGCGGTAAACAATCTTCCCAAGACTTAATGTTCTTCTTAATGATAGCACGTAACAATGTCCCTAAAGTCCTATTAACTACTTCAGTTTGACCATCAGTTTGTGGATGACAAGTAGTAGAGAATAAAAGTTGTGTACCTAATTTCTTCCACAATGTCTTCCAAAAGTAGCTAAGAAATTTAGTATCTCGATCAGAAACAATGGACCTAGGCATGCCATGCAAACGCACAACCTCACAAAAGAACAAGTCAGCAACATGTGATGCATCATCGGATTTATGACATGGTATAAAATGAGCCATTTTTGAAAACCAATCTACAACCACATAAATAGAATCCTTACCATGCTTAGACCTAGGCAATCCTAACACAAAATCCATAGAAATATCAACCCAAGGATGCGTTGGGATAGGCAAAGGCGTATACAAGCCATGTGGTTTAGTTGTAGACTTAGCCTGTTTACATGCAATGCACCTTTCACAAACACGTGTGACATATCGTTTCATATGTGGCCAATAAAAATGTTCATGCAGCACTTCATAAGTTTTATTGATTCCAAAATGCCCCGTTAAACCACCACTATGCGCCTCTCGCACCAACAACTCTCGCAAAGAGCATCTAGGCAAACATAACTTGTTTTCACGAAAGAGAAAGCCATCATGCCTATAGAATTTTTCAAACGCAGCATGCTCACAAGCTTCAAACACTCTTCCAAAGTCATCATCATCAGTATATATCTCTTTGATATGCTCAAAACCTAGGCACTTTGCTCCTAAAGTAGTTAGAATTGCGTACCTTCGAGAAAGTGCATCGGCTACCACATTTTCCTTACCTTTCTTGTACTTGATTACATATGGAAAAGTCTCGATGAACTCCATCCATTTAGCATGTTTTTTGTTCAACTTTTTCTGTCCCCTCAAGTACTTTAATGTCTCGTGGTCGGTGTAGATCACGAATTCTTTTGGCCACAAGTAATGTTGCCAAGTCTCCAAAGCTCGCACCAAAGCATACATCTCCTTATCGTAAGTTGGATAATTCAATGTTGCTCCGCTTAACTTCTCGCTGAAATAAGCTATGGGACGTCCTCCTTGCATCAACACAGCTCCAATTCCTGTACCAGAAGCATCGCATTCTATTTCAAAAGTAGCACTGAAATTTGGTAAAGATAACAAAGGATCATTAGTTAGCTTATCCTTCAACAGATTGAATGCTCTCTCTTGCTCTTCTCCCCACGTGAAACCCACGTGCTTCTTGATGACCTCGGTTAAAGGTGCGGCGATGGTGCTGAAATCCTTCACAAATCTGCGATAGAAGCTGGCTAAGCCATGAAAGCTGCGCACCTGTCCTACAGTCTTAGGTGTTGGCCATTCTTGGATCTCTTTCACCTTCTCTTCATCAACCTGTATTCCATCAGCTCCAACAACAAACCCTAGAAATACTAATTTATTAGTCACAAAAGAGCACTTCTTCATATTAGCATATAGTTGCTCGGCCCTTAAAACCTGTAAAACAGCTCGCACATGTTCAATATGGTCATCAAGGCTTCGACTATATATCAAAATATCATCAAAATAGACAACCACAAATCGACCAATAAAAGCACACAGAACATGATTCATAAGTCGCATGAAAGTACTAGGTGCATTAGTTAAACCAAATGGCATGACTAACCACTCATACAACCCATACTTGGTCTTAAATGCAGTCTTCCATTCATCCCCTTCTTTCATTCTAATCTGATGATAACCACTTTTCAGAACAATTTTAGTAAATATGCAAGCTCCATGTAACTCATCTAACATGTCATCTAATCTAGGAATAGGATGTCGATACTTTACCGTAATATTGTTGATTGCTCGGCAATCGACACACATTCGCCAAGTCCCATCCTTCTTTGGCACTAACAAAACAGGAACAGCACACGAGCTAAGACTTTCTTGCACATATCCTCGTTCCAGTAATTCACTAACTTGCCGCTGAAGTTCCTTTGTCTCTTCAGGATTACTTCGATATGCGGGTCGATTAGGTAATGACGCACCAGGTATCAAGTCGATTTGATGCTCTATGCCTCGAATCGGTGGTAGACCTCCAGGAACCTCATCAGGAAAGACATCATCAAATTCCTGCAATAAAGACACGACAGAACTAGGCAAACTTGGGTCAAGATCGTTAGTAATAAACAATGCCTCCTTGTACAAAAGTACAAGCATCGGTCGGTCCAGAACCAAAGCTCTCCTCACTTCGCTCGATCTTGCATAGAAATTCTTTTCTCTCTTTTCTTTTCTCTCTGCTTTTCCCTCGGCTTTTACCACTCTATTTTTCTCTGTCTCTCCTTTTCCTTGCGTCTCAGACTCTCTACGCAAGCTCTCAGTTTTCTCACTTTTTCTCTCTTTCTCTGCCTCACGTTGTAGTTTCAATTGATCTTCATACACCTTAGTAGGTGTCATTGGCACAAAAGTGTAAGTCTTCTGATTCATCACCAATGAATATCGGTTAGTGTATCCATCATGATGTACCCTCCGATCATACTGCCATGGTCTACCAAGTAAAAGATGTCCCGCTTGCATAGGTACAACATCACACACCACCTCATCTTTATATCGCCCTATCTCAAATGGAACTAGGACTTGCTTCGAAACTTTCACTTCACCACTATCATTCAACCACTGAAGTCTATATGGTCTAGGGTGCTTTGTAGTTTTCAATCCTAGTTTCTCCACCATAGTACAACTTGCCACATTTGTACAACTACCTCCATCAACAATTAAACTACAAATCTTACCATTCACCAAGCATCTTGTATGGAACAAGTTATCACGTTGCTGGTGATGCTCCTCCTCCTTGACTTGCACACTAAGAGAACGTCTAACCACCATCAATTCACCCTTGACTGGCATCTCGACATCGCTACAGTCCTCCAATGGCGGCATGACATCATCATCTTCCTCCCTGTCACTTTCAGATTGAACATCTCCAGGCCCAGTCATTATCATCACCCTCCTATTAGGGCATTGATTTGCCATATGACCCCTGCCTAAACACTTGAAACATTTAATTTCACGAGTTCTAGTGTTAGGATTTTCAGTTTTACCTGAAACCGGATTCGAACCAACTCTGCCATCTTTCTCCTTCTCCCTTGAAGTTTCAACCTTGGCGTTGTTTCCCTTCCAGTTCGGCTTCTCGTCTCTCTTCCAATTGGGTTTCCAATTCGAACTTGAACCTCCACCACTCTTGTAATTTCGGTCCAACTTCAATTGCCTCTCTACTTTGATAGCTTTGTCCACCAATTCTTCCAACTCGACATAATGTTGCAGCTCTACCACTCTTGCTATATCTCGGCTCAAACCACATAAGAATCGTGACATAGTAGCTTCGCGGTCCTCTACCACATTAGCACGGATCATGGAAATCTCCATCTCTTTATGGTACTCTTCCACGCTCTTGTTACCTTGTGTGAGATTTTGCAGTTTATGAAACAAGTCTCTGTGGTAATGACTTGGTATGAAGCGCTTCCTCATCACCACTTTCATCTCATCCCACGTTTCTATCGATCTCTCACCATTGCGTCTCCTGCTATTCACAAGTTGATCACACCAAATTATAGCATAATCAGTGAATTCAACAGCTACAATTTTTACCTTCTTGAGCTCCGAATATCGCTGGCAGTCAAATACCATCTCCATTCGTTTCTCCCATTCTAGGTATGCATCAGGATCATTCTTTCCTTGGAAAGATGGAATCTTCATCTTGATATTGCTAAGCTCATTATCTTCTCGATGTCTGAACTCTCGGCGTCTGTTTCTCCTCCCAAATCTGCCATCTCGATCATCTTCTGTATCAGACACATATTCATCGTCAAATTGTCGCTGCCATCTGGGTTGTGCCCTAGGCTCATCTCGCTGATTTTGTGGCCTCCCTCGTGGTGGCTCTTGTTCACCATCAAACCTCGTCTCACACCTCACAACTCGGTTGCTAATGGCTTCAAGTTGTAAGCTCAACTGCTGAATGCCTGCTAAAATCACATTATCCCTTGGAATGGTGCCATCCTCCCTTTGATTTACGCTTTCTTGGTCTGCCATGATTTTTTTTTTAACCTGCAAGAAAATGTTAGAAATAAAAGAAATCTCACCACACTCCCTCACGTGTTTCGCTCAAGATGTTTGTCACTCCCCTCGTGTTTTCCCTATAACATGAAAGGAAATGCGCCTTCATCAGGCGCCACCCATTGAATTTCCAAAATAAGATGAATCGGCTATGATAACCCCAGAACAAGACAACATGAAAAAGGGGCAACCTAATTTGGATCGACCTCTCTAAGTCGAAAAGGATGTATTCGTTCCAAATTAAATTGATTTGTTTATAGAATGACATGGTTACTCACACTTGCAAGAGATTATAAAAAATGAATGGGGATCGTTAAGGAACATTCCTTCATCTCTTATGCTAAAAAATAATGGGAGCTGAGGAAATATGCTCTGGGATAGTAAATCTGTGATCGTTTCAATTAGAGCTTTTTGTGCAACAATTGACTTATTCATTCCTCATGTCATTTAGGTAAAATAAAAGGATTGTGTGAGGTCGACATTTATCTCTTTAAAAAAGACTCAATTGTGGACCCTCAAAACTGGAGGCCAATGTGACATGGCACGATCGCCAATTGAAGCACGTCTCAAGGAGTACAAATACTCGTGTTTCTCACCATGAGATTGATGATCACTCAACCACAAAAGGATGTATATCGTTCCTCATTTCAATCCACTCAAGATATAAAATGATCATCTCCTTTTCTATGTGTAGGGATGAAGAAAACTGAATGATTATTCGCAAAGCAACACTTCAAGGTGTAGATGTACACAAATACAGATAAATCCGCACTCGTGGATCTCGAGTAGTAGGATGCTTGAGGAGCATCATGAAGTCATGGGAAATCGAAAAGACCATGATTGAAATGCATCAATAGAGATAAAGTGGCGAAAGATCATCCAACCTCAGAAGGAGAGTGACATAACCCAAAAAGTGTCGAACATCGTGCAATATCAAAGGCCGAGACCTTCGGATAATTACGATGAATTTTTATCCTTTGATGTCACAAAAGGGAGTAAATTGTCCCTTATTCTGATTTCATTTCATACAAATGACTGAGATGTTTCTCTTTCATATACATAGAATGTTAGTTTAAGACAGGTGTCAAAATAGATTGAAGAATGTCAAACGCCAAAATCACCTGACATGGAAGTGATTGACTCAACCAACAGGGAAGACATTAGCGTGATACAATGGAGCTTCGTAGGGCTAAATCAGCTAACTCAAGGTGGAATACTCAGTTGCTGGGGGGGCAAATCATTTCCCTATCCAGAAAGCATGCCGAAGTCGAAGACATTAGATTTTCCATGGTGATACGTGGGGCAAGTCCCTGAAACAATGGTTATCACTCATGGAACGTAATGGAATGAAATCCATCCATTGAATACAAAAAGCGTTTCGCCGTAGCAACAACGCTTCCAAGAAGAACAATGCCGAGCTATCCCTCTTGGTAGAAAAGGACGTATTGTTCCTAAATAAGTTCCAATCAAATGTGGGAATGATATTTCCTATCTTTTTCCTCTCAGGTGATGAACAGAGTCAAGACACCCAAGAAGCAACGACTTCAAATGACAGAACAGGGAGTACCCATTTTTCATATCATCTCATACATTCATTTAGGGTAAATGATTTCAAGAGCATCATAATGGCTCAATTTGTGAACAAAATTCTCGAGAAAACTTGAAAAAGTTTCTTAACAATTAGAAGTCTCTTTGAAAAGAACATTCAAAAAGAAAGAATTCAAACTTTACAGATTGGCACACTTGATAAAGAGATACTTTCTGTGAACAGAGTGAAAGGCACGAATCCATTTTTCGTTGCAAACAAGAATCATCTTAGATCACTTGCATCATACATATCATGCATGCATCATTTATATGCATAGTATTCCATGAAAGATGTCGACAGGTCAAGGCAAAAGAATCCAAATGAAAGGAAAATGCCAAGACCCAAGGAACGAAGGGTAAATTGTATCAATTCCAATGGCCCATTTTGTATGCCGTTCAGACACGAACCTTCTTTCCTTTGATAGGGAAATATCAAATGCTTCAATAGCAACTATGATGGCTGATATTAAGGCAATGCTGGAAGCCTCCCAACCTAGACAGATAGTAGTTCCTGACAACTCGAATTCATCATTCGCACCTGATACGGCTGATAAAGAAACAACGGGAAATATTCAACGTACGGAGGAGGATGTCCGTATGCCAAACATCTAGTCACAACAAAAAGCACCCTCTGTTGTTGTTGTTGTCAACCTCGAGAAGGAGGAAAATGGGAAGCAGATTGTGAAAATCGAAGTGGAGGCTAAAAGATTAGCCAAGAATGAAGAATGTTTAAGCAGCTGGGGTTATGAGTTGGCTCGTTTTGACAAGATATCTCCTTTCGCCAAGGTGGAGACCCCTCCTGATTACAAGGAACCGGACTTCGTGAGGAAGTATAATGGGACGGGCTGTCCCCGCGCTCACCTCAAATATTATCTGCGTAAGATGGCGCAATATTCAGACTATGTTCCGTTACTGATGAACACGTTCCAAGAAGGTCTGGCTGGCGCCGCTCTGGCTTGGTTCATCGAGCTGGACCTAGAAGATTATGATGGGTGGGAAGATCTCGCAGAGGACTTCCTCAGGCAGTACAAGTTCAATACAGCTACAGTATCGACAAGAGAAGATTTACTGCGAACCTAAAAAACAAGAGGTGAATTGATCAGAACATAAGCGCAGAGATGGCGAGCTTTGGCGACCCAAGTAAAGCCGTCAATCCCAAAAGACGAGCTGATTGTTTTGTTCCTGAGAGCACTCCCCTATGAATACTTCGACAGGTTAAACACCTCGGGATGTCAGACCTTTGCACATTTGATGAAAGTGGCTAAAAGGCTCGAATGGGACTTAAGAGAAAGGAGGCAGCATGAAGCTTCTATTAGAAAACAGTATCCCCTAAAGAAGGAGAAAGAGGCCGGGCTTGACATAGCGTTCATACCAGACCCCCATAAGCCTAAGGCGTTCAACAATTCTAATTAGACCAAGGGAGGATCGTCATGGTCGACGCCAAAGGGACAAGAGCCTAGAAGAAGGCAATCCCAAAAGCAGTTCTCTCAGCTCTCGATGCCTTTGTCCAAGTTGCTCCCGATGCTGCTAGAGTAATGTCGCGACCCGTCCGAAAGAGGACGCGGCTAATGGATTACCGATCGCGGGCCTTCCCCCGCACAAGGGTGCGGATCGCGGGCTTTGGATCGGCACGGGCCCTCCCAGGCCCACACCAAATCGCGGCGGAAGTATTTTTTGGGGGATTCGGCGATAAGAACCGATCGATTTCGACCTTAGTGTGGTCGTGGTGGCATGTGCAACTTGTGCATGCATTTGGAGTCGCCACCGGTCTTTCTTGGAGGGTAGACCGGAAACCTTATTGACCGATTGGGAGAGATCGATCAATTCTGCGGAACCAGAGATTTTGGGTTCGGGGACTTGGTTACGTTGATGTCATTACCAACGCCCTTTCGGTACCTAACGCGAGTGATTTTCCCTAACTAGGATTTCATGCAGGCGCAAGTTTGGGTGAGGTAGGTCTGACTTTGCACATTAACCAGTTTAACATGCTTACGTAATCATAATAAATAAATAGATGTCAATCACATAAACATCTATCCTACGTAGTGATCATGGAATTATGATTTAATGGGTCTCGAGCCAATGAGACCACATTTAATCATTTTAATATTTTAATAACGGAGAGCCGCTCTTCGCTTCTTCTTGGTTTCTTGAACTCTTCAAGAATTGGGCCCCAAAGAGCTCGCCGACTTAAAAGGCTTCCCCACGTAATCCTCGTAGCATTTACATCAACAATTGACTATGCTAAAAATAAAGATTACATGAAAAATAAAAGGAGTACGCAGCCTCCATTTAATAATTACAACCCCAAATATATAAATAATCATCATACATTCATATATACATCAATCACATCGATTAGGGATTTTTCCATGATCACCACCCTTCCACGTAAGTAATAAATTCACAATTTAAAACTTAGGAAGGCACAATAAAAATTCTAAGTTGAATCATATTCAGAATTTTTACGTAAAATAAGATAGCCATAAATTTTCGATTCAAAATTGATTTAGTCTCAATTTTTGCTACGTTGATTAATTTATCATATAAAACAATCAACCTCCATTAGCCATGTAAGACGAACAATTCGTTAATACATATTAGCCATAGTATTGCAAAAATTGCAAAAATCAATTAAATGCACGAAAACACCTAAGGATTGGCTCTGATACCACTGTTGGGATCCACGTAACACGTAGCAGAAATAAATAACAACCCATACATGTATCTCCAGAGGCGTACTTCGTGCATTTCAATCGAAAAAAATCACAAAGCCTCAAAAGGAGTAAATAGATTACCTCTCGTAGCATGCTTGAACGGAGGTGTCAGTTCGATGTTCTTCGATCTCAGCCTCCACAAGTGTTAGGCATCTAGTTCAAACGCACCACCAATTGACGAACGGGGAGACGACTAATAACTCCACAACAATTGTGCTAGCAATATGCGGAATCAATATTCCGAACTTAGTATATTTTGCTCACTCAAGATTATGAGAATATAGAGAGTGTTTGTGTTCTTCTCTCTAAGCTTTCAAAAATTTGCACACTCTACAAAATGTCTCCCCCCTCTTCCAACCTCAAAACTCTTGTCATCCTTTTATAGCCAAAAACACCTTCTAATAAATTGAATTATAAAATAGCACTAACAATAGCACTCACAATTTATGATACAAAAATGCTATTTAAAAATAGCACTAACAATTATAAATGCTATCTAAAAATAACATTCACAATTCATAATACAAAAATGCTATTTAAAAATAACACTAACAATAGCACTCACAATTTATGATACAAAAATGCTATTTAAAAATAGTACTAACAATTACAAATGCTATCTAAAAATAACACTCACAATTTATAATACAAAAATGCTATTTAAAAATAACACTAACAATAGCACTCACAATTTATGATACAAAAATGCTATTTAAAAATATCACTAACAATTATAAATGCTATCTAAAAATAACACTCACAATTTATAATACAAAAATGCTATTTAAAAATAACACTAACAATAGCACTCACAATTTATGATACAAAAATGCTATTTAAAATTAGCACTAACAATTATAAATGCTATCTAAAAATAACACTCACAATTTATAATACAAAAATGCTATTTAAAAATAATACTAACAATAGCACTCACAATTTATAATACAAAAATGCTATTTAAAAATAGCACTAACAATTATAAATGCTATCTAAAAATAACACTCACAATTTATAATACAAAAATGCTATTTAAAAATAGCACTAACAAAGGTGTTAAAAATAATAACCATTATTATTATTACAAGAGTTAAAGAGGTTACCAAATAGTATAAATACGCATAACGTATAAATATGCATAACATATAAATACATAGAGCATACTGTTGACACCTGATTTTTAATTCCTTTTTACTTTAATTTTTATTTTTAAAAATTAAATAAAAATAGTAAAAAAAATCATAAAATCACAAAATCAACTTTGGAAGCCTTGGCCAAGCTAAAGGAACCATTTTGACAAAAATAAATAAATAATAATAATTTTCATATTTTTTTATTTTTATTTTTTTATTTTTGAAAAATACAAAAAAATAATAAAAAAATAACAAAAATAATAACAAAAGAGGATAGTGATCCGACAAAAATCGATGCCTAGTTGCTTCCTTTTGTCTGCATGAGCATTTCATTATGCATAAAATAAGAGCGTAAAGGGATGGGGGAAAATACTTAATATGCAGTCAAAGTCCAAGAAGAAGAATATGGCAAACAAGCCATCGTGGGGGATTAAAAAAATGGCCACAAGAGGGAGAGCTCTCGGATGTTTTCTTCGCAGGATCTTCATCCAAGGAAGCCAAAAAAAAGAATAATAAAAAGAGAGAGCAGGGAGCGAAATAGGGGGAGGTGAGAGAGAAAGTGGGAACCAGACGTTCCCCGAGCTTCGGGGGTACCCGAAGCATCGTCGTCGAGTGCCCCAAGCCGCCGGCGACCTCCAGTCAAGCGATAGTCTGGCGTCGGGACAACAACCAGTAGCGTCGGGAACACGGAGAGTCCAAAACGATCAGTGAACCTTGCCAACTCAGCGAAGAACCGAAGGTTGCAGCGGCGGAATCAAAGCCTTAGCTCCTAGAACGACACTCAACGAAACTCGTCGGGACCGCAAACGACCTCAAGTGGGCTGAGGAGCCTTGGATCATTGTACGCCGGAACCAAATAGCGGCTGAGAGTGGCTGGTCAGGAGCCCCGAGCGACCGAACAGCGATAGTCCGGCGTCGGGACAACAACCAGAGGCGTCGAGGAGCTAGAGGGTGGCCTGGACAGGGACCGGACGGCTCGAAACGGGCAGGAGCAGGAACGAGTTGGTCGGGAAGGCGTCAGAGCAGTGGTGTCGCGGCTGAGGTTGGTTCCGAGAGGTGCTGGGAGGCTCGGGTCAGGACCGAACAGGGCTGGCAGGCGTCGGTCGGGCGCCGGGAGAGTTGTCCCGCGGCTAAACAGGAGCTGCGACTCACGAAACGACATCCATGTGGAGTCGACAGGGTTATAGATGATGTCGGATGAGCTGAGGAAGTACGGTTCAGGATAGTGCGAAAGCTGGAGGGGAGCAAGGCAAGCGGCACAAGGGTCCAAGGAAGCTTCATCGATGCCCAAGAGTTCAAAAAACCACCGTTGGAACCTCTGTCGTCGTCGGTCTCATACTTACAGCTTAGTTCGAGTGGTCCTTCGCGTCGTTGTCGCTCGTAGAACCTCGATCTATTGGCAGAGAAGCTCCCGTTCAGACCTAAGCTCACTGGAGTATGTGGGGATGCCGTCCTTCTGTTGTCGAGCGGCGCCTCGTTGGTGGCCGTGACTGGCCGACGGCGAGATGAGAAGCGGTGTAAGCTGTCGGCGGTGGTGAGCTGATCTCGGCGTTGCGATGAGCAGGTCTGGATCGCAGGACACAGGTCCCCAGCGGCGGCGAGTTCGGTCTGGTTTTCATGCAGGAGACAGACGTGAAGATGATGAATAGTAGGTGAGATCTATTCTCATGATTGGGCTTGGTCATTTAGTTTATTCTGGGTTGTGCAGTTTATCTTGAGCTGGGCCGTTGTTAATGTCGGCGGGAGAAGAATGGGCCTAGGCTCCTTGCTCAGGCCGGGCCCGGTTCGGGCCTTCCCTCTCGGATTGGATCAGGCCCGACAGCCTGATCCGGATCCGGATCCGAAAGCCCGATCTGGACCCGGCTTTATTTATTTAAATAAAAATAAAATAATAATAATAATAATAAAAAATAATAATAAAAAATCAAGAAATTCAAAAAAAAAAAATTCAAAAAAATTCAAAAAAAATTCCCAAAAATGGGAAATGGCTACAATCAACTGGCCATGGAATATTTTGGGTAATTCGGTATCCAAGTCTTCCAAAAGTTGACGATTTTGCCCTTCGGGCTAATCGTCCCCCAAATCTCCCCATTTTACCCCTGGTCCCAAATCGTTTCCCATCTAAGCCCTTATGGCTGTACTAGGAAACCGTTGATTTGAATTGATGTGCATTAGTGTGATTTATTTATGTATTTGATTGCGCTTTCATTTAAATGGATTGTGATTGATAGGAATAGTCTTCCAATCTGCATGAAACCCGAGCCATACCTGTCTCACCTAAAATTACGCCTGCATGAACTCTTAGCTAGGAAAATCACTTGCGTTAGGTACCGAAAGGGCGTTGGTAATGACACCGACGTAACCAAGTCCCCGAACCCAAAATCTCTGGTTCCGCAGAACTGATCGATCTCTCCCAATCGGTCAGTAAGGTTTCCGGTCTACCCTCCAAGAAAGACCGGTGGCGACTCCAAATGCATGCACAATTTGCACATGCCACCACGACCACACTGAAGGTCGAAAGCGATCGACTCTTATCGTCGAAGAATACTCCCGCCGCGATTTGGTATGGGCCTGGGAGGGCCCGCGCCGATCCAAGACCCGCGATCGGCAATCCAATAGCCGCGTCCGCTTCCGGACGAGTCGCGACAGCTGGCGACTCCACTGGGGACCTTTGTTCTAGAACCAATGGTTCTAGACCTCATGTGGACTTAGGCCGTAATTAAAACCCTAAGTGATTTTTCTAACCATGCAGGCGCTCTTGAAGGTGAGGTAAGTCCGCTTATGGTAAGTGTTATATGTTTTTGCAGATTGGAGAAATAAGGGGTGTAGTCCGTGATTAACATTGTCTTATGCAGGTTGGGCGTAGGAATGTATGTTGTGTGGATGATTTGAAGTGCTGATTGATAAACTGTTGTGCGTGACTTGCATTGTGATGATCACGACACGTGGACACACACAACCGCGCCTAAAACCCCGGGCGCCGACTTTAGGAACACAATAGAAGGAATTGAAAATGGAATCTCCGTGAGGAAAAACACGGGGTAATCCACTTTTCAATTCCGCTCACTTCGAACTATGGATCGAGTCCCAATGCAACGATAGCTGTGCAATGGAATCGGCTCTTTCTAGAACCCGAGATGGGGACCTTAACCTTAGGTGCCAAACCCTCTGATTTTTAGAAGTTTACCATCACTTGTTTCATGCGCGTGTCTCTGGGTAGTTGGTATACCAAAACCGCACATAAGTCGACGAGTTGGGTTGGTAAGACTCTCTATCCCCCCAAATCTATCACTGTTCATATAGATATAGGCATTTCATTTATTGCATTCTGGTGATTAGATTAAATGCCATTTCGAGGATAGATATGTGCGTTTGTCCCTAACGTCCTTGATAGAAGACGAGGAGGGTGGTATCCCACGACGAACACCGAGTGTGCGATAAGGAGCATACTATGGACATTATTGAGGTATCATCCAATGAAGATGACGAGTTGGGGTAAGTGATCCTGAAGGCACAGATCAAAACTGGGGCATCCTTAAACGTTAGGATCACATTCCTTTATGTCATTTTCCGTTACTAGTCCTCTTGTATAGGGTTTATTTTTACTGAGGTTTTCTCTATCTCACCCCTTAGAGCGATTGTATTAGGGATCTATTGGTGTATACATTCAGATGGAACTTGGTTGTATTTCTTTTAACGGGTCATTGGAATGTGATAGTGGCATTTTTTCTAATCATCCGAATACTCCCAAGTCAAGTTTATAATTCATTTAGAGGAAATTAAAATTGGAAGTCTTGCACGACCTTTTGGTCGTGTGAGGTATCCCACCCCAATTTCGCTAGAAGGAACTACACACTTGAATTGGTTCATGCATGTTGTACACCACTGGTAATTCACGATAATTGATTAAGAATATCAGCGTAGTTTCAAATTTAATGACGAGATAGATGTCCAAACTACTTTCGTTCTTAGCGAGCGACCTTAGTTTGGATGTCATATCTTCAATTGAATTTAAAACACGTTATTATGTCTTGCACTTTTGAGTAATTCATTCCTCTCGAAATTAATCAAAAGCCATTATCGTGAATTACATTCCTTTCAATAGTATGCTTTCTTTCGAGGAATATTGATAAAAACTTTTCGCACAAGATTAAAACCCTTGTAAAAGTTCCTGTCCTTATTAATCACGAGCAAGCATAAGATTGAAAGGGGTCTATGCTTTCTTTTTCAGATTATTCCTTCTGACTCGGTCTTTTCATTTGCAGGTGAAAAACAAGTAGTATAGAGAAATCTTTTCTTGGACAAATCTGCAACTATTCTTCCATCTGATCATGAGCGAGTTATAAAATCAGTACGTATTTGCTCGGCTTATTGATATTATGGTTCGGCTCACCCAAGTTGAAGATGTTTGGATGCTCGAAGAAATGGACCATACAGAAGTTAAAACACACACACACGAGAAATTTCATTTATTTTGCTCAGCGGAGGGTTTTCAGAAGCAGGTCATACAATTCGGGGTGGAAAAGTAAAGCCAAAGTGAGCCCTAATTAACGACACAAAGGATCCCAACTGACCCTCCATGTTATTAATGCTCTGCTCATACTCCCAACTCCGCATGTTGTGGTCGGCAAGCCTGAGGAGAAGACTTCTGCATTCTCCCTTAACTTCGGCGACCTTGGCCTCGTGTTCTTCGGTGACTACTTCCAGGTCCCGAACCAGTCCATTCCCGCGAGCTATGTCCTCGGTTATCTTGTCGAGCCGTTCTTCCTGCCAGTCGCTCTGAAGCCTCAACAGGACGTTGCGGCGGTCATGCTCGCCGGTGGTCAGGGATATGGCCAATTGATCCACCAGATTTCTCCTCTCGCGAAGCAACGTCGCGACCCGCTCATTAGCAAACTCGACGGCCTTTTTGTAACTATCAACCAGATAGTTGGTCAGCACCAAATGATCAGATCGATCTTCATAACGAGCCCGCAAGACGCGAGCCACGAGAACCTCCCGATTAGCAACACGATAGGCCTCTAAGGAGTGTGCAAAGAGAGTCGGGAAAGTTCTATATTCTCTCCCCAGTGTAGTACCTTCGAGAGAAGTGGTATCAAGGTCCTCGAGCAGGACACAGATTGCATCCTCGGTTGCAGAATGATCGGCTATGTGCGCGTAACCGCGACCCAGTAGGTTATAAAGCTTTTCCCACTGGGCCAAGACATCAGTTGAAAAAGTGCGTACGGGAGAGGAGGCTATTTGCGTTGGGTTGGCTTGAGAATAAGATGAGTTTAACAGAGAGATTGGAAGGAAGAGGCTGATTATGCGAGAACGTTAACCTTCCATACATTAATTCCTCATTTTATAGCGACTCGAGGATGATGAAGGGTCTCAGTAATAATGCTGGTGGAGCCCAGTTAGGGGGTAAAGCAGGAGGTCCCCTCACGAGAACCATTGGATTCGTTTCGATCCGCGATTTCCGGCTCATCAATTAAAAGATGTAAAAGATTTGTCGGGATCATCATTATTGGAGTTAGGTGGGAGGTAAGCACAACTATCGAAGAGAGCCCTAACAGGATTTGGTAGTCCCATCACGTTGAAAAGCTAAGCGAGAAATTCAAAGTCTTGAGGGGGAACGTTTGCCTAATGATGCTTGAAGAGCGTCTCCTGAACATACGGAGTCACTCGAAGAAAACTTTATAGGGAGTGAGCATACAAGAGAGAGTGGAGAACTCTGAGTGGGCAAGAACCAATCAAACATTTCTCAATCCAACATATTTAAGAGGTTATTGTCAGCTGCTAGAGGCGACTGACTCAAAAATCTCAGAAATTGAACTACAGAGGAATCTCGAAGATTCCAAGATCAAGTCTAACGCCAAAACCATGGAGCCCAACACTTCTGGCAACGGAAATCAAGATCACGGCGACGACGACAACGACATCCACGATGCTCAACTCGGGAAAAGAAGACGTCCTCACCAATACTCTCAGGAGGAAACCCAAATGCTGGAAACCCTTTTCAGTAAAAGCCATTACATGAAAAAGAAGTGGAGAATTGAATTGAGCCGGGAGTTGGGGATTAATTAGTCGAGGATCCAGTTTTGGTTTCAAAATAGGAGATCCAAATCGAGGGCTCAACGCAAACGTCAGGTGGTCGAGATTTTAAAGGAAGACAATCAAAAGCTGCGAACAGAAAACATGAGGTATGAAAAAGCTCTCAATATCACCGTTTGCCCTCATTGCGATAACCTCGTCGCCCTCGGTAAGATATTCCCCGATAAGCCTCACGCGATGATTGAAGACGTTCATTTACCACCCTACTCCCTCGGGGCATCTCCTGCTCAACCAGATTTTGCCGGAGTCACGCATGAGCAGGATGATCCTACGAAGATGATACAAATGCCTCCTGGGGGATGGGATTTGCATCGCTTTGATTGGAGTTACAGTTTCAAGGAGCTGGATGTTACCGCCGACCAGCTCAAAGCATATCAGCCTCATGCACAACAATTTTCGATAGGGTCGGGTCCTGCTGGAGATGAGTTAATCAGTCGTCAAGCCATCGATGCAATTTTGGGCCACGATAAGAGGAGGTTCGCTTGGCCCCCTGAACTGCATTCCAGATTCCTAGATGTGGTTCACCAAATGGGGATCGACTCAGCAACTCCGACGCGCATATTTAAGGCCATGAATGTACCGGGGCTTAGTAAGGAGCTGGTCAGGAATCACCTTGCTGCCTACAGAAAGCTATTAAGACAACGTCGAGCGGAGCTAAACCGGGAGGAATCCGTCTCGAGCTCAAAAGCTAGGGGCGACCGCCATTGTAATGCTCAGGCATCAAGAGATACCCGGCCAAATCTAAGCATCAATCAAGCTAGCAACCCAACCACCGGCAAACTGAAAGCTGATCAGAATGTCCTCCCAGGCCATTTCAACACTTCTCAAGAGCGCGTGTCACAAGTACAGCGAGTGCGCACTCCTCCATTCGAGCAGTAGTCGGCTGGTGCTCTGCCTGCCGCTGGTCAACCCACGACAGACGATTTCTTCGATGAGGGGCTCGACGCCTTGTTCAATCAGTGGGAAGCTGGCATGCTTGGACAGCCATGATCTAGCACCTGACTCGGGGCACGATGGGTTGGTCGCTACGATCACCCATGGAAAGAAGAGCATGTTCACGAGTGGATCACTCTTTTTATCCATTGTAAAGTTCCTATGGGAACATTTTTCTTTAATGACTATAGTTAATTCTATATTAAAACCAACGCTATCGACGAACATCGTCATGCTCAGTTGTGATGATCCCTTGGTAGATTAAGTTTGAAACCAGAGACGGTCTTTAAAATTTTGAGTGGCCACGAACTCATTCCTCACCAAGCGCCCGGGACGCTGAAATGAAGAGTAACAGCATGCACAGGGAAAATGCCACTTTCGTTTGAACGATGAAAAGGGGTTGAGAGAAGATCATGGCGTTAATTCCCATGGAGCTAAATGAATTAAACGGAGTCATTAATTGCGGGTCCACCGCTGCTCCCCACGTTCTCGGGCCTAGCAAATCATAAAAGGTGCCGAAAGATTGTAGACCCACCACTTTGAGGACTGAACTAGGGGACGAGCGCATTACTCGATGAAATCGAATCAATGCAAGAGAGTTTGTGATCCTATCTCGAGGAAAAAGAAAGGGGAATACAGACGATGAGTAATTGCAGGATCTCGGGAGGAGCGCTTGCTTGCTGGTCTTCATATGCAGCCTGAAGGATGGTTCCAGGACACGCACAATCACTTGAGAAAATTTCTAGAGTGAGCAAACACGTAAGAGCGAATTGAGAAAGCTGAGTGAACTAGATCAGCCAGAGATACCCCGATCCATCATGTTTAAAAGTTATTCCCATCTGCTAGAAACGCCCGACCTGGACATTTCTGAGCACGAACTGCTGGGAGACTTTGAAGATCCTGGAGCTGAATCCTGCCCGAAGGCCATAGAGACTGACTCCTCCAGCGATGAAATTCTAGGTTTCAGCTACGAAGAAGGAGTATACAATGATGACCGGAGTCGGAAAAGGAAGCAACTACAACGCCACACTCCAGGCCAAATCCGAGAGCTCGAAGCTTTCTTCAATGAATGCCCCACTCCAAGCAGACAACAGAAAATGGAGTTGAGCCGAAAGATAGGATTGGAGCTTTCGAAGGTCAAGTTTTGGTTCGCCAACAAACGAACTCGGGTGAAACAGCAATATGCAGACCATGAGTTATTGGCCCTGAAGGAGGAGAATGAGAAGCTTCAAGCTGAAAGCGCGAGATATAAGGAAGCTCTGACCAAGGCCACCTGCCTTAATTGTGGTAATCCTGTTGTCCTCGGCGAGGTGTTCCTCGATGAACCATCCCTGTTGACGAATAACGCTCAGCTGTTACCGTATTCTCCACAGCATTTTCCGACACAGCCAGATACCGCCGGAGATCTGCACGAACAAGTCAACACCATAGGATCAACACCATCCTCCTCTGAGAAATGGGATATGAATCATCACAGGGGGAATTCCCTCAATGACGAACTCGCTGTCGCAGCCAGCCAATCCAAAGTCGGTGAGTCCCTCCCTGGACAACTTTTGAAACGACTAGATCCCGTAGAGAATAGCTACCGAAGTATTGATAATATTTTGGGTGATAAGAGAACAAGGTTTTACTGGACCTATGAACTTCACACCAAATTTGTTGATGCAATTCGAGAGCTGGGAGTTGATTCGGCTAGCCCACTACGCATACTCGAGATTATGAATGTGCCGGGGCTCTCTAGAATTAACGTTGAGTCTCACCTCAAGTACTATAGGAGATTGCTAAGGGATGGAAGGATAGCGTTAAACCATCATAAAGCCAGTTGGAGCTCAAGTACTGGGCAGAGTTACAACCATGATGATTGGAGAGCCAAGAGCACCCAACCGTGTTTCAGCAATGACGGGACTAGCAGTCGTGTCAGCGACTCCTCTAACCCAAATCAGAATGCTCCGCCGAGCTATCTCAATACTCCTCAGGAGTATATGCCACAGTTCCAGCACATAGAAATTCCTCAGTTTGAGCGCGAATCAGTCATTAATGCTGTCCCTGAAGCGGATCTGGCATTGGTAGAGAGTGCACATATGAACCTGCCGGTCATCGGAGGAAGTTCCAATTCGAGGGGTCAAATTGCTCACGGCGAGAGCAAAGAGAGGAATCCCTCGCCTACAGTCGACGACACCCAATCTGGGCACCAAGGGCTAGAAAGAACCGGTGATTTCCTTGATGAGGAGCTGGACACTTGGATCAATACTCTTCGGGAATGTATGTCTCAACCCCAACAGAGCAATGATGAAGGTTCCAGCTCAAAGACTCCAATCCCTCACAACGAAGGCAATGAAAGAAATCTGCCCCCAACAATCGTTGATACCCAACTTGAACATCAATGGCTCGAAGACCCGAGCAATTTCCTTGGCGATGAGTTCAATCTTTGGCTCGATCAATTTGGAGCCGGAGGACCATCGCAGTGGTGACGCGAGGCCGGTGATCAAACGTCTGATGCAAGGCATGGCTACTCGATGAAAAATGCTTCAAGAAAAGGGGTTGAATACTCCTATTGCATATGTTGTTGATCGCACTGTAAGGTTCCCACGGGAACATCTTTCATTAATATCTAGAACTAATTGCGCGTGAGTGTCAACATCACCCTTTGAGCATCTTCAAGCCGAAGGCCGTGGATTAATCACTTAATCCGTGGAGCAAGTTCCATGAACCATAATTATCACCCGCTGAGCATAATGGGATCTACCCCTTCAACACGAAATACGTTTGGCCGCGAAGCCACCTATTTGGTAAAACGATGTATCGTTCCTAAACGATCTTCAATCGAATACCGAAGTAATGTATTCTTTCTTTTCCTTCTCAGATGATAAACATGGACAAATCACTCAATGAGTCATGCGTTCAAATAGCAGAACAGACGCTGCCCAGCTGGGGGGGCAGATGAACCATTGATGTTACAAACACTCCAAGCATGGATAGGCGGATTTGATAGAGGGACTCTCCATCAAGGAGGACAGATTTTCATAGCGTGTGTGCACTCGCAGGGACACACGACCAAGGGTAGGATGTATCATTCCAATCTTTATAGAATCTTGGAACATACAATGACATGCTTGTTTTACGTTTTCAGGGATCTCCGGCCGCGGTGAACAGGTAAGTATCCCTTTCTCCTAATCCATTGAAAATGTTAAATAAAAAAACACATATAGAAAAGAAAAGTTTTCAGAATCTAATTCAAACTTTGTTGGCATTCATGTTTTAAAACAGGAGGTTGTCTGAACATGAATAGAAACATGCGTTGTGCATCACAAATTCCCCTTGATGGGTAAAATTTTTGGAGAAAAATAAAAGAAATTTCCCCAACAAGACGTTGTTTAAAACATTCGAAAGGACGTTTTCTCAAAAGACGAGAGGAAAAGCCTAATCCAAACACGTCCTATACACACTTGAGGGAAGAGTGGAGCAGGTCAGATAGTAAAATCTGGACCTACGGAAGTAGGGATTGTTCGCAGCAATTACATGGATTGGGACGACGGAGGCATTCGTTGCATATCCCCAAACACTACAGGTGACCATTGACAACCCCTTTGAACGGCGGTTTTCATTCTCAACCCTGTCAAGAACCACCCCACATCGGGGCAAAATTGAGGTGAGTCCAGCAGCATCAGGAGAAAATGGTTAGAAATTTTCTTGCTCGGACTAACATTAATCTTTGTGCGTTGTTATATGGTAATCCAAGTGCCATAGGATGATGAGAAGCATTCATTTCTCTATCCCACACACCGAATTCATTTCATAAACCCGTTGGTGATCATTGCACATTCCAAGACGGATGCAGTATCACTTCAGAAACGGAGGAATTCAAGGCTCAAGGATTACGAAGAGAATTCCCGGGCTGATATTTAAAACATGTTTAGACTATATGTCTAACATGATCCCATGAAGATGAGAAAAAGTGGGATTTCAAAAATGAATGAGAAAAATCCACGGCATCGAGAAAAAGCAAAGTGCCTGATAAAAGCAAGGCCGATGCTCGTGTAAGTTGTTTGATTGATCCGCAATGAAGCCGGACGGGAAAAGAGGAAATCATCGAAGGAGCCAAATTCCAAAAAGGGTGCTCGCCAAATGGCGTCAAGCGCAGAGTAAAGGCGCAAAAGAGAAAGGACAGGTGACAAATTGGCAGTGATCACCAATGTCAAACTCGTCATGAATTCTGGGCAAAAAACAAGCCTTTTTCGGTCCTCAATCCTACCAATGTTACAATCCTGAAACAGTCTTCTCTGACTAAGACACTTGGGTTAACATATAGCTTAGCTCGAAGAGGTACGAGCAAGACTATTTCTTTCTCATTTTGCAGGGTTCTTGACTTGTAAACCCGGAGCAGATGGTGAAAACTTTCGTTCAACGGCCTTGACTCAAAGTGAGTCCCCCCCTTGAAGACCAATATCCAAGCCCAACATTACGGTCCTGTGGAAGACCTCCCGACCGATCGGAATGTATGCGCTGCGAATGAGCCTAAAACCTGGGCACAAGTTAGTAGGAAGTTGAGCGCATTCCTTACAAAAGACCATTATCACAGAGCGGTGAGGAGCCCTCTTGGATGAGAAATTCTCCAATAGATGTTTTGAACAAACTCTTTTTGGAAATTTCAAATTGTTGATCCAGATTTGCCGCGCAAGGAATTTGTGATCGCATCTGTATGTTGCAGGAATGTTTTGGATAACCTCCAGCATCAAAATGCACATTTCACGATTAAAACTTAAGTCATACGGTTTTGTCAAATGGACAGCCGTGGTCTTCCCAAGGATTACTAACGTTTTCTTGGTGAGGAAAAATCTTTCAGACTCAAACTTCTGCAGGACACCTGGAGAACCCGCGTCCCAGGACCCCTTTTCAAAATCGAGCAGTCTCATCGGACGTGGAAAACCCTCGTCATGAGACCCCTTTTCAAAAAATTCAATCAGTCTCATCGGACGTGGAGAACCCTCGTCATGAGACCCCTTTTCAAAACTAAACCAAGGTAGAAACCGCCTGAAGGGTCAAAACAAAGGTAGAAACCGCCTGAAGGGTCAACATGACGGTAGATACCGCCTGAAGGGTCAACACAAGGTAGAAACCGCCTAAAGGGTCAACATGAAGGTAGATACCGCATGAAGGGTCAAACTCAGGTAGAAACCGCCTGAAGGGTCAAATCAATGGTAGATACCGCCTGAAGGGTCGAATATGGTAGAAACCGCCATAAGGGTCAACTCATTGATAAATATCGCCATAAGCATCAACACAATGGTCTAATCCACCATACGGATCAAAATTCTTGGCAAATCCCAAAGCGTGGGATGCGCCTTCCTTAGGTTCCTACCAGTTAGGAATCCCATAATGGTATGACCTACCATACAGGTCAGAGCTTAATCTCCCTAGGATATTCTGAATGACGAGTCCTAGGCATCTTCTTGAGAGTCGTCGCAACCGGCAGCATCCGACAGGTGAGCGTCAGGTAAGCCATTCTCACTCCGGCCCATGTTCAAGTTGTTAGAGCAAACCAGGGAATTAATTTGAGCTTTTATCAAAAGGCTTAAGGATCCAACGTCATAGCATTTCTTTGCACCAGTCAAGTCGATCGAGATTCAGGTGTCATTTTATCTTTGAAAGCAACCTCTGACGAGCTCACTCTCAAAGAGGGGCAGCTGTTGACACCTGATTTTTAATTCCTTTTTACTTTAATTTTTATTTTTAAAAATTAATTAAAAATTGTAAAAAAAATCATAAAATCACAAAATCAACTTTGGAAGCCTTGGCCAAGCTAAAGGAACCATTTTGACCAAAAAAAATAATAATAATAATTTTCATATTTTTTTATTTTTATTTTTTTTTTATTTTTGAAAAATACAAAAATAATAATAAAAAAATAACAAAAATAATAACAAAAGAGGATAGTGATCCGACAAAAATCGATGCCTAGTTGCTTCCTTTTGTCTGCATGAGCATTTCATTATGCATAAAATAAGAGCGTAAAGGGATGGGGGAAAATACTTAATATGCAGTCAAAGTCCAAGAAGAAGAATATGGCAAACAAGCCATCGTGGGGGATTAAAAAAATGGCCACAAGAGGGAGAGCTCTCGGATGCTTTCTTCGCAGGATCTTCATCCAAGGAAGCCAAAAAAAAGAATAATAAAAAGAGAGAGCAGGGAGCGAAATAGGGGGAGGTGAGAGAGAAAGTGGGAACCAGACGTTCCCCGAGCTTCGGGGGTACCCGAAGCATCGTCGTCGAGTGCCCCAAGCCGCCGGCGACCTCCAGTCAAGCGATAGTCTGGCGTCGGGACAACAACCAGTAGCGTCGGGAACACGGAGAGTCCAAAACGATCAGTGAACCTTGCCAACTCAGCGAAGAACCGAAGGTTGCAGCGGCGGAATCAAAGCCTTAGCTCCTAGAACGACACTCAACGAAACTCGTCGGGACCGCAAACGACCTCAAGTGGGCTGAGGAGCCTTGGATCATTGTACGCCGGAACCAAATAGCGGCTGAGAGTGGCTGGTCAGGAGCCCCGAGCGACCGAACAGCGATAGTCCGGCGTCGGGACAACAACCAGAGGCGTCGAGGAGCTAGAGGGTGGCCTGGACAGGGACCGGACGGCTCGAAACGGGCAGGAGCAGGAACGAGTTGGTCGGGAAGGCGTCAGAGCAGTGGTGTCGCGGCTGAGGTTGGTTCCGAGAGGTGCTGGGAGGCTCGGGTCAGGACCGAACAGGGCTGGCAGGCGTCGGTCGGGCGCCGGGAGAGTTGTCCCGCGGCTAAACAGGAGCTGCGACTCACGAAACGACATCCATGTGGAGTCGACAGGGTTATAGATGATGTCGGATGAGCTGAGGAAGTACGGTTCAGGATAGTGCGAAAGCTGGAGGGGAGCAAGGCAAGCGGCACAAGGGTCCAAGGAAGCTTCATCGATGCCCAAGAGTTCAAAAAACCACCGTTGGAACCTCTGTCGTCGTCGGTCTCATACTTACAGCTTAGTTCGAGTGGTCCTTCGCGTCGTTGTCGCTCGTAGAACCTCGATCTATTGGCAGAGAAGCTCCCGTTCAGACCTAAGCTCACTGGAGTATGTGGGGATGCCGTCCTTCTGTTGTCGAGCGGCGCCTCGTTGGTGGCCGTGACTGGCCGACGGCGAGATGAGAAGCGGTGTAAGCTGTCGGCGGTGGTGAGCTGATCTCGGCGTTGCGATGAGCAGGTTTGGATCGCAGGACACAGGTCCCCAGCGGCGGCGAGTTCGGTCTGGTTTTCATGCAGGAGACAGACGTGAAGATGATGAATAGTAGGTGAGATCTATTCTCATGATTGGGCTTGGTCATTTAGTTTATTCTGGGTTGTGCAGTTTATCTTGAGCTGGGCCGTTGTTAATGTCGGCGGGAGAAGAATGGGCCTAGGCTCCTTGCTCAGGCCGGGCCCGGTTCGGGCCTTCCCTCTCGGATTGGATCAGGCCCGACAGCCTGATCCGGATCCGGATCCGAAAGCCCGATCTGGACCCGGCTTTATTTATTTAAATAAAAATAAAATAAAAAAAATAATAAAAAATAATAATAATAAAAAATCAAGAAATTCAAAAAAAAAAATTCAAAAAAATTCAAAAAAAATTCCCAAAAATGGGAAATGGCTACAATCAACTGGCCATGGAATATTTTGGGTAATTCGGTATCCAAGTCTTCCAAAAGTTGACGATTTTGCCCTTCGGGCTAATCGTCCCCCAAATCTCCCCATTTTACCCCTGGTCCCAAATCGTTTCCCATCTAAGCCCTTATGGCTGTACTAGGAAACCGTTGATTTGAATTGATGTGCATTAGTGTGATTTATTTATGTATTTGATTGCGCTTTCATTTAAATGGATTGTGATTGATAGGAATAGTCTTCCAATCTGCATGAAACCCGAGCCATACCTGTCTCACCTAAAATTACGCCTGCATGAACTCTTAGCTAGGAAAATCACTTGCGTTAGGTACCGAAAGGGCGTTGGTAATGACACCGACGTAACCAAGTCCCCGAACCCAAAATCTCTGGTTCCGCAGAACTGATCGATCTCTCCCAATCGGTCAGTAAGGTTTCCGGTCTACCCTCCAAGAAAGACCGGTGGCGACTCCAAATGCATGCACAATTTGCACATGCCACCACGACCACACTGAAGGTCGAAAGCGATCGACTCTTATCGTCGAAGAATACTCCCGCCGCGATTTGGTATGGGCCTGGGAGGGCCCGCGCCGATCCAAGACCCGCGATCGGCAATCCATTAGCCGCGTCCGCTTCCGGACGGGTCGCGACACATACGTATACATCCAAACTACCAAATTAGCCTGAATTGAGGCCGCCAATGGATTGGGCATGATGAAAATTATGGGGTAGATGTGTTGAATTTTAATGGATATGCCCGTGTGAAATTCAAGATCCATGAAACCGGGGACTAGTTGAAAGAAAAATATGCAATTAAGCCTTTTTGGTTAAAATTGATCAAATTGGAGGGCAAACTGACCCAATTGCACTTCAAGACTTTAGAATCCAATGTCATAGCTTATAAAAAGTGAGAATTGAAAATTAAAAGACTCGAAAAGGATTTTTTTGGGTTCGGTTTGGGTTTATGTTTGTTAAGGAACATGTTGACCCTAGCCGAATTTTTGAGATTTAAAGTAATACACTTGAAGAGGAAATTAAAACAAAATTATCGAATATTTTTGGGTATTTTTCTGACCACGAATGGTATTTTTCTGATTTTTTGGGTATTTTTATAATTAAATAAATTCGAAATATATTAAAAAATACCAAAAATATTTTTTATTCAAAATTGGTTCCTGAGGCTAGGCTAAGGCTTCCAAAGTTGATTTTGTGATTTTATGACCTTTTTTGATATTTTTAATTTATTTTAAAAATAAAAATCACAATGATAGATGGTCAAAAATCAGGTGTCAACAGCTGCCCCTCTTTGAGAGTGAGCTCGTCAGAGGTTGCTTTCAAAGACAAAATGAAACCTGAATTTTAACTGACTCGACTGGGGAAAAGAAATGCTATGACAACGGACCCTTAAGTCTTTTGATGAATGCTCAAGTTAATCACCGGTTTACTCTTGCAATTCGAACATGGGCCGGAGTGAGAGAGGCTTACCTGAAGCTCACCTGTCAGATGCTGCCGGTTGCGACGACTTTCAAGAAGATACCTAGGACTCGTTCAGAATATCCTAGGGAGATTAAGCTCTGACCTGTATGGTAGGTCATACCATCATGGGATTCCTAACTGGTAGGAACCTGAGAAGGGCGCATCCCACGCCAGGGGATTTGCCAAGGATTTTGATCCGTATGGTGGATCGGACCTTTGCGTTGATCCTTACGGCGGTATTTACCAATGAGTTGACCCTTGTGGCGGTTTCTACCATATTTGACCCTTTAGGCGGTATCTACCTTCAAGTTTAGTTTGACCCTTATGGCGGTTTCTACCTGGATTTGACCCTTCAGGCGGTTTCTACCTTTGGTTTGACCCTTCAGGCGGTTTCTACCATTGGTTTGACCCTTCAGGCGGTTTCTACCTTGAATTGACCCTTTAGGCGGTTTCTACCTTTGGTTTGACCCTTGAGGCAGTTTCTACCTTGAATTGACCCTTTAGGCGGTTTCTACCTTTGGTTTGACCCTTTAGGCGGTTTCTACCATTGATTTGACCCTTTAGGCGGTTTCTACCTTGAATTGACCCTTTAGGCGGTTTCTACCTTTGATTTGACCATTTAGGCAGTTTCTACCTTTGGTTTGACCCTTTAGGCGGTTTCTACCTTTGTGTTGACCCTTTAGGCGGTTTCTACCATTGTGTTGACCCTTTAGGCGGTTTCTACCTTTGATTTGACCCTTTAGGCGGTTTCTACCATTGTGTTGACCCTTTAGGCTGTTTCTACCTTTGGTTTGACCCTTTAGGCGGTTTCTACCATTGATTTGACCCTTTAGGCGGTTTCTACCTTTGATTTGCTTTGAAAAGGGGTCTCATGACGAGGGTTCTCCACGTCCGATGAGACTGCCTGATTTTTGAAAAGGGGTCCTGGGACGAGGGTTCCCCACGTCATGCTAGGACCGCTTGATTTTTGAAAAGGGGTCTTATGGCGAGGGTTCTCCACGTCCGATGAGACTGCCTGATTTTTGAAAAGGGGTCCTGGGACGAGGGTTCTCCACGTCTGCTGGGACTGCTTGATTTTTGAAAAGGGGTCTCATGACGAGGGTTCTCCACGTCTGCTGGGACAATTTGCCGACCCTTTTTTTTTATTCACCTTCGTAGCTTCTGATCTGCTATACCAGGGGTTTCACTTCCCCATTCGTAGCTTCTGATCCGCTATACCAGGGTTTTCATTTCTTCCTTCGTGGCTTCTGACTCACCATACCAGGTTTTCATTTCTCCCTTCGTGGCTTCTGACTCACCATACCAGGGGTTTCTTTTCTTTCCTTCGTGGCTTCTGACTCACCATACTAGGTTTTCATTTCTTCCTTCGTGGCTTCTGACTCACCATACCAGGTTTTCTTTCTTTGAAAAGGGGTCCCAGGACGAGGGTTCTCCACGTCATGCTAGGACTGCCTGATTTTTGAAAAGGGGTCTTGGGACGAGGGTTCTCCACGTCATGCTAGGACCGCTTGATTTTTGAAAAGGGGTCTCATGACGAGGGTTCTCCACGTCCGATGAGACTGCCTGATTTTTGAAAAGGGGTCCTAGGACGAGGGTTCTCCACGTCATGCTAGGACTGCCTGATTTTTGAAAAGGGGTCCTGGGACGAGGGTTCTCCACGTCATGCTAGGACCGCTTGATTTTTGAAAAGGGGTCTTGGGACGAGGGTTCTACACGTCCGCTGGGACTGTTTGATATTTTGAAAAGAGGTCCTAAGACGAGGGTTCTCCACGTCAAGCTAGGACTACTTGATCTTGAAAAAAGGTCCCTGAACGAGGGTTCTCCACGTCTGCTGGGACAGTTTGCCGACTTCTTTTGAAAAAAGGGTTCTATCCTCATCCCTTTTTTTGAAAGATCCCGAAATTTGTCGGGAATTCAGTTTTGAAGCAGTGAAAGATTTTATCTTGACAAAGCTTCACTTGGGTCTGTTGAGGCGACATTCTGGGAGCTGGGTTCTCCAGGTATCCTGTAGAAGTTTGAGCCTGAAAGATTTTTCTTCACCAAGAAAACGTTAGTAATCTTTGGGAAGACCACGACTGTCCATTTGACAAAAACCGTAGGACTTAAGTTTTAATTGTGAAATGTGCATTTTGATGCTGGAGGTTATCCAAAGCATTCTTGCAACATGTAAATGTGATCACAAATTCCTTGCATGGAAAATCTGGATCAACAGTTTGAAAATTCCAAAAAAAGTTTGTTCAAAACATCAATTGGAATATTTCTTGACAAGGAGGTCTTCTCACCTGTTTTGAGATAGTGGTTTTTTTTTATAGGGGATGCACTCAATTCCCAACTAACCTATGTCTAGGTTTCAGGCTCATTCGCAGCGCATACATTTTGATCGGTCGGGAGGTCTTCCACGGGACCGTAATGTTGGGCTTGGTTATTGGTTTTCAAGGGGGACCCGCTTTGGAGTCGAGGCCATTGAATGAAAGTCTTCACCATCTGCTCCGGGTTTACAAGTCAAGAACCCTGCAAAATGAGAAAGAAATAGTCTTGCTCGTACTTCTTCGAGCTAAGCTATATGTTAACCCAAGTGTCTTAGTCAGAGAAGACTGTTTCAGGGTTGTAACATTGGTAGGATTGGGGACCGAAAAAAGGCTCGTTTTTGGCCCAGAATTCATGGCGGGTTTGACATTGGTGATCATTGCTGATTTGCCACCTGTCCTTTCCTTTATGCATCTTTAGTTTTTGAGGTGCGCAACCGACTTTGATGTGTGCACCAGCTCTTTAGAAAGAGTCTCTTGTTGCATTCAGAGACCGACTCTCTCCATGTCTTTATTCTGTGCTTGGCAGCATTTGGGGAGCAGCCCTTTTTTGATTTGGCTCCTTCAGGGATTTCCTCTTTTCCCATCCGGGCTTCATTGTGGATCAATCAAACAACTTACACGAGCATCGGCCTTGCTTTTACCAGGCACTTTGCTTTTTCTTGATGCTAGGGATTATTATTATTATTTTTTTGAAATCCCGGTTCTTCTCATCCTCGATGGGATCATGTCAGACATATGTCTGAAAGTCTAAACATGCTTTAAATATCAGCCCGGGAATCCTCTTCGCAATCCCTGAGTCTTGAACTCTTCCATTTTTGAAGTGGTGCTGCTTCCGTCTTGGAATGATCACCAATGGGTTCATGAAACGAATTTGCAGGCTCAACTTGGCTGTGCAAAGGATATGGTGTGTGGGATAGAGAAATAAATGCTTCTCGTCATCCTATGGCATTTGGATTACCATATAAACAACACACAAAGATTAATGTTAGTCCGAGCAAGAAAATTTCTAACCATTTTCTCCCGATGCCGCTGGACTTGCTCCCTTTTTGCCCCGATGTGAGGTGGTTCTTGACCGGGTTGAGAATGAAAATCGCCGTTCAAATGGGTTGTCAATGGTCACCTGTAGTGTTTGGGGATATGAAACGAATGCCTCCGTCGTCCCAATCCATGTAATTGCTGCAAATAATCCCTACTTCCGTAGGTCCAGATTTTGCTACCTGATCCGCTCCACTTCTCTCTCAAGTGTGTATAGAACGTGTTTGGATTAGGCTTTGCCTCTCGTCTTTTGAGAAAACGTCCTTTTGAAAGTTTTGAATAACTTTTGCTTGGAAAAAATCTCTTTCATCTTCTCCAAAAATTTTACCCGTCAAGGGGATTTTATGCTATCCACCATGGCTGGAGGTCCCCTTGGTCATGTGCTCCGACAAGTATGCAAGGGTTGTAAAAATCCTGCTTCGCCTTGTTGGCGAACCCCTGTCAAGGACGAGAGTTAGGTGTCAGTTTGTATTCCAAAATTCAAGATAGATTGGAACGATACCGCCTTATTCTGTTTTGTGTTTCCGTTTGAACATAAACGTGCGGCTTGCAGAAGTTGGCCATCTATCTTGTGGCCATGATTCCTCCATCTGGTTGGCAATGAATCCTTCTCAAGGATTTGCACTGGAGGAGATCCATTCATGCTCTTGGACGCATTGTACGTCCTTTTCCAGGGTTTCGTTTCCTAGCAACCTGTCTCCTGCAACTGATATTTCTTTTCGCCCCATACGTCGGCGAGCTGTTTTCTTTCATGGCTTTTTAGCGCCAATGACTTCCTGTTAAATGAAGAAAAACTCATGTTAAATGTGAGATCTTTGGAGATCAAATTGGAACGATACAAAATTACCGTTACCCAGGTTGGTATCCCAGGGTTCAATTCTGATGCGAACGACTCTGCAATAGCGTCCATTGACTTTGCCGGAGAAGACACATCTTTCTTTGTCCAGTGTATAAATGATTCACTCGCCCTAGTTATGCGTGATTTGTCATAGCTAGGCGACGCTTGCCCCGGCTAACTTCATTTTCGTATTTTGTCGCAATCCTTATCCTCTTCGGGAATGTCTTCTCTCATGGGATTCATGATGACGTTTTACTGACGTATTCCTCTCTTTGGTCGATTGTTGACGCGCCACATTTGGTGAGGGGTACTTCAGTATCGTATACTGATGTGGACGACGAATGTTGCTTCCTCTCGTCTGCACTTGTGGGTGTTGTTCCTGAAATGATCCTTAATCACGTCAACAACTGCTTTGCCCCAATTGGGCGGTATTCGTCTTGGCAACATGCCTTAGAACTTCCCGTGTTTGTTGGCGATTTTCAATCCAATCTGAAGACGCCCATGCACTTGTACATGAAGAGACAGGCGTCGGACTTCATTTGGAATTTTAGGAAAGAGATACTCCCTTAGAGGTTTCGTCTTTCCAAAGTTTGAAGGAAGTGTGCTTTTTAAATATTTGGCCCCAGTGAGGCTTGTCTTGATGTTTGTCATCTCTAGGTTTGATAACCCTGGTCCGATGCACTCTCCTGGGGGTTCACGAGAATTTTTCCCCGGCTTGGCTTCTCGAAGAAAGTGGGGGAACTTGCCTCTATAAATTTTTGTCGATTCTGGTCATCTGTCTCAATTGCCAGAGTCTTTGATTATTTTCTTCTGTCTTTAGGCAGCTTGATATTCTTGGGATTTTGTCATGTGGCGGTTCGGTGATTCTCTCGATTACAGTCGCCATTTGAGGTATTTGATGTTCGCCTGTTGAAAAGAAAAGACCTCATGAGTAAATGACATGTATAATTGACTATTAGAGTCGATACAATTTACCCTTGAAAATTGTCCTATGGGAACCGACATTTCTCCCTTTGGGTTCTCTGTATGCAGGATATGTGCATGATATGCATGATGCATGTTATGTATGCTAGCAACGAAAAATGAGTTCGTGCTTTTCACTCTATTCAGAGAAAGCATTTTTATCAGATGTGTCAATCTGCAAAACTTGAATTTTTCTTTTTAAGTGTTCTTTTCACAAAGATTTCTAAATGATGAGAAGTTTCTTTAGATTTTCTCAAAGGTTTTGTTCCCAAATTGAGTCATTAGAATGCTCTCGAAAATATTTAACTAGAGTGCATGTCTGAGATGCCATGAAAAGGATACTCATTGTTTGGTCATTTGAAGGCACTGCATCTTGGGTCCTCAGCTTTTGATCATCACCTGAGAGGAAATGAAAGGAAACATTATTCTCACATCAAGAAAATAATCATTTTGGAACGATACGTCCTTTTACCCGAATGAATGGCCCCGCATCGCTCTCTTCCTCATCTAGAAGGGCTTAGTGCGTTTCGTCTTTGGTGGATTACTCCACTTCATCATGCTTCGTGGGTGATAGCTATTGCTTCGAAAACTTTCCCTGCACATCCCTATGGTGAATTCGGCATATCCGACATTTGGTACCCTTTTCGGGTAGAGGAGCGATTTGCCACCAGCCACTGAGTGATTCGCCTGGGCCGGCTGATTTAGTTGCAGGCAGTTTGATCATGCCGTGTTGGTGTATTCAATCTTCCGAAGATCTCAGCATTTGATGTTCTGCAACGTTTGACACTTCTTGGTCTCATCCATGCATTCCAAATTCTTCATGCATATTTTGCTTTGTCGTCATTTCATGACATCCCTCGATCATTCTGTTGTTTGACATCAGCAAGCACGGTTTTACTTGTGGCTGAGTACTTCAACATCCTGGAGTGTTACTTCACAAGCAACAATTTTCTTCATTGTGTCTTGTCGCATTCACCTTACGGTTTAACAATCTTTTATTCCACCTGTACGATGAAATGAATGAGTGACTCGATTGCTGCATAAGGAGCTTTAATTGAAACGACTACGGATTTACTATCCCAGCCCTGGTCACTTCTAGCATCCAAGATGCTGGAAATTTTTCAATGGGCCCGTTCATTCTCGTCATCACAGTTTCACCATCGTTCCATGATCATCTTTCACGTGATCGGATGAGGACATTTTCGACAAATGTATGCCATGTAAAACATGTCCCTCGTGTCTATCCATAAATGGATTTTCCTTCTCTACTTGTTTTTCACCTAAGAGGAAAAGATAGGAAATATTATGCCGTTATCTGATTGAAAATCAATTAGGAACGACACGTCTTTACACTTGACCCTGCTGCCCCGGTTAGGTGGCGTTTGCCCTAGTTAAGTGGGATTTGCCCTAGTTGACTGCTTTGATCCACTTCATAATTTTTACGATTCTCTTTTCAATTTGGGGATATCTGCTGTTTGGAGTTTCCCGTTCCTTTTCATCTTGGTGGGCATTGCCCCAGTATGCTGTCTTGGTGAGAAGTCGACTTCTTTGTCTGACTTCAAATATCCATCCTAGTGGCTCGAGTTGTCAGCCAGTTTCAATCTTCTTGAAGCACCACTCCTAAGGATCAATAAAACACAATCAACAAATTTTTAAATTTAAAGAGATTAGATTACAGCTAACTCTCTTCCGCATGTGGCTCCTTTGATTGCATGCCGTTCCACGTCTTGAAAGATGGCAAGATGCCCTCATCAGTTGACTATTTTTCTTGAGGATTCCCTGGTCTTCCCTCATCAGTTGACTCTCTAGGGTGGTCCAGTGCTTTTAACTTGTGACTGATTCTTCACACAAGTCTTTGGATTTTGATTTTGGAAATTGCCTAAAGAGATGCCCCAAGTCGGGTCTTCGGGGGACGACGCTTGATGTCTTCGGACTGGCTATTTCAGGTCTTCGTTTTCATTAGATACCCTTTTGATAATGTCCGGCAGGTGTCTCGGATTTGCTGTTATCGCGTGTCCTTTAACTATCGGTATGGTTACTGGATCATTCCTTGGACAGCTCGAAGAGGGTAAACTCCGTTTGAATGTCCCGACAGTCCGATGGCGGATAACGCGTCGCTCATATTTGAATACGTCCGGGATGTGGGACTGACTTGGAGAGATCATCTCTTCAATCCGTACTCTAAAATGGAATTTAGACTCAACCATCGGACTCGATGAATGCAGCATGTTGTGCGAAATAAAAGGCTGCAAGTGAATTTAAATAGAAAAGGCAGGATCTTACCATGAGAGGTACCCAATGATTTTTTGGTTTTAGGTATACCAACCATCCATATACATGCGCATGAGACAAGTGAGGCTTGACTCTAAAAATCAAAAGGGTTTGGAACCTAAGGCCAAGGCTCCCATCTCGAGTTCTAGAAAGAGCAGATTCCATTGCACAACTATCGTTGCATTGGGGCTTGATCCATAGTTCAAAATGAGCGGAATTGAAAAGTGGATTACCCCGTGTTTTTCCTCACGGAGATTCCAATTTCAATCCCTTCTATTGTTTTCCTATAGGCGGCGCCCGGGGTTTTAGGCGCGGTTGTGTGTGTCCATGTGTCGTGATCATCACAATGTAAGTCATGCACAACAGTTTATCAATCAGCGCTCCAAATCATCAACACAGCATACATTCCTACGCCAACCTGCATAAGACAATGTTAATCACAGACTACCCCCCTTATCACTCCAATCTGCAAAAACAAATAACACCTATCATGAGCGGACTTACCTCACCTTCAAGAGCGCCTGCAGGGTTAGAAATATCACTCAGCGTTTTACGGTCTAAGTCCACTTGGGGTCTAGAACCATAGGTTCTAAAACACCGTCCCCAGCGGAGTCGCCAGCTGTCGCGACCCGTCCGAAAGAGGACGCGGCTAATGGATTACCGATCGCGGGCCTTCCCCCGCACAAGGGTGCGGATCGCGGGCTTTGGATCGGCACGGGCCCTCCCAAGCCCACACCAAATCGCGGCGGAAGTATTTTTTGGGGGATTCGGCGATAAGAGCCGATCGATTTCGACCTTAGTGTGGTCGTGGTGGCATGTGCAACTTGTGCATGCATTTGGAGTCGCCACCGGTCTTTCTTGGAGGGTAGACCGGAAACCTTATTGACCGATTGGGAGAGATCGATCAATTCTGCGGAACCAGAGATTTTGGGTTCGGGGACTTGGTTACGTTGATGTCATTACCAACGCCCTTTCGGTACCTAACGCGAGTGATTTTCCCTAACTAGGATTTCATGCAGGCGCAAGTTTGGGTGAGTTAGGTCTGACTTTGCACATTAACCAGTTTAACATGCTTACGTAATCATAATAAATAAATAGATGTCAATCACATAAACATCTATCCTACGTGGTGATCATGGAATTATGATTTAATGGGTCTCGAGCCAATGAGACCACATTTAATCATTTTAATATTTTAATAACGGAGAGCCGCTCTTCGCTTCTTCTTGGTTTCTTGAACTCTTCAAGAATTGGGCCCCAAAGAGCTCGCCGACTTAAAAGGCTTCCCCACGTAATCCTCGTAGCATTTACATCAACAATTGACTATGCTAAAAATAAAGATTACATGAAAAATAAAAGGAGTACGCAGCCTCCATTTAATAATTATAACCCCAAATATATAAATAATCATCATACATTCATATATACATCAATCACATCGATTAGGGATTTTTCCATGATCACCACCCTTCCACGTAAGTAATAAATTCACAATTTAAAACTTAGGAAGGCACAATAAAAATTCCAAGTTGAATCATATTCAGAATTTTTACGTAAAATAAGATAGCCATAAATTTTCGATTCAAAATTGATTTAGTCTCAATTTTTGCTACGTTGATTAATTTATCATATAAAACAATCAACCTCCATTAGCCATGTAAGACGAACAATTCGTTAATACATATTAGCCATAGTATTGCAAAAATTGTAAAAATCAATTAAATGCACGAAAACACCTAAGGATTGGCTCTGATACCACTGTTGGGATCCACGTAACACGTAGCGGAAATAAATAACAACCCATACATGTATCTCCAAAGGCGTACTTCGTGCATTTCAATTGAAAAAAATCACAAAGCCTCAAAAGGAGTAAATAGATTACCTCTCGTAGCGTGCTTGAACGGAGGTGTCGGTTCGATGTTCTTCGATCTCAGCCTCCACAAGTGTTAGGCATCTAGTTCAGACGCACCACCAATTGACGAACGGGGAGACGACTAATAACTCCACAACAATTGTGCTAGCAATATGCGGAATCAATATTCCGAACTTAGTATATTTTGCTCACTCAAGATTATGAGAATATAGAGAGTGTTTGTGTTCTTCTCTCTAAGCTTTCAAAAATTTGCACACTCTACAAAATGTCTCCCCCCTCTTCCAACCTCAAAACTCTTGTCATCCTTTTATAGCCAAAAACACCTTCTAATAAATTGAATTATAAAATAGCACTAACAATAGCACTCACAATTTATGATACAAAAATGCTATTTAAAAATAGCACTAACAATTATAAATGCTATCTAAAAATAACACTCACAATTCATAATACAAAAATGCTATTTAAAAATAACACTAACAATAGCACTCACAATTTATGATACAAAAATGCTATTTAAAAATAGCACTAACAATTATAAATGCTATCTAAAAATAACACTCACAATTTATAATACAAAAATGCTATTTAAAAATAACACTAACAATAGCACTCACAATTTATGATACAAAAATGCTATTTAAAAATAGCACTAACAATTATAAATGCTATCTAAAAATAACACTCACAATTTATAATACAAAAATGCTATTTAAATATAACACTAACAATAGCACTCACAATTTATGATACAAAAATGCTATTTAAAATTAGCACTAACAATTATAAATGCTATCTAAAAATAACACTCACAATTTATAATACAAAAATGCTATTTAAAAATAACACTAACAATAGCACTCACAATTTATAATACAAAAATGCTATTTAAAAATAGCACTAACAATTATAAATGCTATCTAAAAATAACACTCACAATTTATAATACAAAAATACTATTTAAAAATAGCACTAACAAAGGTGTTAAAAATAATAACCATTATTATTATTACAAGAATTAAAGAGGTTACCAAATAGTATAAATACGCATAACATATAAATATGCATAACGTATAAATACGTAGAGCATACGTATACATCCAAACTACCAAATTAGCCTGAATTGAGGCCGCCAATGGATTGGGCATGATGAAAATTATGGGGTAGATGTGTTGAATTTTAATGGATATGCCCGTGTGAAATTCAAGATCCGTGAAACCGGGGACTAGTTGAAAGAAAAATATGCAATTAAGCCTTTTTGGTTAAAATTGATCAAATTGGAGGGCAAACTGACCCAATTGCACTTCAAGACTTTAGAATCCAATGTCATAGCTTATAAAAAGTGAGAATTGAAAATTAAAAGACTCGAAAAGGATTTTTTTGGGTTCGGTTTGGGTTTATGTTTGTTAAGAAACATGTTGACCCTAGCCGACTTTTTGAGATTTAAAGTAATACACTTGAAGAGGAAATTAAAACAAAATTATCGAATATTTTTGGGTATTTTTCTGACCACGAATGGTATTTTTCTGATTTTTTGGGTATTTTTATAATTAAATAAATTCGAAATATATTAAAAAATACCAAAAATATTTTTTATTCAAAATTGGTTCCTGAGGCTAGGCTAAGGCTTCCAAAGTTGATTTTGTGATTTTATGACCTTTTTTGATATTTTTAATTTATTTTAAAAATAAAAATCACAATGATAGATGGTCAAAAATCAGGTGTCAACAAGTAACACTTGGTGGCGAAGGAACCATCTAGGACAAATTCTGTTAAGTATCATGGCTTTGACGAGAGCCAAACCTGTGTCTACCATATGGGCGAAAGGTGACATAATAGGGATAACTGCTATATCCTTAAGCTGAAGGTACAAGCTCTGATTGACAGTCATATTCTGAAATTTGACAACGTTGCTCCAAATGTGCAAGAAAATCCGCTCCCTAATCATCAAACAATTGGGGCAATATTCACCGAAGAGGAGGAGGGCCACCTCAAGCTGAAAGTGGACATGTCTAAACTGACCGACCTTCTGGTCACCGCTTCGTCATACCCAAAAGGAGGGGAGATCCCCGCTGACGTAAAGAAGCTATGTATCACCAAGATGATGAGCTTGGGGATAATATCCGATATTATCGATGAAGGATTCGAGGGAGTCGAAGCTTCTCTATCTTTGGAAGAAAGCCACTTCGTGATCAAAACTAAGCAGGGTAGCACGTGGGACATCCCGCACAAGAATCTGGTAGGTAGTTTTGGGCCGATCATTGAGCCAGAAGAAGAATTCGAAGAGGATGAACTGGAAGCCAAGAGGCGAAGTCTGGCAGATCGTAGATTCATGGCTAACGCGCTAGAAATGGGTGAAATTGTAGACAACCTGAGTCAGGATTCTGGAGGATACAACTTTAAAGTGAAGTATTCTGCTCCTCCTAGCTTCTATCAGAGAATGGAGGATATTATACTAGATGAATGGGGAGGCATGGATGATCCCGTTCGACCGGAAAAGTCTTTTTCGAAAGAGCCTTAGTCATCACTTGACCAGATGAGGGTTACTAAGCTTGGCACAAAGCAGTATGCCGAAACAAAGAGATCAAAGGATCGACAGCAGGGTTCAGCTGAATTATTCAAAGGAAAAAGAGAATACCCGAGATCCGCGACATCATCAGTATTAGGTGACGACGACCGACATTATCGACTGAGAGACGAAATCTTTTCAAAGGACTTTGACAACACTGTGTCAATGATCGAAGCTGCTACGACTGTGGTAATTAAATTGGAGGATCTTGATGTCTTGAATGAGGTAGAAGATTACTTAGTCAAGCCTGTCGTGATTCGATTGCCGGAAGAGGAAGAAGACGGCACAGCTGAACTTGAACCATCTTGTCCGAAGACAATAACCATACAAGTCCCTCCGATAGAAGAGTACGATCCTAAGGCAGTTCATTGGGACTATGGGATGGAGGAAGTGGATGTAGTAATGAGATCTGGATGATTTTACACCCCTAAGGAAACAGGCCGAGGCCGAGGCAAGAGCCAAGGACGCCATGGAAGCCAGAACAACCCGAAAGATTCATTCATTCGTTCTCCAGCTTGGAAAGGCAGGTCTCAGATGTTCAATAGTCCTTTGAACGCCTACTTCAGCAAGAACTCTTGGTGGTTGTCAGAAGACGATATAACTCCAGCAACAGAACCGGATCTGGCGAACCATTTCCTCGAAGACAACTTTGTGAATGCCATCATAGAGTGTCTGAGTGATGAAGCCACTACTTCTGAGCATGTCATCTCAAACATACATACCAGGTTATTATGTGATTCGGATCTCCACATTGACTGTTCCTATAGCATTGAGGAAGAGGAAGATGAAGGTTATGCATCTATCCGAAGAGAAAGGAGTGCCTTCGAGGAATCAATGCCTCTTACTTCAGAAGAACTAGTTGTTATTAACTTGGGAGACACTATGAATATCAAAGAAATCAAGATCGATGTGCATTTATCCAGAGATGAAATACTCGGGTTCACAGAATTACTGAGAGAGTCGCTAAGATGTCATGCGATAAATTCCAAAGATGTCAAGCTACCAAGAGGTAGATGAAAGTGATCAAAGATTCAGATGGTTGAAATAAATAACCAGAACCAGCAAAGAAGGTTCATTAGGGCAAACCCCTCCTTTCCTGTCAAGAGACCAAGATGGGGACAAGATTCCCATGTGCCACCAAGATAACATATTGGAGCAAGTTATCAAGTCCAAAGACGACAAGCATCAAGACATGCCCTACTAGGACAAAGCAACCGAAAGTGACAATTTCCTTGATCAACGGAAATGCAATACCTCAGAGGGAGTATCACGTTCCTTGGTGATTTATGTAAAGTTAAACATGGATGAATACTCATTTCTTCATGTACAGGTACAAAGACCTCTTCAAATAGGATTGGAAATCGGCAAATGATATGAAAAGTACTAAGGCATTTGCCCAAGGTAAACGTCGCCCAACTGGGGCAAATAGATTGTTGATGTTACCAACACCTTCAAGCATGGATGGAGGGATTCGACAAATGTTGTCCATATCAGCATACAATATTGGAATGGACACAATCAAAAGAGAAATGTCGACAATTAACAAAAGAATGGTAGTTGGGTGTCGTATCCAATTTACCTCTTTTTCTTGCATTTGCTAATGCAAAACCATTTCTTTCTGTGACAGAATACGCCGTTAGGACATTATCATGGGTCCAATAAAGAGGAAAACATCACAAGGATGGTCACAAGTGACAAGATACATGAAGCAAACGATTTTTCCTAACATTGGAAGGATGACACCTCAAAGATGAAAAATAAAGTGAAGATCCAAGTAAGAGATATCCCAAATTGGACAGGGGATTGCATGAAAATACAAAAATGAACAGAGCCATTTAGCTGGGGCAAACATTACCTGGCCATGACAAGTCATGCCTGACTAGGGCAAGCAAATCATCTACGCGACTGGATGAAAAAGTGGCATTTCATTCCCAGCAAGATCAATGAACGTGATGGAAGAGTCGTTCACATCAGAGTCAAACTTCAAGATACAAACTTGAGTGAAGGGTAACTTTGTGTCGTTCTAATTTGATCTTTAATGATCTTTCTCCTAATATGAATTTGCCCTAGTTTTAACAGAAAATTATTGGCATTCAAAAGGACTTAGAGGGAAAGAACTCGCCGACTCATATTCAAGGCGAAATGATCTTTGGGGATAACAGCTTCGGAAGTCAAGCATTCAAGAAATGATCTTTGGCTATAAGATCGAGTGAATGGTAAAAAGTATCGCTTCCACACCACATGCTTTAGCATACCTTTTGATAAGAATTCATTTTTTTTCCTTGAATAACGAACTCCGAAGAGTGGCATGGAACACGTTCAAAAGGATGAATGGAGTCATCGAGCAGAATTCGTTGCCTAATCAGATAAAGGGATCGTCGCCGTAGGTCAAAATGGCCGATTTCTGTAACCCGCGCATTGGCGTTCAGATTGGAATGCATGATCAAGGAGACCTAAAATTGTGATGGTCAGGTGCATGTCCTTTCTCTTCAAAAAATGAGAATTTTAAGAAATTTGAAAATACTTAACCATTCTGTGTTGTTAAGTATCATACAGATTTTATCTATGCACTTCTATTAGAGTGCATGATCAAGGGTAAGGTGTATCGTTCTAATTTCCTGAAATTCAAGAGCATACACTGACATATTCCTTTTATATTTTCAGGGATCCTTAGCCACGCTGGGCAGGTAAGTATTCGTTTCCCAATCTCTTAGGTTTTGAAAACTTTCAGATTCCTTATTACTAGAATTTGAAGACTTCTTGGAACCTAGCGTGCATTCGATTCTCATGTCTAGAAAGACACCAAGTTTTCACAGTCACGTCATTGGCATTCATGTTTAAACTTGGAGGTTATATGAACATGATTGAAACATGCATTGTGCATCATGAATCCCCTTGGAGGGTAAGTTTTGGAGAAAACGAAATGAACTTTTCCAACAAGAGTTGTTTAAACTATTCAAAAGAATGTTTCCTCAGACAAGAGGCAAGTCTAATCCAAACACGTCCTATACACACTTGAGAGATCCTATACACACTTGAGAGATGAGTGGAGTGGTAAGGATGGTGAGACTTTGACCTACGGATATAAGGATTATTCGCATTGTTTACATGGATTGGGAAGACGGAGGTGTTCATTTCTCTATCCTAAACACTACAGGTGACCATTGATAACCCTTTGAACGGCGGTTTCATTCTTTACCCCTGTCAAGAACCACCCCACATTGGGGGCCAACTAGAGGTAAGTCCAGCAGTATCAGGAGGTAAATGGTTAGAAGTTCTCTTGCTTAGACTTGCATCAATATTCGTGTGTTGCTTGTCATTTTAACTTCTATGGTAATTCAAGTGCTTTAAGATGACGAAAAGCATTCGTTTCTCTATCCTCTACACTTTTACCCTTTGCACAGCCCAGTTGAGCCTATACGTTCGTTTCATAAACCCGTTGGTGATTGTTGACACCTGATTTTTGACCATATGTTATTGTGATTTTTATTTTTATTTTTATTTTTTTAAAAAAAATAAATTAAAAATATCAAAAAAGGTCGTAAAATCACAAATTCAGCTTTGGAAGCCTTAGCCTAGCCTCAGGAACCAATTTTGAATAAAAAATATTTTTCGTAATTTTTAATAATTTTTTGAATTTATTTAATTATTAAAAATACCCAAAAAATCAGACAAATACCATTCGTGGTCAGAAAAATACACAAAAATATTCAATAATTTTGTTTTAATTTCCTCTTTGAGTGTGTCACTTTAAATCTCTAAAATTCGGCTCGGGTCATTATGTTCCTTAACAAACATAAACCCGAACCGAACCCAAAAAATCATTTTCGGGTCTTTTAATTTTCAATTCTCACTTTTTATAAGTTATGACATTGGATTCTAAAGACTTGCAGTGCAATTAGGTCAATTTGCCCTCCAATTTGATCAATTTTAACCAAAACGGCTTAATTGCATAAAAATCCCTTAATTTAGTCTCCGGTTTCGCAATTTTTGAAATTAAATTTTATACGAGCATACCCATTGAAATTAAACACCTCTACCCTACGTTTTTCATCATGATGAATCCATCGGTGGCCTCAATTTGGAATAATTCGATCATTTAGGCCCTCGATTAAACAAAAATCATTTTCGGATCCTAAGGGCAATTTGGGGTTTTCACTAAATTTCAATCAATTGATTCATGATAATCCCCATATTTGATAGAAAACATGTCGAGGAGTCCGATTTTGCCATCAATTTCATGAAAAGAGGTCGATTTGGGACCCAATTAGGCGGGGAGAATCGAACCGGGCCGGTTGGGTTAAACCCGCCCGACCCGGTCCGAGCCGGGTCTGCAACTCAGTTGCAGACCCGCGCGGCACAAAACAGAGACAAAAAAAAAAGAGGGGAAAGAAGAAGAAAAGGGGAAAGGAGGGGCCGACCATTGGCATTGGTGGACGAAGGACGTTGGTGGACGTGGAGGCGTTTCGTTTTGGTGGACGGCGGGGATAAAAAAGAAGAGAAAAGAAGGGGCCTGTCGGCCATGGAGGAAAAACAACCAAAAAGAGAGAAAAGGGGAGCTCGGGCCGAGAAAAAAGGGGGGGAACGACACAGAACCAGCATGAGGCCTTCCACCACCTCGCCCGTCATCGTCGAACAGCCGTCGTCGCCCAGAGTCGCCGGAAACAACCTCCAGGAGCCGAGCCTCTTTCTTCCCCTGTTTCGGTCGCCGAAGCTACCCTGCTCGGGTTTTGGCTCTCGCGGTGACTCCCGACCATTACGATCGCTTCAGCCATCACCACGTCGTCCGTCAGGCACTCCCTGACGTTGCTCCATCGCCAAAAGCCATCGTAGATTCACCGGAAGGCCTCAAACAGCCGGAGACAGGAAGGTGCCTTGCTCGGTGCTCTGTTTTTGGCTTAATTCTGTTTCCGCCGGTTCCGCAGCCTCCCGCTCGCGACTCCGTCCACCAGTGGTCACCCTAGGCGTCTCCCGACGTCTTCCAACCGCCGTCACCCGCAGTCCCGTCGACCTCCGCCTCGACCGAGCAGGAATCGTTCCCCTGTTTTGTCGCACTCTGCCTCCGTCGCGAACAGTTTCTGTTCGCCTCTGTCTGCCGCCGTTCCATCGGTGTTCCGGTCGTCACCGGCCGCCAACACCTCCCCCGACTCCACGTCAACCTTCACCAGCCGCCTCCGTCCCTTCCTCAGCCGCTCGCCGCTCGGAGAAGTCAAGGGCAGTCCCGACTAGCTCCCATGTTTGCCCTGTTTTGGCTTGGGCCAAATTCAGTTTGGGCCTACTGAGTTGGGCCATGGCCCATTTCGTCTTGGATCATATCTACAGTAGTTGGGCTGTGTTCTTGGGCATCGAATAAGGCCCGTGGGCCAAGTTGGTTGAGAGTTTGGGCCCGTGGTTCGTGATACCAAGTTCGCGGTCCGTCGGGATTCAAGGTTCACACCGAAGAATTTCTCTAAGATCGTCACCAATCTCGACTAAGGTATTTGGTTGCGACGTGCACGGAGAACGCCGGGGTTTGGTGATTGAAGACCGGAGTCTAATCAGGTATATTTTTGTGTGTTCCACTCGGGTGTCAGAGTTATTTTTCTGCATGTATTTATTTCAGTCTAACGTTTAGCTTATTTGATTGAGTGTTATATATTGTCAAAGGAATATTTTTTTTTTCTTTTCTAAAAAATATAATAATAATAAAATATAAAAAAATCAAGAAATTCAAAAAAAAAATTCCCAAAAATGGGAAATGGCCACAAGCAACTGGCCATGGAGTATTTTGAGTAATTCAGTGTCTAAGCTTTCCAAAAATTGACGATTTTGCCTTTCGGGCTAATCGCCTCCAAATTTTCCCATTTTACCCCTGGTCCGAAATCACATCTTCCCTAAACCCTTATGGCTATATTAGGAAACCATTGACTCGAATTGATGTGCATTGATGTGATTTATTTATGTACTTGATTGCGCTTTCATTTAAATTGATCGTGGTTGATAGGAGTAGTCTTCCAATCTGTGTGAAACCCTGAATCAAGCCTACCTCACCTAAAATTGCGCCTGCATGAATTCTTAGCTAAGAAAATCACTCGCGTTAGGTACCGAAAGGGCGTTGGCAATGACACCAGCGTAACCAAGTTCCCGAACCCAAAATCTCTGGTTCCGCAGAATTGATCGATCTCTCCCAATCGGTTAGTAAGGTTTCCGGTCTACCCTCCAAGAAAGACCGGTGGCGACTCCAAATGCATGCACAATTTGCACATGCCACCACGACCACACTGAAGGTCGAAAGCGATCGACTCTTATCGTCGAATCCTTTAAAATATACTCCCGCCGCGATTTGGTATGGGCCTGGGAGGGCCCGAGCCGATTTAAGGCCTGCGATCCACATTTCAGAGTGGGGGCCGCGATCGGTAATCCATTAGCCGCGTCCGCTTCCGGACGGGTCGCGACAGCTGGCGACTCCGCTGGGGAAGTTGTTCTAGAACACTCGGTTCTGGACCTCAAGTGGACTTAGGCCGTAATTAAAACGTTGATTGATTTTTCTAACCCTGCAGGCGCTCTTGAAGGTGAGGTAAGTCCGCTCACGATAGGTGTTATATGTTTTTGCAGATTGGAGTGATAAGGGGTGTAGTCCGTGATTAACATTGTCTTATGCAGGTTTGGGCGTAGGAATGTTTGTTGTGTGGATGATTTGAAGTGCTGATTGATGAACTGCTGTGCATGAATTGCATTGTGATGATCACAACACGTGGACACACACAACCGCACCTAAAACCCCGGGCGCCGCCTTTAGGAACACAATAGAAGGAATTGAAAATGGAATCTCCGTGAGGAAAAACGCGGGGTAATCCACTTTTCAATTCCGCTCGCTTCGAACTATGGATCGAGTCCCAATGCAACGATAGCTGTGCAATGGAATCAGCCCTTTCTAGAACTCGAAGTGGGAACCTTAACCTTAGGTGTCAAACCCTCTGATTTTTAGAAGTTCACCATCACTTGTCTCATGCGCATGTCTTTGGGCGGTTGGTACACCTAAAACCGCACATAAGTCGACGAGTTTGGTTGGTAAGACTCTCTATCCCTCAGATCTATTACAGTTCATATAAATATAGGCATTTCATTCATTGCATTCTGGTGATTAGATTAAATGCCATTTCAAGGATAGATGTGTGTGTTTTTCCCAAACATCCTTGATAGAAGACGAAAAGGATGATATCCCATGACAAACACCGAGTGAGCAACAAAGGAGCCTACTATGGACATTATTGAGATATCGTCCAATGAAGATGACGAGTTGGGGCAAGTGATCCTGAAGGCACAGATCAAAACTGGGGCATCCTTAAACGTTAGGACCACATTCCTTTATTTCATTTTCCATTACTAGTCCTCTTGTATAGGGTTTATTTTTACTGAGGTTTTCTCTATCTCACCCCTTAGAACGATTGTATTAGGGATCTATTGGTGTATACATTCAGATGGAACTTGGTTGTATTTCTTTTAACGGGTCATTGGAATGTGATAGTGGCATTTTTTCTAATCATCCGAATACTCCCAAGTCAAGTTTATAATTCCTTTAGAGGAAATTAAAATTGGAAGTCTTGCACGACCTTTTGGTCATGTGAGGTAATCCAACCCCAATTTCGCTAGAAGGAACTACACACTTGAATTGGTTCATGCATGTTGTACACCACTGGTAGTTCACGATAATTGATCAAGAATATCAGCGTAGTTTCAAATTTAATGACGAGATAGATGTCCAAACTACTTTCATTCTTAGCGAACGACCTTAATTTGGATGCCATATCTTCAATTGAATTTAAAACGCGTTATTATGTCTTGCACTTTTGAGTAAGTCATTCCTCTCGAAATTAATCAAAAGCGATTATCGTGAATTACGTTCATTTCAATAGTATGCTTTCTTTCGAGGAATATTGATAAAAACTTTTCGCACAAGATTAAAACCCTTGTAAAAGTTCTTGTCCTTATTAATCACAAGCAAGCATAAGATTGAAAGGGGTCTATGCTTTCTTTTTCAAATTATTCCTTCTGATTCTGTCTTTTTATTTGCAGGTGAAAAACAAGTAGTATAGAGAAATCTTTTCTTGGACAAATCTGCAACTATTCTTCCGTCTGATCATGAGCGAGTTATAAAATCAGGACGTATTTGCTCGGCTTATTGCTATTATGGTTCGGCTCACTCAAGTTGAGGATGTTTGGATGCTCGAAGAAATGAACCATACAGAAGTTAAAACACACACACGAGAACTTTCATTTATTTTGCTCAGCGGAGGGTTTTCAGAAGCAGGTCATACAAGTCGGGGTGGAAAAGTAAAGCCAAAGTGAGCCCTAATTAACGACACAAAGGATCCCAACTGACCCTCAATGTTATTAATGCTCTGCTTATACTCCCAACTCCGCATGTCATGGTCGGCAAGCCTGAGGAGAAGACTTCTGCATTCTCCCTTAACTTCGGCGACCTTGGCCTCGTGTTCTTCGGTGACTATTTCCAGGTCCCGAACCAGTCCATTCCCGCGAGCTATGTCCGCGGTTATCTTGTCGAGCCGTTCTTCCTGCCAGTCGCTCTGAAGCCTCAACAGGACATTGCGGCGGTCATGCTCGCCGGTGGTCAGGGATATGGCCAATTGATCCACCAGATTTCTCCTCTCGCGAAGCAACGTCGCGACCCACTCATTAGCAAACTCGACGGCCTTTTTGTAACTATCAACCAGATAGTTGGTCAGCACCAAATGATCAGATCGATCCTCGTAACGAGCCCGCAAGACGCGAGCCACGAGAACCTCCCGATTAGCAACACGATAAGCCTCTAGAAAGTTTGCAAAGAGGGCTGGGAATGTTTTATACTCCTTCTCCAACTCAGTACCCTCGATGGAAGTAGCGTCTGTGGCCTCGAATAGAACGCGGATTTCAGCCTCGATCTCCAGATGATCGGCTATATAAGCATAGCCCCGACCCAAGAGATTATAGAGTTTTTCCCATCGGGCCGGGACTGCGATTGAAAAGACGCAAGCATGGGAAGAGTCAGAGGAAGAAGCAGAAGATGAAGCCATTTCTCGTTGGAAGATGGAGGGGAAGACGAGTGCGGTGGAATGAATGAAAGTGAAAGCTGGGCAAAGGAGAGCGCTAACCTTCTCCCCGTTTCATAGTAGCTCAAAGATGGAGAAAAGTTACAGCAATAATGCTTGTGGAGCCGGGGTAATCAAGTAAAGCAGAGGCCGCTCCTCCCGTGAATCACGACGCCCGCCTTGATCCGCGATTTCAGGCCTATCGGACAAAAGTTGTAAATAAAAAAAATAAAAATAAAAATAAAAAATAAAAATCGTCGGTTTCATCATATTAAGTCTAAGCGGGAGACGCGCGTAGTTACGCTTTCTTGAAAACGAAGTGGGAGACAGACGTAGACATCGAGAAATGAAATCGATTTGGCGCCTTTCCGTGCTGAAAAGAGAAAAGAGGACGACAAAGCAGGAAACACGGAATCTTGGGAGAGACGTTCACTTGATGATCTTCGTCCATATTTAGAGAACGTTCCCTGGGCAGGTAGAATCACTCAAAAGAAAGTTTGGAGAGAGTAAGCATACCAGAGAAATTACAAAACCCAGAATAAGTAAAAAAAGATATCGAGCGACCTCTCCCTGATCCGATATGTTTGGGAGCTGCCGTCAGTTGTTAGAAGTGATCGGCCCGAACATCTTAGATATCGTCCAATTCGAAGACCTCGAAGGTTATGGTATCCAACTTGATACCGAAGTCAGGGAATCCTACCCTTTCGGCAGCAAAGCGCGGAAACCCGATGGTGACGACAGTGGTAAGAGGTGTTTCTCACGTTACACCCCAGATCAAGTTCGAGAGCTTGAAGCGGCCTTCAGCGAGAACCCTCTCCCGAGCAGGGAACAGAGAGGGAAGCTAAGCCAGAAAGTGGGACTGAAACCCCAGAAGATTAAAGCTTGGTTTGAATATAGGCGAGTCAAATTGAGGGCCCGAAACAGACAACAAGAAATTGCCATTCTAAAGGAGGAAAACGAAAGGCTTCGAGTGGAGAACATAAGGTATAAAGAAGCTCTCGACACTATTCTTCGTCCTAACCGTGACGGTCCTATCGCCCTTGGTGAAATATACCTAGACGAGTCATGTTCAGGGACCGATAACGCTCCTTCATCGTCTCGCCCCCCTGCACAACTTTCGAGACAATCAGATCTTGTTCCCGACCGTGAAAGGATAAGCCGGCGTTGGATGCCTGAAATTGAAGATAAATTTATTGACGCAGTTCGGCGGATAGGGATCGACGCAGCGCGTCCACAACAAATACTCAAGATCATGAATGTACCTGGGCTAGCTAAGACAAGCGTTAGGAACCGCCTTAGGTACCATAGGAAGTTGCTGAAAGAAGGCAAGGTAACGCTAAAGCTGAAAAGAGCCGGTCTGAATGTAGACGACTGGTATGCCTACAACTGCGACACTTCTCCACTCGAACAGCAGCCGGTCACCAGTGTTCTTCCCATTAGCGATCAACCTATTGCGTCCAGTACTCAGATACCTGCCCAACTCAAAGAACCTGGCGACTTCCTTGATGAAGACCTTCATCCACGGGTCGATCAGCTGAATCCCCCTTTGAGTCGTCTCAGTACCCTACAAGATTATTTTCCACAATCCCCGCGAATAGGAACTCCCCAATTTGAGTACCAACCTGTTGCTAGTGCTCTTCCCATGGCAAATCCAACATTTACATGGGACATGTCTACATATTTGCCGGTCAACAAGGGAGGTTCCAGCTCGAGGAATCAAATCATCCAAGGCGAGAGTGATCTATCGCCAGCGGTCGGTGATACTCGACTTGAGCACCAATGGCTCGGAGATTCGAGCGATTTCCTTGGAGAGGAACTCAATTTCTGGCTCGATCAGTCTGAAGCTGGCGGACTCTTGCAATAGTGATACAAAGCCGTCGATCAGGTGTTTGATTCAAGGCGCGATTGTAAAAAAAAAAAATAATAAAAAATAATAAATGTTCGGAGAAAAGAGGTTGAATAGCCTGAATGAATGTATTGGCAATCCCATTGTAAGGCTCCCATGGGAGCATTTCTCATTTACGCTTAAAACTAGTCGTACGAGGATCCGCCTTACCTTTTGAGCATCTTTAAGCTCAGGGGCGAGCTCCCCAAGCAACGATCATCGTTCGCAGAGCATAATGGAATCCATCCCTGCAATGCAAAATGCATCTGGCCGCGAAGCCACCCATTTGGTAAAACGATGTATCGTTCCTAAACGATCTTCAATTGAATACCGAAGTAATGTCTCTTTTCTTTCCCTTCTCAGGTGATAAACGAGGATAAATCACTCAAAGAGCCATCCGTTCAAATAACAGAACAGACGTTGCCCAACCGGGGGCAGCTGAAACATTGATGTTGCAAATATTCCAAGCATGGATAGGCGGATTTGATAGACGTGGTTCATATCAATACGCAATGTCAGAACGGGATGAGAACCAAGAGTAAAGTTGTATCGTCCCAATTTATCTTGAATTTGAGAATATGAATTGATACTCGTTGTTTATCCTTGACAGGGGAATCACCTTGGAGACGAACAAGTTTTTACATCCCACATACTACCTGTTAGGGTACATGAGGGTAGGATGTATCGTTTCGATTTTCGAAAAATTCGTGAACATGCAATGATATGCTTCTTTTACATTTTCAGGGGTCTGCAGCCGCGACAGGTAGGTAGGTAAGTATCCCTTTCCCAGTTAGCTGGAGATAAAAAAATGTGTTAAAATCCCTTCAGCCGTCATGGAAATTATCCAATGCATCGATGTTCATGATTTAAATCGGGAGGTTGCCCAAAGCATGAATAAAACATGCACGATACATCACAAAATCCTCTCGATGGATAAATTTTGGGAAAGAAAGAAATGAATTTTTCCAAATATGATTATTTGTCAAATCATTCAAAAGGAAGTTTACTCAAAGGAGAGGCGAACCCAGTCCAAACACATCCTACATACACTTGAGAGATGAGGGAAGTGAATCGGATGGCAAAATCTGTACCTACGGAGGTAGAGACCATTCGCAGCGATTACATGGATTGGGACGATGGAGGCATCCGTTTCATATCCCCCAAACACTACAGGTGACCGTTGATAAACCCTTTGAACGACGGTTTTCATTCTTAACCCTGTCAAGAACCACCCCACATCGGGGCAAAATGGAGGTGAGTCCAGCGGCATCAGGAGAAAATGGTTAGAAATTTTCTTGCCCGGACTAACATTAATCTTTGCGTGTTGTTTATATGGTAATCCAAGTGCCATAGGATGACGAGAAGCATTCATTTCTCTATCCTACACACCGAATCCTTTGCACAGCCAAGTTGAGCCTGCAAATTCATTTCATGAACCCGTTGGTGATCATTGCACATTCCAAGACAGATGCAACATCACTTCAAGATGAAGGAGTTCAAGACTTAGAGATTACGAAGGAAATTCCTAGGCTGATGTTTAAAGCATGTTTAGACTTTCAGTCATAGGACTAATATGGTCTCCTGAATATGAGAAAAACGGGGTTTAAAAAAATGATGATAAAAGATAAAAAAATCCCCAGCATAAAAAAAAAGAAGAAGCAAAGTGCCTGGTAAAAGCAAGGCCGATGCTCGTGTAAGTTGTTTGATTGATCCCCAATGAAACCTAGTTGGGAAGAGAGAAAGACCCTCCAAAGGAGTCAGATCAAGATGACTACTCCCCAAATGATGTCGTGCTAAAAAAGCAAACACACAAACAGACGGTCTCTTAATGCAACAAGAGACGCTTTTAAACATCCTTGTGCGCTCTAAAAGAGGAGTGTACACTTCAAGAAATGGAGATGTTCTTCGAAGGACATGTGGCAAATTTGCAATGATCACCAATGTCAAACCCTTCAAAATTTCTAGGCAAAAAACAAGCCTTTTTCAGTCCCCAATCCTTCCAATGTTACAATCCTGAAGCAGTCTTCTCTGACTAAAACACTTGGGTTAATGTATAACTTAGCTCAAAGAAGTACGAGCAAGACTATTTCTTTCTCATTTTGCAGGGTTCTTGACTTGTAAACCCGGAGCAGATAGTGAAAAATTTCGTTCAACGGCCTTGACTCAAAAGTGAGTCCCCATTGGAAACCGATATCCAAGCCTAACACTACGGTCCCGTGAAAGACCTCCTGATTGATCGAAATGTATGCGTTGCGAATGATCCTGAAACCCAGGCACAGGTCGGTAGGAAATTGAGCACTTTCCCTATTAAAGATCATTATCACAGAGCAGTGAGGAGCCTTCTTGGATGAGAAATACTCCAATGGATGTTTTGAGCAAACTCTTTTTGAAATTTTCAAATTGTTTGATCTAGAGTTTCCGTGCAAGGAATTTATGATCACATCTGTATGTGGCAGGAATGTTTTGGATAACCTCCAACAATCAAAATGCACATTTCATGACTAAAACTTAAGTCGTAGAATTTTGTCAGTTAGACAATTATTGTCTTCCCAAAGATTACTAACATCTTCTTGGCGAGGAAAATTTTTTCAGGACTAAGCTTTCTGCAGGACTTTTGGCCACCCTAAAGACTAGGTGCGTCATCCTTAAGTGAGGCCTTTTAGTAGGCAAATCTTTTCTAAGACCGATCCACAGAATGATCGAGTCTCCGACTAGCCCTGAAGAGCGGGTACGTCATCCTTTGATTCATATCAATTTGGAATTTCATAAATGGTAGAAACCGCCTGAAGGGTCAACTCGATGATAGAAACCGCCTGAAGGGTCAATCAATGGTAGAAACCGCCTGAAGGGTCAACATAATGGTAGAAACCGCCTGAAGGGTTAATGTATGGTAGAAACCGCCTGAAGGGTCAACCAATGGTAGAAACCGCCTGAAGGGTCAATGTATGGTAGAAACCGCCTAAAGGGTCAACCAATGGTAGAAACCGCCTGAAGGGTCAACTCAATGGTAGAAACCGCCTGAAGGGTCAAAGGACTGGTAGAGACCGCCTGAAGGATCAACCCAATGGTCCGATCCACCATACGGATCAAAACCTTGATGAATCCCGAACGCGGGAGGAGTCGTTTTCCCTAATAAGCCTTACATTAGGCAAGCCATTTCTAGTTTAGTCCACCACACGGATCAAAACCCTTGGCAAATTCCCAAATGTGGGATGCGCCCTTCTCAGGTTCCTACCAGTTAGGAGTCACATAATGGTATGACCTACCATACAGGTCAGAACTTAATCTCCCTAGAATTTTCTATGACGAGTCCTAGGCATCTTCTTGAAAGTTGTCGCAACTGGCAGCATCCGGCAGGTGAGCTTCAGGTGAGCCTCTCTCACTCCGGCCCATGTCCAATTTATTAGAGTAAACCAGGGATTAATTTGAGCTTTTATCAAGAGCCTTAAGGATCCGATGTCATAGCGTTTCTTTTTTCATTTTCCCAGTTGAGTCGGTTAGGAATCAGGCGCCATCTTATCTTTGAGAAAAACCTCTAATGAGATTCCTCTCAAAGAGGGGCAGCTGTTGACACCTGATTTTTGACCATCTGTTATTGTGATTTTTATTTTTATTTTTATTTTTTTTAAAAAAATAAATTAAAAATATCAAAAAAGGTCGTAAAATCACAAAATCAACTTTGGAAGCCTTAGCCTAGCCTCAGGAACCAATTTTGAACAAAAAATATTTTTCGTAATTTTTAATAATTTTTTGAATTTATTTAATTATTAAAAATACCCAAAAATCAGAAAAATACCATTCGTGGTCAGAAAAATACACAAAAATATTCAATAATTTTGTTTTAATTTCCTCTTCGAGTGTGTCACTTTAAATCTCTAAAATTCGGCTCGGGTCATTATGTTCCTTAACAAACATAAACCCGAACCGAACCCAAAAAATCCTTTTCGGGTCTTTTAATTTTCAATTCTCACTTTTTATAAGTTATGACATTGGATTCTAAAGACTTACAGTGTAATTAGGTCAATTTGCCCTCCAATTTGATCAATTTTAACCAAAACGGCTTAATTGCATAAAAATCCCTTAATTTAGTCCCCGGTTTCGCAATTTTTGAAATTAAATTTTATACGAGCATACCCATTGAAATTAAACACCTCTACCCTATGTTTTTCATCATGATGAATCCATCGGTGGCCTCAATTTGGAATAATTCGATCATTTAGGCCCTCGATTAAACAAAAATCATTTTCGGATCCTAAGGGCAATTTAGGGTTTTCACTAAATTTCAATCAATTGATTCATGATAATCCCCATATTTGATAGAAAACATGTCGAGGAGTCCGATTTTACCATCAATTTCATGAAAAGAGGTCGATTTGGGACCCAATTAGGCGAGGAGAATCGAACCGGGCCGGTTGGGTTAAACCCGCCCGACCCGGTCCGAGCCGGGTCTGCAACTCAGTTGCAGACCGGCGCGGCACAAAACAGAGACAAAAAAAAAGAGGGGAAAGAAGAAGAAAAGGGGAAAGGAGGGGCCGACCATTGGCATTGGTGGACGAAGGACGTTGGTGGACGTGGAGGCGTTTCGTTTTGGTGGACGGCGGGGATAAAAAAGAAGAGAAAAGAAGGGGCCTGTCGGCCATGGAGGAAAAACAACCAAAAAGAGAGAAAAGGGGAGCTCGGGCCGAGAAAAAAGGGGGGAACGACACAGAACCAGCATGAGGCCTTCCACCACCTCGCCCATCATCGTCGAACAGCCGTCGTCGCCCAGAGTCGTCGGAAACAACCTCCAGGAGCCGAGCCTCTTTCTTCCCCTGTTTCGGTCGCCGAAGCTACCCTGCTCGGGTTTTGGCTCTCGCAGCGACTCCCGACCATTACGATCGCTTCAGCCATCACCACGTCGTCCGTCAGGCACTCCCTGACGTTGCTCCATCGCCAAAAGCCATCGTAGATTCACCGGAAGGCCTCGAACAGCCGGAGACAGTTTCTGTTCGCCTCTGTCTGCCGCCGTTCCATCGGTGTTCCGGCCGTCACCGGCCGCCAACACCTCCCCCGACTCCACGTCAACCTTCACCAGCCGCCTCCGTCCCTTCCTCAGCCGCTCGCCGCTCGGAGGAGTCAAGGGCAGTCCCGACTAGCTCCCATGTTTGCCCTGTTTTGGCTTGGGCCAAATTCAGTTTGGGCCTACTGAGTTGGGCCATGGCCCATTTCGTCTTGGATCATATCTACAGTAGTTGGGCTGTGTTCTTGGGCATCGAATAAGGCCCGTGGGCCAAGTTGGTTGAGAGTTTGGGCCCGTGGTTCTTGATACCAAGTTCGCGGTCCGTCGGGATTCAAGGTTCACACCGAAGAATTTCTCTAAGATCGTCACTAATCTCGACTAAGGTATTTGGTTGCGACGCGCACGGAGAACGCCGGGGTTTGGTGATTGAAGACCGGAGTCTAATCAGGTATATTTTTGTGTGTTCCACTCGGGTGTCAGAGTTATTTTTCTGCATGTATTTATTTCAGTCTAACGTTTAGCTTATTTGATTGAGTGTTATATATTGTCAAAGGAATATTTTTTTTTTCTTTTCTAAAAAATATAATAATAATAAAATATAAAAAAATCAAGAAATTCAAAAAAAAATTCCCAAAAATGGGAAATGGCCACAAGCAACTGGCCATGGAGTATTTTGAGTAATTCAGTGTCTAAGCTTTCCAAAAATTGACGATTTTGCCTTTCGGGCTAATCGCCTCCAAATTTTCCCATTTTACCCCTGGTCCGAAATCACATCTTCCCTAAACCCTTATGGCTATATTAGGAAACCATTGACTCGAATTGATGTGCATTGATGTGATTTATTTATGTATTTGATTGCGCTTTCATTTAAATTGATCGTGGTTGATAGGAGTAGTCTTCCAATCTGTGTGAAACCCTGAATCAAGCCTACCTCACCTAAAATTGCGCCTGCATGAATTCTTAGCTAAGAAAATCACTCGCGTTAGGTACCGAAAGGGCGTTGGCAATGACACCAGCGTAACCAAGTTCCCGAACCCAAAATCTCTGGTTCCGCAGAATTGATCGATCTCTCACAATCGGTCAGTAAGGTTTCCGGTCTACCCTCCAAGAAAGACCGGTGGCGACTCCAAATGCATGCACAATTTGCACATGCCACCACGACCACACTGAAGGTCGAAAGCGATCGACTCTTATCGTCGAATCCTTTAAAATATACTCTCGCCGCGATTTGGTATGGGCCTGGGAGGGCCCGAGCCGATTTAAGGCCTGCAATCCACATTTCAGAGTGGGGGCCGCGATCGGTAATCCATTAGCCGCGTCCGCTTCCGGACGGATCGCGACAGCGATCATTGCATATTCCAAGACGGAAGCGACGTCACTTCAAGAACGGATGAGTTCGAAAGATAAGAATTATGAAAAATTCATGGGTTAATATTTGAGTGTTGAGATTCAAGTTGTACATCTAGCACACCCATTTAAAAATCCTGGTTCCCAAACGAAAGGAAAAGATGGGATTTCAACCAAAGATGAGAAAAAGAAAAAAGAGAGAAAAATCCCATCTTGGGCATCAAGAAAAAGCAAAGTGCCTGGTAAAAGCAAGGCCAATGCCCATCCAAATACTTGTACACTTGTGAATCATGTGTTTGATCTTGTAAATGCCAAAAGAGGGCATGATACCTTTGTATAGGTCACTAGTGAGATCTGGTTGTAAAGGAAAATCCCAAGGGAGCTGGACTGCAAAAGATACTCCCAGATTATGTCACATTTAGATGACAAAAGCTTAGACAAGATATTGACGCCGTCTTAACATGAGAGAGATGTTCTCTAAAGACAAATGTGCGCCTTGAAGACTGATGATGCTCTCCGAAGATCAGTAATGCTCTCCGAACACAAAGAGTATCCTCAAAAGACTGACGATGCTCTCCAAAGACTATCAATGCACTTCGAAGACTGAAGACGCTCTTTGAACCAAAAGGGACAAGATCGGCGTCAAACCTGCAATGATCACCAATGTTAAACCCTTCGCGTATTTTGAGAAAAAATCAAGCCTTTTTTGGTCCATAATCCTACCTACGTTATAACCCTAAAAAGCCTTTTCTGATTAAGCCACTTGGATTGACATAGGGTTTAATGTTTAAGCTTAGCTCGAAGAAGTTCGAGCAAGATTATTTCTTTCTCATTTTGCAGGTTTCTTGACTTGTAAACCTGGAGCAGACATTGAAGACTTCTCTTTGAAAGTCTTGACTTGCACGCAAGTCCTCCTTTGAAAATCGTTGACCAAACCCAATATTACAGTCCCTTGGAAGTCCTCCTGATCGATCGAGGTGTATTCACTGCGAATGATCCTGAACCCTAGGCGCAGCTTTGATAGGAAATTCGAGTGCAGTCTTGATAAAAGACCATTATCTCAAAAACGGTGAGAAGTCCTTTTTGATGAAGAATACTCCAATGAACGTTTTAACCAAACTCTTTTTGGGTAATTTCATATTGTTTGATTCAAACTTTCCTCACAAGGAATTTTTTATCACTTCCGTATGTTGCAAGGTGTTTTGGATAACCTCCAGCATCGTAATGCATTCATTGAAATTTTTTTATGACTATGATATAAGTCATAAAGTGATGTCAGTTTGACATTAGATATCACTTAGAGACCATCGATGTGTCCTTGGTGAGAAAATTTTCAGATTGGAGCTTCTACAAGACTCTTGATGACTTCGGCTCCCAGAATGGCTTGTAGCACTCTTGGTAAGAAATAATTTACATGTCTAAACTTCTGCAGGATTTCTGGTAATCCCAGATCTCAGAAGAACACAACCTCTCTTGGTAAGAAAGAGTTTACATGTTCAAGCTTCTGTAGGACCCCTGGTATCTCCAGACCTCAGAATGCTACTTCTTTTGTGAAGAATAACTTTCAAGTTTAAGTTTCTGCAGAATTTCTGGTGATCCCAGATCTCAGAAGAACACAACCTCTCTTGGTAAGAAAGAGTTTACATGTTCAAGCTTTTGTAGGACCCTTGGTATCTCCAGACCTCCGAATGCTACCTCTTTTGTGAAGAATAACTTTCAAGTTTCAGCTTCTGCTGGATTTCTTGCAACCCCAGATCTTAGAAGGACATATTTCTTGGTAAAGAAAATTTGTCTGTTTTAGCTTCTGCAGAATTCCTGGCGATCCTAGATTTTAGAAGAACACAAGCTCTCTTGGATCTCTGATGACCCTAGACCTTAGAAGGGCATATTTCTTGATAATGCTTGTTTAAGCTTCTGCAAGATTCCTGGCGACCCCAGATCTCAAAAGAACACAAACTCTCTTAGATCTCTGATGACCCCTGATCTTAGAAGGACGTATTTCTTGGTAAAGAAAATTTGCTTGTTTAAGCTTATGCAGGATTCTTGGCGATCCCAAATCTCAAAAGAACACAAGCTCTCTTGGTTCTCTGATGACCCCAGATCTTAGAAGGACATAACCTTCCTTAGTCAAAGCTTCTGCTGGGTTCCTGGTAACCCCAAATCTCAGAATGCTATCTTCTTGGTTAAACTTCTACAGAACTCATGGAAGCCCCAGATTCTAGAATGATGCCTTGCTCTGTGAAGAAGAGCTTTCAAGCTTACTTTTCTGATGGATCCTTGGTAACCCCATATGCCAGAAAAATATCTTTTGATAAAATGTTTGTAGGTTGGAGCTTTCTGCAGGATACCTGGAGTCCCCAGATCCCAGAATGTCACCTAACATGTCGAAAGGACAATATTCATAATCGTCTTTCTATGAGATTTCAGGTAATCCCTAAATTCCAGAAAAAAATCTGATCAAAGTTGTTGTAGGTTTGAGTTTCCTGCAGGATACTTGGAGTCCCCAAATCCCGGAATGCCACCTCACATGTCAAAAGGACAATTTTCAGAATCTTCTTTCTGCGAGATTTCAGGTAACCCCTAAATCCCAGAAGAATGTTATAAAAGTTTTTGTAGGTTTGAACTTTCGGCAGGATACATGGAATACCCAAATCCTAGAAAGCCAGACAAGTTTCAGAACATTCTTTCCGCGAGATTTCAAGTAACCCCTAAATCCCAGAAGAATGTTATAAAAGTTTTGTAGGTTTGAGCTTTCTGCAGGATGCCTGGAGTCCCCAGATCTCAGAATGTCACCTAACATGTCGAAAAGACAATCTTCGAAATCATCCATCTGTGAGATTTCAGTTATATAGGTTTGAGCTTTCTGTAGGATGTTTGGAGTCCCCAGATCCCCAGAATGTCACCTCCAATGTCGAAAAGACAATCTTCAAAATCATCTGTATGTGAGATTTCAGTTTACAGGTTTGAGCTTTCTACAGGATGTCTGGAGTACCCAAACCCCATAATGTCACCTCCAATGTCAAACGGACGACATTTGAAATCATCTCTCTGTGTGAGATTTCAGTTTTACAAGTTTGAGCTTTCTGCTGGATACCTAGAGTCCCCAGATCCCAGAATGTCACCTCCAATGTCAAAAGGACAATCTTCAGAATCATCTCTATGTGAGATTTTAGTTTACAGGTTTGAGCTTTCTGTAAGATACTTGGAATCCCCAGATCCCAGAATATCACCTCCAATGTCGAAAGGACAATATTCGAGATCGTCTTTCTGCGAGATTTCAGGTAACCCCTAGATCCCAGAAGAATCTCATCAAAGTTTTTACAGGTTCAAGTTTTCTGCAGGATACTTGGAATCCCCAAATTCCAGAATAACGCCTTGCATGTCGAAAGGATAATTTTCAGAATCAACTTTCTGTGATGTTCTAGGTAATCCCTAAACCCAGAGTAGCTCGTTTGGTGAAGCCTAAAGGTTAGGTACACCCCACTTGTATAAATCCTAGTTAATTCCTTAGAATATAGGATCAAAAACTTCTGACAAAATCAGCTTTCTGTGAGGTTCTAGGTAATCCCTAAACCCAGAGTAGCACGTTTGGTGAAGCCTAAAGGTTAGGTACACCTCATTCGTATAGATCCTAGTTAATTCCTTAGAATATAAGATCAAAATGTTTGACAATCCCTAAGAGACTGTGTGCGTCATCCATAGGTTTCTAGCAGAAAGGGGTCCTATTCTCGGCTTGATCCCCATGAAGGATCAAAATGTCTGACAATCCCTAAGAGACTGGGTGTGTCATCCATAGGTTCCTGGTAGAGAGGAGTCATATTCATGGTCTGATCCACCATACGGATCAAAACCCCTGACAATCCCTAAGAGACTGGATGCGTCATTCATATGTTCCTATCAAGTATAGGAATCTCATTCTGGTACGGCCTACCATACATGCTAGAGTCTAACCGCCTTAGGATACTCAAAAGACGAGTTCCTAGGTATCCACTTGAACCCGCTATAAACTGTGCATGCCGCACGAGCATCAAGCAGGTAAGTAACAGGTGAGTATCTCTATCCCGCGTCTCTCTCTCTCGCACACCAGCTAAAACAAGATGAGTAAAACATTCACCAGCGGGACAAGAAAGATTAGATGTCAATATTCATTTTTCTTTTCCCCAGTCGAGTCGGTCTAGACTCAGGTGTCACATGTCTTTGAGCGAAACCTCTCACGAGATTCCCCTCAAAGAGGGGCAGCTGTTGACACCTGATTTTTGACCAAGTCTTTTTCAATCTTATTTTGAAGAAAACACAAAAAATCCATAAAAATTCAAAAAAATTACAATATCAACTTTGGTAGCCTTAGCCAAGCCTAAGAAACCATTTTTGACCAAAAAATAATTTTTCATATTTTTCGCCTTTTTTGTATTTTTAGAAAATAGAAAAATCAACAAAAATAGCATTTGAGGTCACAAAAATATAAGAAAATAGTCGATATTTTTATTTTAAATCCCTTGTTATTTTGACCTCATAAAGAGTCGAAATTCAAGTTTAATTTTGTGTTTTTATTTGTAACGCACATAGTTGAATTTGTCAAAAAATATGTTTTGAGTCTTTTTATTTGCAATATTTTGCATTTTCTGAGTCTTGACATTCTACTTGATTGCCCTACGTTTCAATTTGGTTCAATTGTGCGCTGATTTGATCAATTTTGGCTTTAGGGACCTAATTGCATAAAGATTCTATTCTAAGAGGTATTCATAGAACCCCAAGACCCATATCCTATTGTATTTGACCTCCTGAATCTAATGGTAGGCTCAATTGGGGCCGATTCGTCCATTAATAACATCAATTTGACAAAAATTAATTTCGGATCCCACCTTGCATTTGGGGTTTTCATTTGATTCCACATTCATTTTTCACTAAATCACCATATTAGATGGGATTCATCTTGTGAAAATCGATTTTTGGATTTAATTTGAAAAATGATGAATTTTTGTACGTCAATTTGTCTTCTTTTTGGTGAATCGGGTCAACTGGGTCGGGTTGACCCCACCCAGTCAATCCGTTGACCAATATTGGTCATGGCATCCGCCATGACAGTCATCATCATTGAGTGGGAGAAATCAGAGCATCTTGAGTCATCGATTGATTAATCTTGCGCATTTCTCTTTATACTGGGGCAATCCATATTTCCTCATTTCTTGAGATTTTTGAATGTACTTGCATAGTTTATACATGTCTATAATTGATATGCGCTCATTTTTCTTATATACTGGATGATCAAATCAGATTAAGGTTCATGAATTTTATCTCATCATACTTTTGTCAGCATTATTAATTTCCAGTGTGAGATAATTTCAATCAGGAAATCTCTCTGATCCGATTGATGTGATCATTTTGAATGAGAAATCTCAGGACAACGAAAGGCAACCCATTTCCATACAGGTCCTATCCTCAATGAGCAATGTGAGAAGTTCCATGCTTACAGGGAGAATGGTTATCTTGTGAAAAGTATGACGACCAGGATGACATGAGGCATTCATTCCCTCTATCCAAACACTACAAGATGCCCCTTTGCTTAAACCCTTTGAACGGTAGTTTCATTTCATAACCCTGTTAGGAACATCCTCACATTGGGGCAAATTTCAGAAGTTCAAAGAATGAGTAGAATTGTCTTGCTTTCACTTGCATCAATCTTCAAGTGTGTTTGTTGCATGTAAAATTCTATTTTAGCTCAAGTGCCTTAGACATGACGAAGAGCATTTCATTTCTACACCATATACACTGATCCTTTGTTTAACCCAATTTGAGCGGCGAATTCATTTGTCTAAACCCAGCTGGTTGGTGATCATCCTGAAAAGGAAATTGTTTCGAATCATTTGAGAAGTAAAGTGCCTTGGGGCAAGTTGAAACTTGAAAAATTTACCAGCACAATATGCAGACAATTCATATGAGGCCCTTCCTCTTAAAAAAAGAGAGAGAAAAACTTGCCATGCAAAAAAAGAAGAAGAAGAAGAGCAGAAAGGCGAACAGTCTATTTCCATCAAAAGAAAAAAGAAAAGAGCTCTTTAAAAAAAAATCAAAAGGAAGGGAGATCTTACCTGAATTCATATATTCCTCAAAGAAGTTCATCTCTGAAGCGAAGGTGATAGGGACAGATGATCACCAGCCTCGTTATACACCCCTTGTTGAAAATAAGCCTTTAATTTCCTAGCCTATCCTGAACCTACATTACAACCCTCGCCAAAAGTTTCTTCAGATTAGGGCAGTTAAGTTAATGCAGGGTTTCAAATGCTTATGAATATCGCTCGAAGAAGTGCAAACAAGATCAATTCTATCTCATTTCATAGGGTTCCTGACTTGTAAACCCAATGCAACTGATGAAATTTCATGGCCAAATGACTCATATGAGTTCCTTTTGAATTACCTTTGACCAAGCTGAATTACAGTCCTTGAAAAGACCTCATTGGATTGGTCTGGTCATACTGATTGCAAGATTATCCGGACCCTTGTCAAGTGTAATGAAGATAGCTCCGAGTGATTCTCATGCCCGCATCAATGGTCGGGTCAAGTAGCTTTTTCAAAGAGAGTGAGAGAAAGTCCTTTCTGACTGAAGGTTCTTCATTCTATTTGGTCAAATTTTGTCGAAGGGATCAGACAGACTTCCTTATTGACAAAATCTCCAGTGAAGCTTTGTAATGCAAGCAAAAACTCACAAACCTTTCTAGCATATGATGTTGCATTTACATTGATTTTATGCATTCATCATTTTTTCAAGAAAATGGACAGGTATGTCGCAGTCGACCTAGCCATCACTTACCCATTGCTCGGAAACTCAGGTAAGTTTCCTAATTCCCTTTCAAAATCTTATATCAACACGTCCCCAGAATCTTATATTATTTTGATACTTGATTAGCTCAAGTTATCACACTTCTTTGTGTTTGTTCTGATTAGCTCAGGCGTCACACCTCTTTGTGTTCGTTTTGATTAGCTTAGGCGTCAAACCCCTTTCGTGTTCGTTCTGATTAGCTCATGCGTCACACCCTTTTTATGTTCGTTCTGATTAGCTGAGATGTCACACCTTTTTGTGTTTGTTCTGATTGGCTCAGGCATCACACACCTCAGTGTTCACACAGATTAGCTCGGGTGTCACATCTTTGCCGACTCATAGTTTATAGTCCACATGGAGACTTGCCAAGAGACTCAGTGTTCACACCGATTAGCTCGGGTGTCACATCTTTACTGACTCATAGTTTATAGTCAACATGTTGACTTGCCAAGAGACACAGTGTCCATGCTAATTAGCTCGGGTGCCACAACTTTACCGACTCATGGTGACCCGTTGAGGAGATCACAAAGAGACGAATGGCCAGCTCGAACCATAACTCGAGCACATTTTCAAACTCTACACAGATCTTGCGTCGTTTCGTGTCAGAAGGAAACTTCTGGCAACAGATGGGCCAGTACCTTAGCATCCTAGCATCCACTTGACGTTTGGAGATTAAGGGCATCATCAGCTTATGATGTATTTGGTAAAACAGATATTTTCATATGCGATCCATGTGCAAGTTTCTCTAATGTGGGAATAAGAGAAGTTCTGGCACATGTTATTTATAGCATAGCATTTCATGTATCATCCCTTTTGCATTAGAAAATGGGATTAAATCCTGCCAAAAAAATCATCATTAACTTGTATTTACAAAATTTAGGCTTCAATTTTAGTCTTTGAGCGAAACATCTGCGAGCTTCCACTCAAAGAGGGGTAGCTGTTGATACATAAATGTTGACTTTTAGAAACTCATTCATTTAAACATAAAATGAGGGTTATCACAATTCTCGCAAAAAAATAATTCTTCATGCATTGCATATTTAATTTTCTGTCAGTCGCATCATTTTATTTAAATCAATTGATTTTAATTTCAATAGGCAGCCGGACCAAATTTCGCTTGAAACTTTTGCCTATGGTTAAGGGGTGTGCAGAATTCTTAATGGGACAATTGGACATAATTTTGAGCTCAATTATGTTCATTCGAGCTAATTTTTTTCATTTGAGCTATTCTATTAATTAAAATGCCTTGATTTAGGCCTAAAAATACAAGACAAGTTCATGGACGCATTTTATATATTGTTCGGACCTGGATCAGCCCATTTAGCCCTTATAGTTATGTGAGGTTTTACTTAGTTATTCATTTAATTAAGTTTAAGCCCACAGTTACATTTTAAGCCCATGGGAAAGGCCATTTTCGGCCATCACTTCAGCAAGACCCCTCAAAGCTAAATTTCTTATTCTCCTAGTGGGATTAGGATTTCAAATTAATTCTAGAGTTTCATTAGTTTGGGGTTCTTCTCTTAACGAAGTGTTTTACGAGATGAGGAAACCTAAAATCTAACGGCTCAAGACTAATCCTACTCTAGCTAGGATCGACAATCCGATGGTCTAAATTATTTCCTACTCCTGCTAGGATTACCAAGTGAAGCTCTATAAGTACAATGCCTCATTCACAGTTTGAGGGGGTCGGCCATTATTTGATTTGCAGCAGAAATTGGAGAGTTGCTTGGCGAGATTGAAGGTTCGATTGTTTCGCCCGTGGTCGAGACAATCCCCTAGCCGTAGACATCCCTTCGGTACCCGAAGTTGTGTCCGCATAAATCAATGCACATCATCATCAGTCTGGCATCCTCAACGTGCTCAGCCCCTCAACATCATCTCATCTCTCTATCGAGTAATTCTGGTTGTTCGCGGCCGTCCCTATTGGTTGCCGTCGCTCAAAGCTCCGCCAATCCAGTTGCTCTTCCATCGTCACTTTGAGCAAGAGGCCAGAGCCCACGTTGGAAACGTTGGTGACCAGCCACTGATTCAGATTCTTTGAGAAGTGTTTAGTGGCAATCCCACCTTGAACAAGGCGCAAAAGGTGATACGTTTCAGACGCAATCGCAAAGTTGCGTTTGCTGGATTTTGGGTTTGGAAGGAGGTATTTTTTTAACTCTTTATTTTCAATCTATGCATATTTACTTGAAAGTGAGCAATGTTGTTCCAAACCTCTATGGACACTTACGATTGGCAAATAAGGTTAAAATTAAGTGCTTGTCTTAGCTATTGTGCCGAAGCCAAAAATTGTTGTCTATGTATATATATATTTTTGACTGGATTGCAATTTGTCTGATCGTGGGATTACATGGAGCACTTTTAGAATTGGATGACTTTAAGAGGTTTTTTTTTTTTCGAAAGCAGGAATCGTTCACTCATTCACCACCTTTACGGTTTAAATTAAATTGGAAAATGGTCAATTTTTATGAATTAAAGAGATCGTCGGTACATACGTTGTAGCTTGGCTGAAATCTACACGTTAAAGATGAGTCCTTGCTTCAAATCCGCAAGTTAGTCAAACGGTTTGATCATCTAGGTGAGTGATGGTTCTCATGAGTTGCAGAATAAACCGGATCTTTTGGGATATGTCCTTTCATGGCCGAATTGATATATGCATGTTATGGATGAACTTGATTTATCTTGCATAATGTTCAAATTGTTATCAATCACCTCTTTATCTTAATGTTTATCCTTAACATTTGGTTTGGGGGGAATGCCTATCCAATTGATTGATTAGACTTATCTCGCGATCTCCAGATAACATTAATCATTAGAGATAATGTTTAATTGAATTTGGACTGTATCTGAATTTTCGAGAATTATTCAAATTAATTTTTCCAACCATTAAAGATAATTTCTCGAATTAAAACTAAATCAAATTTTTTGGATGAGGAAAGATGAATCCCTCTAAACATTCGAAAATTCCAAACTCAATTGACTCTTTCATTTTATTTTGTTGTGATTGATTGTTTTGTTTTGTTTTGTTTATAAAGTTTGCACTTTAGTAAATAATATTGCCCATAACACATGCTCCCAATTGTGCCTTGTCCCTCGAAAAACGCACATTAAATGTAACATATGACTTCGATCTCGAAGTACGATCGTGCCCGTACGTATGAATTATATATCAAATCCTCAATCTTGAGGAGTGAATTGCTAATTCCTAAATAGAATTTCAAGGTTTGCCCTATGTATATAGGGACAATGGTTATTCTATAATATATTCACCTGCTAACCCTAATCTCGGGATATATTGTGAATAAAATCGGATTTTCGGATTTAAAGGTGTTTTATGGGCAATATTGTTTATTTTTGTTCAAATTTTCTGTGTTTTCGTGCATAAATTCCTAAAAAATCCCCAAAAAATCCCATGCTTTTCTTAAGTTAGATTATATTTCTCTTGACTTTAGGATAGTTTTTTCACCTCATTTTTCCATAAATAAGAAAATACATAGAAAATGCCAAAAAAATGGCATTTGCATTGCATATCGTATAATTTAGCTTGCCATGTCATGTTTTCCACGTCATGCACTTTGCCACGTCATGCATTTTGCCATTTTACCACGTCCTGCATTTTGCCACGTCATTATGCCATGCTATTTCACATGTCATACAATTAGATTGCATTAGCAATGCATTTAATAAAAGAAAACCCAAAACAATTCAAGTCATCAAACTACGGAGTTTTCATGAAAATTAGGTACCGAAAGGGCATTAATTTTTAATTAATGTAACCAAGTCCCCGAACTCATTTTCTCTGGTTCGTAGAGGTAAAATAGTTCTCCCACTATTTTATATAGGTTTCTAATCAACCTACTGTAAATGATTAGTGGCGGTTCCGATTGAACATTTTTTTTTTCACGAATAAACCTAAGTTACGATTTGGTAGGACTTGTGAGGGTCCGAGTTAGGTTAGTTAATTTAATTGACCTAATAATCCATTAGCCGAATTTTAGGTCGCGACAATTATGATAACAGATGACTTGGGAGCCCCACACCAATGACATTCTGGAGACTCTACCAGACTACTACCTATAGGGACGATACATTTAGAGGACTCGTGTCCCACTCATCTGTTTTTCACATAGTTGAGTGGCATTATCCAGACCAAGTGCTTCGTCAGTTTGGTATGCTGCATGCGATACCTACTCCTCCATGTGATCATACAACCTTTCATGACATTGAATTAATGCCAGCTGGGAGGGATTGGATAGATAAGCACGGACGGTGGATTGATGTATGGGACGGTCGTGTTCGCTATATAGTCAATGACGATCCTGTAACGGAGCCACTTCACTATCATACATAATATATGAAGTGGTACCGTAGACATACATGGAGGTGGATTTCTCTAAAGGGAGGCGCAATAGGTGCAACAGTTCGTGCAAATACTTTCAATTTAATTCATTAATTACTTTTTAGTAACATAAGTTATTGACATTTGATAACTTTTGTTAATTTTGATTTCATGAACATAGAGATGCCATCGAACAAATCTTACGTGTGACATAATCCGCTCCATCTTGTCAGAACAAGGCTATAGCGAGTATAGCTAGGGCAATGCTATATGCCTACAATGAGAAGATGCGGCTAACATTGATGCCATCATCCCATCCAGCACCTATAGCAGTACCCATTAGGCCGCATGAGGATGACCCACCTGAGACTGTTCAACCGACCCGGAGGACCACTCGAGCTCGTATAGTTAGTGGTGTTGTTCCCTACCCCTTGGAATATCATACGACAGATTTCACTTCGAGGTTCACTCTAGGGTTCCGCTAGGCAGATTTTGATGCATGGTTTACCCATTTTGCCAACCCATTTCACGAGGGATCCGCTTTTCAATTTCCTGACGATCCATAACTGCAAACTCCAACTAGTTCTTGTACTTCATATGGATTCGATTTCTCTCCTTTTTTTTCCATGCCCTCATACAGGAGGACATGTACCGTTTGGGCGTGGCATATTTTCACAAGATATGCCTTCGTCATCTAGGCCTAATACCCAAAAAAAAAACTTCTAACTTTAGCATTTGTGTCAATTATATCCAAAACTTTTTTTTGTCTCATAAAAATCTTAAACTTTTACTTTTGTCTCAATTCTACCAAAAACTTTTACTTTTGTCCCAATTTTACCGACCTAGTACCAAAAAAACCCTCAACTTTTAATTTTGTTCCAATTCTATCCAAAACTTTTACTTTTGTCCCAATTTTACCGGCCTAGTACCAAAAAAACTTCAAATTTTACTATTATCTCAATTCTATCACTGCCAACCTTTTGTTCATAATCATCGTTAGTGTCGCAACCCTCTCAAGGTTGCCTGTGCTCTCGAGGGCTAGTGGGCCGTCCTGTCTGGTCGGACGCGGGCCTCTCCCAAGGCTCATTACCTAAATCGCAACAGAGGTATGCGTAGTCGACCTTTAGTGTGGTCGTGGTGGCATGTACAATTTGTGCATGCATTTGGAGTCGCCACCGGTCTTTCTTGGAGGGTAGACCGGAAACCTTACTGACCGATTGGGAGAGATCGATCAGTTTTGCGAAACCAGAGATTTTAGGTTCGGGGACTTGGTTACACTGGTGTCATTACCAACGCCATTTCGGTACCTAACGCGAGTGATTTTCCTAACTAAGAATTCATGCAGGCGCAATTTTGGGTGAGATAGGTCTGATTCAGAGTTTCATGCAGATTGGAAGACTGGTCCTATCAAATCACAGTCAATATAATGAAAGCGCAATCAAGTATATAAATAAACCACATCGATGCACATCAATTCAAATCAATGGCCTCCTAGTATAGCCATAAGGGCTTAGAGAATGTGTGATTTTAGGATCAGAGGTAAAATGAGAAGATTTGGGAACGATTAGCTTGAAGGGAAAAATCATCATTTTTCAAAGGAATCGGGGTCAAGACACCCGAAATGAGTCTTGGCCAGTTGTTTGTGGCCATTTTCTATTTTTTGGGATTTTCTGAAATTTTTACGATTTGTTTTTTTGGAGGACAGTTTGCCGGAAGGGCAAAATCGTCATTTCTGGAAAGATCGGGGGTCAAAAGACCCGGAACAGGTCATGGCCAGTTGAATGTGGCCATTTCCTATTTTCTAGAATTTTTTTAGAATTTTTCTGAAATTTTTCTCAATGAGGAGTTGCGACGATCCGATGCTCAAGAGCTTCTTCTTTATGAACCCCTTTATCGCTGGCTTCAATAAGACAGCCCTTCACGCATCGTGTCTGACGGCTCCTTATGTGAGGCTATGCGGACATTAGGGTTTAGAGGAGATACTTGAGCTCTATTTATAGAGATTGAAACCTATCACATTATCAAAGATTAAGTTTATCTCGGCCAACACTATCCAGCCCCATATCCGACTAAAATTAGGAAACTGTATATATCTTCATTTATTAGACCAAATAATATTTATAATAACAATTAATAAAGCTCACAATTGAATATTAAAATATAATATTATAACATTCTCCCATTTGGGCGAAATTAATTGAAATTGTACTGTATATGCGTATCTTTATATTGGTCTAGAGATAATTCCAAACAGTCAATCCGATCCCATAAAGTCTTAAGCACCGGACCATGCCAGTAACTGCATCAGAAGACACAGAGCCATCCACGATCATAAATACTCTTAACTTTACTAATATGGATTTGATATGGTGGTAAGGCAATCGGATAACACCTCAAAATAATAGAGACACCTTATATGTTATCCTCCTTGTCAGTTACCATTCTCTCACTTTATGTGTCACGAAACCGGATATGTCACGAGAGAATATCTTTATGGTTCCAACAAACCAACATATGTCTTACCTTTATAGTTAACTATACTTTACGTGTAACAAGACATATACTTTTGGCTAAAATAAATGCTCCAACCATCACTCAAGGTTTACACAATGCCTTGAGATTTTCAACTGATATATGTATTCAACATCACCTTAATCATAAATGCTTTATTGCATGCAATAGAGTTGATACATAGCTAAATGTTACAAAATGTAACAAACACAGATATAAACTTTATTAGAGCAAATGCCGAATAACAACAATATCTCATGATGCTAGTTAGTCCATCAATTAACATGTCATATCAGCATCCCACGATGCTTTTAAGTCTGTGACATATCATCCAAATGTGTATGGGCAAAGACCTTAAGTTAGAGAGTCTGCAGTCTTATCATCTATGTAATAAGCTCTACTGTAATGTCACTCTTCCATCGGTTACCTTTATGGTCAAAAACTTGACTGACAGATGTTTAGACCCTTGAGACTTCTACTGTTGTTAATAAACAATACTGCAGAGTTATAGTCACAATACAACTGAATGGGTCTATCCACAAAATAAAATACGTTTAACTCTTTAATGAGATTTCGGAGCCAAATAACCTGAATAGCAGCTGAAAAACACACTACAAACTCCGCCTTCTTGATAGATGATGACATAAATTTCTGTTTTCCCCTTTCTATAATACTGCACTTCTCTTTAAACATATAAATATATGTAGTTGTCAACCGGACATCATCCTCACAGCCAGCAAAGTCTAAACCCAAATGTCCTACTACCTGTAGATCCTTAATATGTCTATAAATTAGTATATAGTCTTTTGTCCTCTTTAAGTACCGCAAAACTTTCTTAGCAATAATCTAGTGACCGCGTTCTGAAATTAACCAATATCTTCTTAAAAGTTTCGTTGCAAAATCAACATCTGGTTTAGTGCAAGCTTGAGCATACATGATACTTTTAAGTGTGCCCCGATATGTTACATTCTTTATTTGGGTTTTCTTAATAACCGTATGAGGATATTATAACAGATTCAGTCTATTGCATTTAATGACAGGAGCAACTCCTGACTTGCAACATTTATACCGAATACAATCAGAGTGTGTCCTCTAGAAATAACCCAACATGTGGCGAGAACAATCCATATGGATCTCAATGCCTAGGACAAAATATTCCTTATTAAGATCAATCATGTCAAAACGCTTTAACAATATCTATTTCACCTTATGTAGTAATTCAAGAAAACCACTTCCAAGCAAGAAATTGTCTTTATAGCACACAAGGAAAATAAATTCTTTCCACTGATCTTATAGTATATACTAATTTACTTCATTTTTGACAGAACAAAATATAGCAATAATATTATGAAACTTCAAGCAACAATTGTCGAAAAGCTCACTTAAACCCATAAAATAGACTTTTCAGTCTAGAATACCCATGAATATGTTCAAACTTTATTCCATGGTATTATATGGGATTCCTCTTTCTTTACGCACAAGTTTATCCAAATCATCTGCTACAAAACCTTCGGGTTATATAATATAGACTTCCTCGAAGTATCCAATTAAAAAGAAGTTTTAATATATGTATGATAAACCTCCTTATAATAATAAGCTATTAATACCTTAATCACTTTGAAAAACTCTTTATAAGAGACTGAATAAAAATTATTTTAAGTCTACTCATTCTTTACGAGTGAAAAAATTTAGCTACCAATCTTTCTTTAAACTTCTCAAATAAAACACTGATAAAAATATAATTGGATATAATAAGGTAGATAAAAAATTTCATCTGGAGTCCCTTTAAGTTTTACACACCCAATTGCAGCAGATGAACTTGTGACCTTGAGGCATACAAATAAGCTTTCAAACACCGTATGTTTCATAGTCTGTATCTCGTCCACCATGCACCACATCACAATTATAATTAAGAACAAGAAATAACAACTGTATAAAATACTAGATCAATTACATAGTCGATTTTGCAATCATGCTCTTCTGGATAGACTATTTAGTGTGATGGTATAACTGATCATCTCTGCCTGATAGATCTTTTTAAATAGAGCTATTTTAACATTTATTCTGCGCTTGTGGGGTCTGATAAAATTTATCAAGAATTGTCTTAATAACAAGATCCTGAACCCCAACATAATCAAACCGTAATTTAAAATGCTCCATGATCATCTGTATAAGCAGGAAAACAACACAGTTATCCCTAACACACTATTACCTTTAATAGTTTGTGAGCAACTACCCTTATTCGGCTATATCAAGTTCCAGCAACTTAGCTATCTGTAATTTTCACAATTCTTGTTCCTCTTTTGGGATGATAAATCAATACCCCTTTGGATGATCTGTGTAAGGTACGAAGTAAAACTGAGTAGTTCTGGAATCCAACTTATCTAATGTTGGATTATGTAACTTTATAATGAACATCTCAAACCTTAATATGGTTCAAACTAGATTAATATCCATTTCATGACTGAAAAGAAGTCAATGAAATAGTTTTGGTAGAAACATAATGGGTTACTTTCAAAGTTTCACCCCACAGAAAATCATGTAAGTTATTTTTACAAATCATACTTTTCATCATATCTATATGGTGTGATTTTGCCTTTCGGCCACACCTTTTGATTCAAGAACATCAAGAATAGCAAACTAAGTCACTCTCCTAGGATTTTTTAAGTATTCAATAAATGGCTCTTTAAGCTATCCAGCATTGTCATGTCAATCATGATACTCACCACCTTGATCAAATCTGACAATTTTTTTTTAAGTTTATTAACTATAGTCATAAATATGTTGAACTTGTAACGAAAATTAAATATTTTTTTAATCAAGACAAAAACATATAGAGAAAAATCATTATTTAAATGTGATAAAAACTCTGCACAATATTGTCAAATAAGATAAAGTATAAATGACCTTCAATAGGTCATAACTATCGACTATAGTTTCATTCTTTATTTTAGTTATCTTACATCTACTTCAACCTACGCATATGTCTAGGTCACTTTTAAGAGTGAACAGAATGTTTGCCTTTATCAGTCTTTCAACTCTTTCTTCACTGATGTGACCAAGAAATTTACTCCATAATGCGTATGATTGTTCCTTAGGCAGAGACCTTTTGTTTCAGTTGTATAAACGACGTATAATTCATTGGAAGATAAATATAATATGTACAATCCATTAGACATAGAGTAGTACCCAACTTTATTTTAATTCAAAAATAGTAATTGCTTTATTTGAAATCTCAAAAGAGCAACTACACATGTCCAAACTTGGGTTTTTTTTCCATTTTAATATAAAAAAATAATTATTTACAAAATTAGTACAATAATAAAAGTATTTACGCATTTAGGTCTCGCGCGCTAATATGAATAGCGCGTTTACATAATTTAATTATTTTATATGTTCAAAACCATTTTTTTTTCTTGCATGCCATGCACACCCTATGCGTATTCGACAACCCGAAAAAAAAATTATTTTATTTTATTTCATATGTTTTTAGTTTTTAAATTATTTTATATTTTAAAATTTCGCGAATTCGACAACCCAATTTGAAAAGAAGGTCGCAGGAATATATTTTCGACAATATTTATTTCGTATCGTGGGTTATTTTACATTTTCATGACCAAAATGCTACGCAACGGTTATTTCGTATGCCAATCAAATTGCCGCACGAGGCACTTGTCATTACGTGGTCGAATTGCCTTACAAGGCACTTGCTATTACGTTATGTAGAGCGCTGCTTGGGCGCAGCAAGCACTCACTTTTTTTTTGTTTTTCAATTATTTTTTGTAATTTTTTTACATAATTTAATTATTTTATATTTTCAAAACCAAATTTTTTTCTTGCTTGCCATGCACACCCTATACGTATTCGACAACCCGAAAAAAAAATCATATTATTTTATTTCATATTTTTTAGTTTTTTAATTATTTTATATTTTAAAATGTTTGGCCGCACAAGCATTGCGCGCAAGCAGCGCTCTGCATCACGTAATAACAAGTGCCTTGTACGGCAATTCGACCACGTAATGGCAAGTGCCTCGTGCGGCAATCCGATTGCCATACGAAATAACCGTTGCGTAGCATTTTGGTCATGAAAATATAAAATAACCCACGATACGAAATAAATATTGTCGAAAATATATTCCTGCTACCTTTTTTCAAATTGGGTTGTCGAATTTGCGAAATTTTAAAATATAAAATAATTTAAAAACTAAAAACATATGAAATAAAATAATATAATTTTTTTTGGGTTGTTGAATACGCATAGGGTGTGCATGGCATGCAAGAAAAAAAAATTGGTTTTGAACATATAAAATAATTAAATTATGTAAAAAAATTACAAAAAAATAATTAAAAAAATTTAAATGAGTGCTTGTGCGGCCATGTTTGGCAGCACAAGCACTACGCGCTGCGCTGTGCAGCGCGCAAGTGCTGCGCACTGCCCTGAGCAGCGCGCAAGAACTCGCGCGCTGCTCTCGGCAGCGCGCGGTCTCGCACGCTATTCATATAAGCGCGCGAGACCTAAATGCGTAAATACTTTTATTATTGTACTAATTTTGTAAATTATTATTATTTTTATATTAAAATGGAAAAAAAAACCCTCCAAACTTGATAAGGAAAATAAATTCTGTCTTTAAGGAGAATACATAAAATATGTTTCTTAATGTCATATTAAAACCAGAATCCAGAATGACATTCCCATCAATTCAATGTCAGCTTTATAGTTGTTTCTATAGTGAGCTTGATTCATCATGATTTGATATCTTTCATTTTATGAATTCCTATATGGTAAGCGCAACATAATATGTTGCACCGCTATCTAGCCATCACAAACTAGATGAGACTTTAGATAGAATAAATTCACAAACCAATACCAAAGAATCATTACTTTATGCTCATATTTAGATAAGCAAGTTTTTGTATTAACTATAGTCATTCTTTTGTTGACACCTAATTTTTGACCAAGTCTTTTTGCAGTTATATTTTAAAAAATCACAAAAAATCCATAAAAAAGTCAAAAAATTACAAAATCAACTTTGGTGGCATTGGCCAAGCCCAAGGAACCATTCTTGACCAAAAAATAATTTTTCATATTTTTCACATTTTTTAGTATTTTTTAGAAAATAGAAAATACTCAAAAAATCAGAAAAATTAGTATTTGAGGTCACAAAAATATGAAAAAATAGCCAATATTTTTCTTTTTAATCTCTCGCATTTTTGGCCTCACAAAAAATTCGAAATCAGATTCAATTATAGGTGTTCCTTTGTAACCCGCACTATTGAATCTGAGAAAAAAATATCAATTGAGTTTTTTAATTTGCAATTTTAGCATTTTCTAGGATCTTGACATTCAATCTAATTGTCCCCTATTTCAATTTGACTTAATTGTTCAGAAAAATTGCTCAATTGCAAAATTAATTGCATTTTAGTCATTGAAATTGGAGCATAATTGAAATTACTTTCAATTCAAAGGCTATCATTGCAAATTAAACATGCTGCCCAATGGTTTTCATCATTTTCAATCAATTGGCATAGGTAATTTGGCCCAATTTGATCATTTGAGCCTTCAATTGCAGAATCCCCAAATTTGCAATTAAATAAAAATTTGTGGTTTTCGTTGAAATTGACATAAACTTTTGGGCAAAACCACATTTCTAGATAAAATCCATGCCCTAGATTCGATTCTGAGGTCCAATTGCAAGAATTTCCTACTAATTTGGGTTTAATTTGGAAAATTGCAAGTCGGGACCGGTTCAGACCGGTCAGACCGCCGGTCGGACCGGTCGAACCGGTCCAGAACAGTATCGTCTTCCTCCTTAAGCTCGTGCGCAGATGAACAGTTCTGAGGGTAATTTCGATCCTCAAATTGAAGACCAATTCGTGGATAATCGAGCACGCAATGGTGGGCGTATTGTTGCATATACTCTTACCTATCAATTAACACCGGCGGCGCCGTTCGACGTTGCCGGAATAAAAGGCAATTGGCCGGTCAAGTTCTGAAGCTGCAAAAAGTAAACAAAAGCAAACACAGCTCAAATCCATGCCAAATTCGTGCGAAATGAGACTCGTCGAGGGACCTAATGAAACTGAATGGAATACCCAGCTTCTCCGTCGTCGTTAGCATGCCATTTGGCACGTGATGGCACGTGAGTTCAAGTGGGCAGAGGATTCCCCAATGCGGGGCAAAAAATTCTCAAAATCGATATATAGCTAGAGGGCCTTCGCGAAGAGGAGGGGAGCGAATTCAGTTGAAAAAGAAGAAACGGAATCGAAAGAAACCGAAAGGGAAAGAGAAAGGGCTCGTCCTCCAACCACCATTGTCGAGGACTGAGCTCGAATTCACAGAGCGGCGGTCAGGCCTTTACAGGCTAGACCAGAGCTCGCGAAGATCATCAGGAGGCCGCCCGTGTTGAGGGGAAGCAATCGCCATCGACCGCGCAGCCCAAAACTGCCAGAACAAGTAATCCCGAACTTCGAGCTTAAGCTCTGGTCTTCAATGGCGAACCCTGATTTCGGTTTCAATCTTTGCGATTCCCGTGTGCGTTTCATCCCTTAGACATCACTGACCATCGCTGCATCTTGGTTTTGCATTGATTTTGTTCGAACAACTCGAATCAAGTCTTCGAACTTAGCCTTCATAGCCGACCGCTGTTCATCCTTGCCCAGCCAAATCTGGGCCGAGCGAGCTCAATCGGAGCTCGAGGTAAGTCTTCTGCACTTCCTATAGTGTCAATATATGGATGAATCGATCTGATTTCGCGTGGTCTTTGCGATTGAACTCCCATGGCCGCACTCGGCACTTTGCATGATTCTTGTGATTCTGTGGATTAGATGTCGCAATTCTTAGATATGTTAAAATAGAGGTTATTGCGAGTCGATTGCCGCTGGTCTCGCTCCATTCCGTCAAGATCTCACCGTTGGATCATCACCGGAGAAGCACAACCGTCCATTCTGCCGGAGTCGAGAGGTTGAAGACGAAGCTGACGTGGCGTGGTCAACTGGTCAAAGTCTTAGGATTCGATTCGCCATAGGTCCACATGTTTGTCGAGTCAGCTCGACCGTTAGTTTGTTAAGACGAGTCAGCGTTAGATCGGACGGTCTAGGTTAATCGAGTCTAATAAATAATAGCCGTCCGATTAGTAAATATGATTAACTGGAAATGATTTTAATCAAAAAATCAATCAGAACAACAAACGGTGCCGTTTTGATAAAGGACCAGGCGACGTCGTCTTGGGTTAATGAGAATAGACGGTCCTGATCAAATCCCATGTTCTAATCGTGGCCGTAGGTCTTAATAGGTCCATCGGACGGTTCCGGTCGAGTCTCTAATCAATCTGAGCCGTAAGATTTAGTAATCAGAGCCAACGATCATGGATTAGCCACGTGGTCCATCAGGGACCGTCGGATCAAATTAGGATAATTCAAAAAATAAAAAAATGCGATGCGGCGTCGTTTTGGAGTCGTGGTCCGCGCGGGTCCGGGTCTGGGCCGGGTTCCGACCCGAGTGGGTCGGGTCGACCCAGCCCGAATAACATTTTTTTAATAAAAAAATCAAAAAATGATTTAAAAAAAATCAGAAAAATCCTAGAAAATCAAGAAATGCTAGGAAATTCCAGAAAATTCCAAAAAAATGTGGGAAAATTGTGGGAAAATCCTAGACATTCCAGAAATCCCCAAAAATCGAGGATTGACCACAGACAACTGGTCAACCCTATTTTTGGGGTTTCTTATCCGTTCTTCCGAGACTTGACGATATTACCCTTTAGGGGTAAGTCGCCTCTGTTGTATATGTGAGATAAGACCGATAATGCCAAGGTAAGAATTAGGGTCAGGTAGGCGACCAATTCTTAGGCTTGGGTTTTTGAGTTTCGCCTCTTTTCTCAAAATGACGATTTTGCCCTTTAATGGGAAAATCATCTTTCTTGTCCCCAATCAAGTCCTGAAAATTGCTTAAAATTAGGGTTTGGGTCAAGTGGGTGACCCACCCTAATATTTGAGATTTTCAGTCATCATCTTTGTCCAAAATGACGATTTTACCCCTCCGAGGGTAAAATCACTTTTAAATTCCAGAAAAATCCTGAAAATTCTCAAAAAATGGAAAATGGATTGGATTGATAGCCAATCCTATTTCCCCCATCTTTTGACTTCCCAATTCATCTAAAATGACAAATTTTTCCTTTTCAAGGCAAATTGTCCATGAATAGTTCAAAATTACGATTCTACCCCTCATAGGCGAATCGTGTCCAAATCACTCTTAATCCTTGATTGACATTTCTCTAAGCTAATAGGGCCTCATTAGGGATGCCATGCTGCTTTCATGTGTTTTATCCGCATGTACTGGATCCTTGATTTGCGCACTTATTTCTATTGATTGTGAGTGATAGGGTAGTAATTCTCATCTGCATGAACTCCTAGATTTAGGATCTGTACCCCACTCGTCTGTATGAAATCCTATGATCAGACAAACCATTCACTTTCGGTACCGAAAGGGCGTCAACTCTGACAGTTGGCGTAACTAAGTTCCCGAACCCACTTCTCTGGTTTCCGCAGAATCGAATAGACCACTCCCAACTATTCGATAGGGTTTCCGATCGTACCCTCCACGAAATGATTGGTGGCGACTCCTTGGCATGCACACTTATCACATGTCATTAGACCACACTGAAGGTCGACCACGTATATCCAGCAGTTGCGATTTGGGTAATGGACCTTGGGAGAGGCCCGCGTCCGATCATGCAACATCGGACGGCCCATTAACCCTCGCTAGCCAGATGGCGCTCGAGAGGGTCGCGACAGACTGGCGACTCCACTGGGGACTTATTCTAAACCAGAATCTCTGGTTACGAATTCCAGACGACTTGAGCCAATTAAAAAGTTGTTTGATTTATCTGACCTTATTTTCTGCAGATGCTCTCGAAGGTGAGGTACGTATGCTAACCATTATGTTAGATGTTTTTACAGATTGGAGAAATAAGGGGTGGAGTGATTGTTGACATTTTTTTCCCTGCAGGTTGGAGTTGGGAATGTATGTTTATTTTTATGCACATACTGAAGCGGTGTTTTGATACAAACTGCTGTGCATGACTTTGCATTGTGACGATCACGACACATTGCACACACTGGCGGTCAAACCCCGACTGCAACCACCTCTAGGTTACCTTAGATAGGGAAGGGGTGCGAAAAGGATCTTGTGTTTGATGGCACTTGAGACTTTCGCATTCATTCCCACCTACCATCTGCATTGGCGATATCTAGCCCTCTTGGGTAGGTACCCTTGGGGAGGAATCTGCCTCATGTGGATTGTGGGAGCCTGAGCCATAGGTTCCTCTCCTGATTTTCGATTTTTAGAGTATACCCACTTGTCTCATGCGCGTGTCTATGAATGGTTGGTATACCTAAAACCATCCATTGATACAGGGGGACATTCCATATTCCCCTAGGTACGGTTGGTAAGGCATTTATTTTCAATGTACTTTATTATTCCTTGCTCCATAATATGACTCATACATTACATACATTCATATGCATTCGCATCATGAAAATTACTCAAGTGACTAATTGAAACAACGATGGTAATAGGGTAGGATGTCGCTGTTCCCTAAGAGTTCGACAGAATTGGTGACCTTCGAGTACTTAAGGAAAGTCACTCGCCCTGGACCAAACACAGGGCTACACTTCACCAGATTCGTGCATGGTCGGGAACTGACTGGACGTAAGCTAGGATATGCGAAAGATTGTCAAACCCGCTACTACGTCGATAACCTCAGATTTAAGCGACAAGCAGACGAGATGTTTAAGAATTATCTGGAGATGAAGAGACAGCGTCGCAACCAGTTGGCCAGGGAGGCATATGCCCGTCGGAAGGCTGAACTACTGACCAAAGAAAATGTACCCATGATCACTTTTTGGGGAAAAAGAAGACGTCCTGCTACCAAGACAAAGCCAAAGCGTATCACACTCAAGAAGGTGAAACCCGAGAAGGCTCCTGAAGTCGTCATACCATGGACCAGAGAATGGCCAGAGGAACTACAACCTTTCAACCAGAAAATTGAAGATAACTCCCCTACACTTGATTAAAGGAGAGTTCCCGACTAACTGTCAAGAGTGATTTAGATCCTCACATTCCATTGGCCTTTTATGGCTTTCTTGTTTGAAGAATCTTTCTCTACCTTTCTTTCATTAGGCATCCTGATTGTAATAAAATTTCATTCCACTTTGTTCATTTGATGTATTGACCAATGGAATGTGACATTACTGTTTCCTTTAGTCACTGAGTGAACCTGACTAAATTGCATAATTCACTTCCCTAAAATTCAAGTTAGGCTTTAAGTCAGGCCTTCGAGACCTGAAAAAGGTCATAGTTTCCATTTCTTCAAAATGAACTATGCAATTAAGTTAGCCCATGCATATCTCATGGCATCTGCACAATCATGTCTTTAAAGTAATTTCCGACGATTGACTTTTTAAAATTATTTGCATATTTTAGACTTGATGGGAAAGAGTGATATTCAAGTGTTCAAAATTCCCCGGGCCGAACTCCAATCATGGTGGGATAGCATGGCGAAGCCAGCCAGAAGTATGCTAAATCACGACTAGGATACCTGTTAGACCTACTGAAGATTGAGTGTCCACCTGCCTTTATCCAAGCCATGGCGCTCTATTGGGATCCTACCACCGCTACATTCTGCATGGAAGGACTGGAGATTACTCTCACTATCGAGGAGTACAGTGCCGTCATCGGAGTTGAGTTCACTCACACACTCGTTCGACCCCCCATAGGATTTGAACCCTTGAGTCAGGTGGCTGAATTCCTTGACACAAGCCTAAGCGAAGTCAAAGCAGATGCAAAAAGCAATTCTGGACGAATCTCCCTATCTTTCCTTGTAGACCGATTTTCCTGCCTCCCTGCTACTAAAGGGACCAAATCTGGTAGAGCCTTTGTCTTGGCATTCTTCAGCTTTGTGCTGTTCCCAATCTCATCTGTCACCTTCGACCCTATCATGGCTGTAGTAGCCAGACAAGTCTGTTGTAGGTGGGATTACTCAAACATCATCCTTGCCAAAACCTTCCTCTCCTTAAATCGCTTCAAGAAAAATAAAAAGGGAATCTTTAGAGCCTCTAGTAATCTTCTGTATCTGTGGTTCACATCTCATATCAGACAATTTCACATCCGCATGGATTTCACTGAAATCAGCCCTGATGCACATCCTCTTAAAACCTTTGTCAAAACACATACACGTATTCCTAAGTTCAACTTCATAGAGTGGAAAAACTTCCTTAAAGTTCTAAAGCCCGAACAACTCCGATGGCGGCTAAGGTTACCAACGCTGGGCAAAGTCAGATTGGCCTGCGATGACAAAGGTCCAGTCCCCTTTGTCGCGACCCTCTCGAGATTCGCCATGGGCTCTCGAGGGCTAATGGGCCGTCCAGTCTGGTCGGACGCGGGCCTCTCCCAAGGCCCGTTACCCAAATCGCAACGGAGGTATACGTAGTCGACCTTCAGTGTGGTCTAGTGATATGTGCTAAGTGTGCATGCCATGGAGTCGCCACCAATCATTTTTTTGGAGGGTATGATTGGACCACCCTATTGAATAGTCGGGAGTTTCTATTCAATTCTGCGATAACCAGGGAAATGGGTTCGGGGACTTAGTTATGTCAACTATCAGAGTTGACGCCCTTTCGGTACCTAAGTTGACTGAGTTTTCTGACTTAAGATTTCATACAGATGAGTGGGGTACGAGTCCTAAATCTAGGAGTTCATGCAGATAGGAATGACTATCCTGGCAATCACAATCAATAATAAAGTGCACAAATCAATGAATTCAAATGTACAAATAAATCACACGGCATTCCTAATAAGGCCATATTGGCCTAGAGAAGCATCAATCAGGCTTAGGAATGATTTAGACATGATTTTGCCCATCAGGGGCAAAATCGTAATTTTGAGACAAAGGGGACAATTTGCCCAAAAAGGACAAAATCATCATTTCGGAATGAATCCGGAGTCAAAACAGGTTTGGTCACTCAATTGACCCATTTCCTATTTTTTGGCAATTTTCGTGATTTTCGGGAATTTTAGAAATCACGAAAATGAAATGAAATGTGGAAATCTTAGACATAAGGTTTAACCACCCATCTGGCCCATCACCAAATTCTAAGCAATTTCCACAATTCATCAGAATATCAAAGACGATTTACCCTTTGAGGGGTGAAATCGCCATTTTGGATTAAATGGGAGAAAATCCCAAAAATGAAAACAAATCAATTTTTTGTCATTTTCAGCCTTGGACAATTTTTAGAATTTTTCTGCAATTTTTTCTCAATTTTTTTGTTTTTCTTTAATTTTTCCATTTTTTTGGCATTTTTGATTTATTAATATTTTTTTATATTTTCAGAAAATATTTTAACAAAAAGCATGTCTTTGACAATAGATAACACTCAACCAGATAAATAAGCTAACCACTAGACTGAAACAAATACATACAAATCAAGTCTATAAATGCAATATTTTAGAAAAATAATCCTGATATACAGATCGGGTACGTAAAACATACCGGATTGGACACCGGCCTTCAATCGCCCAGCCTCAGCCTGCGACCATCCCCATGCTCGTTACCTGTCGATCGCCATTAGAATGTCGATAGTCAATTTCACAAATTAAGACTAAAAAATTAAAAAAAATTTAAAAATTGGACACTGTTCATGCACTGTTCCGACACTGTTCATGCACTGTTCCGACACTGTTCATGAACTGTTCCGACACTGTTCATGCACTGTTCCGACACTGTTCGGACACTGTTCGGACACGGCTCCGACACGCCCGACACGCCCGGACACGCTCCGACACGCTCGGACACGTTCCGACGCGTCCGGACACGTTCCGACGACGGGGGTGGTGACCCGAGGCTGTTTCTGGGCTCCACCAGCGGCGCGTAGGCTCCATAAGCTCCGAGGGAGGAGGTAGGACTCCGGGGCTATCGCCGGAGGCGATAGCGCGCTTTGGCGATGACGGATTTGGCCCGATCCGAAACAATCCCGAACCAAACTCCGAAACGGGTGGAGGCCGGAGGTCTTGGGTTGTTCACGGCGGCTTTGAGATACGACGGCTAGCGACGACGGCGGAAGGGGGGGTTCCATTTTAGGCGTCCATGAAGAAGAAGAAAAGAAAAGGAAGAAGAAGCTACGGGAGAGGAAGGAGAGGAAGAAGAGGAGGAAGAAGAAGAAGAAAAAGAAGAAGAAGGAAGGAAGAAGAGGAGGCGAAGAGCTGCGGATGATGAAGGAGAGGGGAGGAGAGTAAAGTAATAAAAAAGTATAATAATATAATAATATAATAATATAATAATAATATAATAAAATACTAAAAAGTAAAAAAAATAATAAAATAATTAAAAGCGAAGACAAAATGATTAGTTCCCTTTTCCTTTTAAATGATGATGTTTTCACTCCTTTTCCTTTTAATCATTACTAATATTTTTGTCAAATTCAATTTTACGGTGATCAGTGAACACCTAAAATGGAACCTGAATTTTACTGTTTTATGAGGTCCTAAAGTAAAGAAAATTAAAAATAAAAATACCTACTATTTGTATATATTTTTGTGACCTCGAATACTACTTTTTTATTTTATTTTTATTTTTATATTTTTCGAAAATAATAATAATAATAAAATAGGAAAAATATGAAAAAAATATTTTTATCCAAAATGGTCCCTTTAGCTTGGCCAAGGCTACCAAAGTTGGTTTTTGTAATTTTTTAGCTTTTTATGAATTTTCTATGAATTTTTGAAAAATAAAGGAAGAAAAAGGTTGATCAAAATTTAGGTGTCAACAGCTGCCCCTCTTTGAGAGGAATCTCATCAGAGGAATCTCATCAGAGGAATCCCCTCAGAGGTTTCTCTCAAAGACAAGGTGACACCTGAGTCCTGATCGACTCGACTCGTGAAACTAAAGGAAAAGGAGTCATGACATCCGTTTTTTTTATGCTTGTCGATGTATGCTCTTTCTTGAAAGGGGAAACATTTATTTGACATGAGAGAGTGAGATAGTAGAGAGATATACCTGCCACTTACCTATTCGATGTTTGTGCGATTTTCGCAGTGTCTGATGGATTCCAGAGAATTTCTAGGGACTCGTTTCTAGAGTGTCCTAGAGAGGTTAAGCTCTGACCCGTATGGTAGGTCAAACCATAATGAGATTCCTAACTAATAGGAATCTAAGGAAGACGCGCCCCATTTGGGATTTGCCAAGGATTTTGATCCGTATGGTGGATCGGACCATTGAGTTGACCATTTAAGTGATTTTCGCTATTGGATTGACCCTTCAGGCGGTTTCTACCTTTGATTGACCCTTCAGGCGGTTTCTACCATTGTGTTGACCCTTCAAGCGGTTTCTACCTTGGTTTGACCCTTCAGGCGGTTTCTACCTTGAGTTGACCCTTCAGGCGGTTTCTACCTTGGTTTGACCCTTCAGGCGGTTTCTACCTTCAGTTTGCTTTGAAAAGGGGTCTCATGACAAGGGTTCTCCACGTCCGATGAGACTGCCTAATTTTTAAAAAGGGGTCTCATGACGAGGGTTCTCCACGTCCGATGAGACTGTTTGAATTTTGAAAAGGGATCTCATGACGAGGGTTCTCCACGTCCGATGAGACTGCCTAGATTTTTTTTAAAAAGGGGTCTCATGACGAGGGTTCTCCACGCCCGATGAGACTGCCTAAATTTTGAAAAAAAGGGTCTCATGACGAGGGTTCTCCACGTCCGATAAGACTGCTTGATTTTTGAAGATGGGTCTCATGACGAGGGTTCTCCACGTCCGATGAGACTGTTTGATATTTTGAAAATGGGTCCTGGGACGAGGGTTCTCCACATCTGATAGGACTTTTTCTTTTAAAAGAGTTTTTCTTCCCCTCTTTTTTTAGAGATCCCGAAGTTTGTCGGGAATTCAGTTTTTGAAGCAGTGAAAGATTTTATTTTGACAAAGCTTCACTTGAGTCTGCTGAGGCGACATTCTGGGAGCTGGGTTCTCCAGGTATCCTGCAGAAGTTTGAGCCCGAAAGATTTTTCTTCACCAAGAAAACGTTAGTAATCTATGGGAAGACCACGGCTGTCCATTTTGACAAAACCGTATGATTTAAGTTTTAATCATGAGATGAGCATTTTGATGCTGGAGGTTATCCAAAGCATTCTTGCAACATGCAAATGTGATCACAAATCCCTTGCACGGAAAATCTGGATCAACAGTTTGAAAATTCCAAAAAGAGTTTGTTCAAAACATCAATTGGAATATTTTTCGACAATGAGGTCTTCTCACCTGTTTTGCGATAGTGGTTTTTTATAGGGGATGCACTCAATTCCCTACTAACCTGTGCCTAGGTTTTAGGCTCATTCGCAGCGCATACATTTTGATCGGTTGGGAGGTCTTCCACGGGACCGTAATGTTGGGCTTGGATATTGGTTTTCAGGGGGGACCCGCTTTGGAGTCGAGGCCATTGTATGAAAGTCTTCACCATCTGCTCCGGGTTTACAAGTCAAGAACCCTGCAAAATGAGAAAGAAATAGTCTTGCTCGTACTTCTTCGAGCTAAGCAATATGTTAACCCAAGTGTCTTAGTCAGAGAAGACTGTTTCAGGGTTGTAACTTTGGTAGGATTGGGGACCGAAAAAGGCTTGTTTTTGGCCCAAAAATTACGAAGGGTTTGACATTGGTGATCATTGCAAATTTACCACCTGCCCTTTTCCTCTCTGCACCTTCAGTTTTTGGGATGCGCAACCGATTTTGAGGTGTGCACCAGCTCTTCAGAGAGCGTTTCGTCGCATTAAAAGACTGATAACTCTGTCTGCGTCTCTGCTCCACGCTTGACACCATTTGGGGAGTAGTCTTTTTGATCTGACTCCTTTAGGGATTTCCTCTTTTCCCATCCGGCTTCATTGCGGATCAATCAAACAACTTACATGAGCATCGGCCTTGCTTTTACCAAGCACTTTGCTTTTTCTCGATGCTGTGGATTTTTCTCATTCATTTTCGAAATCCCACTTTTTCTCATCTTCATGGGATCGTGTTAGACCTACGATCAAAGGTCTAACAAGGTTAAGCATTAACTTAGGAATTTTTTTGCAAACCTAAGTCTTGAATTCCTTCGTTTCTGAAGTGATGCTGCATCCATCTTGGAATGTGCGATGATCACCAACGGGTTTATGAAATGATTTTGCAGGCTCAACTTGGCTATGCAAAGGATTCAGTGTGTGGGATAGAGAAATGAATGCTTCTCATCATCCTATGGCACTTGGATTACCATATAAACAACACACAAAGATTAATGTTAGTCCGAGCAAGAAAATTTCTAACCATTTTCTCCTGATGCTGCTGGACTCACCTCCATTTTGCCCCGATGTGGGGTCGTTCTTGACAGGGTTAAGAATGAAAACCGCCGTTCAAAGGGATTGTCAATGGTCACCTGTAGTGTTAGGGGATATGAAACGAATGCCTCCGTCGTCCCAATCCATGTAATTGTCGCGAACAATCCCTACTTCCGTAGGTCCAGATTTCACTATCTGATCTGCTCCACTTTTCCCTCGAGTGTGTATAGGACGTGTTTGGATTAGGCTTTGCCTCTCGTCTTTTGAGAAAACGTCCTTTTGAAAGTTTTTTGAACAACTTTGATTGGAAAAAATCTCTTTCATTTTTTCCAAAAATTTTACCCGTCAAAGGGGATTTTATGATGCACAATGCATGTTCTTATTCATGTTCAGACAACCTCCTGTTTCAAAACATGAATGCTAATGAAGTTAGAATTCTATCGGATTCTGAAAGCTTTTCTTTTTATTTAACACCTTCAATGGATTGGGGAAAGGAATACTTACCTGTCCTCCGCGGCTGGAGATCCCTGAAAATGCAGAGAAAACATGTTATTGTACGTTCACGAATTTTTCAAAAATTTAGAACGATACATCTTACCCTTGGTCGTGTACTCCAACGGGTAATTCATGGGGTATGAAAACCTGTTTTGCCTTGATGGCGATTCCCTGTCAAAGACGAGAATTAGGCGTCAATATGCGTTCCAAAATTCAAGGCAAATTGGAACGATACCGCCTTGTTCTTGTTTTGTGTTTCCGTTTGAACACAAACGCGCGGCTTGCATAATTTGGCCCTCTATCTTGTGTCCTTGATCTCCCATCTGGTTGGGCGACGAATCCTTCTCAAGAATTTGCCCCAGAGAAGATCCATTTGTGTTTTTGGGCGCACTCCAGCGCCATTCTTCAAGGTTCCTTTTATTCAAGGAAAAAAAGAAGATTTTATCAAAATGCATGTCAAAGCATGTGACGTAGGAGCGATACTTTTTACCATCCACTAGGTCTTATAATCAAAGACCATCTCCTGGAATCCTGACTTCTAAGGCCAATGATTCTATTCGCCTCCCTGTTAGCGCGCTATTTTCATTTGAGGCTTTCAGCGCCAACAACTTCCTGTAAAATGAGTAAAAACTCACGTTAGGCATGTGGTCTTGGAAGACCAAATTGGAACGATACAAGGTTACCGTTCACCCAAATTCGTATCTTGGGGTTTGATTCTGATGCGGACGACTCTGTTATTGTGTCTATTGACTTTGTCAGAGGAGAGACGTCCTGAGATAAAAAGAATGGAGAAAAACTTATCCCCAGATCTGATTAAAAATCAATTAGGAACGATACGTCCTTTCACCAAACGAGTGGCTCTGCGGCCCAATGTGTTTTGCACTGAAGGGACGAATTCCACTATGCTCCACGGGTTTGGGGAATTTGCCCCCATTTTCGATAGAAATGAGCCTTATCAAGATGTATACAATACAAATAGATCCCTAATACAATCAATCTACGGGACGAGATATAGAGGATCTCAGCAAAATTAATTTTATACAAGAGGACTAAGAATGTCAAATCAATCAAAGGAATGTGGCCCGAACACTTGGAGATGCCCCAGTTCCAATCTTCGAGATGTGACTCCAGGATCACCGATTTTTTTTTTAGGTGGTTTTAGATATACCAACCATCTAAAGACATGCACATGAGACAAGGGAGGATAAAACTTCTAAAAATCAAAGGATTTGGCACCTAAGGTCAAGGTTCCCACCTCGAGTTCTAGAAAGAGCCGATTCCATTGCACAGCTATCGTTGCATTGGGACTCGATCCATAGTTCGAAGTGAGCGGAATTGAAAAGTGGATTACCCCGTGTTTTTCCTCACGGAGATTCCATTTTCAATCCCTTCTATTGTTTTCCTATAGGTGGCGCCCGGGGTTTTAGGCGCGGTTGTGTGTATTTTCGGTGTCGTGCTAAAGCGATAAACATGCATCTTATTTAACAATCACCGCTTCAATATAAAACATACACACAATCATTCATTCCTACGCCCAACCTGCATAAAACAGAGTTAACAAGTACTCCACCCCTTATTTCTCCAATCTGCAAAAACATTTAACACCTCAAGGGTTAAAGTACGTACCTCACCTTGAAGAGCATCTGCATAAAACATGTTAGAAAAATCAATCACCTTTTTAATCGGCTCAAGTTCTCTAAAGTCCCCAGTGGAGTCGCCAGTCTGTCGCGACCCTCTCGAGATTCGCCATGGGCTCTCGAGGGCTAATGGGCCGTCCAGTCTGGTCGGACGCGGGCCTCTCCCAAGGCCCGTTACCCAAATCGCAACGGAGGTATACGTAGTCGACCTTCAGTGTGGTCTAGTGATATGTGCTAAGTGTGCATGCCATGGAGTCGCCACCAATCATTTTTTTGGAGGGTATGATTGGACCACCCTATTGAATAGTCGGGAGTTTCTATTCAATTCTGCGATAACCAGGGAAATGGGTTCGGGGACTTAGTTATGTCAACTATCAGAGTTGACGCCCTTTCGGTACCTAAGTTGACTGAGTTTTCTGACTTAAGATTTCATACAGATGAGTGGGGTACGAGTCCTAAATCTAGGAGTTCATGCAGATAGGAATGACTATCCTGGCAATCACAATCAATAATAAAGTGCACAAATCAATGAATTCAAATGTACAAATAAATCACACGGCATTCCTAATAAGGCCATATTGGCCTAGAGAAGCATCAATCAGGCTTAGGAATGATTTAGACATGATTTTGCCCATCAGGGGCAAAATCGTAATTTTGAGACAAAGGGGACAATTTGCCCAAAAAGGACAAAATCATCATTTCGGAATGAATCCGGAGTCAAAACAGGTTTGGTCACTCAATTGACCCATTTCCTATTTTTTGGCAATTTTCGTGATTTTCGGGAATTTTAGAAATCACGAAAATGAAATGAAATGTGGAAATCTTAGACATAAGGTTTAACCACCCATCTGGCCCATCACCAAATTCTAAGCAATTTCCACAATTCATCAGAATATCAAAGACGATTTACCCTTTGAGGGGTGAAATCGCCATTTTGGATTAAATGGGAGAAAATCCCAAAAATGAAAACAAATCAATTTTTTGTCATTTTCAGCCTTGGACAATTTTTAGAATTTTTCTGCAATTTTTTCTCAATTTTTTTGTTTTTCTTTAATTTTTCCATTTTTTTGGCATTTTTGATTTATTAATATTTTTTTATATTTTCAGAAAATATTTTAACAAAAAGCATGTCTTTGACAATAGATAACACTCAACCAGATAAATAAGCTAACCACTAGACTGAAACAAATACATACAAATCAAGTCTATAAATGCAATATTTTAGAAAAATAATCCTGATATACAGATCGGGTACGTAAAACATACCGGATTGGACACCGGCCTTCAATCGCCCAGCCTCAGCCTGCGACCATCCCCATGCTCGTTACCTGTCGATCGCCATTAGAATGTCGATAGTCAATTTCACAAATTAAGACTAAAAAATTAAAAAAAATTTAAAAATTGGACACTGTTCATGCACTGTTCCGACACTGTTCATGCACTGTTCCGACACTGTTCATGAACTATTCCGACACTGTTCATGCACTGTTCCGACACTGTTCGGACACTGTTCGGACACGGCTCCGACACGCCCGACACGCCCGGACACGCTCCGACACGCTCGGACACGTTCCGACGCGTCCGGACACGTTCCGACGACGGGGTGGTGACCCGAGGCTGTTTCTGGGCTCCACCAGCGGCGCGTAGGCTCCATAAGCTCCGAGGGAGGAGGTAGGACTCCGGGGCTATCGCCGGAGGCGATAGCGCGCTTTGGCGATGACGGATTTGGCCCGATCCGAAACAATCCCGAACCAAACTCCGAAACGGGTGGAGGCCGGAGGTCTTGGGTTGTTCACGGCGGCTTTGAGATACGACGGCTAGCGACGACGGCGGAAGGGGGGGTTCCATTTTAGGCGTCCACGAAGAAGAAGAAAAGAAAAGGAAGAAGAAGCTACGGGAGAGGAAGGAGAGGAAGAAGAGGAGGAAGAAGAAGAAGAAAAAGAAGAAGAAGGAAGGAAGAAGAGGAGGCGAAGAGCTGCGGATGATGAAGGAGAGGGGAGGAGAGTAAAGTAATAAAAAAGTATAATAATATAATAATATAATAATATAATAATAATATAATAAAATACTAAAAAGTAAAAAAAATAATAAAATAATTAAAAGCGAAGACAAAATGATTAGTTCCCTTTTCCTTTTAAATGATGATGTTTTCACTCCTTTTCCTTTTAATCATTACTAATATTTTTGTCAAATTCAATTTTACGGTGATCAGTGAACACCTAAAATGGAACCTGAATTTTACTGTTTTATGAGGTCCTAAAGTAAAGAAAATTAAAAATAAAAATACCTACTATTTGTATATATTTTTGTGACCTCGAATACTACTTTTTTATTTTATTTTTATTTTTATATTTTTCGAAAATAATAATAATAATAAAATAGGAAAAATATGAAAAAAATATTTTTATCCAAAATGGTCCCTTTAGCTTGGCCAAGGCTACCAAAGTTGGTTTTTGTAATTTTTTTAGCTTTTTATGAATTTTCTATGAATTTTTGAAAAATAAAGGAAGAAAAAGGTTGATCAAAATTTAGGTGTCAACACCCTTGCTAGGATTCACGGGCGCTACCACATACTATCCAAAGAGGGTGATCCGACAGTTTGGGGTACTACAAGAGATCCCTTCTCCACCACAACCTGGTATCTTTTCTTTTGACATACCGAGCAAGACTCTCATGGAAGAGGAGAAGAAACAGTTTGAAGCTAAAGTGACATCCATTATACGCTCTTTGAAGAATTCTCAGGCCGAAGAAATAAGTTGGCCAGAAAACATGATTCGTGAAGAAAACATTCATAGAGCCACTGCGGAATACATTCAGCACTTTAAAGCGACCAGATGGAGCCTTGTCGAGCCCTACGTACCCGAATACATCGTACCGTTCGTACCTGGAATAGAGCCATACGTACCTGAAGACATGGGACCGCTGCCATATTCAGAGGATGAGGAGCCCCAGACTGAAGAGGGGAATCCATACTGGGATGATGAGGATACCTTAGACCTCAAGCGTCATAGGCTTGAATAGGCTATTCTATCAAGTGTAAAATAAGCAAACATTGTGACGCCTTCTCATACATTTCTCATTTCTGTGTGATGCTATTTTGGACACATGAGCATAAATGTGAACATGTTTTGCGAATACATAAAAACTATCGTCAGAAATTACGCTTCTTTTAATTTCATAAATTCTTGTCGGAAAATGATTAAAAGAACTACTTACATGAGTCTAAGGCTCACGAGGTAACCCTTTTTCTCATCTACTGACAAGAAGCATGCAACTGAAAGAATTAGCTACTTCCTTTTTGTCAAAGACAAAAGAAATACTCACTAGGAATCCTTCTGAAACAGGTACACTCTCATCACGGAATTACCAACACATCGTTTCCGAACTTGCCTTAAGACAAGAATGGAGCAACAAGAATTGACTCCGCGTGTAGGCATGCTGGAATCTCAGATGACCGCCCTAGCAACTATGATGGCCGACATCAAGGCAATGCTGGAAGCTACCCAAGCTAAACAAACAACGGGTCATAACCAGAACAACGCAGGTCTTTCTTTTGTACCTGATACAGCAGATAAGGAGGTGACGAGAGATACCCAACATGCAGAGGAGGACATTGTTGACACCTGATTTTTTTTACCATTTATTATTGTGATTTTTATTCTTTAAAATTAATTAAAAATATCAAAAAAGGTCATAAAATCACAAAATCAACTTTGGAAGCCTTGGTTTAACCTTAGGAACCAATTTTGAACAAAAAATATTTTTCGGTATTTTTAATATTTTTCGAGTTTATTTAATTATAAAAATACCCAAAAAATCAGAAAAATACCATTCGTGGTCAGAAAAATACCCAAAAATATTCGATAATTTTGTTTTAATTTCCTCTTCAAGTGTGTCACTTTAAATCTCAAAAATTCGGCTCGGGTCACTATGTTCCTTCACAAACATAAACCCGAACCGAGCCTAAAAAAAATCATTTTCGAGTCTTTTAGTTTTCAATTCTCACTTTTTATAAGCTATGACATTGGATTCTAAAGTCTTAAAGTGCAATTAGGTCAATTTGCCCTCCAATTTAATCAATTTTTACCAAAAGGGCTTAATTGCACATTTTTCTTTCAATTAGTCCCCGGTTTCACGGATGTATACGTATGCTCTACGTATTTATACGTCATACATATTTATATGTTATGCATATTTGTATTGTTTGGTAACCTCTTTAACTCTTGTAATAATAATAATGGTTATTATTTTTAACACCTTTGTTAGTGCCTTTTTTAGCATTTTTGTATTGTGAGTGCTATTGCTAGTGCTATTTTTAAATAGCATTTTTTGTATTATAAATTGTGAGTGCTATTGTTAGTGCTATTTTTAAATGACATTTATTTATCATAAATTGTGAGTGCTATTGTTAGTGCTATTTTTAAATGGCATTTATTTATCATAAATTGTTAGTGCTATTATTAGATAGAATTTATAATTGTTAGTGCTATTTTTAAATAGAATTTTTGTATTATAAATTGTGAGTGCTATTGTTAGTGCTATTTTTAAATAGCATTTTTGTATTATAAATTGTGAGTGCTATTGTTAGTGCTATTTTTAAATGTCATTTATTTGTGAGTGCTATTATTAGATAGAATTTATAATTGTTAGTGCTATTTTTAAATAGAATTTTTGTATTATAAATTGTGAGTGCTATTGTTAGTGCTATTTTTAAATAGCATTTTTGTATTATAAATTGTGAGTGCTATTGTTAGTGCTATTTTTAAATGTCATTTATTTGTGAGTGCTATTTTTAGATAGAATTTATAATTGTTAGTGCTATTTTTAAATACAATTTATTGGAAGGTATTTTTGGCTATAAAAGGATGGCAAGAGTTTTGAGGTTGAAGGGGGGAGACATTTTGTAGAGTGTGCAAATTTTTGAGAGCTTAGAGAGAAGAACACAAACACTCTCTATATTCTCATAATCTTGAGATAGCAAAATATACTAAGTTCGGAATATTGATTCCGCATATTGCTAGCACAATTGTTGTGGAGTTATTAGTCGTCTCCCCGTTCGTCAATTGGTGGTGCGTCCGAATTAGATGCCTAACACTTGTGGAGGCTGAGATCGAAGAACATCGAACCGACACCTCCGTTCAAGCACGCTACGAGAGGTAATCTATTTACTCCCTTTGAGACTTTGTGATTTTTTTCGATTGAAATGCACGAAGTACGCCTCTGGAGATACATGTATGGGTTGTTATTTATTTCCGCTACGTGTTACGTGGATCCCAACAGTGGTATCAGAGCCAATCCTTAGGTGTTTTCGTGCATTTAATTGATTTTTTGCAATTTTTGCAATACTATGGTCAATATGTATTAACGAATTATTCGTCTTACATGGCTAATGGAGATTGATTATTTTATATGATAAATTAATCAACGTAGCAAAAATTGAGACTAAATCAATTTTGAATCGAAAATTTATGGCTATCTTATTTTACGTAAAAATTCTTAATATGATTCAACGTAGAATTTTTATTGTGCATTCCTAAGTTTTAAATTGTGAATTTATTACTTACGTGAAAGGGTGGTGATCATGGAAAAATCCCTAATCAATGTGATTGATGTATATATGAATGTATGATGATTATTTATATATTTGGGGTTGTAATTATTAAATGGAGACTGCGTACTCCTTTTATTTTTCATGTAATCTTTATTTTTAGCATAGTCAATTGTTGATGTAAATGCTACGAGGATTACGTGGAGGAGCCTTTTAAGTCGGCGAGCTCTTTGGGGCCCAATTCTTGAAGAGTTCAAGAAACCAAGAAGAAGCGAAGAGCGGCTCTCCGTTATTAAAATATTAAAATGATTAAATGTGGTCTCATTGGCTCGAGACCCATTAAATCATAATTCCATGATCACCACGTAGGATAGATGTTTATGTGATTGGCATCTATTTATTTATTATGATTACGTGAGCATGTTAAACTGGTTAATGTGCAAAGTCAGACTTACCTCACCCAAAATTGCGCCTGCATGAAATCCTAGTTAGGGAAAATCACTCGCGTTAGGTACCGAAAGGGCGTTGGTAATGACATCAACGTAACCAAGTCCCCGAACCCAAAATCTCTGGTTCCGCAGAATTGATCGATCTCTCCCAATCGGTCAATAAGGTTTCCGGTCTACCCTCCAAGAAAGACCGGTGGCGACTCCAAATGCATGCACAAGTTGCACATGCCACCACGACCACACTAAGGTCGAAAGCGATCGACTGTTATCGTCGAATCCCTTTGAAAAATACTCCCGCCGCGATTTGGTATGGGCCTGGGAGGGCCCGCGCCGATCCAAAGCCAGCGATCCGCACCCTTGTGCAGGGGAAGGTCCGCGATCGGTAATCCATTAGCCGCGTCCGCTTCCGGACGGGTCGCGACAGCTGGCGATTCCGCTGGGGACTCTTGCTCTAGAACATATGATTCTAGACCTCAAGTGGACTTAGGCCGTAATTAAAACGCTGAGTGATTTTTCTAACTTTGCAGGCGCTCTCGAAGGTGAGGTAAGTCCGCTTATGGTAGGTGTTATATGTTTTTGGCAGATTGGAGAAATAAGGGGTGTAGTCCGTGATTAACATTGTCTTATGCAGGTTGGGCGTAGGAATGTATGTTGTGTGGATGATTTGAAGTGCTGATTGATAAACTGCTGTGCATGAATTGCATTATGATGATCACAACACGTGGACACACACAACCGCGCCTAAAACCCCGGGCGCCGCCTTTAGGAACACAATAGAAGGAATTGAGAATGGAATCTCCGAGAGGAAAAACGCGGGGTAATCCACTTTTCAATTCCGCTCGCTTCGAACTATGGATCGAGTCCCAATGCAACGATAGCTGTGCAATGGAATCGGCTCTTTCTAGAACTCGAAGTGGGAACCTTAACCTTAGGTGCCAAACCCTCTGATTTTTAGAAGTTCACCATCACTTGTCTCATGCGCATGTCTTTGGGCGGTTGGTACACCTAAAACCGCACATAAGTCGACGAGTTTGGTTGGTAAGACTCTCTATCCCTCAAATCTATTACAGTTCATATAAATATAGGCATTTCATTCATTGCATTCTGGTGATTAGATTAAATGCCATTTCAAGGATAGATGTGTGTGTTTTTCCCAAACGTCCTTGATAGAAGACGAGGAGGATGATATCCCATGGCGAACACCGAGTGAGCAACAAAAGAGCCTACTATGGACCTTATTGAGATATCGTCCAAAGAAGATGACGAGTTGGGGCAAGTGATCCGGAAGCCACAGATCGAACTTGGGGCATCCTTAAACGTTAGGATCACATTCCTTTGTTTCATTTTCCATTACTAGTCCTCTTGTATAGGGTTTATTTTTATCGAGGCTTTTTCTATCCCACCCCTTAGAGTGATTGTATTAGGGATCTATTGGTGTATACATTCAGATGGAACTTGGTTGTATTTCTTTTGACGGGTCATGGGAATGTGATAGTGGCATTTTCTCTAATCATCCGAATACTCCCAAGTCAAGTTTATAATTCCTTTAGAGGAAATTAAAATTGGAAGTCTTACACGACCTTTTGGTCGTATAGAGTAGTCCAATCTCAATTTCTCTAGAAGGAATTATACACTTGAATTGTTTCGTGCATGTTTTACGTCGCTGGTAATCCACGATAATTGATCGAGAATATCGATGTTGTTTTGAATTTAATGACGAGATAGATGTCCAAATTACTCTCGTTCTTAACAAAACGGCCTTGATTTGGATGCCGTATCTTCAATTAAATTTAAAACACGTTATTATGCCTCGCACTTTTGAGTAATTCGTTCCTCTCGAAATTGATCAAAGGCGATTATTGTGAATTACATTCCTTTCAATAGTATGCTTTCTTTCGAGGAATATTGATAAAAACTTTTCGCGCAAGATTAAAACCCTTGTAAAAGTTCTTGTCCTTATTAATCACGAGCAAGCATAAGATTGAAAGGGGTCTATGCTTTCTTTTTCAGATTATTCCTTCTGATTCTGTCTTTCTATTTGCAGGTAAAAAATAGGTAATAGAGAGAAATCTTTTCCTGGATAAGTCTGAGGCTATTCTTTCATCTGATCATGAGCGAGTTATAAAATCCATATTTGCTCGACTTATTATGGTTCGGCTCACCTAAGTTGAAGATGTTCGAACGCTCGAAGAAAGGAACCATGCAGAAGTTAAAACACACACGAGAACTTTCATTTATTTTGCTCAGCGGAGGGTTTTCAGAAGCAGGTCATACAATTCGGGGTGGAAAAGTATAGCCAAAGTGAGCCCTAATTAACGACACAAAGGAGCCCAACTGACCCTCCATGTTGTTAATGCTCTGCTCATACTCCCAGCTCCGCATGTTGTGGTCGGCAAGCCTGAGGAGAAGACTTCTGCATTCTCCCTTAACTTCGGCGACCTTGGCCTCGTGTTCTTCGGTGACTACTTCCAGGTCCCGAACCAGTCCATTCCCGCGAGCTATGTCCTCGGTTATCTTGTCGAGCCGTTCTTCCTGCCAGTCGCTCTGAAGCCTCAACAGGACGTTGCGCCGGTCATGCTCGCCGGTGGTCAGGGATATGGCCAATTGATCCACTAGATTTCTCCTCTCGCGAAGCAACGTCGCGGCCCGCTCATTAGCAAACTCGACGGCCTTTTTGTAACTATCAACCAGATAGTTGGTCAGCACCAAATGATCAGATCGATCCTCATAACGAGCCCGCAAGACGCGAGCCACCAGAACCTCCCGACTAGCAACACGATAGGCCTCTAAGGAGTGTGCAAAGAGAGTCGGGAAAGTTCTATATTCCCTCCCCAGTGTAGTACCTTCGAGAGAAGTGGTATCAAGGTCCTCGAGCAGGACACAGATTGCATCCTCGGTTGCAGAATGATCGGTTATGTGCGCGTAACCGCGACCCAGTAGGTTATAAAGCTTTTCCCACTGGGCCAAGACATCAGTTGAAAAAGTGCGTACGGGAGAGGAGGCCATTTGCGTTGGGTTGGCTTGAGAATAAGACGAGTTTAACAGAGAGATTAGAAGGAAGAAGCTGATTATGCGAGAACGTTAACCTTCCATACATTAATTCCTCATTTTATAGCAACTCGAGGATGATGAAGGGTCTCAGTAATAATGCTGGTGGAGCCCAGTTAGGGGGTAAAGCAGGAGGTCCCCTCACGAGAACCATTGGATTCGTTTCGGTCCGCGATTTCCGGCTCATCAATTAAAAGATGTAAAAGATTTGTCGGGATCACCATTATTAGAGTTAGGTGGGAGGAAAGCGCAACTATCGAAGAGAGCCCTAACAGGGTTTGGCAGTCCCATCACGTTGAAAAGCTAAGCGAGAAATTCAAGGTCTTGAGGGGGAACGTTTGCCTAATGATGCTTGAAGAGCGTCTCCTGAACATGCAGAGTCACTCGAAGAAAACTTTATAGGGAGTGAGCATACAGGAGAGAGTGGAGAACTCTGAGTGGGCAAGAACCAATCAAACATTTCTCAATCCAACATATTTAAGAGGTTACTGTCAGCTGCTAGAGGCGACTGACTCAAAAATCTCAGAAATTGAACCACAGAGGGATCTCGAAGATTCCAAGATCAAGTCTAACGCCAAAACCATGGAGCCCAACACTTCTGGCAACGGAAATCAAGATCACGGCGACGACGACAACGACATCCACAATGCTCAACTCGGGAAAAGAAGACGTCCTCACCAATACTCTCAGGAGGAAACCCAAATGCTGGAAACCCTTTTCAGTAAAAGCCATTACATGAAAAAGAAGTGGAGAATTGAATTGAGCCGGGAGTTGGGGATTAATCAGTCGAGGATCCAGTTTTGGTTTCAAAATAGGAGATCCAAATCGAGGGCTCAACGCAAACGTCAGGTGGTCGAGATTTTAAAGGAAGAAAACCAAAAGCTGCGAACAGAAAACATGAGGTATGAAAAAGCTCTCAATATTACCGTTTGCCCTCATTGCGATAACCTCGTCGCCCTCGGTAAGATGTTCCCCGATAAGCCTCACGCGATGATTGAAGACGTTCATTTACCACCTTACTCCCTCGGGGCATCTCCTGCTCAACCAGATTTTGCCGGAGTCACGCATGAGCAGGATGATCCTACGAAGGTGATACAAATGCCTCCTGGGGGATGGGATTTGCATCGCTTTGATTGGAGTTATAGTTTCAAGGAGCTGGATGTTACCGCCGACCAGCTCAAAGCATATCAGCCTCATGCACAACAATTTTCGATAGGGTCGGGTCCTGCTGGAGATGAGTTAATCAGTCGTCAAGCCATCGATGCGATTTTGGGCCACGATAAGAGGAGGTTCGCTTGGCCCCCTGAACTGCATTCCAGATTCCTAGACGTGGTTCACCAAATGGGGATCGACTCAGCAACTCCGACGCGCATATTTAAGGCCATGAATGTACCGGGGCTTAGTAAGGAGCTGGTCAGGAATCACCTTGCTGCCTACAGAAAGCTATTAAAACAACGTCGAGCGGAGCTAAACCGGGAGGAATCCGTCTCGAGCCCAAAAGCTAGAGGCGACCGCCATTGTAATGCTCAGGCATCAAGAGATACCCGGCCAAATCTAAGCATCAATCAAGCTAGCAACCCGACCACCGGCAAACTGAAAGCTGATCAGAATGTCCTCCCAGGCCATTTCAACACTTCTCAAGAGCGCGTGTCACAAGTACAGCGAGTGCGCACTCCTCCATTCGAGCAACAGTCGGCTGGTGCTCTGCCTGCCGCTGGTCAACCCACAACAGACGATTTCTTCGATGAGGGGCTCGATGCCTTGTTCAATCAGTGGGAAGCTGGCATGCTTGGACAGCCATAATCTAGCACCTAGCTCGGGGCACGATGGGTCGGTCACTACGAACACCCATAGGAAGAAGAGCATGTTCACGAGTGGATCACTCTTTTTATCCATTGTAAAGTTCCTATGGGAACATTTTTCTTTAATGGCTATAGTTAATTATGTATGAAAACCAACGCTAGATTAAGTCTGAAACCAGATACGGTCTTTAAAATTTTGAGTGGCTACGAACTCATTCCTCACCAAGCGCCCGGGATGCTGAAATGAAGAGTAACAGCATGCACAGGGAAAATGCCACTTTCGTTTGAACGATGAAAAGGGGTTGAGAGAAGATCATGGCGTTAATTCCCATGGAGCTAAATGAATTAAACAGAGTCATTAATTGCGGGTCCACCGCTGCTCCCCACGTTCTCGGGCCTAGCAAATCATAAAAGGCGCCGAAAGATTGTAGACCCACCACTTTGAAGACTGAACTAGGGGACGAGCGCATTACTCGATGAAATCGAATCAATGCAAGTGAGTTTGTGATCCTATCACGAGGAAAAAGAAAGGGGAATACAGACGATGAGTAATTGCAGGATCTCGGGAGGAGCGCTTGCTTGCTGGTCTTCATATGCAGCCTGAAGGATGGTTCCAGGACACGCACAATCACTTGAGAAAATTTCTAGAGTGAGCAAACACGTAAGAGCGAATTGAGAAAGCTGAGTGAACTAGATCAGCCCGAGATACCCCGATCCATCATGTTTAAAAGTTATTCCCATCTGCTAGAAACGCCCGACCTGGACATTTCTGAGCACGAACTGCTTGGAGACTTTGAAGATCCTGGAGCTGAATCCTGCCCGAAGGCCATAGAGACTGACTCCTCCAGCGATGAAATTCTAGGTTTCAGCTACGAAGAAGGAGTATACAATGATGACCAGAGTCGGAAAAGGAAGCAACTACAACGCCACACTCCAGGCCAAATCCGAGAGCTCGAAGCTTTCTTCAATGAATGCCCCACTCCAAGCAGACAACAGAAAATGGAGTTGAGCCGAAAGATAGGATTGGAGCTTTCGAAGGTCAAGTTTTGGTTCGCCAACAAACGAACCCGGGTGAAACAGCAATACGCAGACCATGAGTTACTGGTCCTGAAGGAGGAGAATGAGAAGCTGAAAGCTGAAAGCGCGAGATATAAGGAAGCTCTGACCAAGGCCACCTGCCTTAATTGTGGTAATCCTGTTGTCCTCGGCGAGGTGTTCCTCGATGAACCATCCCTGTTGACGAATAACGCTCAGCTGTTACCGTATTCTCCACAGCATTTTCCGACACAGCCAGATACCGCCGGAGATCTGCATGAGCAAGTCAACACCATAGGATCAACACCAACATCCTCTGAGAAATGGGATATGAATCATCACAGGGGGAATTCTCTTAATGACGAACTCGCTGTCGCAGCCAGCCAATCCAAAGTCGGTGAGTCCCTCCCTGGACAACTTTTGAAACGACTAGATCCCGTAGAGAATAGCTACCGAAGTATTGACGATATTTTGGGTGATAAGAGAACAAGGTTTTACTGGACCTATGAGCTTCACACCAAATTTGTTGATGCAATTCGAGAGCTGGGAGTTGATTCGGCTAGCCCACTACGCATACTCGAGATTATGAATGTGCCGGGGCTCTCTAGAATTAACGTTGAGTCTCACCTCAAGTACTATAGGAGATTGCTAAGGGATGGAAGGATAGCGTTAAACCATCATAAAGCCAGTTGGAGCTCAAGTGCTGGGCAGAGTTACAACCATGATGATTGGAGAGCCAAGAGCACCCAACCGTGTTTCAGCAATGACGGGATTAGCAGTCGTGTCAGCGACTCCTCTAACCCAAATCAGAATGCTCCGCCGAGCTATCTCAATACTCCTCAGGAGTATATGCCACAGTTCCAGCACATAGAGATTCCTCAGTTTGAGCGCGAATCAGTCATTAATGCTGTCCTTGAAGTGGATCTGGCATTGGTAGAGAGTGCACATATGAACCTGCCGGTCATTGGAGGAAGTTCCAATTCGAGCGGTCAAATTGCTCACGGCGAGAGCAAAGAGAGGAATCCCTCGCCTGCAGTCGACGACACCCAATCTGGGCACCAAGGGCTAGAAAGAACAGGTGATCTCCTTGATGAGGAGCTGGACACTTGGATCAATACTTTTCAGGAATGTATGTCTCAACCCCAACAGGGCAATGATGAAGGTTCCAGCTCAAAAACTCCAATCCCTCACAACGAAGGCAATGAAAGAAATCTGCCCCCAACAATCGTTGATACCCAACTTGAACATCAATGGCTCGAAGACCCGAGCAATTTCCTTGGCGATGAGTTCAATCTTTGGCTCGATCAATTTGGAGCCGGAGGACCATCGCAGTGGTGACGCGAGGCCGGTGATCAAACGTCTGATGCAAGGCATGGCTACTCGATGAAAAATGCTTCGAGAAAAGGGGTTGAATACTCCTATTGCATATGTTGTTGATCGCACTGTAAGGTTCCCACGGGAACATCTTTCATTAATATCTAGAACTAATTGCGCGTGAGTGTCAACATCACCCTTTGAGCATCTTCAAGCCGAAGGCCGTGGATTAATCACTTAATCCGTGGAGCAAGTTCCATGAACCATAATTATCACCCGCTGAGCATAATGGGATCTACCCCTTCAACACGAAATACGTTTGGCCGCGAAGCCACCTATTTGGTAAAACGATGTATCGTTCCTAAACGATCTTCTATCGCATACCAAAGTAATGTCTCATTTCTTTCCCTTCTCAGGTGATAAACGTGGATAAATCACTCAAGGAGCCATCTGTTCAAATAACAAAACAGACGTTGCCCAACCGGGGGCAGCTGAACCATTGATATTGCAAATATTCCAAGCATGGATAAGCGGATTTGATAGACGTGGTTCATATCAATACGCGACGTCAGAACGGGATGAGAACCAAGAGTAAAGTTGTATCGTCCCAATTTGTCTTCAATTTGGGAATATGAGTTAACACTTGTTATTTATCCTTGATAGGGACTCACCATCAAGGAGGACAAATTGTCACAACCTGTGTGCACTCGCAGGGGCACACGACCAAGGGTAAGATGTATCGTTCTAATTTTTTGAAAAATTCACGAACATACAATAACATGTTTCTTCTGCATTTTCAGGGATTTTCGGCCACGGGGGACAGGTAAGTATCCTTTTCCCCAATCCATTGAAGGTGTTAAATAAAAAGAAAAGCTTTCAGAATCTAATGTCTAGAAAAGACATAGAATTCAAACTTCATTGGCATTCATGTCTTAAAACAGGAGGTTATCTGAACATGAATAAGAACATGCATGGTGCATCATAAAATCCCCTTGACGGGTAAAATTTTTGGAGAAAATGAAAGAGATTTTTTCCAATCAAAAGTTCAAGACTTTTAAAAGGACGTTTTCTCAAAAGAAAAGAGGCAAAGCCTAGTCCAAACACGTCCTACACACACTGGAGAGAAGTGGAGCGGATCAGATAGCAAAATCTGGACCTACGGAAGTAGGGATTATTCGCAACGATTACATGGGTTGGGATGACGGAGGCATTCGTTTCATATCCCTCAAACACTACAGGTCACCGTTGATAAACCCTTTGAACGACGGTTTTCATTCTTAACCCTGTCAAGAACCACCCCACATCGGGGCAAAATGGAGGTGAGTCCAGCGGCATCAGGAGAAAATGGTCAGAAATTTTCTTGCTCGGACTAACATTAATCTTTGTGTGTTGTTTATATGGTAATCCAAGTGCCATAGGATGACGAGAAGCATTCATTTCTCTATCCCACACACCATATCCTTTGCACAGCCAAGTTGAGCCTGCAAATTCATTTCATAAACCCCTGTTGGTGATCATGGGATGTTTCAAGATGGAAACTGCATCACTCCAAGAACGGAAGAAATCAAGAGATGGGATTTATAGAAAAATCTCATATCGGCGTTTAAATGTGCTATGATTCAAGTTGTATATCTAGCACAATTTTCTGAACATCGTAGTTCCAAAGGAAAAGAAAAGGCGGGATTTCAACAAAGAAAAAATCCCCAGCATCAAGAAAAAGCAAAGTGCCTGGTAAAAGCAAGGCCGATGCTCGTGAAAACTGTTTGATTGATCCCCAATAAAGCCTAGTTGGGAAGAGAGAAAAACCCATAAAGAAGTCAGATCAAGAAGACTGCTCCCCAAATGATGTCAGCCGTGGTGCAAAAACACGGACAGAATTGTCAATCTCTTAATACCACAAGAGACGTTCTCTAAAGGACTTGTGCACACCTCAAAAGCGGTTGCACACCTCAAAAATGAAGATGCATAATGGAAAAGACATGTGACAAGTTTGCAATGATCACCAATGTCAATCCCCTCATAAATTCTGGGCCAAAAACAAGCCTTTTTTCTGTCCCCAATCCTACCAACATCATAACCCTGAAACAGTCTTCTCTGACTAAGACACTTGGGTTAACATATAGCTTAGCTCGAAGAAGTACGAGCAAGAATATTTCTTTCTCATTTTGCAGGGTTCTTGACTTGTAAACCCGGAGCAGATGGTGAAAACTTTCATTCAATGACCTTGACTCAAAAGTGAGTCCCCCTTGAAGACCAATATCCAAGCCCAACATTACGGTCCCGTGGAAGACCTCCCGACCGATCAAAATGTATGCGCTGCGAATGAGCCTAAAACCTAGGCACAGGTTAGTAGGGAATTGAGTGCATCCCCTATAAAAACCACTATCTCAAAATAGGTGAGAAGACCTCATTGTCGAGAAATATTCCAGTTGGTGTTTTGAACAAACTCTTTTTGGAATTTTCAAACTGTTGGTCCAGATTTTCCGTGCAAGGGATTTGTGATCACATTTGCATGTTGCAAGAATGCTTTGGATAACCTCCAGCATCAAAATGCACATTTCACGATTAAAACTTAAGTCATACGGTTTTTGTCAAATGGACAGCCGTGGTCTTCCCAAAGATTACTAACGTTTTCTGGGTGAAGAAAAATCTTTCAGGTTTGAACTTTCTGCAGGATACCTGGAGAACACAGCTCCCAGAATGTCGCCTCAACAGAATCAAATGAAGCTTTGTCAAAATAAAATCTTTCTCTGCTTCAAAACTGAATTCCCGGCAAATTTCGGGATCTTTCAAAAAAAGGTGTGAGGATAGAACCCTTTTTCAAAAGAAGTCAACAAACTGTCCCAACAGACGTGGAGAACCCTCGTCCTAGGACACCCTTTTCAAAAATATCAAGGAAATCTCAACGGACGTGGAGAACCCTCGTCATGAGACCCCTTTTCAAATAAAAACAAAGGTAGATACCGCCTGAAGGGTCAAACAATGGTAGAAACCGCCTGAAGGGTCAAAACAAAGGTAGAAACCGCCTGAAGGGTCAAATCAAAGGTAGATACCGCCTGAAGGGTCAAATGAAGGTAGATACCGCCTGAAGGGTCAACACAAGGTAGATACCGCCTGAAGGGTCAACACATGGTAGATACCGCCTGAAGGGTCAACACAAGGTAGAAACCGCCTGAAGGGTCAAATCAAAGGTAGAAACCGCCTGAAGGGTCAACTCAAGGTAGAAACCGCCTGAAGGGTCAAACCAAGGTAGAAACCGCCTGAGGGATCACATATGGTAGAAACCGCCATAAGGGTCAATTCATTGGTAGAAACCGCATAAGGGTCAACTCATTGATAAATATCGCAGTAAGGATCAACACAAAGGTCTGATCCACCATACGGATCAAAATTCTTGGCAAATCCCAAAGCGTGGGATGCGCCTTCCTTAGGTTCCTACAAGTTAGGAATCCCATCATGGTATGACCTACCATACAGGTCAGAGCTTAATCTCCTTGGGATATTCTGAATGACGAGTCCTAGGCATCTTCTTGAAAGTCGTCGCAACCGGCAGCATCCGACAGGTGAGCTTCAGGTAAGCCTCTCTCACTCCGGCCCATGTTCAAATTGTTAGAGCAAACCGGGGATTGATTTGAGCTTTTATCAATAGGCTTAAGGGTCCGATGTCATAACATTTCTTCTCTTATTTTCCTAGTTGAGTCGGTTAGGAATCAGGTGCCACCTTATCTTTGAGAGAAACCTCTAACGAGATTCCTCTCAAAGAGGGGCAGCTGTTGACACCTGATTTTTTTTACCATTTATTATTGTGATTTTTATTCTTTAAAATTAATTAAAAATATCAAAAAAGGTCATAAAATCACAAAATCAACTTTGGAAGCCTTGGTTTAACCTTAGGAACCAATTTTGAACAAAAAATATTTTTCGGTATTTTTAATATTTTTCGAGTTTATTTAATTATAAAAATACCCAAAAAATCAGAAAAATACCATTCGTGGTCAGAAAAATACCCAAAAATATTCGATAATTTTGTTTTAATTTCCTCTTCAAGTGTGTCACTTTAAATCTCAAAAATTCGGCTCGGGTCACTATGTTCCTTCACAAACATAAACCCGAACCGAGCCTAAAAAAAATCATTTTCGAGTCTTTTAGTTTTCAATTCTCACTTTTTATAAGCTATGACATTGGATTCTAAAGTCTTAAAGTGCAATTAGGTCAATTTGCCCTCCAATTTAATCAATTTTTACCAAAAGGGCTTAATTGCACATTTTTCTTTCAATTAGTCCCCGGTTTCACGGATGTATACGTATGCTCTACGTATTTATACGTCATACATATTTATATGTTATGCATATTTGTATTGTTTGGTAACCTCTTTAACTCTTGTAATAATAATAATGGTTATTATTTTTAACACTTTTGTTAGTGCCTTTTTTAGCATTTTTGTATTGTGAGTGCTATTGCTAGTGCTATTTTTAAATAGCATTTTTTGTATTATAAATTGTGAGTGCTATTGTTAGTGCTATTTTTAAATGACATTTATTTATCATAAATTGTGAGTGCTATTGTTAGTGCTATTTTTAAATGGCATTTATTTATCATAAATTGTTAGTGCTATTATTAGATAGAATTTATAATTGTTAGTGCTATTTTTAAATAGAATTTTTGTATTATAAATTGTGAGTGCTATTGTTAGTGCTATTTTTAAATAGCATTTTTGTATTATAAATTGTGAGTGCTATTGTTAGTGCTATTTTTAAATGTCATTTATTTGTGAGTGCTATTATTAGATAGAATTTATAATTGTTAGTGCTATTTTTAAATAGAATTTTTGTATTATAAATTGTGAGTGCTATTGTTAGTGCTATTTTTAAATAGCATTTTTGTATTATAAATTGTGAGTGCTATTGTTAGTGCTATTTTTAAATGTCATTTATTTGTGAGTGCTATTTTTAGATAGAATTTATAATTGTTAGTGCTATTTTTAAATACAATTTATTGGAAGGTATTTTTGGCTATAAAAGGATGGCAAGAGTTTTGAGGTTGAAGGGGGGAGACATTTTGTAGAGTGTGCAAATTTTTGAGAGCTTAGAGAGAAGAACACAAACACTCTCTATATTCTCATAATCTTGAGATAGCAAAATATACTAAGTTCGGAATATTGATTCCGCATATTGCTAGCACAATTGTTGTGGAGTTATTAGTCGTCTCCCCGTTCGTCAATTGGTGGTGCGTCCGAATTAGATGCCTAACACTTGTGGAGGCTGAGATCGAAGAACATCGAACCGACACCTCCGTTCAAGCACGCTACGAGAGGTAATCTATTTACTCCCTTTGAGACTTTGTGATTTTTTTCGATTGAAATGCACGAAGTACGCCTCTGGAGATACATGTATGGGTTGTTATTTATTTCCGCTACGTGTTACGTGGATCCCAACAGTGGTATCAGAGCCAATCCTTAGGTGTTTTCGTGCATTTAATTGATTTTTTGCAATTTTTGCAATACTATGGTCAATATGTATTAACGAATTGTTCGTCTTACATGGCTAATGGAGATTGATTATTTTATATGATAAATTAATCAACGTAGCAAAAATTGAGACTAAATCAATTTTGAATCGAAAATTTATGGCTATCTTATTTTACGTAAAAATTCTTAATATGATTCAACGTAGAATTTTTATTGTGCATTCCTAAGTTTTAAATTGTGAATTTATTACTTACGTGAAAGGGTGGTGATCATGGAAAAATCCCTAATCAATGTGATTGATGTATATATGAATGTATGATGATTATTTATATATTTGGGGTTGTAATTATTAAATGGAGACTGCGTACTCCTTTTATTTTTCATGTAATCTTTATTTTTAGCATAGTCAATTGTTGATGTAAATGCTACGAGGATTACGTGGAGGAGCCTTTTAAGTCGGCGAGCTCTTTGGGGCCCAATTCTTGAAGAGTTCAAGAAACCAAGAAGAAGCGAAGAGCGGCTCTCCGTTATTAAAATATTAAAATGATTAAATGTGGTCTCATTGGCTCGAGACCCATTAAATCATAATTCCATGATCACCACGTAGGATAGATGTTTATGTGATTGGCATCTATTTATTTATTATGATTACGTGAGCATGTTAAACTGGTTAATGTGCAAAGTCAGACTTACCTCACCCAAAATTGCGCCTGCATGAAATCCTAGTTAGGGAAAATCACTCGCGTTAGGTACCGAAAGGGCGTTGGTAATGACATCAACGTAACCAAGTCCCCGAACCCAAAATCTCTGGTTCCGCAGAATTGATCGATCTCTCCCAATCGGTCAATAAGGTTTCCGGTCTACCCTCCAAGAAAGACCGGTGGCGACTCCAAATGCATGCACAAGTTGCACATGCCACCACGACCACACTAAGGTCGAAAGCGATCGACTGTTATCGTCGAATCCCTTTGAAAAATACTCCCGCCGCGATTTGGTATGGGCCTGGGAGGGCCCGCGCCGATCCAAAGCCAGCGATCCGCACCCTTGTGCAGGGGAAGGTCCGCGATCGGTAATCCATTAGCCGCGTCCGCTTCCGGACGGGTCGCGACAGACATCCATGAACCAAACAGCCGGTCACAACAAAAGGCCTCACCTGTTGTTATCAACCTCGAGAAGGAGGAGAAGGGGAAGCAGACTGTGAAAACAGAGGCAGAGGCTAAAAGATTGGCCAAGATCGAAGAATGCTTGAGCAGCTAGGGCTACGAGTTAGCTCGCTTCGATAAAATATCTCCTTTTGCTAAGATAGAGACTCCTCATGACTATAAGGAGCCAGAGTTCGTAAGAAAGTATAACGGGACAGGCTGTCCCCGTGCCCACCTCAAGTATTACCTGCGCAAGATGGCACACTATTCGGATTATATTCCACTGTTAATGAACACGTTCCAAGAGAGTTTGGCTGGCGCCGCTCTGGCTTGGTTCATTGAGCTAGACCTAGAAGATTATGACGGATGGGAGGATCTTGCAGAAGACTTCCTCAAACAGTACAAGTTCAACACGGCTACAGCCCCAACTAGAGAAGACCTTCTACGAACTTCAAAGGCGAGAGGCGAATTAATCAGGACATATGCCCAGAGGTGGCGAGCCTTGGCTACCCAAGTAAAGCCGTCAATCCCCGAGGAGGAGCTGATTAATTTATTCCTAAAGGCACTCCCCTACGAGTACTTTGACAAGCTAAACACTTCCGGATGTCAAACATTTGCACACTTGATAAAGGTTGCTGAAAGGCTAGAATGGGCCTTGAGAGAAAGAAGGCCTCATGAAGCTTCTACTAGGAAGCAGTATCCCTTGAAAAAGGAGAGAGAAGCCGGATTTGACATAGCATTTATACTGGATCCCCACAAGCCCAAGCCGTTTGGTAATTCCAATCAGACCAAAGGAGGATCGTCCTTGTTGGCACCGAAAGTACAAGAGCCCAGAAGAAGGCAACCCCAAAAGCAATTTTCTCAGCTCTCGAGGCCTTTATCCAAGTTGCTCCCAGTGCTGCTAGAGCAACGCCTGGTGGCAAAAGAACCGCCTAGGGTAAACCCTGTTAAATATCCTGGCTTTGACGAGAACCAAACATGTGTCTACCACATGGGCGAGAGAGGACATAATGTGGACAACTGTTATATCCTTAAGCTGAAGGTGCAAGCTCTGATTGACAGTCAGATTCTGAAGTTTGACAATGTGGCCCCAAATGTACAAGAAAATCCACTTCCAGATCATCAAGCAATAGGAGCGATATTTACTGAAGCGGAGGAAGACTACCTTAAGCTGAAGGTAGACGTGCCTAAGCTGACCGACTTGCTAGCAGCAGCTTCGTCATGCCCAAAAGCAGGAGAGATCTCTGCTGACGAAAAGAAACTATGCATTGCCAAAATGATGAGCTTAGGGATAATGTCCGATATCACCAATGAAGAATTCGAAAGAGCTAAAGCTTCTTTATCTTTGGAAGGAAGCTACTTTGTGATCAAAACTAAGCAGGGTAGCACCTGGGGTATCCCACACGAGAATCTGGTAGACAGTCTCAGCCCGGTCACTCAGTCAGAAGAAGAATTCGAAAAGGACGAACTGGAAGCCAAGAGACGAAGTCTAGTGGACCGCAAATTTATGGCCAACGCGCTGGAAAAAGGCGAAATTGTAGACAACCTTGGTCAAGATTCTGGGGGGTACAACTTCAAAGTGAAATATTCAGCCCCTCCTAGTTTTTATCAGAAAATTGAGGACATCATACCAGACGGATGGGGAGGTATGGATAATCTCTCTCAACCAGAGACCTCGAAGGACGTAGAAGAACTTTTTTCAAACGACACCGTATCAATGGTCGAAGTCGCTACGACAGTGGTAATCAGATTGGAAGAACTTGATAGCATGAGCAGGGTGAAAGACTACCTAGTCAAGCCTGTTGTGATTCAATTGCCGCAAGAAGAAGCAGACAACACGGCTGAACCAGAGACGTCTTATCAGACAGCTATAACTATAGAAGTCCCTCCAGTAGAAGAATATGATCCTAAAGCAGTCCATTGGGACTATGGGACTAAAGAAGTAGACGCGGTAATGAGGTCTGGATGGTTTTATGCCCCTAGGGAAGGCGAATCCGAAAAAAAGGAAGTCTCAAAGGAAGACGCCGAAAAGCTCATATCAATCATCAAAACCAGTGAGTTTGAAGTAATAGAGCAGCTAAGGAAGATGCCAGCTCAAATATCCTTGCTAGATTTATTCATCAACTCAGAGAAGCACAAAAACGCACAGTTGAAAATACTCAACGAAGTACACGTCCCTGAAACAATTAACGAGATACAATTAGGGGACTTTGTGGGGGCGATCCTTTTAAAAGACCAATTGAGCTTCTCTGACGAGGACTTCCCCATGGAAGGAAGAGGGCACAACAAGGCCTTATATATCTCTGCGCAATGTAACTGGAAAAGAGTGGCACATGTATTGATCGACAATGGATCAGCCTTCAATATTTGCCCTTTGGCTACCCTAAGAGGGCTGGGAATCAATGAGGAAATGGTTAAGGCATCCAAAACGGTTGTGAGATCTTTCGACGGAATGAAGAAGACTGTGGTGGGGAGATTGAGCTTGAGATATTCATCGGCCCGACAAAATTCTCTATAAACTTCCAAGTAATGGATCTACCCAGTGCATTCGGATTCTTGTTGGGAAGGCCTTGGATCCATACAGCAGGAGCCGTCCCTTCGAGCTTGCATCAAAAAGTACGCTTTGTAGTGGATGGGAAGGTGATTACCATACATGGAGAAGTTGACCTCCAGATATACCAAAACAGTGCCATTCCCTATGTTGAACCCGAAGTGAAAACAGAAGCAAGCTATCATTCCCTAGAACTGGTAGCCACAGTTCATACCCCGATAGGGACAAGGTTGAGAACCCCATACATCTCAGAAGCCAATCTTTTACCAACTAAGATGCTATTGGCATATGGGTTTGATCCTAGAAAAGGTCTGGGTAAACAAAGTCAAGGGATAAATGCCCCCTGCAGTTAAAAGCTAACCCGCATAGAAGGGGCTTGGGGTATCAGAAGTATCGCGTGAATGAATCTGTCCCGGAAGCAGCAGGCCGAGGCCGAGGCAAAAGCCTGGGACGCCTGGGAGGCCGAAAAAGCCCGAATAACTCGTTCATCGGTTCTCCAACTTGGAAAGGCAGGTTTCGAATGTTCAATAATCCTTTAAATGCCTACTTCAACCAGAACTCTAAATGGTTGTCTGAAGAAGATATCGCTTCACCGATAGAACCAGACCTGACAAATCCTTTTCTTGAAGACAACTCTGTGAATGCCGTCATAGAGTGGCTAAGTGATCAAGCCACTTCCTCTGAGTAAAGAGACTCTTCGATTGTCTTTAAATACTGCATTTAGAACTTTCTGCATTTTGTCGCATTTTCTTTCCTTATTGTACGTATAGGGAAACGCCATTGGATCTCCGGCCGTTGGTCCAAATAGCACATCTTGTAATGCGGCCCATCTTGCATTCAATAAAACCATACATATTTTGTTAAGGACATATGGAACCACGAATCAGACCAATGATGATACTAGTCTTCTGCACAGAAGCTTGAGGCCTGATTTGCCGTATGACTCCTGATTTCCAAAGAGATTTCCTTGGGGTCAGGATATCCAATGACATGAGGATTAGTCCCGTTTATACCTGTACCTATTTCGAAAACTCTTTCAAAAAAACTTTCCATGATCATGCATGTCATTCTTATGGAGCACGAACTAACCATACTCATGACATTTCAGGCATATCATCTCAAACATGCATACCAGGTTGTTACGAGATTCAGATTTCTCCAGTAACCATTCTTATAACATTGAGGAAGATGAAGACGAGGGTTATGCGTCTATCCGCAGAGATTGGAATGCCTTTGAGGAATCGACGCCTCCTACTTCAGAAGAACCAATCATTGTTAATCTGGGAGACTCCGTGAATATCAAAGAGGTCAAGATCGGCGGGCATTTATCCCGAAATGAAAGGCTCGAGTTCACAGAGTTATTAAAAGAATATCAAGATATTTTTGCATGGTCTTACGCTGATATGCCAGGCCTAGATCCTAAGATCGTGGAGCATGCCTTACCCACAGATCCTAGTATCAAACCTGTCAAGCAAGGCAGCAGACGGATGAAGGCCGAGTTGGAAGACAAAATTAAGGAAGAAGTCATGAAACTTCTTAGGGTAGGCTTTATTGAAGCTATCCCATACTCAGACTGGATTGCAAATATAGTCCATGTCATAAAGAAAGATGGTAGAGTTCGGATCTGCGTGGATTACCGAGATCTGAATAGAGCAAGCCCAAAAGATGATTTTCCACTTCTTCACATTGATGTGTTGGTGGATTGCACAGCAGGTTATGAATTGTTCTCGTTTATGGATGGATTCTCGGGATACAACCAAATCTTCATGAAACAAGAAGATAAACCAAAAACTGCTTTTACCACACCCTAGGGGAACTTTTGCTACAAAGTCATGCCATTTGGATTAAAGAACGCCGGGGTTACCTATCAAAAGGCTATGGTCACATTATTTCATTATATGATCCACAAAGAAATTGAAGTATATGTCGATGACATGATCGCCAAATCCAAGAAAGGGCATGATCACGTATAGGTGTTAAGAAAATTATTTGAGCGCCTGCGCAAATATAAGTTGAAGTTGAACCCTAACAAATGTGTGTTTGGGGCAAGATCTGGGAAACTTCTCGGATTCATAGTCAGTAACAGGGGCATTGAGATTGATCCTTCAAAGATCCAAGCTATCCACGATCTGTCAACTCCTTCCACAGTAAAAGAAGTGAGAAGCCTTCTAGGGAGATTGAACTATATTGCCAGATTTATCAATCAACTGTCTGATGTGGCTAAGCCAATCTTCAAATTGCTTAAGAAAGGCGCGAAAGTAACATGGGATGCTGAATGCAGCAGGGCATTCCAAATGATCAAGAACTATCTGATCACACCGCCGGTACTTGTGCCACCAATTCCTGGTCACCCATTGACCTTGTACCTGACTATACAGCAGGAGTCCTTGGGAGCATTACTTGCCCAAACAAGCCCGATAGATGGTAAAGAAAGGGCCATCTATTACCTGAGTAAGAAATTCACGCCATCTGAAGCAAAATATGTACCAGTTGAAAGGGCCTGTGTAGCAGCGGTATGGGTACTTCGTAGACTGAGGCAGTATACCCTACATCACCACATTCAGCTCATAACAGAGAACGATCCTGTTAAGTACCTCCTGGAGAAACCCACTTTAATTGGAAAATTAGCAAAATGGCAAGTGATGCTCTCTGAATTTGACATCAAGTGTTCTCCACAGAAGTCAGTAAAAGGAAGAGCTATAGCTGACATGCTAGCAGAAAACCCGTCAAACGGTGAGTCTCCTGAAGTAACAAGCACAGAAGGTCAAATTCTAAACTTAGTAGAGGACAAGTGGGTCATGTATTTCGATGGTACTGTTAATCTATCAGGGGCAGGCACTGGGGCAGTACTATTATCCCCTGATGATCAACATTACCCTATGGCGGCAAAAATAACTTTTCCTTGCACCAACAACATCTCAGAATACGAGGCATGTATTCTAGGCCTACGATTGGCCATTTCCATGAAGATATCCAAGTTACAAGTTTTTGGAGATTCCATGCTCATCATTTTATAGACATAGGGAGAGTGGAGGACAAAAGATGCAAAGCTCATCCCTTATCACGAATACCTTGAAGAATTAATACTCGAATTTGAAGAAGTGTCATTCGAGTACCTATCGAGATCCTATAATCACTTTGCAGATGCGTTAGCCACCCTGGCCTCAATGTTACAAACAACTGGAGGGTTGGATTAGAACCCCTAAGGATCAATATAGTTGAAAGGCCAGCTTATTGTATGCTAATCGAAGAACAATTTGATGGGGAACCATGGTATTACGACATCAAGAATTATCTTTCAAAAGGGGAGTTTCCTGAAGGATGCCACCCAGGAGACCGGAGATACATAACCAAGATGGCCAGCAAGTTCTTCCTCAGCGGACAAATTCTATACAAAAGGTCGTTTGACTCTACTCTGTTGAGGTGCGTAGATGCCAAGGAAGCAAATATTCTCATGAAAGAGATCCATGAAGGAATATGTGGGTCTCACATGAACGACCACCTCCTCGCCAGGAAGATCATGCGACTTGGCTATTTTTGGATGACCATCAAATCAGACTGCTGCCAGCGTGTCTGATCATGCCACCAATGCCAAATATATGGTGATAAAATCAATGCACCCCCAAACGAACTACACCAAATGTCTGAAGTTTGATCTTTCTCTATGTGGGGGATAGACATGATAGGGCCTATTAATCCTGTGGCTTCAAATAGTCATCGCTTCATCCTGGTAGCAATTGATTATTTCACGAAATGGGTAGAAGCCAGTTCTTACAAGAACGTCACTGCAAGAAATGTGGCAAGATTCGTCAAAAGAGACATCATCTCCCGGTATGGTACCTGTTGACACCTGATTTTTTGACCATCTGTTATTGCGATTTTTATTTTTTATTTTTATTTTTTTATTTTTATTTTTATTTTTATTTTTTTTATTTTTTTAAAAATCAATTAAAAATATCAAAAAAGGTCATAAAATCACAAAATCAACTTTGGAAGCCTTGGCCTAGCCTCGGGGACCAATTTTGAACAAAAAATATTTTTTGGTATTTTATAATATTTTTCGAATTTATTTAATTATAAAAATACCCAAAAAATCAGAAAAATACCATTCGTGGTCAGAAAAATACACAAAAATATTCAATAATTTTTTTTTAATTTTCTCTTCAAGTTTGTCACTTTAAATCTTGAAAATTTGGCTTGGGTCACTATGTTCCTTCACAAACATAAACCCGAATCGGGCATGAAAAATCCTTTTCGAGTATTTTAATTTTCAATTCTTGTTTTCTATAAGCTATGACATTGGATTCTAAAGTCTCGAAGTGCAATTAGGTCAATTTGCCCTCCAATTTGATCAATTTTAACCAAAAGGGCTTAATTGCATAAAAATCTTTTAACTTAGTCCCCGGTTTCTCAAATGTTGAAATTAAATTTCATACAGGCATACCCACCAAAATTAAACACCTCTACCCAATAGTTTTCATCATGAGGAATCCGTTGGTGGCGTCAATTTTGACAAATGGGTTTGTTTGGACCTTCAATTAAGCAAAAATCAATTTCGGATCCTAAGGGCAATTTGGGGTTTTCACTAAATTTCAATCAATTGATTCACAAAAATACCCATATTTGATAGAAAACATGTCAAGGAGTCCGATTTTGCCTTCAATTTCATGAAAAAGGGTCGATTTGGGACCTAATTGGGCAAAATTGGTCGAACCGGGCCGGTCGGGTCATACCCGACCCGACCCGGTCCGACCGGGTCTGCACTTGCAGACCCACCGCGCCGACAGAGCAGGAAACATGGGAAGTTGGGGGAGGCCCGCCGCGGCGTTGTTTGGCAAAAAGAAATCGTCGTGGTAGAGCGTCGGTCGATTGTGGATGTTCCACGAACGAAAGGCGGTCGGCCATAGGAAAAAAGAAGAAAAAAAAAAGGGGAGATGGGGGCGGGAGAGAACGATTCGGCCGAGAGAGGGATGGGGGAAATTGAGAGATGAGAGAGTGGCGATAGAGAGTGAAGTGGATAGATGAAGGAGCAGGGGAACGGAGTCGAACCGCCGCCACATCGACAAGCCACCGTCATAGCCCCGGCGAACCAGGTCAGTCCTCATACTCTGTTTTTGCCCTGTCTTGCTCCGGCGGGCAGAGCGTGTCCGTCCGACTTGATTCTGATCGAGTCGGACCAAACTCGATAGTACCCGTTTATCCTGGCGATGTGTCGAAGATGATTCAATAATTGGTTCGGCTCGGTATCCCCCGTCTTGCGTCGACGAAGTCATTTTAGCAACTTTTTGTACATACACGCCACATGTTCGACGAATTGCCGCCGGAGCTCTCTTGGTCTCCGAGCTCGGTTTGTATCGTTGTCCATTCCTTCGCTCGAGTTTTCACTTCAAATAAGTTTAAGAGTGTTCCTTACGCCTGGCTATACCATTTTGTTGCATGAATTGAGCCGTAAATGGCTAAACCGAACCCATCGCCGACCTCGCCGGAGCTCGGAGCTAGGGACTGCCGGACGCTAATCATTTGAAGCTCATGGACCTCAGGTAAGGCTTCTGAACCTTCATAGATGTCGGTCGTATCCATAAATCGCAAGTAGAAGGGTTTACCGTACCAAAATAGCGCCCGCCGGAGTTGGAAATTTTCGCCGGAAAATCTAAAAGTTGAGTTGTCTTTCATGTGATTCTGCTGCGTTATTCTTTGGATATGTTGTAGATCTCGAAGAAAGGAGTCCAATGCCGTTGATTTCAAGTTTTTTGGACGTCGGGGGACCAAGTTATGGCCCTCCGACGAGGCGCCGGCGACTTAGCGCCGGCGCCGGTCGTCTTCCCCGGTGAGCCACGCCCCAGTTGACCGGTCAACGCTGACGTGGCATGCCACGTGGGCAGCCACGTCAGCGGTGGGGCCGCGCCCTAAAAAAATATATATATATAAATAAAAAAAATCCGACGGTCGAGGTGTTGCCACGTGTCTCGATCTGGGGCGTCCGTTCTTAATAAGGTAAACGGCGCCGTTTTGGTCCTAGAAGAGGCGGGCCGGGTTTGGGTTGCGGGTCTGGATCGTGGGCCGGGTCACCCGACCCGGTCCGGACTATTTTTATTATAATTATTTTTTTTAAATAATAATAATAATAATAATAATAATAAAAAATTCAAAAATCAATAAAAAAACAGAAAATCATAAAAAATTCAAAAAAATTCGGAAAATTCAGAAAAATTCTAAAAAATTCTAGAAAATAGGAAATGGCCACATTCAACTGGTCATGACCTGTTTTGGGTCTTTCGGACCTCGGTCTTTTCCGAAATGACGGTTTTGCCCTTCCGGCAAACCGTCTTCAAAAAGAATTCTAAAAAAATTCAGGAAAATCCCAAAAAAATAGAAAATGATCACAAACAACTGGCCAAGACTCATTCCGGGTGTTTTGAACCCCGAACCTTCTTAAAATGACGATTTCGCCCTTTGGGCGAATCGTCTTCCAAAAATTAAAGGAAAATCAAGAAATTCCAAAAAATTCTCAAAAATGGGAAATGGTCACAATCAAGTGGCCATGGAGTATTTTGGGTAATTTGGTATCCAAACCTTCCAAAAAGGACGATTTTACCCTTCGGGCCAATCGTCTCCAAATCTTCCCATTTTTCCCTGGTCCGAAATCACATCTTCTCTAAGCCTTTATGGTTACATTAGGAAGTCATTGATCTGAATTGATGCGCATTGAAGTGGTTTATTTATGTACTTGATTGCGTTTTCAGTTAAATTGATTGTGATTGATAGGAATAGTCGTCCAATCTGCATGAAAACCCTGAATCATACCTACCTCACCCAAACTTGCGCCCGCATGAACTCCTAGCTAGGAAAACCACTCGCGTTAGGTACCGAAAGGGCGTTGGTAATGACACCGACGTAACCAAGTCCCCGAACCCAAAAATCTCTGGTTCCGCAGAACTGATCGACCTCTCCCAATTGGTCAGTAAGGTTTCCGGTCTACCCTCCAATAAAGACCGGTGGCGACTCCAAATGCATGCACAAGTTGCACATGCCACCACGACCACACTGAAGGTCGAAAGCGATCGACTCTTATCGTCGAATCCTTCTATAATACTCCCGCCGCGATTTGGTATGGGCCTGGGAGGGCCCGCGCCGATCCAAGACCTGCGATCGGTAATCCATTAGCCGCGTCCGCTTTCGGACGGGTCGCGACAGCTGGCGACTCCACTGGGGACTTTGTTCTAGAACCTATGGTTCTAGACCTCAAGTGGACTTAGGCCGTAATTAAAACGCTGAGTGATTTTTCTAACCATGCAGACGCTTTCAAAGGTGAGGTAAGTCCGCTTACGATAGGTGTTATATGTTTTTGCAGATTGGAGAAATAAGGGGTGTAGTCCGTGATTAACATTGTCTTATGCAGGTTGGGCGTAGGAATGTATGTTGTGTGGATGATTTGAAGTGCTGATTGATAAACTGCTATGCATGAATTGCATTGTGATGATCACAACACGTGGACACACACAACCGCGCCTAAAACCCCGGGCGTCGCCTATAGGAACACAATAGAAGGAATTGAAAATGGAATCTCCGTGAGGAAAAACGCGGGGTAATCCACTTTTCAATTCCGCTCGCTTCGAACTATGGATCGAGTCCCAATGCAATGATAGCTGTGCAATGGAATCGGCTCTTTCTAGAACTCGAAGTGGGAACCTTAACCTTAGGTGCCAAACCCTCTGATTTTTAGAAGTTCACCATAACTTGTCTCATGCGCATGTCTTTGGGCGGTTGGTACACCTAAAACCGCACATAAGTCGACGAGTTTGGTTGGTAAGACTCTCTATACCTCGAATCTATTACAGTTCATATAAATATAGGCATTTCATTCATTGCATTCTGGTGATTAGATTAAATGCCATTTCAAGGATAGATGTGTGTGTTTTTCCCAAACGTCCTTGATAGAAGACGAAGAGGATGATATCCCATGACAAGCACCGAGTGAGCAACAAAGGAGCCTACTATGGACATTATTGAGATATCGTCCAATGAAGATGACGAGTTGGGGCAAGTGATCCGGAAGTCACAGATCGAACTTGGGGCATCCTTAAACGTTAGGATCACATTCCTTTGTTTCATTTTCCATTGCTAGTCCTCTTGTATAGGGTTTACTTTTATCGAGGCTTTCTCTATCTCACCCCTTAGAGTGATTGTATTAGGGATCTATTGGTGTATACATTTAGATGGAACTTGGTTGTATTTCTTTTGACAGGTCATGGGAATGTGATAGTGGCATTTTCTCTAATCATCCGAATACTCCCAAGTCAAGTTTATAATTCCTTTAGAGGAAATTAAAATTGGAAATCTTGCACGACCTTTTTGGTCATATAGGGTAATCCAACCCCAATTTCGCTAGAAGGAATTATACACTTGAATTGGTCCATGCATGTTTTACGTCGCTGGTAATCCACGATAATTGATCGAGAATATCGGCGTTGTTTTGAATTTAATGACGAGATAGATGTCCAAATTACTCTCGTTCTTAACAAAACGGCCTTGATTTGGATGCCGTATCTTCAATTAAATTTAAAACACGTTATTATGCCTCGCACTTTTGAGTAATTCGTTCCTCTCGAAATTGATCAAAAGCGATTATTGTGAATTACATTCCTTTCAATAGTATGCTTTCTTTCGAGGAATATTGATAAAAACTTTTCGCGCAAGATTAAAACCCTTGTAAAAGTTCTTGTCCTTATTAATCATGGGCAAGCATAGGATTGAAAGGGGTTTTTGATTTCTTTTTCAAATTATTTCTTCTGATTCTGTCTTTTTATTTGCAGGTAAAAATAAAAATAAAAATAGGTAATAGAGAGAAATCTTTTCCTGGACAAGTCTAAGGCTATTATCTCATCTGATCATGAGCGAGTTATAAAATCAGGACATATTTGCTCGGCTTACTGATATTATGGTTCGGCTCACCCAAGTTGAAGATGTTCGGATGCTCGAAGAAATGAACCATACAGAAGTTAAAACACACACACAAGAGTTCTCATTTATTTTGCTCAGTGGAGGGTTTTCAAAAGCAGGTCATACAATTCGGGGTAGAAAAGTAAAGCCGAAGTGAGCCCTAATTAACGACACGAAGGAGCCCAACTGACCCTCCATGTTATTAATGCTCTGCTCATACTCCCAACTCCGCATGTCATGGTCGGCAAGCCTGAGGAGAAGACTTTTGCATTCTCCCTTAACTTCGGCGACCTTGGCCTCATGTTCTTCGGCGATTGTTTCCAGGTCTCGAACCAGTCCATTCCCGCGAGCTATGTCCGCGGTTATTTTGTCGAGCCGTTCTTCCTGCCAGTCGCTCTGAAGCCTCAACAGGACATTGCGGCGGTCATGCTCGCCGGTGGTCAGGGATAGGGCCAATTGCTCCACCAGATTTCTCCTCTCGCGAAGCAACGTCGCGACCCGCTCATTAGCAAACTCGACGGCCTTTTTGTAACTATCGGCCAGATAGTTGGTCAGCACCAAATGATCAGATCGATCCTCATAACGAGCTCGCAAGACGCGAGCCACGAGAACCTCCCGATTAGCAGCACGGTAGGCCTCTAAGGAGTGTGCAAAGAGAGTCGGGAAAATTCTATATTCCCTCCCCAGTGTAGTACCTTCGAGAGAAGTGGTATCAAGGTCCTCGAGCAGGACACGGATTTCATCCTCGGTCGCAGAATGATCGGTTATGTGTGCGTAACCACGACCCAGTAGGTTATAAAGCTTTTCCCACTGGGCCAAGACATCAGTTGAAAAAGTGCGTACGGGAGAGGAGGCCATTTGCGTTGGGTTGGCTTGAGAATAAGACGAGTTTGACGGAGAGATTAGAAGGAAGAAGCTGATTATGCGAGAACGTTAACCTTCCATACATTAATTCCTCATTTTATAGCAACTCGAGGATGATGAAGGGTCTCAGTAATAATGCTGGTGGAGCCCAGTTAGGGGGTAAAGCAGGAGGTCCCCTCACGAGAACCATTGGATTCGTTTCGGTCTGCGATTTCCGGCTCATCAATTAAAAGATGTAAAAGATTTGTCGGGATCACCATTATTAGAGTTAGGTGGGAGGTAAGCGCAACTATCGAAGAGAGCCCTAACAGGATTTGGCAGTCCCATCACGATTGAAAAGCTAAGCGAGAAATTCAAAGTCTTGAGGGGGAACGTTTGCCTAATGATGCTTGAAGAGCGTCTCCTGAACATACGAAGTCACTCGAAGAAAACTTTATAGGGAGTGAGCATACATGAGAGAGTGGAGAACTCTGAGTGGGCAAGAACCAATCAAACATTTCTCAATCCAACATATTTAAGAGGTTATTGTCAGCTGCTAGAGGCGACTGACTCAAAAATCTCAGAAATTGAACTACAGAGGGATCTCGAAGATTCCAAGATCAAGTCTAACGCCAAAACCATGGAGCCCAACACTTCTGGCAACGGAAATCAAGATCACGGCGACGACGACAACGACATCCACGATGTTCAACTCGGGAAAAGAAGACGTCCTCACCAATACTCTCAGGAGGAAACCCAAATGCTGGAAACCCTTTTCAGTAAAAGCCATTACATGAAAAAGAAGTGGAGAATTGAATTGAGCCGGGAGTTGGGGATTAATCAGTCGAGGATCCAGTTTTGGTTTCAAAATAGAAGATCCAAATCGAAGGCTCAACGCAAACGTCAGGTGGTCGAGATTTTAAAGGAAGAAAACCAAAAGCTGCGAACAGAAAACATGAGGTATGAAAAAGCTCTCAATATTACCGTTTGCCCTCATTGCGATAACCTCGTCGCCCTCGGTAAGATATTCCCCGATAAGCCTCACGCGATGATTGAAGACGTTCATTTACCACCCTACTCCCTCGGGGCATCTCCTGCTCAACCAGATTTTGCCGGAGTCACGCATGAGCAGGATGATCCTACGAAGATGATACAAATGCCTCCTGGGGGATGGGATTTGCATCGCTTTGATTGGAGTTACAGTTTCAAGGAGCTGGATGTTACCGCCGACCAGCTCAAAGCATATCAGTCTCATGCACAACAATTTTCGATAGGGTCGGGTCCTGCTGGAGATGAGTTAATCAGTCGTCAAGCCATCGATGCAATTTTGGGCCACGATAAGAGGAGGTTCGCTTGGCCCCCTGAATTGCATTCCAGATTCCTAGACGTGGTTCACCAAATGGGGATCGACTCAGCAACTCCGACGCGCATATTTAAGGCCATGAATGTACCGGGGCTTAGTAAGGAGCTGGTCAGGAATCACCTTGCTGCCTACAGAAAGCTATTAAAACAACGTCGAGCGGAGCTAAACCGGGAGGAATCCGTCTCGAGCTCAAAAGCTAGGGGCGACCGCCATTGTAATGCTCAGGCATCAAGAGATACCCGGCCAAATCTAAGCATCAATCAAGCTAGCAACCCGACCACCGGCAAACTGAAAGCTGATCAGAATGTCCTCCCGGGCCATTTCAACATTTCTCAAGAGCGCGTGTCACAAGTACAGCGAGTGCAAACTCCTCCATTCGAGCAGCAGTCGGCTGGTGCTCTGCCTGCCGCTGGTCAACCCACGACAGACGATTTCTTCGATGAGGGGCTCGATGCCTTGTTCAATCAGTGGGAAGCTGGCATGCTTGGACAGCCATGATCTAGCACCTGACTCGGGGCACGATGGGTCGGTCACTACGAACACCCATAGAAAGAAGAACATGTTCACGAGTAGATCACTCATTTTATCGTTGTAAAGTTCCTACGGGAACATTTTTCTTTAATGACTATAGTTAAACCAACGCTATCGACGAACATCGTCATGCTCAGTTGTGATGATCCCTTGTTAGATTAAGTCTGAAACCAGAGACGGTCTTTAAAATTTTGAGTGGCCACGAACTCATTCCTCACCAAGCGCCCGGGATGCTGAAATGAAGAGTAACAGCATGCACAGGGAAAATGCCACTTTCGTTTGAACGATGAAAAGGGGTTGAGAGAAGATCATAGCGTTAATTCCCATGGAGCTAAATGAATTAAACGGAGTCATTAATTGCGGGTCCATCGCTGCTCCCCACGTTCTCGGGCCTAGCAAATCATAAAAGGCGCCGAAAGATTGTAGACCCACCACTTTGAAGACTGGACTAGGGGACGAGCGCATTACTCGATGAAATCGAATCAATGCAAGTGAGTTTGTGATCCTATCACGAGGAAAAAGAAAGGGGAATACAGACGATGAGTAATTGCAGGATCTCGGGAGGAGCGCTTGCTTGCTGGTCTTCATATGCAGCCTGAAGGACGGTTCCAGGACACGCACAATCACTTGAGAAAATTTCTAGAGTGAGCAAACACGTAAGAGCGAATTGAGAAAGCTGAGTGAACTAGATCAGCCCGAGATACCCCGATCCATCATGTTTAAAAGGTATTCCCATCTGCTAGAAACACCCGACCTGGACATTTCTGAGCACGAACTGCTGGGAGACTTTGAAGATCCTGGAGCTGAATCCTGCCCGAAGGCCATAGAGACTGACTCCTCCAGCGATGAAATTCTAGGTTTCAGCTACGAAGAAGGAGTATACAATGATGACCAGAGTCGGAAAAGGAAGCAACTACAACGCCACACTCCAGGCCAAATCCGAGAGCTCGAGGCTTTCTTCAATGAATGCCCCACTCCAAGCAGACAACAGAAAATGGAGTTGAGCCGAAAGATAGGATTGGAGCTTTCGAAGGTCAAGTTTTGGTTCGCCAACAAACGAACCCGGGTGAAACAGCAATACGCAGACCATGAGTTACTGGTCCTGAAGGAGGAAAATGAGAAGCTTCAAGCTGAAAGCGCGAGATATAAGGAAGCTCTGACCAAGGCCACCTGCCTTAATTGTGGTAATCCTGTTGTCCTCGGCGAGGTGTTCCTCGATGAACCATCCCTGTTGACGAATAACGCTCAGCTGTTACCGTATTCTCCACAACATTTTCTGACACAACCAGATACCGCCGGAGATCTGCATGAGCAAGTCAACACCATAGGATCAACACCAACATCCTCTGAGAAATGGGATATGAATCATCACAGGGGGAATTCTCTCAATGACGAACTCGCTGTCGCAGCCAGCCAATCCAAAGTCGGTGAGTCCCTCCCTGGACAACTTTTGAAACGACTAGATCCCGTAGAGAATAGCTACCGAAGTATTGACGATATTTTGGGTGATAAGAGAACAAGGTTTTACTGGACCTATGAACTTCACACCAAATTTGTTGATGCAATTCGAGAGCTGGGAGTTGATTCGGCTAGCCCACTACGCATACTCGAGATTATGAATGTGCCGGGGCTCTCTAGAATTAACGTCGAGTCTCACCTCAAGTACTATAGGAGATTGCTAAGGGATGGAAGGATAGCGTTAAACCATCATAAAGCCAGTTGGAGCTCAAGTGCCGGGCAGAGTTACAACCACGACGATTGGAGGGCCGAGAGCACCCAACCGCATTTCAGCAATGACGGGACCAGCAGTCGTGTCAGCGACTCCTCTAACCCAAATCAGAATGCTCCACCGAGCTATCTCAATACTCCTCAAGAGTATATACCACAGTTCCAGCACATAGGGATTCCTCAGTTTGAGCGCGATTCGGTCATTAATGCTGTCCCTGAAGCGGATCTGGCATTGGTAGAGAGTGCACATATAAACCTGCCGGTCATTGGAGGAAGTTCCAATTTGAGGGGTCAAATTGCTCACGGCGAGAGCAAAGAGAGGAATCCCTCGCCTGCAGTCGACGACACCCAATCTGGGCACCAAGGGCTAGAAAGAACAGGTGATTTCCTTGATGAGGAGCTGGACACTTGGATCAATACTCTTCAGGAATGTATGTCTCAACCCCAACAGGGCAATGATGAAGGTTCCAGCTCAAAAACTCCAATCCCTCACAACGAAGGCAATGAAAGAAATCTGCCCCCAACAATCGTTGATACCCAACTTGAACATCAATGGCTCAAAGACCCGAGCAATTTCCTTGGCGATGAGTTCAATCTTTGGCTCGATCAATTTGGAGCCGGAGGACCATCGCAGTGATGACGCGAGGCCGGTGATCAAACGTCTGATGCAAGGCATGGCTACTCGATGAAAAATGCTTCGAGAAAAGGGGTTGAATACTCCTATTGCATATGTTGTTGATCGCACTGTAAGGTTCCCACGGGAACATCTTTCATTAATATCTAGAACTAATTGCGCGTGAGTGTCAACATCACCCTTTAAGCATCTTCAAGCCGAAGGCCGTGGATTAACCACTTAATCCGTGGAGCAAGTTCCATGAACCATAATTATCACCCGCTGAGCATAATGGGATCTACCCCTTCAACACGAAATACGTTTGGCCGCGAAGCCACCTATTTGGTGATAAACGCGGATAAATCACTCAAGGAGCCATCTGTTCAAATAACAAAACAGACGTTGCCCAACTGGGGGCAGCCGAACCATTGATATTGCAAATATTCCAAGCATGGATAAGCGGATTTGATAGACGTGGTTCATATCAATACGCGGCGTCAGAACGGGATGAGAACCAAGAGTAAAGTTGTATCGTCCCAATTTGTCTTCAATTTGGGAATATGAGTTAACACTTGTTATTTATCCTTGATAGGGACTCACCATCAAGGAGGACAGATTGTCACAACCTGTGTGCACTCGCAGGGGCACACGACCAAGGGTAAGATGTATCGTTCTAATTTTTTGAAAAATTCGCGAACATACAATAACATGTTTCTTCCGCATTTTCAGGGATTTTCGGCCACGGGGGACAGGTAAGTATCCTTTTCCCCCAATCCATTGAAGGTGTTAAATAAAAAGAAAAGCTTTCAGAATCTAATGTCTAGAAAAGACATAGAAATCGAAATTCATTGGCATTCATGTTTTGAAACAGGAGGTTGTCTGAACATAAATGAAATATGCATGTGCATCATAAAATCCCCTTGACGGGTAAAATTTTTGGGAAAACGAAAGAGATTTTTCCAATCAAAAGTTGTTCAAAACTCTCAAAAGGATGTTTCCTCAAAAGAGAGGCAAGCTCAAATCCGAACACATCCTACATACACTTGAGAGATGAGTGGAGCGAATCAAATAGTAAAATCTGGACCTACGGAGGTAGGGACCATTCGCAGCGATTACATGGATTGGGGCGACGGAGGCGTTCGTTTCATATCATAAACACTACAGGTGACCGTTGACAACCCACTTGAACGGCGGTTTTCATTCTTAACCCTGTCAAGAACCACCCCACACCGGGGCAAAAAGGAAGTAAGTCCAGCAGCATCAGGAGAAAATGGTTAGAAATTTTCTTGCTCGGACTAACATTAATCTTTGTGTGTTGTTTATATGGTAATCCAAGTGCCATAGGATGACGAGAAGCAATCATTCTCTATCCCACACACCATATCCTTTGCACAGCCAAGTTGAGCCTGCGAATTCATTTCATAAACCCCTGTTGGTGATCATGGGATGTTTCAAGATAGAAACTGTATCACTCCAAGAACGGAAGAAATCAAGAGATGGGATTTATAGAAAAATCTCATATCGGTGTTTAAGTGTGCTATGATTCAAGTTGTATATCTAGCACAATTTTCTGAACATCGTAGTTCCAAAGGAAAAGAAAAGGCGGGATTTCAACAAAAAATCCCCAGCATCAAGAAAAAGCAAAGTGCCTGGTAAAAGCAAGGCCGATGCTCGTAAAAACTGTTTGATTGAGCCCCAATAAAGCCTAGTTGGGAAGAGAGAAAAACCCATAAAGGAGTCAGATCAAGAAGACTGCTCCCCAAACGATGTTAGCCGTGGTGCAAAAACACGGACAGAATTGTCAATCTCTTAATACCACAAGAGACGTTCTCTAAAGGATTTGTGCACACCTCAAAAGCGGTTGCACACCTCAAAAATGGAAGATGCAGAATGGAAAAGACATGTGACAAATTTGCAATGATCACCAATGTCGAATCCTTCGTGATTTCTGGGCCAAAAACAAGCCTTTGTCGGTCCCCAATCCTACCAACATCATAACCCTGAAACAGTCTTCTCTGACTAAGACACTTGGGTTAACATATAGCTTAGATCGAAGAAGTACGAGCAAGACTATTTCTTTCTCATTTTGCAGGGTTCTTGACTTGTAAACCCGAAGCAGATGGTGAAAACTTTCATTCAATGACCTTGACTCAAAAGTGAGTCCCCCTTGAAAACCAATATCCAAGCCCAACATTACGGTCCCGTGGAAGACCTCCCGACCGATCAAAATGTATGCGCTGCGAATGAGCCTAAAACCTAGGCACAGGTTAGTAGGGAATTGAGTGCATCCCCTATAAAAACCACTATCTCAAAATAGGTGAGAAGACCTCATTGTCGAGAAATATTCCAGTTGGTGTTTTGAACAAACTCTTTTTGGAATTTTCAAACTGTTGGTCCAGATTTTCCGTGCAAGGGATTTGTGATCACATTTGCATGTTGCAAGAAGGCTTTGGATAACCTCCAGCATCAAAATGCACATTTCACGATTAAAACTTAAGTCATACGGTTTTTGTCGAATGGACAGCCGTGGTCTTCCCAAAGATTACTAACGTTTTCTGGGTGAAGAAAAATCTTTCAGGTTTGAGCTTTCTGCAGGATACCTGGAGAACCCAGCTCCCAGAATGTCGTCTCAACAGAATCAAATGAAGCTTTGTCAAAATAAAATCTTTCTCTGCTTCAAAACTGAATTCCCGGCAAATTTCGGGATCTTTCAAAAAAAAGGTGTGAGGATAGAACCCTTTTTCAAAAGAAGTCAACAAACTGCCTCAACGGACGTGGAGAACCCTCGTCATGAGACCCCTTTTCAAAGCAAAACAAAGGTAGATACCGCCTGAAGGGTCAACCAATGGTAGAAACCGCCTGAAGGGTCAACCAATGGTAGAAACCGCCTGAAGGGTCAACCAATGGTAGAAACCGCCTGAAGGGTCAACTCAATGGCAGACACCACCTGAAGGGTCAAATCAAGGTAGATACCGCCTGAAGGGTCAAACCAAGGTAGATACCGCCTGAAGGGTCAACTCGAAGGTAGATACCGCCATAAGGATCAACCCAATGGTCCGATCCCCCATATGGATCAAAACTTTGACTAATTCCAAATGTTGAAGAAGTTCTTTTCCTAGGTAAGCCTTATTGTAGGCGAACCGCTTATGGTCTAATCCACCATACGGATCAAAATCCTTTGCAAAATCCCAAAGTGTGGGATGCGCCCTTCTCAGGTTCCTGTCAGTTAGGAACCCATTAATGGTATGACCTACCATACAGGTCAGAGCTTAATTTCCCTAGGATATTCTCAATGACGAGTCCTAGGTATCTTCTTGAAAGTTATCGCAGCCAGCGGCATCCGACAGGTGAGCTTCAGGTAAGCCTCTCTCACTCCGGCCCATGTTCAAATTATTAGAGTAAACCGGGGATTAATTTGAGCTTTTATCAAGAGCCTTAAGGATCCGATGTCATAGCATTTCTTTTTTCATTTTCCCTGTTGAGTCGTTTAAGCATCAGGTGCCATCTTGTCTTTGAAAGCAACCTCTACGAGCTCACTCTCAAAGAGGGGCAGCTGTTGACACCTGATTTTTTGACCATCTGTTATTGCGATTTTTATTTTTTATTTTTTATTTTTTTATTTTTATTTTTATTTTTTTTATTTTTTTAAAAATCAATTAAAAATATCAAAAAGGGTCATAAAATCACAAAATCAACTTTGGAAGCCTTGGCCTAGCCTCGGGGACCAATTTTGAACAAAAAATATTTTTTGGTATTTTATAATATTTTTCGAATTTATTTAATTATAAAAATACCCAAAAAATCAGAAAAATACCATTCGTGGTCAGAAAAATACACAAAAATATTCAATAATTTTGTTTTAATTTTCTCTTCAAGTTTGTCACTTTAAATCTTGAAAATTTGGCTTGGGTCACTATGTTCCTTCACAAACATAAACCCGAATCGGGCATGAAAAATCCTTTTCGAGTATTTTAATTTTCAATTCTTGTTTTCTATAAGCTATGACATTGGATTCTAAAGTCTCGAAGTGCAATTAGGTCAATTTGCCCTCCAATTTGATCAATTTTAACCAAAAGGGCTTAATTGCATAAAAATCTTTTAACTTAGTCCCCGGTTTCTCAAATGTTGAAATTAAATTTCATACAGGCATACCCACCAAAATTAAACACCTCTACCCAATATTTTTCATCATGAGGAATCCGTTGGTGGCGTCAATTTTGACAAATGGGTTTGTTTGGACCTTCAATTAAGCAAAAATCAATTTCGGATCCTAAGGGCAATTTGGGGTTTTCACTAAATTTCAATCAATTGATTCACAAAAATACCCATATTTGATAGAAAACATGTCAAGGAGTCCGATTTTGCCTTCAATTTCATGAAAAAGGGTCGATTTGGGACCTAATTGGGCAAAATTGGTCGAACCGGGCCGGTCGGGTCATACCCGACCCGACCCGGTCCGACCGGGTCTGCACTTGCAGACCCACCGCGCCGACAGAGCAGGAAACAGGGGAAGTTGGGGGAGGCCCGCCGCGGTGTTGTTTGGCAAAAAGAAATCGTCGTGGTAGAGCGTCGGTCGATTGTGGATGTTCCACGAACGAAAGGCGGTCGGCCATAGGAAAAAAGAAGAAAAAAAAAAGGGGAGATGGGGGCGGGAGAGAACGATTCGGCCGAGAGAGGGATGGGGGAAATTGAGAGATGAGAGAGTGGCGATAGAGAGTGAAGTGGATAGATGAAGGAGCAGGGGAACGGAGTCGAACCGCCGCCACATCGACAAGCCACCGTCATAGCCCCGGCGAACCAGGTCAGTCCTCATACTCTGTTTTTGCCCTGTTTTGCTCCGGTGGGCAGAGCGTGTCCGTCCGACTTGATTCTGATCGAGTCGGACCAAACTCGATAGTACCCGTTTATCCTGGCGATGTGTCGAAGATGATTCAATAATTGGTTCGGCTCGGTATCCCCCGTCTTGCGTCGACGAAGTCATTTTAGCAACTTTTTGTACATACACGCCACATGTTCGACGAATTGCCGCCGGAGCTCTCTTGGTCTCCGAGCTCGGTTTGTATCGTTGTCCATTCCTTCGCTCGAGTTTTCACTTCAAATAAGTTTAAGAGTGTTCCTTACGCCTGGCTATACCATTTTGTTGCATGAATTGAGCCGTAAATGGCTAAACCGAACCCATCGCCGACCTCGCCGGAGCTCGGAGCTAGGGACTGCCGGACGCTAATCATTTGAAGCTCATGGACCTCAGGTAAGGCTTCTGAACCTTCATAGATGTCGGTCGTATCCATAAATCGCAAGTAGAAGGGTTTACCGTACCAAAATAGCGCCCGCCGGAGTTGGAAATTTTCGCCGGAAAATCTAAAAGTTGAGTTGTCTTTCATGTGATTCTGCTGCGTTATTCTTTGGATATGTTGTAGATCTCGAAGAAAGGAGTCCAATGCCGTTGATTTCAAGTTTTTTGGACGTCGGGGGACCAAGTTATGGCCCTCCGACGAGGCGCCGGCGACTTAGCGCCGGCGCCGGTCGTCTTCCCCGGTGAGCCACGCCCCAGTTGACCGGTCAACGCTGACGTGGCATGCCACGTGGGCAGCCACGTCAGCGGTGGGGCCGCGCCCTAAAAAAATATATATATATAAATAAAAAAAATCCGACGGTCGAGGTGTTGCCACGTGTCTCGATCTGGGGCGTCCGTTCTTAATAAGGTAAACGGCGCCGTTTTGGTCCTAGAAGAGGCGGGCCGGGTTTGGGTTGCGGGTCTGGATCGTGGGCCGGGTCACCCGACCCGGTCCGGACTATTTTTATTATAATTATTTTTTTTAAATAATAATAATAATAATAATAATAATAAAAAATTCAAAAATCAATAAAAAAAACAGAAAATCATAAAAAAATTCAAAAAAATTCGGAAAATTCAGAAAAATTCTAAAAAATTCTAGAAAATAGGAAATGGCCACATTCAACTGGTCATGACCTGTTTTGGGTCTTTCGGACCTCGGTCTTTTCCGAAATGACGGTTTTGCCCTTCCGGCAAACCGTCTTCAAAAAGAATTCTAAAAAAATTCAGGAAAATCCCAAAAAAATAGAAAATGATCACAAACAACTGGCCAAGACTCATTCCGGGTGTTTTGAACCCCGAACCTTCTTAAAATGACGATTTCGCCCTTTGGGCGAATCGTCTTCCAAAAATTAAAGGAAAATCAAGAAATTCCAAAAAATTCTCAAAAATGGGAAATGGTCACAATCAAGTGGCCATGGAGTATTTTGGGTAATTTGGTATCCAAACCTTCCAAAAAGGACGATTTTACCCTTCGGGCCAATCGTCTCCAAATCTTCCCATTTTTCCCTGGTCCGAAATCACATCTTCTCTAAGCCTTTATGGTTACATTAGGAAGTCATTGATCTGAATTGATGCGCATTGAAGTGGTTTATTTATGTACTTGATTGCGTTTTCAGTTAAATTGATTGTGATTGATAGGAATAGTCGTCCAATCTGCATGAAAACCCTGAATCATACCTACCTCACCCAAACTTGCGCCCGCATGAACTCCTAGCTAGGAAAACCACTCGCGTTAGGTACCGAAAGGGCGTTGGTAATGACACCGACGTAACCAAGTCCCCGAACCCAAAAATCTCTGGTTCCGCAGAACTGATCGACCTCTCCCAATTGGTCAGTAAGGTTTCCGGTCTACCCTCCAATAAAGACCGGTGGCGACTCCAAATGCATGCACAAGTTGCACATGCCACCACGACCACACTGAAGGTCGAAAGCGATCGACTCTTATCGTCGAATCCTTCTATAATACTCCCGCCGCGATTTGGTATGGGCCTGGGAGGGCCCGCGCCGATCCAAGACCTGCGATCGGTAATCCATTAGCCGCGTCCGCTTTCGGACGGGTCGCGACAGTACCCCTCAAGCGATCATCACAGATAATGGGTCTAACCTGAACAACAAGATTGTCAATGGTTTATTAGATCACTTCGGTATTCGACATCTGAATTCATCCCCCTATCGCCCACATATGAATGAGGCAGTGGAAGCATCCAACAAAAACATCAAAAGAATCTTGGCTAAAACAGCAGAAAACTATAGGGATTGGCATGAAAGGCTGCCCTTCACCTTAATGGCTTACCGAACGTCAATTAGGACTTCTATAGGGGCAACTCCCTACAGTCTGGTGTATGGGACGGAAGCAGTTCTACCCGTGGAAGTTAAGATTCCCTTTTTAAGAATTTTGTTAGAGGGTAAACTCTCCGAGCCAGAGTATTCCAAACACAGATACGAACAGTTGAATTTAATTGATGAGAAGCGTCTTAAAGCCATTTGTCATGGACAAACTTACCAGAAGAGGGTAGCCAGGACGTTTAACCGAAAGGTCAAGACCAGAAATTTCGAAGTAAATGACTTGGTAATTAGGAAGACTTTGCCGAGTAATATCCATCCGGGAGGTAAATTCACCCCGAATTACGAATGCCCCTACATTATCAAGAAGATTCTCACTGGAGGAGCATTGATTCTTGTAAACTCCGAAGGAGAAAAACTAGGGCACCCTGTAAACTCAGATGCTGTGAAGAAGTATTAGTCTTGAAATAAAATCAGATTTCGATTATATGACTCATCCTGGATTGAGCCGAGTCATCATAATAGTCATTGCATAAGCATATCATGCATCCATGCATACATCAGCATGTGTTCGATATTGCAGGACCCAAGGAAGCAAGGTCCTCGATGGCAAATACCAGGAATGTCTGATGAAGACAGCAGACAGCAAAACGAAGAGCAGGAAACTGCAAAGAATGGCACAAGGGCAAGCTCCAAAATAAATGAAGCCATTAAGCAGGATTCATTGCCCCAATCAGACGAAGGCATCATCGCCATAGGTCAAAATGGCTGATTTATGTAATCTACACATTGGCATTCAGATGGGAATTATCGCGACCCGTCCGAAATTTTCCCCCAGATCCGACGGCGCGAGGGGATTGAATTTCGTTTGTGTGACGGACGAATGGATTACCGATCGCGGCTCCCACTCTGAAATGTGGATCGCGGGCCTTAGATCGGCGCGGGCCCTCCTAGGCCCATACCAAATCGCGGCGGGAGTGTCTTCTGAGGGATTCGACGATAAGAGTCGATCGCTTTCGACCTTAGTGTGCTCGTGGTGGCATGTGCAACTTGTGCATGCATTTGGAGTCGCCACCGGTCTTTCTTGGAGGGTAGACCGGAAACCTTACTGACCGATTGGGAGAGATCGATCAGTCCTGCGGAACTAGAGATTTTGGGTTCGTGGACTTGGTTACGTCGGTGTCATTACCGACGCCCTTTCGGTACCTAACGCGAGTGATTTTCCTGACTAAGAATTCATGCAGGCGCAATTTTGGGTGAGATAGGTATGAGTCAGGGTTTCATGCAGATTGGAAGACTAGTCCTATCAAATCACAGTCAATATAATGAAAGCGCAAGTCAAGTGCATAAATAAATCATGTCAATACACATCAATTTCAATCATTGGCCTCCTAGTATAGCCATAAGGGCTTAGGGAAGATGTGATTTAAGACAGGGGGTAAAATGGGAAGATTCGGGGACGATTAGCCGGAAGGGTAAAATCGTCATTTTTTGGAAGGGTTGGATACCTAATTACCCAAAATATTCCATGGCCAGTTGATTGTGGCCATTTCCCATTTTTGAGAAGTTTTTGGAATTTCTGGATTTTTCTCGAATTTTTGGAAGACGATTCGCCCAAAGGGCGAAATCGTCCTTTTTAAGAAGGGTCGGGGTTCAAAACACCCGGGATGAGCCTTGGCCAGTTGATTGTGGCCACTTCCTATTTTTGGGGATTTTCTTGGATTTTTTAGGATTTTTTGGAAGACGGTTTGCCGTAAGGGTAAAACCGTCATTTCTGGAAAGATCGGGGGTCAAAAGACCCGAAACAGGTCGTGGCCAGTTGAATGTAGCCATTTCCTATTTTCTGGAATTTTTTAGAGTTTTTCTGAATTTTCCGATTTTTTTTGAATTTTTCATGATTTTTTATTTTTTATTGATTTATTGATTATTTTATTATTATTTTTGAATTTTTTAATATTTAAAAATATTTTCCGGGCCGGGTCAAACCCGGCCCGCGCCTCTCGGGCGTCCGGCCCGACCCTAGGGGGTGAAACCGGTCTAAAACGACACCGTTTTATATTTTTTATTATTTTATTATTTTTTGACAATTTTTTTTGATTTTTTATCTATTTTATTTAATTATTCGAAAATTCCCCGGATCGGGCGGATATCATTGCGCCACGTGGCCTCATCCTGTACGTCCGATCTTCTAGATCGGACGCTCTAGAGAGAGCCACGTGGCTCGATCATAACCGTCGGATCAAAAATCAATTTATTTTCTTTTTTAGAAAAACCTACAAATCGGACGCTCCAGATTGTGACACGTGGCCACCTTCGGCGCGTCCGATCTAACATTAGATCGGACGTTCCACGGCGTGCCACTTGGCACAACTTCGTCCGCCGGATCAATTTTAGTTTATTATCCGAAAATCATTTATTTTATTTTTCAAAATTCCAGGATCGCGACACCTGTCACGATCCAAGCCGTCCATTCTGTTTGATTTAAAAAAGCGGACCGGCCCCACCCGGCTGACGTGGCGCCTACGTGGCATGCCACGTCGGCCGTTGACCGTTGACAGCCGGCGAAGTCGCCGGAGAAGACAATGAACAGTAAAAATTCCGGCGACTTGCCAGAATTCTCGCCGGAAAACTTCGAAACCGAGCCAAACCTTCGAATTTTTTGTTTCTTTTTTGGCATTAGACTCCCTAAGACAACAGCATCAACATATAGCAAAGATAAGGGCCATGAACACGTCGGAAAAGCCTCGAACGGGCGGCCACCGAACCGGCTCCGGCGAGGTAAACTTGCAGAATTTTTTTTCATCCAAACCCGATTTCAATCATTCGTAGAGCATTCAAATGAGGTGTAGATGCTTACCTCAGCTCGTTTAGAGCTGGAAATCCTCGAGTTCTTGCTAGCACGAGCTCGCGGCCGAGACCAAGGCCGGTGGCAGTCGGGCCTCCTCGTCGAACACAGTTTGATGCAACAAAAGGACACAATGAGCTTAGAGTCGGTTCTAATGCATGCTTGAGGCTAGACACGCGCAAATGGAGCTCCGGGATGGCTCGGTCGAGAGCCAAAAATTCAAAGCCCGTTTGGCCATTTCGTCGAACACATGGCATACATGTAAAAAATGGAGGTCGGGGGAGGAAAACCGACCTGTCCGAGGATCGCCGGCGACTACTGAAGCTCCGATGAGGTTCCGTGGTGTGCGGGGAAGCCTCTTTGCCCTCCGGCTTCGCTCCTGTTCGCAAAAAAAAATCCCACTCTCTCCCATGGCCGAGCTCGGTTTTAACCGAGAATCTCCCTCGGTTTTGCGTGGCCGACCGGCGTGTCGACGCCCATTCCCTCGTCAAGCGCGACCCATGCGACTCTGCCAATGTCCCCCATGCGCGTTGTCCCTTTTTTCTTTAGAAAATCGCACCCCACGTTCCACTGTTTCAGCTCACGTTCTGCCCATACTCAGCGTGCAAGGGTCTGCAACTTAGTTGCAGACCCGGTCGGACCTGGTCGGGTCGGGCCTGACCCGACCGGCCCGGTTCGACCAATTCCTCCAAATTGGACCCCGAATTGACCTATTGTTATGAAATTGATGGCAAAATCGGATTCCTTCACATGTTTTCTATCAAATATGGGTATTTTCGTGAATCAATTGATTGAAATTTTATGAAAACCCCAAATTGTCCCTAGGATCCGAAAATGAATTTTGCCAAATCGAAGGTCCAAAAGACCGAGTTATCCCGAATTGAGGCCACCAATGGATTCCTCATGATGAAAACTATAGGGTAGAGGTTTTTAATTTTAATGGGTGTGCCCGTGTGAAGTTTAATTTCAAAAATTGTGAAACCGGGGACTAAATTGAAAGATTTTTATGCAATTAAGCCCTTTTGGCTAAAATTGATCAAATTGGAGGGCAAATTGACCCAATTGCATTTCAAAACTTTAGAATCCGATGTCATAGCTTATAAAAACCGAGAATTGAAAATTAAAAGACTCGAAAAGGATTTTTTTTTAGGCTCGTTTCGGTTTTAGGTCTGTGAAGGAACCCCATGAATCGAGCCAAATTTTCCTGATAAAAAGTGAAAATATTAAAGGGGAAATTAAAATAAAATTACTGAATATTTTTGTATAGTTTTCTGACCACGGATGGTAATTGTTCTGATTTTTTGGGTATTTTTATAATTAAATAAATTCCAAAAAATATTAAAAAAATACAAAAAATATTTTTTGTTCAAAATTGGTTCCTAAGGCTAGGCTAAGGCTTCCAAAGTTGATTTTGTAATTTTTTAACCTTTTTTGATATTTTTAATTAATTTTAAAAATAAAAACTAAAATAAAATATGGTCAAAAATCAGGTGTCAACAGGAATGCATGATCAAGGAGACCTAACGGCGTGGTGGTCAGATTTGCATGAATTTATGAATTCCCATTGGAACGCATGATCAAGGGTAAGGTGTATCGTTCTAATTTTCTGAAATTCGAGAGCGTACACCAACATATTTCTTTTATATTTTTCAGGGATCCCTAGCCACGCTGGGCATGTAAGTATTCATTTCCCAATCTCTTAGGTTTTAAGACTGTCAGGATCCCTATCGCTAGAACTTGAAGGCTTCTTGAAATATAGCATGCATTCAATTCTCATGCCTATAAAAATGCAGGATTCTTACAGTCATGGCATTGGCATTCATGTTTTAACTTGAAGGTTATCTAAACATGTTTGAAATATGCATTGTGCATAGTAAATCCCCTTGGAGGGTAAGTTTTGGAGAAAGCAAAATGAACTTTTCCAACAAAAGTTGTTTAAACCGTTCAAAAGGATGTTTCCTCAGACAAGAGGCAAGCCTGGTCTAAACACGTCCTATACACACTTAAGAGATGAGTGGAGTGGTAAGGATAGCGAGACCTTGACCTTGACCTACGGAAGTAGGGGTTATTCGCAGTGATTACATGGATTGAGACGATGGAGGCATTCATTTCTCTATCATAAACACTACAGGTGACCATTGATTACCCTTTGAACGACGGTTTCATTCTTTACCCTGGTCAAGAACCACCCCACAGTAGGGCAAACTGGAGGTACGTCCAGCGATATCAGGAGGTAAATGGTTAGAAGTTCTCTTGTTCAGATTTGCATCAATCTTCGTGTATTGCTTGTCATTTTAACTTCTATGGTAGTTCAAGTGCTTTAGGATGACGAAAAGCATTCGTTTATCTATCCTATACACTTTTACCCTTTGTATAGCCCAGTTGAGCCTATACATTCATTTCACAAACCCGTTGGTGGTCATTGCATATTCCAAGGTGGAAGCAACATCACTTCCCGAGCAGAAGAGTTCAAAATATTGGATTTGTGAAAAATTCCTGAATTAATGTTGGAATGCTGAGATTCAAGCTGTACATCTAGCACACTCATTTGAAAATTCTGATTCCCAAAAGAAGGGAAAAGATGGGATCTCAAGGAAAAGAAAAAAGAGAGAAAAATCCGATTCTGGGCATTAAGAAAAAGCAAAGTGCCTGGTAAAAGCAAGGCCAATGCCCGTCCAAATAGTTGTACACTTGTGAACCATGTGTTTGATCTTGTAACTGCCAAAAGATGGCATGATACATTTGTATAGGTCACTAGTGAGGTCTGGTTGTAAAAGAAAATTTCAAAGGAGCTGGATTGCAGAAGATACTCCCAGATTATGTCACATTCAGATGACGAAAGCATAAACAAGATGTTGACGCCGTCTCAACATGAAAAAGATGTTCTCTAAAGATAAATACGCGCCTCGAAGACAGACGATGCTCTCCAAAGACTATCAGTGCACTTCGAAGACTGAATACGCTCTTTGAATCAGAAGGGACAAGATCAACGGCAGACCTGCAGTGATCACCAATGTTAGACCCTTCGCGTATTCTGGGCCAAAAACAAGCCTTTTTCAGTCGCCAATCATACCCATGTTACAACCCTGAAAAGCCTTTTCTGATTAAATCACTTGGATCGACATAAGGTTTAATGTCCAAGCTTAGCTCGAAGAAGTCCGACCAAGATTATTTCTTTCTCATTTTGCAGGTTTCTTGACTTGTAAACTTGGAGCAGACATTGAAGACTTCTCTTTGAAAGCCTTGACTTGCACGCAAGTCCCCCTTTGAAAACCGTTGACCAAGCCCAACATTACGGTCCCCTGGAAGTCCTCCTGATCGATCGAGGTGTATGCATTGCGAATGATCCTAAACCCTAGGCGCGTGTTTGATAGGAAATTCGAGTGCATTCTTGGTGAAAGACCATTATCTCAAAAACGGTGAGAAGTCCTTTTTGATGAGAATACTCCGTTGGACATTTTAACCAAACTCTTTTGGGTAATTTCAGATTGTTTGATTCAAACTTTCCTCACAAGGAATTTTTGATCACTTCCGTATATTGCAAGGTGTTTTGGATAACCTCCAGCATCGTAATACATTCATTGAAATTTTTTCATGACTATGATATAAGTCATAAAGTGCTGTCAGTTTGACATTAGATATCACTTAAAGACCATTGATGTGCCTTTGGTGAGAAAATTTTCAGATTAGGGCTTCTGCAAGATCCTTGATGACTTCGAAGGTTGTCCTTTTGATATTGGAGGTGACATTCTGGGATCTGGGTACTCCAGGCATCCTGCAGAAAGATCAAACCTACAAAATTGTTCATAAGAATGTGTTTTTCTGAGATATGGAATTACCAGGGATCTTGCAGGAAAATAAACTTGAAAGCTCTTCTTCACAGAGCAAGGCATCCTTCTAGAATCTGGGGCTACCATGATTCCTATAGAAGTTTAACCAAAAAAAATAGCATTCTAGAATCTGGGGTTACCAAGAATCTGTCAGAAGCTCAGGCATATAAACTCTCATTCTTAGAGAAATGTGTCATTCTAGGACTTGGGGCTACCACGAGTCCTGCAGAAGTTTAAGCTTGAAATATATTCTTCACAAAAGAAGTAGCATTCTGAGGCCTGGGGATATCATGGGTCCTATAGAAGCTTGAACATGTAAACTCTTTCTTACCAAGAGAGGTTGTGTTCTTCTGAGATCTGGGATTGCCAGGAATTCTGTAGAAGCTTAAACTTGAAAGTTATTCTTTACAAAAAAAAAGTAGCATTATGAGATCTGGGGATACCAGGGGTCCTACAGAAGCTTGAACATGTAGACTCTTTCTTACCAAGAGAGGTTGTGTTCTTCTGAGATCTGGGATTGCTAGGAATTCTGCAGAAGCTTAAACTTGAAAGTTATTCTTTACAAAAGAAGTAGCATTCTGAGGTCTGGGGATACCAGGGGTCCTACAGAAGCTTGAACATGTAAACTCTTTCTTACCAAGAGAGGTTGTGTTCTTCTGAGATCTGGGCATGCCAGGAATTCTGCATAAGTTTAGACATGTTAAACGCTTCTCACCAAGAGTGATACAAGCCATTTTAGGAGCCGAAGTCATCAAGAATCTTGCAGAAGCTCCAATCTGAAAATTTTCTTACCAAAGGCACATCAATGGTCTTTAAGTGCTATATGATGTCAAACTGACAGCACTTTATGACTTATATCATAGTCATGAAAAATTTCAATGAATGCATTACAATATTGGAGGTTATCCAAAACACCTTGCAACATACGAAAGTGATCAAAAATTCCTTGTGAGGAAAGTTTGAATCAAACAATTTGAAATTACCCACAGGAGTTTGGTTAAAACGTCCATTAGAGTATTCTCATCAAAAAGGACTTCTCACCGTTTTTGAGATGATGGTCTTTCACCAAGAATGCACTCGAATTTCCTATCAAACCTGCGTCTATGGTTCAGGATCATTCGCAGTGAATACACCTCGATCGATCAGGAGGACTTCCAAGGGACCGTAATGTTGGGCTTGGTCAACGGTTTTCAAAGGGGGACTTGCGTGCAAGTTAAGGCTTTCGAAGAGAAGTCTTCAATGTCTGCTCCAAGTTTACAAGTCAAGAAACCTGCAAAATGAGAGAGAAATAATCTTGCTCGAACTTCTTCGAGCTAAGCTTAGACATTAAACCCTATGTCAATCCATGTGCCTTAATCAGAAAAGGCTTTTCAGGGTTGTAACGTAGGTAGGATTGGGGACCCAAAAAAGGCTTATTTTTGGCTCAAAATACGCGAAGGGTTTTAACATTGGTGATCACTGCGAGTTTGCCGCCGATCTTGTCTCTTCTAGTTCAAAGAGCGTCTTCAATCTTTGAAGTGCATTGGTAGTCTTTGAAGAGCATTGTCAGTCTTCGAAGCACACATTTATTTTTAGGGAATATCTCTTTCGTGTTGAGAAGGCGTCAACATCTTGTCTATGCTTTCACCATCTGAGTATGACATGATTTGGAGCATCTTTCACAGTCCAGCTCCCTTGGAATTTTCTTTTACAACCAGATCTCACTAGTGATCTATACAAAGGTATCATGCCATCATTTGGCATTTACAAGATCAAAACACATGATTCACAAGCGTACAAGTATTTGAACGGACACTGGCCTTGCTTTTACCAGGTACTTTGCTTTTTCTTGATGCCCAGGATCGGATTTTTCTCTCTTTTTTTTCTTTTTCTCATCTTTTGTCGAAATCCCACATTTTCTTTTCTTTTGGGGACCATAATTTTCAAATGAGTGTGCTAGATGTACAACTTGAATCTCAGCACTCAAACATTAGTCTAGGAATTTTTACAAATCATATCTTTCGAACTTTTTCCGCTCTTGAAGTGACGTCGCTTCCGTCTTGGAATATGCAATGATCACCAACAGGTTTGTGAAGCGAACGTATAAGCTCAACTGGGCTGTGCAAAGGGTAAAAGTGTATAGGATAGAGAAACGAATGCTTTTCGTCATCTTAAAGCACTTGAACTACCATAGAAGTTAAAATGACAAGCAATACACGAAGATTGATGCAAGTTTGAGCAAGAGAACTTCTAACCATTTACCTCTTGATATTGATGGACGTACCTCCAGTTTTTCCTAATGTGGGGTGGTTCTCGACAGGGGTAAAGAATGAAACCGCCGTTCAAAGGGTTATCAATGGTCACCTGTAGTGTTTATGATAGAGAAACGAATGCCTCCATCGTCTCAATCCATGTAATCACTGCGAATAACCCCTACGTCCGTAGGTCAAGGTCTCGCTGTCCTTACCACTCCACTCATCTCTCAAGTGTGTATAGGATGTGTTTGGATCCAGCTTGCCTCTTGTCTGAGGAAACATCCTTTTAAACAGTTCTAAACAACTCTTGTTGGAAAAGTTCATTTCGCTTTCTCCAAAACTTACCTCCAAGGGGATTTATGATGCACAATGTATATTTCAATCATGTTCAGATAACCTCCAAGTTTAAACATGAATGCCAATGATATGACTGTGAGAATTTTGCGTCTTTCTAGACATGAGATTTGAATGTATGCTAGATTCCAAGAAGCCTTCAAATTCTAGCAATAAGGATTCTGACAGTCTTAAAACCTAAGAGATTGGGAAATGAATACTTACCTGCCCAGCGTGGCTAGGGATCCCTGAAAAACATAAAAGGAATATGTTGATGTATGCTCTCGAATTTCAGAAAATTAGAACGATACACCTTACCCTTGATCATGCACTCCAATGGGAGTGGATAGATTCGTGAAAATCTGCATTTTTCTTAACAACGCAAGATGGTTAAGTTGTTCTAAAATTTCTTGAAATTCTCAGTCTTTGGAGAAAAAGGACATGTACCTGGTCACCACGACAGTAAGTCCTCTTGATCATGCATTCCAATCTGAACGCCAATATGTAGATTATAGAAAACGGCCATTTCGACCTACGGCGATGATCTCTTCGTCTGATTGGGGCAATGAATCCCGCTCGATGGCTTCATTCATCTTTTGAACGTCTTCCATGCCATTCTTCGGAGTTCCTTATTCAAGGAAAAACGAATTCTTATCAAAATGTATGCTAAAGCATGTGGTGTGGAAGCGATACTTTTTACCTTCCATTTGATCTTATAGCCAAAGATCATTTCTTGAATGCTTGACTTCCAAAGCTGTTATCTCCAAAGATCATCTCGCCTTGAAGTTGAGTCGGCGAGTTCTTTCCCTCTGAGTCCTTTTGAATGCCAATAATTTTCTGTTGAAATTAGGGCAAATTCATATTAGGAGAAAGATCATTGAGGACCAAATTAGAACGACACAAAGTTACCCTTCACTCAAGTTTGTATCTTGAGGTTTGACTTTGATGTGAACGACTCTTCTATCACGTTCATTGATCCTGCTGGCAATGAAATGCCACTTTTTCCTCCAGTCACGTAGATGATTTGCTTGCCCCAGTTAGGCATGACTTGTCGTGGCTGGGTAATGTTGCCCCAGCTAAATGGCTGTTGTTCATTTTTGCATTTTCATGCAATACCCTGTTCAATTTGGGTTATCTCTTACTTGGATCTTCACTTTACTTTTCACCTTTGAAGTGTCATCCTTCCAATGCTTGAGGAAATCGTTTGCTTCATGTATCTTGTCATTTGTGACCATCCTTGTGATGTTTTCCTCTTTGTTGGACCCATGATAATGTCCTAATGGCGTATTCTGCCACAGAAAGAAATGGTTCTGCATTAGCAAATGCAAGAAAAAGGAGTAAATTGGATACGACACTCAACTACCCTTCTTTTGTCAATTGTCGACATTTCTCTCTTGATTGAGTCCATTCCAATATTGTATGCTGATACGGGCAACATTTGTCGAATCTCTCCATCCATGCTTGAAGGTGTTGATAACATCAATGTCGCGACCCGTCCGAAATCGGACGCGGCTAATGGATTGCCGATCGCGGCCCCCACTCTGAAATGTGGATCGCGGGCCTTAGATCGGCGCGGGCCCTCCCAGGCCCATACCAAATCGCGGCGGGAGTATTTCTTTAAGGATTCGACGATAAAAGTCGATCGCTCTCGACCTTCAGTGTAGTCGTGGTGGCATGTGCAACTTGTGCATGCATTTGGAGTCGCCACCGGTCTTTCTTGGAGGGTAGACCGGAAACCTTACTGACCGATTGTGAGAGATTGATCAGTTCTGCGGAACCAGAGATTTTGGGTTCGGGGACTTGGTTACGTCGGTGTCATCACCAACGCCCTTTCGGTACCTAACGCGAGTGATTTTCCTAACTAAGATTTCATGCAGACGCAATTTCGGGTGAGGTAGTTTTGGTTCAGGGTTTCATGCAGATTGGAAGACTGGTCCTATCAAATCACAATCAATATAATTGTCGCGACCCGTCCGGAAGCGGACGCGGCTAATGGATTACCGATCACGGGTCTTGGATCGGCGCGAGCCCTCCCAGGCCCATACCAAATCGCGGCGGGAGTATTCTTCGACGATAAGAGTCGATCGCTTTCGACCTTCAGTGTGGTCGTGGTGGCATGTGCAAATTGTGCATGCATTTGGAGTCGCCACCGGTCTTTCTTGGAGGGTAGACCGGAAACCTTACCGATCGATTGGGAGAGATCGATCAGTTCTACGGAACCAGAGATTTTGGGTTCGGGGACTTGGTTACGCTGGTGTCGTTACCAACGCCCTTTCGGTACCTAATGCGAGTGATTTTCCTAACTAGGATTTCATGCAGGCACAATTTTGGGTGAGGTAAGTCTGACTTTGCACATTAACCAGTTTAACATGCTCACGTAATCATAATAAATAAATAGATGTCAATCACATAAATATCTATCCTACGTGGTGATCATGGAATTATGATTTAATGGGTCTCGAGCCAATGAGACCACATATAATCATTTTAATATTTTAATAACGGAGAGCCGCTCTTCGCTTCTTCTTGGTTTCTTGAACTCTTCAAGAATTGGGCCCCAAAGAGCTCGCCGACTTAAAAGGCTCCTCCACGTAATCCTCGTAGCATTTACATCAACAATTGACTATGCTAAAAATAAAGATTACATGAAAAATAAAAGGAGTACGCAGCCTCCATTTAATAATTACAATCCCAAATATATAAATAATCATCATACATTCATATATACATCAATCACATTGATTAGAGATTTTTCCATGATCACCACCCTTTCACGTAAGTAATAAATTCACAATTTAAAACTTAGGAAGGCACAATAAAAATTCTACGTTGAATCATATTCAGAATTTTTACGTAAAATAAGATAGCCATAAATTTTCGATTCAAAATTGATTTAGTCTCAATTTTTGCTACGTTGATTAATTTATCATATAAAATAATCAATCTCCATTAGCCATGTAAGACGAACAATTCGTTAATACATATTGGCCATAGTATTGCAAAAATTGCAAAAAATCAATTAAATGCACGAAAACACCTAAGGATTGGCTCTGATACCACTGTTGGGATCCACGTAACACGTAGCGGAAATAAATAACAACCCACACATGTATCTCCAGAGGCGTACTTCGTGCATTTCAATCGAAAAAAATCACAAAGTCTCAAAGGGAGTAAATAGATTACCTCTCGTAGCGTGCTTGAACGGAGGTGTCGGTTCGATGTTCTTCGATCTCAGCCTCCACAAGTGTTAGGCATCTAGTTCGGACGCACCACCAATTGACGAACGGGGAGACGACTAATAACTCCACAACAATTGTGCTAGCAATATGCGGAATCAATATTCCGAACTTAGTATATTTTGCTCGCTCAAGATTATGAGAATATAGAGAGTGTTTGTGTTCTTCTCTCTAAGCTCTCAAAAATTTGCACACTCTACAAAATGTCTCTCTCCTTCAACCTCAAAACTCTTGCCATCCTTTTATAGCCAAAAATACCTTCCAATAAATTGTATTTAAAAATAGCACTAACAATTATAAATTCTATCTAAAAATAGCACTCACAAATAAATGACATTTAAAAATAGCACTAACAATAGCACTCACAATTTATAATACAAAAATGCTATTTAAAAATAGCACTAACAATAGCACTCACAATTTATAATACAAAAATTCTATTTAAAAATAGCACTAACAATTATAAATTCTATCTAATAATAGCACTCACAAATAAATGACATTTAAAAATAGCACTAACAATAGCACTCACAATTTATAATACAAAAATGCTATTTAAAAATAGCACTAACAATAGCACTCACAATTTATAATACAAAAATTCTATTTAAAAATAGCACTAACAATTATAAATTCTATCTAATAATAGCACTCATAATTTATGATAAATAAATGCCATTTAAAAATAGCACTAACAATAGCACTCACAATTTATGATAAATAAATGTCATTTAAAAATAGCACTAACAATAGCACTCACAATTTATAATACAAAAAATGCTATTTAAAAATAGCACTCACAATACAAAAATGCTAAAAAAGGCACTAACAAAGGTGTTAAAAATAATAACCATTATTATTATTACAAGAGTTAAAGAGGTTACCAAACAATACAAATATGCATAACGTATAAATACGTATGATGTATAAATACGTAGAGCATACGTATACATCCGTGAAACCGGGGACTAATTGAAAGAAAAATGTGCAATTAAGCCCTTTTGGTAAAAATTGATTAAATTGGAGGGCAAATTGACCTAATTGCACTTTAAGACTTTAGAATCCAATGTCATAGCTTATAAAAAGTGAGAATTGAAAACTAAAAGACTCGAAAATGATTTTTTTTTAGGCTCGGTTCGGGTTTATGTTTGTGAAGGAACATAGTGACCCGAGCCGAATTTTTGAGATTTAAAGTGACACACTTGAAGAGGAAATTAAAACAAAATTATCGAATATTTTTGGGTATTTTTCTGACCACGAATGGTATTTTTCTGATTTTTTGGGTATTTTTATAATTAAATAAACTCGAAAAATATTAAAAATACCGAAAAATATTTTTTGTTCAAAATTGGTTCCTAAGGTTAAACCAAGGCTTCCAAAGTTGATTTTGTGATTTTATGACCTTTTTTGATATTTTTAATTAATTTTAAAGAATAAAAATCACAATAATAAATGGTAAAAAAAATCAGGTGTCAATAGCTGCCCCTCTTTGAAAGGAATCTCGTTAGAGGTTTCTCTCAAAGATAAGGTGGCACCTGATTCCTAACCGACTCAACTGGGAAAATAAGAGAAGAAATGTTATGACATCGGATCCTTAAGCCTATTGATAAAAGCTCAAATCAATCTCCGGTTTGCTCTAACAATTTGGACATGGGCCGAAGTGAGAGAGACTTACCTGAAGCTCACCTGTCTGATGCTGCCGGTTGCGACGACTTTCAAGAAGATACCTAGGACTCGTTCAGAATATCCTAGGGAGATTAAGCTCTGACCTGTATGGTAGGTCATACCATCATGGGATTCCTAACTGGTAGGAACCTAAGGAAGGCGCATCCCCATGCTTTGGGATTTGCCAGAGATTTTAATCCGTATGGTGGATCGGACCTTTATGTTGATCTTTGAGGCGGTATCTACCTCGTGTTGACCCTTATGGCGGTTTCTACCATGAGTTGACCCTTCAGGGGGCTTCTACCTTGAGTTGACCCTTCAGGCGGTATCTACCTTTGGTTTGACCCTTCAGGCGGTATCTACCTTGAGTTGACCCTTCAGGCGGTTTCTACCTTTGGTTGACCCTTCAGGCGGTTTCTACCTTGGTTTGACCCTTCAGGCGGTTTCTACCTTTGGTTGACCCTTCAGGCGGTTTCTACCTTGGTTTGACCCTTCAGGCGGTTTCTACCTTGAGTTGACCCTTCAGGCGGTTTCTACCTTTGATTTGACCCTTCAGGCGGTTTCTACCTTGTGTTGACCCTTCAGGCGGTATCTACCATGTGTTGACCCTTCAGGCGGTATCTACCTTGTGTTGAAAAGGGGTCTCATGACGAGGGTTCTCCACGTCCGATGAGACTGTTTGATATTTTGAAAATGGGTCCTGGGACGAGGGTTCTCCACGTCTGATAGGACTTTTTCTTTTAAAAGGATTTTTCTTCCCCTTTTTTTGAGACCCCGAAGTTTGTCGGGAATTCAGTTTTTTGAAGCAGTGAAAGATTTTATTTTGACAAAACTTCACTTGAGTCTGTTGAGGCGACATTCTGGGAGTTGGGTTCTCCAAGTATCCTGCATAAGTTTGAGCCTGAAAGATTTTTCTTCACCAAGAAAACGTTAGTAATCTTTGGGAAGACCACGGCTGTCCATTTTGACAAAACCGTATGATTTAAGTTTTAATCATGAAATGTGCATTTTGATGCTGGGGGTTATCCAAAGCATTCTTGCAACATGCAAATGTGATCACAAATCCCTTGCACGGAAAATCTGGATCAACAGTTTGAAAATTCCAAAAAGAGTTTGTTCAAAACATCAATTGGAATATTTCTCGACAATGAGGTCTTCTCACCTGTTTTGCGATCGTGTTTTTTTATAGGGGATACACTCGATTCCCTACTAACCCGTGCCTAGGTTTTAGGCTCATTCGCTGCGCATACATTTTGATCGGTCGGGAGGTCTTCCACGGGACCGTAATGTTGGGCTTGGATATTGGTCTTCAAGGGGGACTCACTTTTGAGTCAAGGTCATTGAATGAAAGTTTTCACCATCTGCTCCGGGTTTACAAGTCAAGAACCCTGCAAAATGAGAAAGAAATAGTCTTGCTCGTACTTCTTCGAGCTGAGCTATATGTTAACCCAAGTGTCTTAGTCAGAGAAGACTGTTTCAGGGTTATGATGTTGGTAGGATTGGGGACCGAAAAAGGCTTGTTTTTGGCCCAGAATTCATGACGAGTTTGACATTGGTGATCATTGCTGATTTACCTCCTGTCTTTTCCTTTCTGCATCTTTAGTTTTTGAGGTGTACAACCGATTTTGAGGTGTGCACCAGCTCTTTAGAGAGCGTCCCTTGTTGCATTCAGAGACCGACTCTCTCCATGTCTTTGTTCTGTGCTTGGCAGCATTTGGGGAGCAGCTTTTTTTTATTTGACTCCTTTAAGAATTTTTTTTTTCATCCAAGTTTCACTGGGGATCAAGCAAACAGCTTTCATGAGCATCGGCCTTGCTTTTACCAGGCACTTTGCTTTTTCTCGATGCCGTGGATTTTTCTCATTGATTTTTGAAATCCCACTTTTTCTCATCTTCATAGGATCGCGTTAGACCTATGATCAAAGGTCTAACAAGGTTAAACATTAACTTAGGAATTCTTTTGCAAACCCTAAGTCTTGAACTTCTTCGTTTCTGAAGTGATGCTGCATCCGTCTTGGAATGTGCAATGATCACCAACGGGTTTATGAAATGATTCTGCAGGCTCAACTTGGCTATGCAAAGGATTCGGTGTGTGGGATAGAGAAATGAATGCTTCTCATCATCCTATGGCACTTGGATTACCATATAAACAACACACAAAGATTAATGTTAGTCCGAGCAAGAAAATTTCTAACCATTTTCTCCTGATGCTGCTGGACTCACCTCCATTTTGCCCCGATGTGGGGTGGTTCTTGACAGGGTTAAGAATGAAAACCGCCGTTCAAAGGGGTTATCAACGGTCACCTGTAGTGTTTGGGGGATATGAAACGAATGCCTCCGTCGTCCCAACCCATGTAATCGCTGCGAATGGTCCCTACTTCCGTAGGTCCAGATTCTGCTGTCTTATCCGCTCCATTTCTCTCTTAAGTGTGTATAGGACGTGTTTGGACTAGGCTTTGCCTCTCGTCTTTTGAGAAAACGTCATTTTGAAAGTTTTGAACAACTTTTGATTGGAAAAATCTCTTTCGTTTTCTCCAAAAATTTTACCCGTCAATGGGATTTTATGATGCCCAATGCATGTTTAGATAACCTCATGTTTCAAAACATGAATGCCAATGAAGTTAGAATCCTATGTCTTTTCTAGACATCAGATTCTAAAAGCTTTTCTTTTCTTCTCTATTTTTTATTCAACATTTTCAATGGATTGGGGAAAGGGATACTTACCTGTCCCCCGCGGCTGGAGATCCCTGAAAATGCGGAAGAAACATGTTATTGTTCGTTCATGAATTTTTCAAAAAATTAGAACGATACATCTTACCCTCGGTCGTGTGCCCCTGCGAGTGCACACAGGTTGTCAAAATTTGTCCTCCTTGATGGTGAGTCCCTATCAAGGATAAATAGCAAGTGTTAACTCATATTCCCAAATTGAAGACAAATTGGGACAATACAACTTTACTCTTGGTTCTCATCCCGTTCTGACGTCGCGTATTGATATGAACCACGTCTATCAAATCCGCTTATCCATGCTTGGAATATTTGCAATATCAATGGTTCAGCTGCCCCCGGTTGGGCAACGTCTGTTTTGTTATTTGAACAGATGGCTCCTTGGGTGATTTATCCACGTTTAACACCTGAGAAGGGAAAGAAATGAGACATTACTTTGGTATTCGGTTGAAGATCGTTTAGGAACGATACATCGTTTTACCAAATGGGAGGCTTCGTGACCAAACGTATTTCGTGCTGAATGGGGGTAGATCCCATTATGCTCCGCGGGTGATAGTCATCGTTCATGGAATTTGCTCCACGGATTAAGTGATTAATCCATGGCCCTTGGCTCGAAGACGTTCAAAGGGTAATGTTGACACTCAGAGCGGTTAGTTTTCAGCGTTAATTACAATGTTCCCGCGGGAACTTTACAACGAAATCCGTAACACATTCATTCGATGTATTCACCTCTCACTCTCCTGAGCCTTCTAATGATTTAGCACACGAGCTTCGAACCAGATGTCCGGTCGCCGGTACCGGTCACGACTGCGAAGATGCACTTGTTCCAAAATGCTTGACCCATAGGCTGAGTTGCTCATTCAGGAGATCGTCCGACCGCTCGAGTCGTCCAAGTTGAGCATCCTTAATTGCTGGTGACGGACTTCTCCCATTTTCGGCATGAACAACCTGGTTTCTCGGTTTATGCGTGATCCAACGCCGAGTTGCTCACTGAGGGACTCGCTTGAAATTTCAAGCCATTGACGCCCAAGTCGGGCATCCTCAACCGTTGGCGATGGGTTCCTCACACTACTTTCGACATGAACAACCTCACTTCTCGAGTTGGTATTTTCATCGTTGTCCAGTAGGTTTGTACCCGATGCTGGATTCGCCGTAGGAATAACACTAACGATCGGTTGGTGCTCATACTCTTGGGGAAATTGTTGTACATACTCTTGGGGAGTACCAGGGTAACTCAGGGGGGAATTCAGCCGATCGAACCAAGAATAGATGTTTTCAAGGAGATCGTCTGAACCATCGAGCGACTGACACTCAGGTTGAGTATTGTCGACTACTGGAGAAGGAATCTTTTTGCCATTTTCGTCATGGACCACCTGATTCTTCGAGCCGGAATCTCCGTAATCGTCTCGCAAGATTGTATGTGCATCTCCTGCCAGTGTTAGATCCGCTGTAGGACTAGTATTAACGGCCAGTCGGTGCTCAGACTGGGGAGTCCCGATTTGCTGAAATTGCGGTACATACTCCTGAGGAGTACTGGGATAACCCATGGGAGTACTCTGATTGATGCCTGAACAATCGACCGTGTAATTGTCAGTCCCATCGGTGTTAAGAGGTGATTGGATGCTTCCTGCTTCATGAGGATTGCGATCACATCCATGCTCATCGTTTAAACTTGAACTGCCTCTCTCTTGGTCTAGCGCCACTCGTCCATCTCTCAGTAGTTTTTTGTAGCACCAAAGGTGGTTCCTGACTTTATTTCTATCCAATTCCGGCATGTTCATGATCTTGAGTATGCGCGATGGGCGAGCCAAACTGATCCCTAACTGTTGAACTGCATCAACAAATTTGCTATGAAGCTCCGAGGTCCAATAAAACCTTGTTTTCTTGCTAGCCAAAGTAGGGTTGGCAACTCGGCGGCTACTCTTCGTGGAATCTGGTCGTGTTGAACCGCCTCTATCTTGGTCTAGCGACGCTCGTCCATCTCTCAGTAGTTTCTTGTAGCGCCAAAGGTGATTCTTGACCATATTTTTAGTCAGTCCCGACACGTTCATGATTTCGAGTATGCGTAATGGGCAAGCAAAACTGATCCCCAACTGTTGAACTGCATCAACAAATTTGCTATGAAACTCCGGGGTCCAACGAAATCTTATTTTCTTGCTAGCCGAAGTGGTGTCAGCAACTTGGCGGTTACTCTTCTCGGAATCTGGTCGTGTTGGAGGTTGCTCTGGAGGGGATTTAGTGGTCTCAGATCGGCTGGTCATGATGGTGAGTTCATCATCGAGCGGACCCGACTTGTCATGACGCATGTTCCCTTCCACAATGGGCGTCGACTTTGACCTTATAGCACTAGTTTCCTCTTGTAGATCCTCGGCGGTACCCGCCTGTTCCGAAAGATGTTGCGAAGGGCATTGCAACAAATGAGCATTATAAACCCCCAGATCTGGCTCTTCAGTGAATACTCCGTCCGTGGGAACAGGGTTACCGCACTCCAGGCAAATAGCGATGCTTAGAGCTTTTTTGTACTGAGTGTTTTTTATTCGAAGCTTTTCATTTTCCTCCCTTACAATCGCTAACTCGTGCCGATCGCGTTGCTGCTTCAGCCGGGTTCGTTTGTTTTCAAACCAGCACTTGACCTTCCGAGGCTCCCACCCTATCTCCTGGCCCATTTTGATTTTCTGTTCCATGTCCGGATAGGGGTATTCCCTGAAAAACAATTCGAGTTTATGGACTTGACCTGAAGTGTTGCGTTTGAGATATTCCCCTTTCTGACGCTGATAACCGTCGCGGGTACTGTTCTCGTTAACCAAGCCGCGGGTTTCATCATTAGAAGGATCGGTCTCCATGGCCCTCGTGTCAGGTTCGGTCCTGAGATCTTCAAACTCTTCCAGCAGCTCAAGCTCGGAGACCTCCAAGTCTGGCGCTTCCAGTAAATGACAGAATCCCTTGAACATTTTGACCGGGATATCACTGTTTGATTTTCCGTTAACTCAGCTTTCTTTGTTCCTCCTTGGATCTTCACTTTCTCTGCAAATTCTGAGAGGTTAAAGGAGCCGGATCACCGTTCTTCGATCAAAGGTGATGGCTACCCGACGAGCGCTCTTCTCAATGTTTCGAGATTCCCACTTCGTCCTTTTGTGATGGCTACTTGACGAGCGTTTTTCTCAAGGCTTCGTAATTCCCACTTTGTCCTTTTTTGCTCTTTTCTACGTGAACGGAGCCTGAAGATCTCTTGCGTTGATTTCGCTTTGTCGAGCACTACGCTTGTCCCCCTGGCCCAGTCTCTAGAGTAACAAGCCTGCCCACCTTTCGGCGCCATTATGTTTCGTAAAACCCGAGATCACAGGACGGTGGTGGATTCGTGACTCATCGGGGATGCATTAACGAAACCCGCTTGGCTCTACTGCACATAAAATATTATTACCACTTCTCCCTGTACTCGAGCATTTATAAGGTGATAGATTGATGTCAAGAAGATTAACACTTTAGCCTTATCAGACTCAGCCTCTCAAACACTCTTCACATTCTCACTCTCTTCTCCGTCATTCCATCGCATATGGATTCCTCTTCTATGCCTGTTGCCTTACCTGAAGCTTCGACCCAATGGGAGAGATTTTACCACCTCTTGGGTAGGGGTTATGGCTACATAAACAATCATCCTGAAGCTGAGGTTGAAGTTCGTACTCTGATTCCGGCCCTGGATACTGCGTGTATTGAAGGTACGAAACTGCAAAGGGAGTTTGTGATCTTCCCAACTCTCTTTAACAATTTCATGCAGGCTTACGAAGTTGCTAGCCGGGAGGTCACTTTGGCTGGTATCGTGCGAGCCCGTTATCAGGACCGAACTGAGTCCCTGATGTTGGCCATGCTGACGGCCGATAACCATAAAAGGGCTGTTGAATACGCCCACGCCCAGGTTTCGATGCTGGTCCGTGAGAGGGACAACTTGGTGGAGCGTCTGGCTCTCTTTGACACCGCCTTTGAACAAGACCAGCACAACTTCGTGCTGAGGTTCCAGTGTGCCTGGTTGGAGGAAAGGCTTGAAGACCTGAGCATGGACATAGCTCGCGGGAGGGTGCTGGCTCATGACTTAGAGCTTGAGTTCGAGTACTATGACACCAAGGTGAACGAACTTAAGGAGAAATGTCGTCTCCTTTTCTTCAAGCTTGTAGACCTCGATTCCCGGAGTGTGGGTTGTAAGCAAGGCATGGATAGCATGGAGAGTCAGTTAAGCTTTTTTGTGATGCTTGTCAGAACTCATTTTGGGTTTACTGCTCCCCCTCAGTGATCCACTTGTAAACTTTCCTGCTGAATGAAATAAATGCGAGTTTGTTTATATATGCTCTTTCATTCTGCATTGTTGACTAGCCAAGAAAGGTTTTTGCTTTCGGATCTACGCGACTCCTTTTTCGCCTGTGTCAACAGATTGACTACGCATCATTCTCACAGCCCGACGCTTTATATTTGATTGACCTGAATGCCTCGTGAGAAATAGATTTGTAGTTGCTCGAAACTTAAAGATTGCCCCTGATTTTGCGGTCATTGCGTTTGGGGCCGCTAGTAATCTTTCACTTTCGAGCTCGATCACATTCTGCTAGTAACTCATGCTATCAATTCTGCCTTCACGCGTCGGGGCTGATTTTACCTTGAACTTAATAACAAGGAATTACCGTATACACACGAGATGACGTTTGCGAAAAACATTATGCAGAATCAACTCTAGCTATTGAAGAAACAAACGCATGCACCGATGAGAACTTTACAATAGGAGATACATCCTTCTCGCGTACATCCCCTTCTTTCTTGGGGCATGTCCAATGACTAACCAGTCTGGCCTCAGCTTAGGTGTGCCATTACCAAGTGCAGATCATGGTTGCCAACCTTTAATAGCTTCCAACTGATCGAACCAGGTATCAAGTCCTTCATCGAAGAAATCACCCGACCCCTCGAACGATTGATGTGTAGGTTGAGCTGCATCGCCCGACGGGTTCTTCGAACTGGAACCTCCATCTTTGTCTGGGATTATAAGAGGAGATTTGATCGATTGACTACCACAAGCATCTCCCACTTGGGGATTAGGGAAATAAGAGTGCTCCAAGCTTTCTCCCATTAGATCATCTGAAGCCATATGCTCTAATTGGGCAAACCCTTGAGCACTGGGCGTGGTGGGCTGATCTGCGACAGGATGAACACTGACTAGCTGCTGCTCGGACGGAGGAGTGATTACTCGTTGCACTTGTGATGCGTGTTCTTGAGGAATATTGAAATGACTCGCGAGGATATCCTGATCAAATCCCCAATAGTCGTCCAGATTCGACCGGGCCTCATTTGTCATAAGGGTGCTGGGTTCGCAGCCGAGTCTATTGCTCGGATTCAGTTCTGCATAACGCTGTCCTAACGCCCTTCTGTAGCAACCAAGGTGATTCGCGACTAATTGCTTGGTAAGTCCCGGTACGTTCATGACCCTAAGTATGCTTGTCGGACCTATGAAGTCGAGTCCTATCTGTCGAACTGCGTCCAAGAACTTGAGATGAAGCTCCGGGGGCCAAGTGAATTTCTTCTTCTCGTCGTCCAGAGTGGCGTAGATAGCCTGCCGACTAACCTCTAACTCCTCTTGAACCGTATCTGATCTTACCGGAAGCTGTTGTGGAGGAGATTCATGGGCTTCGATGAGGTGACTCCGATCATAACGACACGTATCTTCTTCCTCCGAAGACACTGGTATAATTTCTGTAGGATCGATCTGCTCATGCGCGCCATTAGCAGGATCTGATTGTACCGGAGATGGCTCAAGGGAGCAGGGGGATAAATGAGCACCTTCCATCTTCGTAGAAGGCTTACTGGGGAACAATTTACTGAGGGTGGTAGGGCCACCGCAGTCAGGGCAGGTAATAGTACTGAGAATTTTCTCATACCACATGTTTTCCATTTGAAGGTTTTGGTTCTGCTCTTTTAGGGCCGTGATCTCCTTACGCCTGTGTTGGACACCTAGTCTGAAACGTCTATTCTGAAACCAAAAATGGATTCTCATAGGATTCATTCCCAGCTTCTGGCCCAATTCAATCTTTTGTTCCTCGTTTGGGCAAGGGCATTCATCGAAGAAAGCTTCAAGCTCCTGGATTTCTTTCCGAGCGTAGCGCTGGCGACTTTTTCTTTTCCGGGGTTGAGCGTCGTGGCCACTGCCGTCGTCACCACTGCGATCTTGATGTTCGTCACCGGCGATGTTGAGTTCCATGGCTTCGATGTCGAATCTGATTCTAGAGAATTTGAGGTCTTTCAACGAACTCGTCACTCGGGGTTCTCTGTTCTCTTTTGTATACTCGCTCTTTCGATTTGTTGCCTCCTTTTCCTCGAAAGCTAGGTCTGTTCAGCGTTCTGTTTTTGAAACGACGGAACTGTTTACCTCCTGCTCAGCTTTCCGACACGAAGGGGTAACCAAATCCTTCCGCGGCTTCTTCGATAGTAGCGCTCGCCTTTCACTTTTCCTCGATAGTCATGCCTGTTCAGCACTGTCTTCTCTTTTTAAGTGGCAGAGCTGTTCACTCGCCGCCCAGCTTTATGCGTGATGGAACAACACAATCCTTTCGCGGCTTCTTCGATAGTTGCGCTCGCCTTTCACTTTTCCTCAATAGTCATGCATGTTCAGCACTGTCTTCTCTTTTTAAGTGGCAGAGCTGTTCATTCGCCGCCCAGCTTCATGCGTGATGGAACAACACAATCCTTTCGCGGCTTCTTCGATAGTTGCGCTCGCCTTTCACTTTTCCTCAATAGTCATGCCTGTTCAGCATTGTCTTCTCTTTTTAAGTGGCAGAGCTGTTCACTCGCCGCCCAGCTTCATGCGTGATGGAACAACACAATCCTTTCGCGGCTTCTTCGATAGTTGCGCTCGCCTCCCTCCCAGCTTTAATAATGGCGAGACCGAATTTGTCAGGCCTGAAATTGCGGATCAGGACATGTCTGATGATTCACGGGAGGAGCAGCCCTCGCTTTACATTAATTAACCCGGCTCCACAAGCATTATTGCTGCAACTTTTCTCCACTCTCGAGACGCTATAAAATGCGGAGTTGGTGTTTGGGAGATTAACGCTCTCATATAATTTGCTTCCATCCTCTAATCGCTCCACTACACACATCTCCGTCGAAAATGGCTTCTTCCCAGGTTCACACTTTCTCAGCCGAAGCTTTGACTCGATGGAAAGAGTTCTATAACCTCTTGGGTCGAGGCTACGCTCACATAGCCGATCATCCCGAAACCGAGGATGAGATCAGAGTCATGTTCGGGGACCTGGACATCACCTCCCTCGAGGGTACCGCGTTGGGGAGGGAATACAATATTTTTCCAACGCTCTTTACGAACTCCTTGGAGGTCTACCGCGCTGCTCATCGGGGAGTTACCGTGGCTCGTGTCTTGCGAGCCCGTTATGAGGATCAGTCCGACCGCCTAGCGTTGGCTGACTACCTGGCCGATAGTCACAAAAAGGCTGTTGAGTTCGCCAAAGAGCGGGTTTCGACATTGCTACGCGAGAGGAGGAATCTGGTGGAGGACTTAGCTCTATCTCTGGCTACCTATGAGCGCGATCGACGTAATGCCCTGCTAAGGAATCGGAGCGAGTGGCTGGAAGAAAGGCTCAACGGCATAAACGAGGATATAACTCGTGAGAATGGACTTGTTCGGGACTTGGAAGCAGTCGCCGAAGATCACGAGACTCAGGTTGTTGCAGTCAATGATGAACGCAAACGCCTCCACCTCAGGCTTGCGGACCATGATACGCGGAGTGGTGCGTATAAACAAAGCATCCATAACCTGGAGGGCCAGCTGGGCTCCTTTGTGTCGTTGATTAGGGCTCACTTCTGCTTTACTTTTCCACCCCAATGAATTGTATGATCTGGTTTGGGCAAGAATGAATGAAAGCCCCTGTGTTTGTTTTAGCTTTTATATGATCCATTTCTTCGAGCATCCGGACATCTTAGACTTGGATGAGCCGATCCATAATAAGTCGAGTAGATGTGTTCTGATTTTCTAACTCACTCATGGTCAGATGAAAGAATAGCCTCAGACTTATCCAAGAAAAGATTTCTTTATGCTACTTGTTTTTCACCTGCAAATGAAAAGACCGAGTCAAAAGGAATAATCTGAAAAAGAAAGCATAGACCCCTTTCAATCTTATGCTTGCTCGTAGTTAATAATGACAAGAACTTTTACAAGGGTTTTAATCTTGTGCGAAAAGTTTTTATCAATATTCCTCGAAAGAAAGCATACTATTGAAAGGAATGTAATTCACGATAATTGCTTTTGACCAATATTCAGAAGAGCGAATTAGTCAAAAATGCAAGGCATAACGACGTGTTTTTAAATTTAATTGAAGATACGGCATCCAAATCAAGGCCGTTTTGTTAAGAACGAGAGCAATTTGGACATCTATCTCGTCATTAAATTCGAAATAACGTCAATACTCTTGATCAATTATCGTGGATTACTTAGTGACGTATGACATGCATGGACCAATTCAAGTGTATAATTCCTTCTAGCGAAATTGGGGTTGGATTACCCTGTACGACCAAAAAGGTCGTGTAAGATTTTCAACTTTTAGTTTCCTCTAAAGGAATTATAAACTTGACTTGGGAGTATTCGGATGATTAGAGAAAATGCCACTATCACATTCCCATGACCCGTCAAAAGAAATACAACCGAGTTCCATATGAATGTATACACCAATAGATCCCTAATACAATCACTCTAAGGGGTGAGATAGAGAAAGCCTCGATAAAAATAAACCCTATACAAGAGGACTAGTAATGGAAAATGAAACCAAGGAATGTGATCCTAACGTTTAAGGATGCCCCAAGTTCGATCTGTGACTTCCGGATCACTTGCCCCAACTCGTCATCTTCATTGGACGATATCTCAATAATGTTCATAGTAGGCTCCTTTGTTGCTCACTCGGTGTTCGCCATGGGATATCATCCTCCTCGTCTTCTATCAAGGACGTTTGGGAAAAACACATGCATCTATCCTTGAAATGGCATTTAATCTAATCACCAGAATGCAATGAATGAAATGCCTATATTTATATGAACTGTAATAGTTTTGAGGGATAGAGAGTCTTACCAACCCAACTCGTCGACTTATGTGCGATTTTAGGTGTACCAACCGCCCAAAGACATGCGCATGAGACAAGTGATGGTGAACTTCTAAAAATCAGAGGGTTTGGCACCTAAGGTTAAGGTTCTCACCTCGAGTTCTAGAAAGAGCCGATTCCATTGCACAACTATCGTTGCATTGGGACTCAATCCATAGTTCGAAGCGAGCGGAATTGAGAAGTGGATTACCCCGTGTTTTTCCTCACGGAGATTCCATTTTCAATTCCTTCTATTGTGTTCCTAAAGGCGGCGCCTGGGGTTTTAGGCGCGGTTGTGTGTGTCCATGTGTCGTGATCATCACAATGCAAGTCATGCACAACAATTTATCAATCAGCACTTCAAATCATCCACACAACATACATTCCTACGCCACACCTGCGTAAAATAAAGTTAATCACAGACTACACCCCTTATTACTCCAATCTGCAAAAACATATAACACCTATCGTGAGCGGACTTACCTCACCTTCAAGAGCGCCTGTAGGGTTAGAAAAATCACTCAATTTTTATTACGGCCTAAGTCCACTTGAGGTCTAGAACCATAGTTTCTAGAACAAGTCCCCAGTGGAGTCGCCAGCTGTCGCGACCCGTCCGGAAGCGGACGCGGCTAATGGATTACCGATCACGGGTCTTGGATCGGCGCGAGCCCTCCCAGGCCCATACCAAATCGCGGCGGGAGTATTCTTCGACGATAAGAGTCGATCGCTTTCGACCTTCAGTGTGGTCGTGGTGGCATGTGCAAATTGTGCATGCATTTGGAGTCGCCACCGGTCTTTCTTGGAGGGTAGACCGGAAACCTTACCGATCGATTGGGAGAGATCGATCAGTTCTACGGAACCAGAGATTTTGGGTTCGGGGACTTGGTTACGCTGGTGTCGTTACCAACGCCCTTTCGGTACCTAATGCGAGTGATTTTCCTAACTAGGATTTCATGCAGGCACAATTTTGGGTGAGGTAAGTCTGACTTTGCACATTAACCAGTTTAACATGCTCACGTAATCATAATAAATAAATAGATGTCAATCACATAAATATCTATCCTACGTGGTGATCATGGAATTATGATTTAATGGGTCTCGAGCCAATGAGACCACATATAATCATTTTAATATTTTAATAACGGAGAGCCGCTCTTCGCTTCTTCTTGGTTTCTTGAACTCTTCAAGAATTGGGCCCCAAAGAGCTCGCCGACTTAAAAGGCTCCTCCACGTAATCCTCGTAGCATTTACATCAACAATTGACTATGCTAAAAATAAAGATTACATGAAAAATAAAAGGAGTACGCAGCCTCCATTTAATAATTACAATCCCAAATATATAAATAATCATCATACATTCATATATACATCAATCACATTGATTAGAGATTTTTCCATGATCACCACCCTTTCACGTAAGTAATAAATTCACAATTTAAAACTTAGGAAGGCACAATAAAAATTCTACGTTGAATCATATTCAGAATTTTTACGTAAAATAAGATAGCCATAAATTTTCGATTCAAAATTGATTTAGTCTCAATTTTTGCTACGTTGATTAATTTATCATATAAAATAATCAATCTCCATTAGCCATGTAAGACGAACAATTCGTTAATACATATTGGCCATAGTATTGCAAAAATTGCAAAAAATCAATTAAATGCACGAAAACACCTAAGGATTGGCTCTGATACCACTGTTGGGATCCACGTAACACGTAGCGGAAATAAATAACAACCCACACATGTATCTCCAGAGGCGTACTTCGTGCATTTCAATCGAAAAAAATCACAAAGTCTCAAAGGGAGTAAATAGATTACCTCTCGTAGCGTGCTTGAACGGAGGTGTCGGTTCGATGTTCTTCGATCTCAGCCTCCACAAGTGTTAGGCATCTAGTTCGGACGCACCACCAATTGACGAACGGGGAGACGACTAATAACTCCACAACAATTGTGCTAGCAATATGCGGAATCAATATTCCGAACTTAGTATATTTTGCTCGCTCAAGATTATGAGAATATAGAGAGTGTTTGTGTTCTTCTCTCTAAGCTCTCAAAAATTTGCACACTCTACAAAATGTCTCTCTCCTTCAACCTCAAAACTCTTGCCATCCTTTTATAGCCAAAAATACCTTCCAATAAATTGTATTTAAAAATAGCACTAACAATTATAAATTCTATCTAAAAATAGCACTCACAAATAAATGACATTTAAAAATAGCACTAACAATAGCACTCACAATTTATAATACAAAAATGCTATTTAAAAATAGCACTAACAATAGCACTCACAATTTATAATACAAAAATTCTATTTAAAAATAGCACTAACAATTATAAATTCTATCTAATAATAGCACTCACAAATAAATGACATTTAAAAATAGCACTAACAATAGCACTCACAATTTATAATACAAAAATGCTATTTAAAAATAGCACTAACAATAGCACTCACAATTTATAATACAAAAATTCTATTTAAAAATAGCACTAACAATTATAAATTCTATCTAATAATAGCACTCATAATTTATGATAAATAAATGCCATTTAAAAATAGCACTAACAATAGCACTCACAATTTATGATAAATAAATGTCATTTAAAAATAGCACTAACAATAGCACTCACAATTTATAATACAAAAAATGCTATTTAAAAATAGCACTCACAATACAAAAATGCTAAAAAAGGCACTAACAAAGGTGTTAAAAATAATAACCATTATTATTATTACAAGAGTTAAAGAGGTTACCAAACAATACAAATATGCATAACGTATAAATACGTATGATGTATAAATACGTAGAGCATACGTATACATCCGTGAAACCGGGGACTAATTGAAAGAAAAATGTGCAATTAAGCCCTTTTGGTAAAAATTGATTAAATTGGAGGGCAAATTGACCTAATTGCACTTTAAGACTTTAGAATCCAATGTCATAGCTTATAAAAAGTGAGAATTGAAAACTAAAAGACTCGAAAATGATTTTTTTTTAGGCTCGGTTCGGGTTTATGTTTGTGAAGGAACATAGTGACCCGAGCCGAATTTTTGAGATTTAAAGTGACACACTTGAAGAGGAAATTAAAACAAAATTATCGAATATTTTTGGGTATTTTTCTGACCACGAATGGTATTTTTCTGATTTTTTGGGTATTTTTATAATTAAATAAACTCGAAAAATATTAAAAATACCGAAAAATATTTTTTGTTCAAAATTGGTTCCTAAGGTTAAACCAAGGCTTCCAAAGTTGATTTTGTGATTTTATGACCTTTTTTGATATTTTTAATTAATTTTAAAGAATAAAAATCACAATAATAAATGGTAAAAAAAATCAGGTGTCAATAATAATGAAAGCGCAAATCAAGTGCACAAATAGATCATGTCAATGCACACCAATTTCAATAATGGGCCTCCTAGTATAGCTATAAGGGCTTAGGGAAGATGTGATTTAGGGTTATGGGTAAAATGGGAAGATTCGGGGACAATTAGCCCGAAGGGCAGAATTGTCATTTTTGGAAGGTTTGGATACCGAATTACCCAAAATATTCCATGGCCAGTTGATTGTGGCCATTTCCCATTTTTGAGAATTTTTTTGGAATTTCTTGATGTTTCTTCAATTTTTGGAAGACGATTCGCCCAAAGGGCGAAATCGTCATTTTCAAGAAGGTTCGGGGTTCAAAACACCCGGGATGAGCCTTGGCCAGTTGTTTGTGGCCATTTCCTATTTTTTGGGATTTTCCTGGATTTTTTTAGAATTGTTTTGGAAGATGGTTTGCCGGAAGGGCAAAACCGTCATTTCTGGAAAGATCGAGGGTCAAATGACCCGGAACAGGTCATGGCCAGTTGAACGTGGCCATTTCCTATTTTTTGGAATTTTTTATAATTTTTCTGAATTTTCCGAAATTTTTTTGAATTTTTCATGATTTTTCATTTTTTATTGATTTTTTGATTATTTTATTATTTTTTATTATTTTCTGAATTTTTTATTATTTAAAAATATTTTCCGGGCCGGGTCAAACCCGGCCCGCGCCTCTCGGGCGCCCGGCCCGACCCTAGGGGTCGACACCGGCCTAAAACGACACCGTTTTGATTTTTTAAATATTTTTTGTATTTTTTAACATTTTTTTTTGATTTTTTATGTATTTTATTTAATTATCCGAAAATTCCCCGGATCCGACGGCTCTCGTTGCGCCATGTGGCATCATCCTGTGCGTCCGACCTTCCACTAGATCGGACGCTTCAGAGGGAGCCACGTGGCTCGATCTTAACCGTCAAATCAAAAATCAATTTATTTTCGTTTTTGAAAAAACCACTAAAACGGGCGCTCCGGATCGTGCCACGGGGCGACTCTCGGTGCGTCCGATCTTGGAATAGATCAGACGTCCCACGGAGTGCCACTTGGCACAACATCGACCGTCGGATTGAATTTAATTAATATTCCGAAAATAAATTCATTAATTCTGAAAATCATTTTAATATTTTCCAAAAAAACAGGATCGCGACACGTGTCGCGATCCGGACCGTCCACCCCCAACAAGCCCGGCCGTGGCCCCCGCCTGCTGACGTGGCCGCCTACGTGGCGCGCCACGTCAGCCTTTGACCGTTGACCCGCCGGCGAAGTCGCCGGAGAAGACGATGAATAGTACAAATTCCGGCGACTTCGCCGGAATCTCGCCGGAGAACCGCCAAACCGAGGCAAACCTCGGTGTTTTTTCACCCTTTTGACACCATTTGACTCTCTAGGATTTCAGCAACACGATTCAGCCAAAAACAAAGCCATGACGACGTGGAAAAGAAGCGAACCGAGCCTTCCCCGACCGGCGCCGGCGAAGATTTTTCAAAAAATTTTTTTGTAACTAAACCCGATTTTGATCGATCACGCAGCATCCAAACGAAGTCTAGGGACTTACCTGAGGCCGCCTGAGGCTCGGCGGCCGCCGAAATCCCCTCGCCAAGCTCCCGGTTTGGACCGCGGCCGGCGAAGCTCGGACCGCCGCTCTCGGCGGTTTCCGATGCAAAACGAAGGTCACACAAGACTTAGGGATAGTTCTAGTGTAGTTTAAAGGTTAGAACCGCGCAAATAGAGCTCGGGTCGAGCACGACCGAGAGCTAAAACATTCGAGGCTCGTTCGGGCATTTCATCAAACACTTGGTGTGCGCAGAGAAAGATAGAGGTCGGAGGAGATACCGACCTGTTTCGGGCGTCGCCGGTGACTGCTGCTGCTCGGACGGTCTTGCTTCAAGTTCTCTCGAGCTCCCCCCAAGTCCTTCTCGCTCGAACTCGCTCTGCCCAAGTCCCCTTTTTCTCTCTCTTCGAGCTCGGTATAAACCGAGATTCCCCGGCCTGTTTCGTGGCCGACCGGCGACCTCGACGCCCGCCCCCAGCCCAGAACGCGAGCATGGGTCTCCACTCATGTCCCCCACGCTCGTTCCGCTTTTGCTTCTCCCCAAAACGCACGCCTCCACATGCCCTGTCTTCCCCTGCCTCTCTGCCGCACGCGGGTCTGCAACTTAGTTGCAGACCCGGTCGGACCGGGTCGGGTCGGGTCTGACCCGACCGGCCCGGTTCGACCAAATCGCTCAAATTGAGCCCCGATTCGACCTATTTTCATGAAATTGATGGCATAATCGGATTCCTTGACATGTTTGCTATCAAATAAGGGTATTTTCGTGAACCAATTGATTGAAATTTTATGAAAACTCCAAATTGTCCCTAGGATCCGAAAGCGAATTTCGCCAAATTGAGGGGCCAAACGATCGAATTAATCAAAAATAAGACCACCAATGGATTCCTCATGATGAAAATTATAGGGTAGAGGTGTTTAATTTTAATGGGTGTGCCCGTGTGAAATTTAATTTCACAAATTGTAAAACCGGGGACTAAATTGAAAGATTTTTATGCAATTAAGCCCTTTTGGCTAAAATTGATCAAATTGGAGGGCAAATTGACCCAATTGTATTTCAATACTTTAGAGTCCAATGTCATAGCTTACAAAAACCGAGAATTGAAAATTAAAAGACTCGAAAAGGATTTTTTAGGCCCGGTTCGGGATTAGGTTTGTGAAGGAACCCCATGAACCAGGCCAAATTTCCTTAATAAAAAGTGAAAATATTAAAGATAGAATTAAAATAAAATTTCTGAATATTTTTGTGTAATTTTCTGACAACGAATGGTATTTTTCCTGATTTTTTGGGTATTTTAATAATTATATAAATTCCAAAAAATATTAAAAAATTTAAAAAATATTTTTTGTTCAAAATTGGTTCCTAAGGCTAGGCTAAGGCTTCCAAAGTTGATTTTGCAATTTTTTGACCTTTTTTTGCTATTTTTAATTAATTTTAGAAATAAAAAAAAACTATAATAACGGATGGTCAAAAATTAGGTGTCAACAGCTGCCCCTCTTTGAGGGTGAGCTCGTCAGAGGTTGCTTTCAAAGACAAAATGACACCTGAACCTTAACCGACTCGATTGGGGAAAATAAATGCTATGACATCGAACCCTTAAGTCCTTGATGAATGCTCAAATTAATCACCGGTTTACCCTTGCAATTCGAACGTGGGCCTGAGGGAGAGCGGCTTACCTGAAGTCTGCCCATTGGGTCCTGCGCATGCGGAGTCCGAGGTTTTATCACTGCGCTCTCAGGATGCCGGAAAAAGGAGGGGCTTGTTCCCCTTTTTTTTCTTCTTTTTTTTTTGTTTTGTTTTGTTTTGTTTTGTTTTTTTTGTTTTTTTTGTTTTTTTTTTGTTTTGTTTTGTTTTTTTTTTTTGTTTTTTTTTAATATAGGCCCTCGTAGCTTCTGACACACTATCCCAGGCTTTATTCCTCGAAAACCTTTCCCGGCTACTGACAGGAAACACTCACAGAAAGATTTATCGAGCACCCCGAGCTTTGGGGGTCCCATGACGCTGACTAGCGGGGCCAGAGGGGATTTCTCAGTCGGAGGTTTGCTACGTCCGGCGAGACAGTTTGATCTTTTGAAAAGGTTCCCAGGACAGGGGTTCTCCAAATCCAATGGGATTTCCTGATTTTTGAAAGGGTTCCCAAAACGGAGGTTTTCCACGTCCGATGGGATTACCTGTATTTCTGGGAAGGAGTCCTGAGTCGGAGGTTTTCCACGTCCGATGGGAATGTTTAATTTTAAAAAGGGGTCCTAGGACGAGGGTTCTCCACGTCATGCTAGGACTGCCTGGTTTTCTTGAAAAGGCTCCCAAAACGGAGGTTTTCCACGTCCGATGGGAATGTTTAATTTTAAAAAGGGGTCCTAGGTCGGAGGTTTTCCACGTCCGCTGGGATTGTTTGGTTCTCTTGACAAGGTTCCCAAAACGGAGGTTTTCCACGTCCGATGGGAATGTTTAATTTTAAAAAGGGGTCCTAGGACGAGGGTTCTCCACGTCATGCTAGGACTGCCTGGTTTTCTTGAAAAGGCTCCCAAAACGGAGGTTTTCCACGTCCGATGGGAATGTTTAATTTTAAAAAGGGGTCCTAGGACGAGGGTTCTCCACGTCATGCTAGGACTGCCTGGTTTTCTTGAAAAGGCTCCCAAAACGGAGGTTTTCCACGTCCGATGGGATTACTTGGTTTCTATCATGATTTGACCCTTCAGGCGGTGTCTACCTTCATTTGACCCTTCAGGCGGTTTCTACCATTGATTTGACCCTTCAGGCGGTTTCTACCTTTGGTTGACCCTTCAGGCGGTATCTACCATGAGTTTGTTGAGGCGACAGTCTGGGAGCTGGGTTCTCCAGGTATCCTGCAGAAGTTTGAGCCTGAAATATGTTTCTTCACCAAGAAAATGTTAGTAATCTTTGGGAAGACGATGGCTGGCCACTTGCCGAAGCCGCATGGCTTTACTTTAATCATGAAATGCGCATTTTGATGTTGGAGGTCTTCTAAAGCATTCTTGCAACATGCAAATGTGATCACCAATCCCTTGCACGGAAAATCCGGATCAAATAATTTGAAGATTCCAAAAAGAGTTTGCTCAACACATCTATTGGAATATTTCTCGTTCAAGAGGTCTTCTCACCTGTTTTGAGATAATGGTTTTTATAGGGGATGCACTCAATTCCCTACTAACATGTGCCTAGGTTTTAGGCTCATTCGCAGCGCATACATTTTGATCGGTCGGGAGGTCTTCCACGGGACCGTAATGTTGGGCTTAATACTGGTTTTCAAGGGGGACCCACTTTGGAGTCGAGGTCATCGAATGAAAGTCTTCACCATCTGCTCCGGGTTTACAAGTCAAGAACCCTGCAAAATGAGGAAGAAATAGTCTTGCTCGTACCTCTTCGAGCTAAGCCATATGTTAACCCAAGTGTCTTAATCAGAGAAGACTGTTTCAGGGTCGTAACTTTGATAGGATTGGGGACCGAAGAAAAGCTTGTTTTTGGCCCAGAATTTGTGAAGGGATTGACATTGGTGATCATTGCAAATTTGCCACCTGTCCTTTCCATTTTGCATCTTCAATTTTTGAGGTACACGACCGCTTTTGAGGTGTGCACAAATTCTTTAGAGAGCATCTCTGGCTGCATTAAGAGAGTAACAACTCTATTTGTGTCTTTGCTCCGTGCTTGACACCATTCGAGGAGTAGTCTTTTTGAACCTGACTCCTTTTGGATTTCTCTTCTCCCCTTTTCAAACAGGTTTCACTGGGGGATTGATACAAGTTGTTCACCCAAGCATCGGCCTTGCTTTTACCAGGCACTTTGCTTTTTCTTGATGCTGGGGATTTTTCTAATCATCTTTTCCTTTTCATTCATTTTTTTTAAATCCTGCTTTTTCTCATCTCCGAGAGATCGTGTTAGACATGTGACCAAAGGTCTAACAACTTTAAGCATTAACTTAGGAATTTCTTCGCAAACCCTAAGTCTCGAACTCTTCCGTTTCTGAAGTGATGATGCATCCGTCTTGGAATGTGCAATGATCACCAACGGGTTTATGAAATGATTTTGCAGGCTCAACTTGGCTATGCAAAGGATTCGGTGTGTGGGATAGAGAAATGAACGCTTCTCGTCATCCTATGGCACTTGGATTACCATATAAACAACACACAAAGATTGATGTTAGTCCGAGCAAGAAAATTTCTAACCATTTTCTCCTGATGTCGCTGGACTTACTTTCGTTCTTGCCCCGATGTGGGGTGGTTCTTGACAGGGTTGAGAATGAAAACCGCCGTTCAAAGGGGTTGTCAATGGTCACCTGTAGTGTTTGGGGATATGAAACGAATGCCTCTGTCGTCCCAATCCATGTAATTGCCGCGAATAATCCCTACTTCCGTAGGTCCAGATTTCACTATCTGATCCGCCCCACTTCTCTCTCAAGTGTGTATATGACGTGTTTGGATTAGGCTTTGCCTCTCGTCTTTTGAGAAAACGTCCCTTTGAAAGTTTTGAACAACTTTTGATTGGAAAAAATCTCTTTCATCTTCTCCAAAAATTTTACCCGTCAAGGGGATTTTATGATGCACAATGCATGTTCTTTCATGCTCAGAAGACCTCCTGTTTTAAAACATGAATGTCAATGAAGTTAGAATTCTATGTCTTTTCTAGACATTAGATTCTGAAAGCTTTTCTTTTTCTCCCTCTTCTCTTTTTTATTTAACATCTTCAATGGATTGGGCAAAGGGATACTTACCTGTCCCTCGCGGCTGGAGATCCCTGAAAATGCGGAAGAAACATGTCATTATATGTTCATGAATTTTTCGAAAAAATGGAACGATACATCCTACCCTTGGTCATGGGTTCCAATGGGTAATACATGGGATGTGAAAACCTGTTTCGCCTAGATGGCGAGCCCCTGTCAAAGACGGGAATTATGTGTCAGTTTGTATTCCGAAATTCAAGATAGATTGGGACGATACCGCCTTATTCTGTTTTGTGTTTCCGTTTGGACACAAACGTGCGGCTTGCAGAAGTTGGCCATCCATCTTGTGGCCATGATCCCTCCGTCTGGTTGGCAATGAATCCTTCTCAGGGCTTTGTACTAGAGGAGATTCATTCATGTTTTTGGACGCATTCCCACGCCATTCTTCAGAGTTCCTTTTATTCAAGGAGAAAAGTAATTTTTTTCAGAATTCATGTCAAAGCATGTAGTGTGGAAGCGATACTTTTTACCCTTCACTCGGTCTTATAATCAAAGACCATTTCTTGGAGTTTTGGCTTCCAAGGTCGATAATTCTATCCGCCTCCCGTCGGCGAGTTCTTTTCTTTTGCGGCTTTCTGGTGCCAACAATTTTCTGTCCATCTTGACGGCGAATCATTTTGGATGCCTCCCGTGCCACTCTTTAGGATTCCACTTCCTGGAGGCTTGCCCCTTGAGACCGATACTTCTTCTTGCATCCACGTCGGTGAGCTGTTTTCTTTCATGGCTTTTAGTGTCAACGACCCCTTCACTGATTTGCTCATGGATAGTACCTCTTGACTGCATCGGCGTTCACAGGGTGTCCCAGTTCTTCTCCATCCATGTTTACCAGAATTAAGGCCCCCCCAGGTAGGACCTTCTTAACCACGTACGGTCCTTCGTAATTCGGGGTAAACTTGCCCCCCGGGTGCGACACATTCGGGAGGATCTTCTTGACGACGAGCTCGTCAGTTTCGAACTTTCGGGGTCGAACTTTACGGTTGAACGATCTAGCGACTCTTTTCTGGTATGTTTGGCCATGGCAAATTGCCTGCAGACGCTTCTCGTCTATCAAGTTCAGCTGCTCGTGTCTTTGCTGTACCCACTCCGCCTCACTGAGCTCGACGTGAGACAAAATTCTTAACGATGGCATTTCTGTTTCGACTGGTAGGACCGCTTCCATACCGTACACTAGGGAGTAAGGCGTTGCCCCGGTAGAAGTCCGGATCGAAGTTCGGTACGCCATCAGCGCGTAAGGTAGCCTTTCATGCCAATCACGGTAATTCTCTGCCGTTTTAGCCAATATCTTCTTGATGTTCTTGTTCGCCGCCTCTACCGCTCCATTCATTTGGGGTCGGTAAGGCGATGAATTGAGATGACGGATACTGAAACTGTTCAGAAGGTTATCCACCGTTTCGTTGTTCAGGTTCGAACCATTATCGGTCACGATGGCTTGAGGGGTCCCGTATCTTGAGATGATGTCCCGCCTGATGAATTTAGCCACGTTTTTCACCGTCACATTGGCATATGATGCAGCCTCAATCCATTTGGTGAAGTAGTCTATTGCCACCAGTATGAATCTGTGTCCATTCGAGGCCTTAGGGTTGATTGGCCCTATCATGTCTATGCCCCACATTGAGAAAGGCCAGGCCTCGGACATTTGATGAAGCTCGCTCGGGGGCGCATTGATCCTGTCTCCATACACTTGGCACTGATGGCACGATCTCACGTGCTGATTACAATCTGACTCCAGTGTCATCCAGAAATAACCTAGTCGCATGATTTTCTTGGCGAGAAGATGGTCGTTCATGTGCGGGCCACATTCCCCCTCGTGTATTTCGATCATAAGTGATCTAGCTTCATTCGCGTCTACGCACCTGAGGAGGACTGAGTCATAAGACCTCTTGTAGAGAGTTGGACCACTGAGGAAAAACTTGCCCGCCATCTTTGCAATGTATTTCCTGTCTCCTGCCTGAGCATCCGGAGGGAATTCCCCTTTGGCCAGGTAGTTCTTTATGTCATGATATCACGGTAGGTCCTCGAACCCCTCCTCAATTACCATGCAATGTGCAGGTTCTCGGGTAATGCCTATGCGCAACGGTTCAATGTCTATGCCGTTCGCTACTTGAAGCATAGAGGCCAAAGTAGCCAACGCATCCGCGAAGTGATTTTGCGTCCTCGGCAGATACTCGAAATCAATTACTTCAAATTCTTTGATCGTCTCCTCCAGGAATTTATGGTACGGGATGAGCTTGAAGTCCCTAGTTTTCCATTCTCCTTGGGTCTGGAGGATGATTAGCATTGAATCTCCATAGACCTGTAACTTCCGCACTTTCAAGTTAGTGGCGAGTTGCAAACCAAGGATGCATGCTTCATACTCAGCCACGTTATTAGTGCACGGAAATGTCAGCTTTGCGGCCACGGGGTAGTGTTGGCCATCTGGAGATATGAGGACGGCTCCGGTACCTGCCCCAGCTAAATTGACCGCGCCGTCAAAATACATGGTCCATTTGTTGTCCGAGAGTGTCAGAACGTGGCCTTCCGCCTTATTCTCCTCCTCCTCAAGGGCATCGTGGCCTTGGGAATTCTCGGCTAGCATGTCAGCAATGGCTCGCCCTTTTACTGACTTCTGGTTTGAGCTCCTGACATCAAACTTAGAAAGGAGCACCTGCCACTTGGCCAGCTTCCCTATCAATGACGGCTTTTCTAACAAGTATTTGATTGGGTCGCTCTCTGTGACTAACTGGACGGTGTGGTGAAGGGTATACTGCCTTAGCCTGCGGAGTACCCAGATTAGCGCGACGCACGTCTTCTCTACCTCCTGGTACCTTGCCTCTGATGCGGTGAACTTCTTGCTTAGGTAATACACAGCTCGCTCTTTGCTATCTTTTGGGTTTGTTTGAGCGAGTAAGGCCCCTAGGGACTCATCGTTGATGGTGAGGTAAAGGGTTAGGGGGATCCCTGGGACCGGAGGCACTAGTATTGGCGGACTGACCAGATGTCCCTTGATCTCCTCGAAAGCCTGCTGGCACTCGTGATCCCACTTGATTTTGGCATTCTTCTTCAAAAGTTTGAAGAGTGGCTTAGCTGACTCTGAAAGGTGAGATATGAAGCGGGCGATGTAGTTTAATCTTCCCAGGAGGCTCCTTACATCTTTAACTGTTGAAGGGGCCTCAAGGTTGAGGATAGCCTGAACCTTGTTGGGGTCAATCTCGACGCCACGATTGCTAACTATGAACCCCAATAGCTTGCCTGATCTCGCCCCGAATATGCATTTTGCGGGATTCAGCCTCAGCTTGTATTTCCTGAGTCGTTCAAACAATTTCCTTAGTACCAGGGCGTGGTCTTCGCCATGTCTGGATTTTGCTATCATATCGTCCACGTACACCTCTATCTCCTTGTGCATCATATCGTGGAATAGGGTAACCATCGCCCTCTGGTAAGTTGCCCCTGCATTCTTCAGGCCGTATGGCATGACTTTATAGCAAAAGGTGCCCCAAGGTGTGATAAACGATGTTTTAGCTTTATCCTCCTCTCTCATGCGGATTTGATTGTAGCCCGAGAAACCATCCATAAAAGAGAATCGTTCAAATCCGGCTGTGCTGTCAACTAAGATGTCAATGTGCGGCAATGGGAAGTCGTCTTTGGGGCTAGCTCTGTTCAAGTCTCTGTAGTCTACGCAGATCCGGACCTTCCCGTCCTTCTTCATGACGGGGACGATATTAGCGACCCATTCTGGGTAAGCAATCACTTCGATGAACCCCACTTTGAGGAGCTTCATCACCTCCTCTTCAATTTTCTTTGCCAATTCGGGTTTTGTACGCCTGAGGTTCTGCTTCTTGGGCAAGATGCTGGGGTCGGTTGGCAAAGCGTGTTCCACGATACTAGGGTGTAAACCCGGCATATCCGCATATGACCATGCGAAGACATCTTGGTATTCTCGCAGGAGCTCAATTATTCTGGATGCTTCTGTCGGCGGTAGGCTTTCTCCAATCTTCACCTCCTTGATATTCTCTAGAGTCCCTAAATTCACCGAGGTAGTGCGCCGCAGTGGGTGGCTTGGAGTCTTCATAGCGTTTCCAATCAACTCTGATTCCCTCCTCGACCCGGTCGTCTTCCTCTCCCTTGATATGGAGGGTAGCTTCCTTTTGAGAGTTGGGATAACTTAACAACCTGCTATGTATGTGTGGAATGGTATGCCTGAAATGTCATGAAGATGGTTAGTTGACATATAATAGATACGGCTCATGGAAGATGCAAGAACAAAGATTAAAATTGAAAACGTGAGATGGGGGCTAGTCCTCATATCATTGGACATCCTTGCCTCTCAAGATTTTGAAAACTGGGAGACGTGTGGGAAATCAGGTCTCAGGGCTTTTCTTTTCTTTTCAACTCTTCTTTTCTTTGCATCTTTTCTTTTCTTCTCATTTGGATCATCATCGACCTGATTCGTGGTTCCCCCACATCCCGATTTTTGTATTTTATGAGGATTTTTGATTTTTTTGATTTTTTTGATTTTTTTTTGATTTTTTTGATTTTTTTTTGTTTTTATTTTGACGTAAAGACATAAAACAAAGGTGATAGTTCGAGGCATCTGATGTATATTCAGATGCATCAGAGGGGGGGTGGAAATTTCTTTACTCAATGACGGACGCGTCGTCGTCGATTCCCTCGATAATGACGTTGACAGAATCTTCGAGGAACAGGCTGGCCAACTGGGGGTCCTCCGTTGTAACGTCCACCTTCTCGTCCTCCAGCCACTTAGATGCCTCATCAAAGAAACGACTCAGGGGAGTTTCGAACATCTTTCCCTTGCCCTTCCATGTACTCGACCCTAGGACGCGGCCGCCACGGCCCCTACCTCTCCCATAACCTTCTGGTTGAGAATGTCGATTCGGTCCTCCTTTATAGCCCAGCCCTCGGCGGTTCTTCACTGTTGCCAAGCTAACTGGCTCTTGAATACCTTGGTGGTGCTTGCCTAAACCAAGGCCCGGGATAAAACCGTGTCGCGTCAGTATTTTTCCCGCCATGATCGAGGATTTGGAGCAATTTGGCGGCCTCATGGCTGTACCGGCTGGTACATGCATAATGTACATTCTCTCCGCAGCGCGAAAGCTTGATTCTTCTCCGGACGAAGGTTCCACCAATGGAATAGTATCGATGTGGCTCGTTAAGTGATCAGCTTCTGAGTGTATGGTGATCAGTTTGTCGTGAACGACCATCCGGACCTTCTGGTGTAAGCTGGAGGGCACGGCGCCAGCCGTGTGAATCCAAGGTCTTCCAAGCAAAAACCCGAATGACGCTGGGATATCCATGACTTGGAAATTGATCAGGAATTCTGTTGGGCCCACAAGGACAGGTAGTTCTATCTCTCCAGTTACCTCGCCTTTAGCCCCATCGAAAGCTCGGATGGTGGACTTCGAGGTTTTGATTAAATCTTCTTTCACCCCGAGGCCTCTGAGCGTGCTTAAAGGGCATATGTCGAATGCGGACCCATTATCTATGAGGACTCGAGATACCCGCTTGCCGTGGCACATTGCTGATACGTAGAGAGCCTTATTATGTCCTCGCCCCTCTGGTGGGAAGTCTTCATCTGAAAATGAGACTTGATCTTTTAAGAGGATTGCCCCCACGAAGTCCTCCAACTGGGCCTCATTGATTGTTTCAGGCACGTGGGCCTCATCCAGCACCTTTAAAAGGGCATTTCGATGCTTCTCAGATGTTTTGAAGAGGTTCAAGAGTGAGATCTGTGCAGGCATCTTCCTCAGTTGTTCGACCACCTCGAATTCGCTAGTTCTAATGATGGCTAGGACCTGCTTGGCGTCTTCATCCGTTATTCCCTTCTTTTCAACCTCTCCTTCCTTTTAGACTAGGCACCTCCCGGAGCGAGTAATGGCATCTACTTCACTGGTGCCGTAATTCCAATGCACTGCTTTGGGGTTGTAATTCTCTACTGCGGGGAGTGTAATTACCAAGGGTGTCACCCCGTCTTTGTGAGAACTGCCGGCCTCCCCAGTCGCCTCTACCTCGCTGTCACTACGATCTTCTTGTGTGAGGTTGAACTCAGCAAGGTTGATTATCAGCGGGGTCATACCCTCCACCATGCAGATTGATTCGCCTAGGCATGATTCCTCTGAGTCGTACAGGTTTCTCCCAAGGTCTATATTGAACACCGTGTTTGCGGTGTGGTCAGGTAGTGGATTCTGTTGGATGTTTGGATCTGCTCCATTAAACTTCAGCAAGTCACTGTCGATAAGGGCTTGTATGTCATATTGTAGGGTCCGACAATTGTCTATGTTGTGTCCTTTTTCGCCCATGTGATATGCACAAGTTCGACTCTCGTCGAAACCCATGAACCTTGGCGGTGCTGACCTCGGCGGTTTCTTGGCTAACAACCTTGCGTCTAGAAGCTTAGGGAGTAACTTTGACATCGGGACTGGGAGCGGGGTAAAAGAGGGAGGACCCCTTCCTCTTGGTGCTAAGATCCTCTGGGCCGTCCAAGAGGTGTTCCCCTGGGTCGGGGTGGAGTTTTCGAACTTTTTGGCTCTTGGTGGATTGGAAACGAAGGCAACCTCTGCAGTAGATTCTCGTTCTTTCTTTGCGGGGAACGGTCGCTTCGGAGTCACTTCTGGCACACGCCTTTCTCTTATAGCCCACTCGTGTCTTTCGGCCACTTTGATTAAGTGCGCGAAGGTCTGACACCCAGAGGTGTTTAGTTTGTCAAAGTAGTCATACGGCAGCGCTTTCAGAAAGATGTCTACCAACTCTTCCTCCGGGATGTGCGGCTTCACCTGAGTGGCGAGCGCCCTCCACCTTTGGGCGTATAAACGAACGCTTTCAGTCCTCCCTTTCGCGGTCCGCAGTAGGTCCTCTCTGGTTCGAGCAGTCAGTGCATTGAACTTATACTGGGATAGAAAGTCTCCTGCAAACTCGTCCCAGTCGTCATATCTTTGTATGTCTAACTCCACGTACCAAGACAGAGCGGCGCCAGCCAGACTCTCTTGGAAGGTATTGATCAGCAATGGCGTGTAATCTGAGTATTTGGCCATCTTGTACAAGTAGTACTTCAGGTGGGTCTTGGGACAGCCTGTCCCATTATACTTCCTTGAGAAATCCGGCTCCTTGTAGTCCACAGGGACCTCAATCTTGGTGAAAGGCATGATTTTATCGTACTTTGACAACTCAAATCCCTGGCTGGTGAGACATTCCTCGATTTTGGCAATCCTCCTTACTCCCTCATCGACCTTGACAGGCTTCTCACTCTGTTTCCCTTCTAGGTTGATGATGACAGGCGGGGCTCTTGGCGGTACTTCAACAGTTGGAGCCTGCTCAGTGCCAGGTGCAGCATTCGTCCCAGCGGGTCCACCTGCGTCGGAACCAGCAGGCGTGCTTGGGTTTGCAGCTTGGTTGAGATCAACTGGCAGAGTGGGCCTGGCGTTAGCCGCGATGAACATGTCCTTCATTTCAGCCAGCATCTGAGTCACTTGGTCTAATCGTGCTTCCAGAGTCCCGAGGCGGGCGTCAACCTGTTCGTGCTCCATACGGGCCTGAGAACGCGCTTGGGCTCGAGTCCTCGTGATTGAGAGTTACCTGTTGAAAAATTAAAAGTTAGGCCTATGGATACGGGAGAGAAATCATGCGCCGCGAAGTGAACGGCGGCCTGATCATGCTCGCGGCGTCCTGCCCCAGTCTGTCAGGGCAAGCATGTCATTATGCAAAGAGTAATCCATGATAATTGGGATATGTTCTATTGAAAGGATGCTTCGATAATGCATAAAGGAGCTCCCGAAGGAGTTTGATCATAATGGGAAATGAAAATGCTTGACTATTCTAAACTCGATGGGGGAGGCTGGCTCCTCTGTCATCCTCCGATATTGCCAGGAGAGCCGAGTCTTAAATTCTGGACTTCTTCGCCTTCAGGATAGGCTGGCGGTCCGATGTCTTCCGGTATGTAAGGCTCCACTCCTGGTACATATGGGACGATGTACTCTGGAACATATGGTTCGACTAGGGTCGGCCGGACTCTTTTGAAAGCCCGGATATATTCTTCGGAGGCCCGATGGATGTTCATCTCAGGGTCCAACTGATCCGGCCACTCCACATCCTGAGGCGGAGAGTCTTTCAGTGCCTGTTCTAGGTCATTGATCATCATCTGGAGGCGCGCCTTGGTCCTCTTGGTGATTGGGCCTTGGGGAATGTCGAAGGCGAATTCGTCCGGAGGACTTTGGGGTGGTATCTGCTGCAGCATGCCGAACTGTCTGACGACTCTGATCGGGTAGTATGACACGGCTCCTGTGAAACCCAAGAGGGGAATTGGCCCGCCGGTCTTGGTGGCGATGCGTGCTTTATGCGTCTTCGGTCGCCTTAGCCGCCATCGGAGTTGTTCGGGTTCTAATTTTTCCAGGAGTTCGTACCAGTCGTTGAAAGAGCGGTTGGCAATGAGTGATTGGCACTTGAGGAAGGACTGGATAGGGTGGACATCTTCATCTATTCGAGTGCATCCAGCGCGAAGGTTGAGTTTTTTAAGATGGGAAGTGATCCACAAGAAGAGAAGGCCATTGGAGGCTTGGAAAATGGTTTTCCAGGTGGATTTGGAATCATCCAGTGCGGCCTTATAGCGGTTCAGAGACAGCAAAGTCTCAGCAAGGATCATATAGGAGTAATCCAACTGGTCACATGCCTGCTGGGCTATGTGGACAATGAGAGGGTTGAATGTGGTCCTGGATGTAGGAAATAGCACGAACCCAAAGAAGGCCAGGATGAAGACCCCTCCGGCCCTATGGCCAGTGTCAATGGGTAGGTCCGAGTAATTGTCGAATAGGAATGAGAACGGGAATCTGCTAGAATTGGATTTGAGAATTCTTTCAATCTCGGTGGTCTTGAGCCGAAGGAACTTGGAGAGCAGCTTGGATGGGTCAAGGCCTAAAGGGGGACGGACTAATTGTCCCTTGAATTCGACTCCGATGACGACTGTATATTCTTCCACTGTGGGTGTGACCTCCAATCCTTCGAAGTTGAATGTTAGTGTGGTGCGATCCCAGAACCGTGCTGCTGCTTGTATCAGTGCCGGTTGGTATTTGATTTCGATGAGGTTAACCAGATGCCCCAGCCTTTGCTTAACATACGCCTGGTTGGTCTTGTTGAGGCGTCCCCACCAAACTAGCAATTCTCTATGCGGGACCGGCAGAATTTGGATATCACCTCTTCCCATCGAGTCTAGAATATGAAAATGCGATTAATTATCCATGGATTACTCGGGCATTAGGTTCGTTCAAATCATTATTTACCCGTGATGTGACGAGGGTTGAGTTCCCACATTTGGAGTAAAGGGAATGCCAAATTAGGGTTCCCATACTAATCCCATCAATAGGCATAATGAATCGGACGAAAATAATGATGTTATGCAGATGATATGCTTATGCATGGCGTGGACCACTTCAGTCATACGTCGCGTACACCATGAAATGAGGATTAGATCTTCGCACTTGTGTCGAACAAACCAAGTGTGAGTCCTAACAAAAATTTCAAACGGAAGCGACGTATGATTGAAACAGAAAAGTCCGAATGGTTGGGTGAAATTCCAATGTCGCATTCCGGTATTAAGACGCCTATTGTCGCGACCCGTCCGAAAGCGGACGCGGCTAATGGATTACCGATCGCAGGTCTTGGATCGGCGCGGGCCCTCCCAGGCCCATACCAAATCGCGGCGGGAGTATTATAGAAGGATTCGACGATAAGAGTCGATCGCTTTCGACCTTCAGTGTGGTCGTGGTGGCATGTGCAACTTGTGCATGCATTTGGAGTCGCCACCGGTCTTTATTGGAGGGTAGACCGGAAACCTTACTGACCAATTGGGAGAGGTCGATCAGTTCTGCGGAACCAGAGATTTTTGGGTTCGGGGACTTGGTTACGTCGGTGTCATTACCAACGCCCTTTCGGTACCTAACGCGAGTGGTTTTCCTAGCTAGGAGTTCATGCGGGCGCAAGTTTGGGTGAGGTAGGTATGATTCAGGGTTTTCATGCAGATTGGACGACTATTCCTATCAATCACAATCAATTTAACTGAAAACGCAATCAAGTACATAAATAAACCACTTCAATGCGCATCAATTCAGATCAATGACTTCCTAATGTAACCATAAAGGCTTAGAGAAGATGTGATTTCGGACCAGGGAAAAATGGGAAGATTTGGAGACGATTGGCCCGAAGGGTAAAATCGTCCTTTTTGGAAGGTTTGGATACCAAATTACCCAAAATACTCCATGGCCACTTGATTGTGACCATTTCCCATTTTTGAGAATTTTTTGGAATTTCTTGATTTTCCTTTAATTTTTGGAAGACGATTCACCCAAAGGGCGAAATCGTCATTTTAAGAAGGTTCGGGGTTCAAAACACCCGGAATGAGTCTTGGCCAGTTGTTTGTGATCATTTTCTATTTTTTTGGGATTTTCCTGAATTTTTTTAGAATTCTTTTTGAAGACGGTTTGCCGGAAGGGCAAAACCGTCATTTCGGAAAAGACCGAGGTCCAAAAGACCCAAAACAGGTCATGACCAGTTGAATGTGGCCATTTCCTATTTTCTAGAATTTTTTAGAATTTTTCTGAATTTTCCGAATTTTTTTGAATTTTTTATGATTTTCTGTTTTTTTTATTGATTTTTGAATTTATTATTATTATTATTATTATTATTATTATTTAAAAATAATAATTATAATAAAAATAGTCCGGATCGGGTCGGGTGACCCGGCCCACGATCCAGACCCGCAACCCAAACCCGGCCCGCCTCTTCTAGGACCAAAACGGCGCCGTTTACCTTATTAAGAATGGACGCCCCAGATCGAGACACGTGGCAACACCTCGACCGTCGGATTTTTTTTATTTATATATATATATTTTTTTAGGGCGCGGCCCCACCGCTGACGTGGCTGCCCACGTGGCATGCCACGTCAGCGTTGACCGGTCAACTGGGGCGTGGCTCACCGGGGGAAGACGACCGGCGCCGGCGCTAAGTCGCCGGCGCCTCGTCGGAGGGCCATAACTTGGTCCCCCGACGTCCAAAAAACTTGAAATCAACGGCATTGGACTCCTTTCTTCGAGATCTACAACATATCCAAAGAATAACGCAGCAGAATCACATGAAAGACAACTCAACTTTTAGATTTTCCGGCGAAAATTTCCAACTCCGGCGGGCGCTATTTTGGTACGGTAAACCCTTCTACTTGCGATTTATGGATACGACCGACATCTATGAAGGTTCAGAAGCCTTACCTGAGGTCCATGAGCTTCAAATGATTAGCGTCCGGCAGTCCCTAGCTCTGAGCTCCGGCGAGGTCGGCGATGGGTTCGGTTTAGCCATTTACGGCTCAATTCATGCAACAAAATGGTATAGCCAGGCGTAAGGAACACTCTTAAACTTATTTGAAGTGAAAACTCGAGCGAAGGAATGGACAACGATACAAACCGAGCTCGGAGACCAAGAGAGCTCCGGCGGCAATTCGTCGAACATGTGGCGTGTATGTACAGAAAGTTGCTAAAATGACTTCGTCGACGCAAGACGGGGGATACCGAGCCGAACCAATTATTGAATCATCTTCGACACATCGCCAGGATAAACGGGTACTATCGAGTTTGGTCCGACTCGATCAGAATCAAGTCGGACGGACACGCTCTGCCCGCCGGAGCAAAACAGGGCAAAAACAGAGTATGAGGACTGATCTGGTTCGCCGGGGCTATGACGGTGGCTTGTCGATGTGGCGGCGGTTCGACTCCGTTCCCCTGCTCCTTCATCTATCCACTTCACTCTCTATCGCCACTCTCTCATCTCTCAATTTCCCCCATCCCTCTCTCGGCCGAATCGTTCTCTCCCGCCCCCATCTCCCCTTTTTTTTTTCTTCTTTTTTCCCATGGCCGACCGCCTTTCGTTCGTGGAACATCCACAATCGACCGACGCTCTACCACGACGATTTCTTTTTGCCAAACAACGCCGCGGCGGGCCTCCCCCAACTTCCCCTGTTTCCTGCTCTGTCGGCGCGGTGGGTCTGCAAGTGCAGACCCGGTCGGACCGGGTCGGGTCGGGTATGACCCGACCGGCCCGGTTCGACCAATTTTGCCCAATTAGGTCCCAAATCGACCCTTTTTCATGAAATTGAAGGCAAAATCGGACTCCTTGACATGTTTTCTATCAAATATGGGTATTTTTGTGAATCAATTGATTGAAATTTAGTGAAAACCCCAAATTGCCCTTAGGATCCGAAATTGATTTTTGCTTAATTGAAGGTCCAAACAAACCCATTTGTCAAAATTGACGCCACCAACGGATTCCTCATGATGAAAACTATTGGGTAGAGGTGTTTAATTTTGGTGGGTATGTCTGTATGAAATTTAATTTCAACATTTGAGAAACCGGGGACTAAGTTAAAAGATTTTTATGCAATTAAGCCCTTTTGGTTAAAATTGATCAAATTGGAGGGCAAATTGACCTAATTGCACTTCGAGACTTTAGAATCCAATGTCATAGCTTATAGAAAACAAGAATTGAAAATTAAAATACTCGAAAAGGATTTTTCATGCCCGATTCGGGTTTATGTTTGTGAAGGAACATAGTGACCCAAGCCAAATTTTCAAGATTTAAAGTGACAAACTTGAAGATAAAATTAAAACAAAATTATTGAATATTTTTGTGTATTTTTCTGACCACGAATGGTATTTTTCTGATTTTTTGGGTATTTTTATAATTAAATAAATTCGAAAAATATTATAAAATACCAAAAAATATTTTTTGTTCAAAATTGGTCCCCGAGGCTAGGCCAAGGCTTCCAAAGTTGATTTTGTGATTTTATGACCTTTTTTGATATTTTTAATTGATTTTTAAAAAAATAAAAAAATAAAAATAAAAATAAAAAAATAAAAAATAAAAAATAAAAATCGCAATAACAGATGGTCAAAAAATCAGGTGTCAACAGCTGCCCCTCTTTGAGAGTGAGCTCGTAGAGGTTGCTTTCAAAGACAAGATGGCACCTGATGCTTAAACGACTCAATAGGGAAAATGAAAGAAGAAATGCTATGACATCGGATCCTTAAGGCTCTTGATAAAAGCTCAAATTAATCCCCGGTTTACTCTAATAATTTGAACATGGGCCGGAGTGAGAGAGGCTTACCTGAAGCTCACCTGTCGGATGCCGCTGGCTGCGATAACTTTCAAGAAGATACCTAGGACTCGTCATTGAGAATATCCTAGGGAAATTAAGCTCTGACCTGTATGGTAGGTCATACCATTAATGGGTTCCTAACTGACAGGAACCTGAGAAGGGCGCATCCCACACTTTGGGATTTTTCAAAGGATTTTGATCCGTATGGTGGATTAGACCATAAGCGGTTCGCCTACAGTAAGGCTTACCTAGGAAAAGAACTTCTTCAACATTTGGAATTAGTCAAAGTTTTGATCCATATGGGGGATCGGACCATTGGGTTGATCCTTATGGCGGTATCTACCTTCGAGTTGACCCTTCAGGCGGTATCTACCTTGGTTTGACCCTTCAGGCGGTATCTACCTTGATTTGACCCTTCAGGTGGTGTCTGCCATTGAGTTGACCCTTCAGGCGGTTTCTACCATTGGTTGACCCTTCAGGCGGTTTCTACCATTGGTTGACCCTTCAGGCGGTTTCTACCATTGGTTGACCCTTCAGGCGGTATCTACCTTTGTTTTGCTTTGAAAAGGGGTATCATGACGAGGGTTCTCCACGTCCGTTGAGGCAGTTTGTTGACTTCTTTTGAAAAAGGGTTCTATCCTCACACCTTTTTTTTTGAAAGATCCCGAAATTTGCCGGGAATTCAGTTTTGAAGCAGAGAAAGATTTTATTTTGACAAAGCTTCATTTGATTCTGTTGAGACGACATTCTGGGAGCTGGGTTCTCCAAGTATCCTGCAGAAAGCTCAAACCTGAAAGATTTTTCTTCACCCAGAAAACGTTAGTAATCTTTGGGAAGACCACGGCTGTCCATTCGACAAAAACCGTATGACTTAAGTTTTAATCGTGAAATGTGCATTTTGATGCTGGAGGTTATCCAAAGCCTTCTTGCAACATGCAAATGTGATCACAAATCCCTTGCACGGAAAATCTGGACCAACAGTTTGAAAATTCCAAAAAGAGTTTGTTCAAAACACCAACTGGAATATTTCTCGACAATGAGGTCTTCTCACCTATTTTGAGATAGTGGTTTTTATAGGGGATGCACTCAATTCCCTACTAACCTGTGCCTAGGTTTTAGGCTCATTCGCAGCGCATACATTTTGATCGGTCGGGAGGTCTTCCACGGGACCGTAATGTTGGGCTTGGATATTGGTTTTCAAGGGGGACTCACTTTTGAGTCAAGGTCATTGAATGAAAGTTTTCACCATCTGCTTCGAGTTTACAAGTCAAGAACCCTGCAAAATGAGAAAGAAATAGTCTTGCTCGTACTTCTTCGATCTAAGCTATATGTTAACCCAAGTGTCTTAGTCAGAGAAGACTGTTTCAGGGTTATGATGTTGGTAGGATTGGGGACCGACAAAGGCTTGTTTTTGGCCCAGAAATCACGAAGGATTCGACATTGGTGATCATTGCAAATTTGTCACATGTCTTTTCCATTCTGCATCTTCCATTTTTGAGGTGTGCAACCGCTTTTGAGGTGTGCACAAATCCTTTAGAGAACGTCTCTTGTGGTATTAAGAGATTGACAATTCTGTCCGTGTTTTTGCACCACGGCTAACATCGTTTGGGGAGCAGTCTTCTTGATCTGACTCCTTTATGGGTTTTTCTCTATTCCCAACTAGGCTTTATTGGGGCTCAATCAAACAGTTTTTACGAGCATCGGCCTTGCTTTTACCAGGCACTTTGCTTTTTCTTGATGCTGGGGATTTTTTGTTGAAATCCCGCCTTTTCTTTTCCTTTGGAACTACGATGTTCAGAAAATTGTGCTAGATATACAACTTGAATCATAGCACACTTAAACACCGATATGAGATTTTTCTATAAATCCCATCTCTTGATTTCTTCCGTTCTTGGAGTGATACAGTTTCTATCTTGAAACATCCCATGATCACCAACAGGGGTTTATGAAATGAATTCGCAGGCTCAACTTGGCTGTGCAAAGGATATGGTGTGTGGGATAGAGAATGATTGCTTCTCGTCATCCTATGGCACTTGGATTACCATATAAACAACACACAAAGATTAATGTTAGTCCGAGCAAGAAAATTTCTAACCATTTTCTCCTGATGCTGCTGGACTTACTTCCTTTTTGCCCCGGTGTGGGGTGGTTCTTGACAGGGTTAAGAATGAAAACCGCCGTTCAAGTGGGTTGTCAACGGTCACCTGTAGTGTTTATGATATGAAACGAACGCCTCCGTCGCCCCAATCCATGTAATCGCTGCGAATGGTCCCTACCTCCGTAGGTCCAGATTTTACTATTTGATTCGCTCCACTCATCTCTCAAGTGTATGTAGGATGTGTTCGGATTTGAGCTTGCCTCTCTTTTGAGGAAACATCCTTTTGAGAGTTTTGAACAACTTTTGATTGGAAAAATCTCTTTCGTTTTCCCAAAAATTTTACCCGTCAAGGGGATTTTATGATGCACATGCATATTTCATTTATGTTCAGACAACCTCCTGTTTCAAAACATGAATGCCAATGAATTTCGATTTCTATGTCTTTTCTAGACATTAGATTCTGAAAGCTTTTCTTTTTATTTAACACCTTCAATGGATTGGGGGAAAAGGATACTTACCTGTCCCCCGTGGCCGAAAATCCCTGAAAATGCGGAAGAAACATGTTATTGTATGTTCGCGAATTTTTCAAAAAATTAGAACGATACATCTTACCCTTGGTCGTGTGCCCCTGCGAGTGCACACAGGTTGTGACAATCTGTCCTCCTTGATGGTGAGTCCCTATCAAGGATAAATAACAAGTGTTAACTCATATTCCCAAATTGAAGACAAATTGGGACGATACAACTTTACTCTTGGTTCTCATCCCGTTCTGACGCCGCGTATTGATATGAACCACGTCTATCAAATCCGCTTATCCATGCTTGGAATATTTGCAATATCAATGGTTCGGCTGCCCCCAGTTGGGCAACGTCTGTTTTGTTATTTGAACAGATGGCTCCTTGAGTGATTTATCCGCGTTTATCACCAAATAGGTGGCTTCGCGGCCAAACGTATTTCGTGTTGAAGGGGTAGATCCCATTATGCTCAGCGGGTGATAATTATGGTTCATGGAACTTGCTCCACGGATTAAGTGGTTAATCCACGGCCTTCGGCTTGAAGATGCTCAAAGGGTGATGTTGACACTCACGCGCAATTAGTTCTAGATATTAATGAAAGATGTTCCCGTGGGAACCTTACAGTGCGATCAACAACATATGCAATAGGAGTATTCAACCCCTTTTCTCGAAGCATTTTTCATCGAGTAGCCATGCCTTGCATCAGACGTTTGATCACCGGCCTCGCGTCATCACTGCGATGGTCCTCCGGCTCCAAATTGATCGAGCCAAAGATTGAACTCATCGCCAAGGAAATTGCTCGGGTCTTTGAGCCATTGATGTTCAAGTTGGGTATCAACGATTGTTGGGGGCAGATTTCTTTCATTGCCTTCGTTGTGAGGGATTGGAGTTTTTGAGCTGGAACCTTCATCATTGCCCTGTTGGGGTTGAGACATACATTCCTGAAGAGTATTGATCCAAGTGTCCAGCTCCTCATCAAGGAAATCACCTGTTCTTTCTAGCCCTTGGTGCCCAGATTGGGTGTCGTCGACTGCAGGCGAGGGATTCCTCTCTTTGCTCTCGCCGTGAGCAATTTGACCCCTCAAATTGGAACTTCCTCCAATGACCGGCAGGTTTATATGTGCACTCTCTACCAATGCCAGATCCGCTTCAGGGACAGCATTAATGACCGAATCGCGCTCAAACTGAGGAATCCCTATGTGCTGGAACTGTGGTATATACTCTTGAGGAGTATTGAGATAGCTCGGTGGAGCATTCTGATTTGGGTTAGAGGAGTCGCTGACACGACTGCTGGTCCCGTCATTGCTGAAATGCGGTTGGGTGCTCTCGGCCCTCCAATCGTCGTGGTTGTAACTTTGCCCGGCACTTGAGCTCCAACTGGCTTTATGATGGTTTAACGCTATCCTTCCATCCCTTAGCAATCTCCTATAGTACTTGAGGTGAGACTCGACGTTAATTCTAGAGAGCCCCGGCACATTCATAATCTCGAGTATGCGTAGTGGGCTAGCCGAATCAACTCCCAGCTCTCGAATTGCATCAACAAATTTGGTGTGAAGTTCATAGGTCCAGTAAAACCTTGTTCTCTTATCACCCAAAATATCTTCAATACTTCGGTAGCTATTCTCTACGGGATCTAGTCGTTTCAAAAGTTGTCCAGGGAGGGACTCACCGACTTTGGATTGGCTGGCTGCGACAGCGAGTTCGTCATTGAGAGAATTCCCCCTGTGATGATTCATATCCCATTTCTCAGAGGATGTTGGTGTTGATCCTATGGTGTTGACTTGCTCATGCAGATCTCCGGCGGTATCTGGTTGTGTCAGAAAATGTTGTGGAGAATACGGTAACAGCTGAGCGTTATTCGTCAACAGGGATGGTTCATCGAGGAACACCTCGCCGAGGACAACAGGATTACCACAATTAAGGCAGGTGGCCTTGGTCAGAGCTTCCTTATATCTCGCGCTTTCAGCTTGAAGCTTCTCATTTTCCTCCTTCAAGACCAGTAACTCATGGTCTGCGTATTGCTGTTTCACCCGGGTTCGTTTGTTGGCGAACCAAAACTTGACCTTCGAAAGCTCCAATCCTATCTTTCGGCTCAACTCCATTTTCTGTTGTCTGCTTGGAGTGGGGCATTCATTGAAGAAAGCCTCGTGCTCTCGGATTTGGCCTGGAGTGTGGCGTTGTAGTTGCTTCCTTTTCCGACTCTGGTCATCATTGTATACTCCTTCTTCGTAGCTGAAACCTAGAATTTCATCGCTGGAGGAGTCAGTCTCTATGGCCTTCGGGCAGGATTCAGCTCCAGGATCTTCAAAGTCTCCCAGCAGTTCGTGCTCAGAAATGTCCAGGTCGGGTGTTTCTAGCAGATGGGAATAACTTTTAAACATGATGGATCGGGGTATCTCGGGCTGATCTAGTTCACTCAGCTTTCTCAATTCGCTCTTACGTGTTTGCTCACTCTAGAAATTTTCTCAAGTGATTGTGCGTGTCCTGGAACCGTCCTTCAGGCTGCATATGAAGACCAGCAAGCAAGCGCTCCTCCCGAGATCCTGCAATTACTCATCGTCTGTATTCCCCTTTCTTTTTCCTCGTGATAGGATCACAAACTCACTTGCATTGATTCGATTTCATCGAGTAATGCGCTCGTCCCCTAGTCCAGTCTTCAAAGTGGTGGGTCTACAATCTTTCGGCGCCTTTTATGATTTGCTAGGCCCGAGAACGTGGGGAGCAGCGATGGACCCGCAATTAATGACTCCGTTTAATTCATTTAGCTCCATGGGAATTAACGCTATGATCTTCTCTCAACCCCTTTTCATCGTTCAAACGAAAGTGGCATTTTCCCTGTGCATGCTGTTACTCTTCATTTCAGCATCCCGGGCGCTTGGTGAGGAATGAGTTCGTGGCCACTCAAAATTTTAAAGACCGTCTCTGGTTTCAGACTTAATCTAACAAGGGATCATCACAACTGAGCATGACGATGTTCGTCGATAGCGTTGGTTTAACTATAGTCATTAAAGAAAAATGTTCCCGTAGGAACTTTACAACGATAAAATGAGTGATCTACTCGTGAACATGTTCTTCTTTCTATGGGTGTTCGTAGTGACCGACCCATCGTGCCCCGAGTCAGGTGCTAGATCATGGCTGTCCAAGCATGCCAGCTTCCCACTGATTGAACAAGGCATCGAGCCCCTCATCGAAGAAATCGTCTGTCGTGGGTTGACCAGCGGCAGGCAGAGCACCAGCCGACTGCTGCTCGAATGGAGGAGTTTGCACTCGCTGTACTTGTGACACGCGCTCTTGAGAAATGTTGAAATGGCCCGGGAGGACATTCTGATCAGCTTTCAGTTTGCCGGTGGTCGGGTTGCTAGCTTGATTGATGCTTAGATTTGGCCAGGTATCTCTTGATGCCTGAGCATTACAATGGCGGTCGCCCCTAGCTTTTGAGCTCGAGACGGATTCCTCCCGGTTTAGCTCCGCTCGACGTTGTTTTAATAGCTTTCTGTAGGCAGCAAGGTGATTCCTGACCAGCTCCTTACTAAGCCCCGGTACATTCATGGCCTTAAATATGCGCGTCGGAGTTGCTGAGTCGATCCCCATTTGGTGAACCACGTCTAGGAATCTGGAATGCAATTCAGGGGGCCAAGCGAACCTCCTCTTATCGTGGCCCAAAATTGCATCGATGGCTTGACGACTGATTAACTCATCTCCAGCAGGACCCGACCCTATCGAAAATTGTTGTGCATGAGACTGATATGCTTTGAGCTGGTCGGCGGTAACATCCAGCTCCTTGAAACTGTAACTCCAATCAAAGCGATGCAAATCCCATCCCCCAGGAGGCATTTGTATCATCTTCGTAGGATCATCCTGCTCATGCGTGACTCCGGCAAAATCTGGTTGAGCAGGAGATGCCCCGAGGGAGTAGGGTGGTAAATGAACGTCTTCAATCATCGCGTGAGGCTTATCGGGGAATATCTTACCGAGGGCGACGAGGTTATCGCAATGAGGGCAAACGGTAATATTGAGAGCTTTTTCATACCTCATGTTTTCTGTTCGCAGCTTTTGGTTTTCTTCCTTTAAAATCTCGACCACCTGATGTTTGCGTTGAGCCTTCGATTTGGATCTTCTATTTTGAAACCAAAACTGGATCCTCGACTAATTAATCCCCAACTCCCGGCTCAATTCAATTCTCCACTTCTTTTTCATGTAATGGCTTTTACTGAAAAGGGTTTCCAGCATTTGGGTTTCCTCCTGAGAGTATTGGTGAGGACGTCTTCTTTTCCCGAGTTGAACATCGTGGATGTCGTTGTCGTCGTCGCCGTGATCTTGATTTCCGTTGCCAGAAGTGTTGGGCTCCATGGTTTTGGCGTTAGACTTGATCTTGGAATCTTCGAGATCCCTCTGTAGTTCAATTTCTGAGATTTTTGAGTCAGTCGCCTCTAGCAGCTGACAATAACCTCTTAAATATGTTGGATTGAGAAATGTTTGATTGGTTCTTGCCCACTCAGAGTTCTCCACTCTCTCATGTATGCTCACTCCCTATAAAGTTTTCTTCGAGTGACTTCGTATGTTCGGGAGACGCTCTTCAAGCATCATTAGGCAAACGTTCCCCCTCAAGACTTTGAATTTCTCGCTTAGCTTTTCAATCGTGATGGGACTGCCAAATCCTGTTAGGGCTCTCTTCGATAGTTGCGCTTACCTCCCACCTAACTCTAATAATGGTGATCCCGACAAATCTTTTACATCTTTTAATTGATGAGCCGGAAATCGCGGACCGAAACGAATCCAATGGTTCTCGTGAGGGGACCTCCTGCTTTACCCCCTAACTGGGCTCCACCAGCATTATTACTGAGACCCTTCATCATCCTCGAGTTGCTATAAAATGAGGAATTAATGTATGGAAGGTTAACGTTCTCGCATAATCAGCTTCTTCCTTCTAATCTCTCCGTCAAACTCGTCTTATTCTCAAGCCAACCCAACGCAAATGGCCTCCTCTCCCGTACGCACTTTTTCAACTGATGTCTTGGCCCAGTGGGAAAAGCTTTATAACCTACTGGGTCGCGGTTACGCACACATAACCGATCATTCTGCGACCGAGGACGAAATCCGTGTCCTGCTCGAGGACCTTGATACCACTTCTCTCGAAGGTACTACACTGGGGAGGGAATATAGAATTTTCCCGACTCTCTTTGCACACTCCTTAGAGGCCTACCGTGCTGCTAATCGGGAGGTTCTCGTGGCTCGCGTCTTGCGAGCTCGTTATGAGGATCGATCTGATCATTTGGTGCTGACCAACTATCTGGCCGATAGTTACAAAAAGGCCGTCGAGTTTGCTAATGAGCGGGTCGCGACGCTGCTTCGCGAGAGGAGAAATCTGGTGGAGCAATTGGCCCTATCCCTGACCACCGGCGAGCATGACCGCCGCAATGTCCTGTTGAGGCTTCAGAGCGACTGGCAGGAAGAACGGCTCGACAAAATAACCGCGGACATAGCTCGCGGGAATGGACTGGTTCGAGACCTGGAAACAATCGCCGAAGAACATGAGGCCAAGGTCGCCGAAGTTAAGGGAGAATGCAAAAGTCTTCTCCTCAGGCTTGCCGACCATGACATGCGGAGTTGGGAGTATGAGCAGAGCATTAATAACATGGAGGGTCAGTTGGGCTCCTTCGTGTCGTTAATTAGGGCTCACTTCGGCTTTACTTTTCTACCCCGAATTGTATGACCTGCTTTTGAAAACCCTCCACTGAGCAAAATAAATGAGAACTCTTGTGTGTGTGTTTTAACTTCTGTATGGTTCATTTCTTCGAGCATCCGAACATCTTCAACTTGGGTGAGCCGAACCATAATATCAGTAAGCCGAGCAAATATGTCCTGATTTTATAACTCGCTCATGATCAGATGAGATAATAGCCTTAGACTTGTCCAGGAAAAGATTTCTCTCTATTACCTATTTTTATTTTTATTTTTACCTGCAAATAAAAAGACAGAATCAGAAGAAATAATTTGAAAAAGAAATCAAAAACCCCTTTCAATCCTATGCTTGCCCATGATTAATAAGGACAAGAACTTTTACAAGGGTTTTAATCTTGCGCGAAAAGTTTTTATCAATATTCCTCGAAAGAAAGCATACTATTGAAAGGAATGTAATTCACAATAATCGCTTTTGATCAATTTCGAGAGGAACGAATTACTCAAAAGTGCGAGGCATAATAACGTGTTTTAAATTTAATTGAAGATACGGCATCCAAATCAAGGCCGTTTTGTTAAGAACGAGAGTAATTTGGACATCTATCTCGTCATTAAATTCAAAACAACGCCGATATTCTCGATCAATTATCGTGGATTACCAGCGACGTAAAACATGCATGGACCAATTCAAGTGTATAATTCCTTCTAGCGAAATTGGGGTTGGATTACCCTATATGACCAAAAAGGTCGTGCAAGATTTCCAATTTTAATTTCCTCTAAAGGAATTATAAACTTGACTTGGGAGTATTCGGATGATTAGAGAAAATGCCACTATCACATTCCCATGACCTGTCAAAAGAAATACAACCAAGTTCCATCTAAATGTATACACCAATAGATCCCTAATACAATCACTCTAAGGGGTGAGATAGAGAAAGCCTCGATAAAAGTAAACCCTATACAAGAGGACTAGCAATGGAAAATGAAACAAAGGAATGTGATCCTAACGTTTAAGGATGCCCCAAGTTCGATCTGTGACTTCCGGATCACTTGCCCCAACTCGTCATCTTCATTGGACGATATCTCAATAATGTCCATAGTAGGCTCCTTTGTTGCTCACTCGGTGCTTGTCATGGGATATCATCCTCTTCGTCTTCTATCAAGGACGTTTGGGAAAAACACACACATCTATCCTTGAAATGGCATTTAATCTAATCACCAGAATGCAATGAATGAAATGCCTATATTTATATGAACTGTAATAGATTCGAGGTATAGAGAGTCTTACCAACCAAACTCGTCGACTTATGTGCGGTTTTAGGTGTACCAACCGCCCAAAGACATGCGCATGAGACAAGTTATGGTGAACTTCTAAAAATCAGAGGGTTTGGCACCTAAGGTTAAGGTTCCCACTTCGAGTTCTAGAAAGAGCCGATTCCATTGCACAGCTATCATTGCATTGGGACTCGATCCATAGTTCGAAGCGAGCGGAATTGAAAAGTGGATTACCCCGCATTTTTCCTCACGGAGATTCCATTTTCAATTCCTTCTATTGTGTTCCTATAGGCGACGCCCGGGGTTTTAGGCGCGGTTGTGTGTGTCCACGTGTTGTGATCATCACAATGCAATTCATGCATAGCAGTTTATCAATCAGCACTTCAAATCATCCACACAACATACATTCCTACGCCCAACCTGCATAAGACAATGTTAATCACGGACTACACCCCTTATTTCTCCAATCTGCAAAAACATATAACACCTATCGTAAGCGGACTTACCTCACCTTTGAAAGCGTCTGCATGGTTAGAAAAATCACTCAGCGTTTTAATTACGGCCTAAGTCCACTTGAGGTCTAGAACCATAGGTTCTAGAACAAAGTCCCCAGCGGAGTCGCCAGCTGTCGCGACCCGTCCGAAAGCGGACGCGGCTAATGGATTACCGATCGCAGGTCTTGGATCGGCGCGGGCCCTCCCAGGCCCATACCAAATCGCGGCGGGAGTATTATAGAAGGATTCGACGATAAGAGTCGATCGCTTTCGACCTTCAGTGTGGTCGTGGTGGCATGTGCAACTTGTGCATGCATTTGGAGTCGCCACCGGTCTTTATTGGAGGGTAGACCGGAAACCTTACTGACCAATTGGGAGAGGTCGATCAGTTCTGCGGAACCAGAGATTTTTGGGTTCGGGGACTTGGTTACGTCGGTGTCATTACCAACGCCCTTTCGGTACCTAACGCGAGTGGTTTTCCTAGCTAGGAGTTCATGCGGGCGCAAGTTTGGGTGAGGTAGGTATGATTCAGGGTTTTCATGCAGATTGGACGACTATTCCTATCAATCACAATCAATTTAACTGAAAACGCAATCAAGTACATAAATAAACCACTTCAATGCGCATCAATTCAGATCAATGACTTCCTAATGTAACCATAAAGGCTTAGAGAAGATGTGATTTCGGACCAGGGAAAAATGGGAAGATTTGGAGACGATTGGCCCGAAGGGTAAAATCGTCCTTTTTGGAAGGTTTGGATACCAAATTACCCAAAATACTCCATGGCCACTTGATTGTGACCATTTCCCATTTTTGAGAATTTTTTGGAATTTCTTGATTTTCCTTTAATTTTTGGAAGACGATTCACCCAAAGGGCGAAATCGTCATTTTAAGAAGGTTCGGGGTTCAAAACACCCGGAATGAGTCTTGGCCAGTTGTTTGTGATCATTTTCTATTTTTTTGGGATTTTCCTGAATTTTTTTAGAATTCTTTTTGAAGACGGTTTGCCGGAAGGGCAAAACCGTCATTTCGGAAAAGACCGAGGTCCGAAAGACCCAAAACAGGTCATGACCAGTTGAATGTGGCCATTTCCTATTTTCTAGAATTTTTTAGAATTTTTCTGAATTTTCCGAATTTTTTTGAATTTTTTATGATTTTCTGTTTTTTTTTATTGATTTTTGAATTTTTTATTATTATTATTATTATTATTATTATTTAAAAAAAATAATTATAATAAAAATAGTCCGGACCGGGTCGGGTGACCCGGCCCACGATCCAGACCCGCAACCCAAACCCGGCCCGCCTCTTCTAGGACCAAAACGGCGCCGTTTACCTTATTAAGAACGGACGCCCCAGATCGAGACACGTGGCAACACCTCGACCGTCGGATTTTTTTTATTTATATATATATATATTTTTTTAGGGCGCGGCCCCACCGCTGACGTGGCTGCCCACGTGGCATGCCACGTCAGCGTTGACCGGTCAACTGGGGCGTGGCTCACCGGGGAAGACGACCGGCGCCGGCGCTAAGTCGCCGGCGCCTCGTCGGAGGGCCATAACTTGGTCCCCCGACGTCCAAAAAACTTGAAATCAACGGCATTGGACTCCTTTCTTCGAGATCTACAACATATCCAAAGAATAACGCAACAGAATCACATGAAAGACAACTCAACTTTTAGATTTTCCGGCGAAAATTTCCAACTCCGGCGGGCGCTATTTTGGTACGGTAAACCCTTCTACTTGCGATTTATGGATACGACCGACATCTATGAAGGTTCAGAAGCCTTACCTGAGGTCCATGAGCTTCAAATGATTAGCGTCCGGCAGTCCCTAGCTCCGAGCTCCGGCGAGGTCGGCGATGGGTTCGGTTTAGCCATTTACGGCTCAATTCATGCAACAAAATGGTATAGCCAGGCGTAAGGAACACTCTTAAACTTATTTGAAGTGAAAACTCGAGCGAAGGAATGGACAACGATACAAACCGAGCTCGGAGACCAAGAGAGCTCCGGCGGCAATTCGTCGAACATGTGGCGTGTATGTACAGAAAGTTGCTAAAATGACTTCGTCGACGCAAGACGGGGGATACCGAGCCGAACCAATTATTGAATCATCTTCGACACATCGCCAGGATAAACGGGTACTATCGAGTTTGGTCCGACTCGATCAGAATCAAGTCGGACGGACACGCTCTGCCCGCCGGAGCAAAACAGGGCAAAAACAGAGTATGAGGACTGACCTGGTTCGCCGGGGCTATGACGGTGGCTTGTCGATGTGGCGGCGGTTCGACTCCGTTCCCCTGCTCCTTCATCTATCCACTTCACTCTCTATCGCCACTCTCTCATCTCTCAATTTCCCCCATCCCTCTCTCGGCCGAATCGTTCTCTCCCGCCCCCATCTCCCCTTTTTTTTTTCTTCTTTTTTCCTATGGCCGACCGCCTTTCGTTCGTGGAACATCCACAATCGACCGACGCTCTACCACGACGATTTCTTTTTGCCAAACAACGCCGCGGCGGGCCTCCCCCAACTTCCCCTGTTTCCTGCTCTGTCGGCGCGGTGGGTCTGCAAGTGCAGACCCGGTCGGACCGGGTCGGGTCGGGTATGACCCGACCGGCCCGGTTCGACCAATTTTGCCCAATTAGGTCCCAAATCGACCCTTTTTCATGAAATTGAAGGCAAAATCGGACTCCTTGACATGTTTTCTATCAAATATGGGTATTTTTGTGAATCAATTGATTGAAATTTAGTGAAAACCCCAAATTGCCCTTAGGATCCGAAATTGATTTTTGCTTAATTGAAGGTCCAAACAAACCCATTTGTCAAAATTGACGCCACCAACGGATTCCTCATGATGAAAACTATTGGGTAGAGGTGTTTAATTTTGGTGGGTATGCCTGTATGAAATTTAATTTCAACATTTGAGAAACCGGGGACTAAGTTAAAAGATTTTTATGCAATTAAGCCCTTTTGGTTAAAATTGATCAAATTGGAGGGCAAATTGACCTAATTGCACTTCGAGACTTTAGAATCCAATGTCATAGCTTATAGAAAACAAGAATTGAAAATTAAAATACTCGAAAAGGATTTTTCATGCCCGATTCGGGTTTATGTTTGTGAAGGAACATAGTGACCCAAGCCAAATTTTCAAGATTTAAAGTGACAAACTTGAAGATAAAATTAAAACAAAATTATTGAATATTTTTGTGTATTTTTCTGACCACGAATGGTATTTTTCTGATTTTTTGGGTATTTTTATAATTAAATAAATTCGAAAAATATTATAAAATACCAAAAAATATTTTTTGTTCAAAATTGGTCCCCGAGGCTAGGCCAAGGCTTCCAAAGTTGATTTTGTGATTTTATGACCTTTTTTGATATTTTTAATTGATTTTTAAAAAAATAAAAAAATAAAAATAAAAATAAAAATAAAAAAATAAAAAATAAAAAATAAAAATCGCAATAACAGATGGTCAAAAAATCAGGTGTCAACACCTATGAACGACCCGGGAATTAAAGCGCAGGGGATAGGAGGGAGATCCACCGACGGATTCCCCTTACAGACTCAGAAGACTCAAAAAATCGAATAATTCTAAAACACCTCCGGAAAGCGACCCTAAGGAACCTAAAGGGATGTCCCAAGTCAGGTCGTCAGGCGATGTCAGGTGCCCCCCATTGTTCTGTCTAGGTCCAGGTCTCTTTCCTCATCGGATGAAACGACTATGGGGTGGAAAGGTGACGAATGTCCTTCGGGAGACTCTTCTTCATCTGACGAGATCTCGATAACCTCCGGAGGGGGTGTTGGATTTGCTCGTATCCTGCTGAATATGTCCCTTAACTTCAAATAAAAATTCCACAACCTTTCCCTTTCGTACTCGAATTTATGTTCGCGTTCGAGTTGCTCGGCGGACTTGGTGTAGAAGCAGTCTGTTCCTCGGATAAGATTGCGTCCAGTAAGTGCCCTCCCTTGGATAAATCGGAAGGCGTGGAATCCGTTGAACGTCTCGGTGGCTTCATGACGGACGACGCGTCGCTCGTACTGAAATACCTCCGGGACCTTGGACAGATTTGGGGAGACCATCTCCACTTTATCTAAATTGTAGAATGGAATTAGACCCAACCATCGGACTCGATGAATGCAACATTTTGTGCAACAAATACGAGGCTGCAGGTAAATTAAACAATAATGGAAAGACCTTACCATAAGAGGTATCCAATGATTTTTTGGTTTTAGGTATACCAACCATCCATATACATGCGCATGAGACAAGTGAGGCTTGACTCTAGAAATTAAAAAGGGCTTAGGTATGGAACCTAAAGGCTTCCCCCTATCCGAATCGATAAATTCGTCCATGAGCGCAATCCACAACAAATGGATAAAAGTCTCGACTTGGATAGTGAGTGGGATCGAATATGGTCAACCCCAGCGCAATCCACGCTAGAGCGTTGCATATCGATCCCTGATCTATGGCTAACTAAAAAGGTGATTTCGCGGCCTGGGTTTGGGCGCTTTGTGCAAAGTGTCGTGATCCTCAAATATGCAGTGAATCATGCGCAACAATTTATATATCAATCAGCGCTTCAAATCATCCATATAACATACATTCATACGCCCATCCTGCATAAGACAATGTTAATCACAGACTACATCCCTTATCACTCCAATCTGCAAAAACATATAACACCTATCGTGAACGGACTTACCTCACCTTCAAAAGCGCCTGCAGGGTTAGAAAAATCACTCAACGTTTTAATCACGGCCTAAGTCCACTTGAGGTCCAGAACCAAGTGTTCTAGAACAATATCCCCAGCGGAGTCGCCAGCTGTCGCGACCAGTCCGAAATCGGAAGCGGCTAATGGATTGCCGATCGCGGCCCCCACTCTGAAATGTGGATCGCGGGCCTTAGATCGGCGCGGGCCCTCCCAGGCCCATACCAAATCGCGGCGGGAGTATTTCTTTAAGGATTCGACGATAAAAGTCGATCGCTCTCGACCTTCAGTGTAGTCGTGGTGGCATGTGCAACTTGTGCATGCATTTGGAGTCGCCACCGGTCTTTCTTGGAGGGTAGACCGGAAACCTTACTGACCGATTGGGAGAGATTGATCAGTTCTGCGGAACCAGAGATTTTGGGTTCGGGGACTTGGTTACGTCGGTGTCATCACCAACGCCCTTTCGGTACCTAACGCGAGTGATTTTCCTAACTAAGATTTCATGCAGACGCAATTTCGGGTGAGGTAGTTTTGGTTCAGGGTTTCATGCAGATTGGAAGACTGGTCCTATCAAATCACAATCAATATAATGAAAGCGCAAATCAAGTGCATAAATAGATCATGTCAATGCACACCAATTTCAATAAATGGGCCTCCTAGTATAGCCATAAGGGCTTAGGGAAGATGTGATTTAGGGTTATGGGTAAAATGGGAAGATTCGGGGACAATTAGCCCGAAGGGTGTCGCGACCCGTCCGAAAGCGGACGCGGCTAATGGATTACCGATCGCAGGCCTTGGATCGGCGCGAGCCCTCCCAGGCCCATACCAAATCGCGGCGGGAGTATTTTTCAGAAGGATTCGACGATAAGAGTCGATCGCTTTCGACCTTAGTGTGGTCGTGGTGGCATGTGCAACTTGTGCAACTTGTGCATGCATTTGGAGTCGCCACCGGTCTTTCTTGGAGGGTAGACCGGAAACCTTACTGATCGATTGGGAGAGATCGATCAGTTCTACGGAACCAGAGTTTTTGGGTTCGGGGACTTGGTTACGCTGGTGTCGTTACCAACGCCCTTTCGGTACCTAACGCGAGTGATTTTCCTAACTAGGATTTCATGCAGGCGCAATTTTGGGTGAGGTAAGTCTGACTTTGCACATTAACTAGTTTAACATGCTCACGTAATCATAATAAATAAATAGATGTCAATCACATAAACATCTATCCTACGTGGTGATCATGGAATTATGATTTAATGGGTCTCGAGCCAATGAGACCACATTTAATCATTTTAATATTTTAATAACGGAGAGCCGCTCTTCGCTTCTTCTTGGTTTCTTGAACTCTTCAAGAATTGGGCCCCAAAGAGCTCGCCGACTTAAAAGGCTCCTCCACGTAATCCTCGTAGCATTTACATCAACAATTGACTATGCTAAAAATAAAGATTACATGAAAAATAAAAGGAGTACGCAGCCTCCATTTAATAATTACAACCCCAAATATATAAATAATCATCATACATTCATATATACATCAATCACATTGATTAGGATTTTTCCATGATCACCACCCTTCCACGTAAGTAATAAATTCACAATTTAAAACTTAGGAAGGCACAATAAAAATTCTACGTTGAATCGTATTCAGAATTTTTACGTAAAATAAGATAGCCATAAATTTTCGATTCAAAATTGATTTAGTCTCAATTTTTGCTACGTTGATTAATTTATCATATAAAATAATCAACCTCCATTAGCCATGTAAGACGAACAATTCGTTAATACATATTGGCCATAGTATAGCAAAAATTGCAAAAAATCAATTAAATGCACGAAAACACCTAAGGATTGGCTCTGATACCACTGTTGGGATCCACGTAACACGTAGCGGAAATAAATAACAACCCATACATGTATCTCCAGAGGCGTACTTCGTGCATTTCAATCGAAAAAAATCACAAAGTCTCAAAGGGAGTAAATAGATTACCTCTCGTAGCGTGCTTGAACGGAGGTGTCGGTTCGATGTTCTTCGATCTCAGCCTCCACAAGTGTTAGGCATCTAGTTCGGACGCACCACCAATTGACGAACGGGGAGACGACTAATAACTCCACAACAATTGTGCTAGCAATATGCGGAATCAATATTCCGAACTTAGTATATTTTGCTCACTCAAGATTATGAGAATATAGAGAGTGTTTGTGTTCTTCTCTCTAAGCTCTCAAAAATTTGCACACTCTACAAAATGTCTCTCCCCTCAACCTCAAAACTCTTGCCATCCTTTTATAGCCAAAAATACCTTCCAATAAATTGTATTTAAAAATAGCACTAACAATTATAAATTCTATCTAAAAATAGCACTCACAAATAAATGACATTTAAAAATAGCACTAACAATAGCACTCACAATTTATAATACAAAAATTCTATTTAAAAATAGCACTAACAATAGCACTCACAATTTATAATACAAAAATGCTATTTAAAAATAGCACTAACAATTATAAATTCTATCTAATAATAGCACTCACAATTTATGATAAATAAATGCCATTTAAAAATAGCACTAACAATAGCACTCACAATTTATGATAAATAAATGTCATTTAAAAATAGCACTAACAATAGCACTCACAATTTATAATACAAAAATGCTATTTAAAAATAGCACTAGTAATAGCACTCACAATACAAAAATGCTAAAAAAAAGGCACTAACAAAGGTGTTAAAAATAATAACCATTATTATTATTACAAGAGTTAAAGAGGTTACCAAACAGTACAAATATGCATAACGTATAAATACGTATGACGTATAAATACGTAGAGCATACGTATACATCCGTGAAACCGGGGACTAATTGAAAGAAAAATGTGCAATTAAGCCCTTTTGGTAAAAATTGATTAAATTGGAGGGCAAATTGACCTAATTGCACTTTAAGACTTTAGAATCCAATGTCATAGCTTATAAAAAGGGAGAATTGAAAACTAAAAGCCTCGAAAAGGATTTTTTTTTTTTTAGGCTCGGTTCGGGTTTATGTTTGTGAAGGAACATAGTGACCCAAGCCGAATTTTTGAGATTTAAAGTGACACACTTGAAGAGGAAATTAAAACAAAATTATCGAATATTTTTGGGTATTTTTCTGACCACGAATGGTATTTTTCTGATTTTTTGGGTATTTTTATAATTAAATAAACTCAAAAAATATTAAAAATACCGAAAAATATTTTTTGTACAAAATTGGTTCCTAAGGCTAAACCAAGGCTTCCAAAGTTGATTTTGTGATTTTATGACCTTTTTTGATATTTTTAATTAATTTTAAAGAATAAAAATCACAATAATAAATGGTAAAAAATCAGGTGTCAACAGCTGCCCCTCTTTGAGAGGAATCTCGTTAGAGGTTTCTCTCAAAGATAAGGTGGCACCTGATTCCTAACCGACTCAACTGGGAAAATGAGAGAAGAAATGTTATGACATCGGATCCTTAAGCCTATTGATAAAAGCTCAAAATCAATCCCCGGTTTGCTCTAACAATTTGAACATGGGCCGTAGTGAGAGAGGCTTACCTGAAGCTCACCTGTCGGATGATGCCGGTTGCGACAACTTTCAAGAAGATGCCTAGGACTCGTCACAGAAAATCCTAGGGAGATTAAGCTCTGACCTGTATGGTAGGTCATACCATTATGAGATTCCTAATTGGTAGGAACCTAAGGAAGGCGCATCCCCACGCTTTGGGATTTGCTAGAGATTTTAATCCGTATGGTGGATCAGACCTTCGTGTTGATCCTTAAGGCAGTATCTACCTCGTGTTGACCCTTAAGGCGGTATCTACCAATAAGTTGACCCTTGAGGCGGTTTCTACCTTGGTTTGACCCTTCAGGCGGTTTCTACCTTGGTTTGACCCTTCAGGCGGTTTCTACCATGAGTTGACCCTTCAGGCGGTTTCTACCTTTGATTTGACCATTCAGGCGGTTTCTACCTTGTGTTGACCCTTCAGGCGGTATCTACCATGTGTTGACCCTTCAGGCGGTATCTACCTTGTGTTGACCCTTCAGGCGGTTTCTACCATGAGTTGACCCTTCAGGCGGTTTCTACCTTTGATTTGACCATTCAGGCGGTTTCTACCTTGGTTTGACCCTTCAGGCGGTTTCTACCTTAAGTTGACCCTTCAGGCGGTTTCTACCTTGGTTTGACCCTTCAGGCGGTTTCTACCTTTGATTGACCCTTCAGGCGGTATCTACCTTTGATTGACTTTGAAAAGGGGTCTCATGACGAGGGTTCTCCACGTCCGATGAGATTTCCTGAATTTTGAAAAGGGGTCTCATGACGAGGGTTCTCCACGTCCGATGAGACTGCCTAAATTTTGAAAATGGGTCTCATGACGAGGGTTCTCCACGTCCGATGAGACTGCCTAAGTTTTGAAAAAGGGGTCTCATGACGAGGGCTCTCCACGTCTGATGAAACTGCCTAAATTTTGAAAATGGGTCTCATGACGAGGGTTCTCCACGTCCGATGAGACTGCCTAAATTTTGAAAAGGGGTCTCATGACGAGGGTTCTCCACGTCCGATGAGACTGCCTAAATTATGAAAAGGGGTCTCATGACGAGGGTTCTCCATGTCCGATGAGACTGCCTAAATTTTTTTTTTTTTTTTTGAAAAGGGGTCTCATGACGAGGGTTCTCCACGTCCGATGAGACTGCCTAAATTTTTTTTTTTTGAAAAGGGGTCTCATGACGAGGGTTCTCCACGTCCGATGAGACTGTTTGATATTTTGAAAATGCGTCCTGGGACGAGGGTTCTCCACGTCTGCTGGGACTGTTTGATATTTTGAAAATGGGTCCTGGGACGAGGGTTCTCCACGTCTGATAGGACTTTTTCTTTTAAAAAGGTTTTTCTTCCCCTCTTTTTTTTAGAGATCCCGAAGTTTGTCGGGAATTCAGTTTTTGAAGCAGTGAAAGATTTTATTTTGACAAAGCTTCACTTGAGTCTGTTGAGGCGACATTCTGGGAGCTGGGTTCTCCAGGTATCCTGCAGAAGTTTGCGCCTGAAAGATTTTTCTTCACCAAGAAAACGTTAGTAATCTTTGGGAAGGCCACGGTTGTCCATTTGACAAAAACCGTATGACTTAAGTTTTAATCGTGAAATGTGCATTTTGATGCTGGAGGTTATCCAAAGCATTCTTGCAACATGCAAATGTGATCACAAATCCCTTGCACGGAAAATCTGGATCAACAGTTTGAAAATTCCAAAAAGAGTTTGTTCAAAACATCAATTGGAATATTTCTCGACAATGAGGTCTTCTCACCTGTTTTGAGATAATGGTTTTTATAGGGGATGCACTCAATTCCCTACTAACCTGTGCCTAGGTTTTAGGCTCATTCGCAGCGCATACATTTTGATCGGTCGGGAGGTCTTCCACGGGACCGTAATGTTGGGCTTGGATATTGGTTTTCAAGGGGGACCCGCTTTGGAGTCGAGGCCATTGTATGAAAGTCTTCACCATCTGCTCCGGGTTTACAAGTCAAGAACCCTGCAAAATGAGAAAGAAATAGTCTTGCTCGTACTTCTTCGAGCTAAGCTACATGTTAACCCAAGTGTCTTAGTCAGAGAAGACTGTTTCAGGGTTATGATATTGGTAGGATTGGGGGACCGAAAAAGACTTATTTTTGGCCCGGAAATTACGAAGGGTTTGACGTTGGTGATCATTGCAAATTTACCACCTGCCCTTTCCTTTCTGCATCTTCAGTCTTTGGGGGTGTGCAACCGATTTTGAGGTGTGCACCAGCTCTTTAGAGAGCGTCTCTTGTTGCATTAAGAAGGTTGACAACTCTGTCTGCGCCTTTCCTCCGCGCTTGACATCATTTGGAGAGCAGTCTTTTTATCTGACTCCTTTAGGAATTTTCTCTTTTCCCATCCAAGTTTCACTGGGAATCAAGCAAACAGCTTGCACGAGCATCGGCCTCGCTTTTACCAGGCACTTTGCTTTTTCTTGATGCGGTGGATTCATTTTTGGAATCCCGCTTTTTTCTCATTTTCATGGGATCATGTTAGACATATAGTCTAAACATGCTTTAAATATCAGTCCGGGAATTCTCTTCGTAATCCCTGAGTCTTGAACTCTTCCATTTTTGAAGTGGTGTGGCATACGTCTTGGAATGATCACCAATGGGTTCATGAAATGAATTTGCAGGCTCAAGTTGGCTGTGCAAAGGATTCGGTGTGTGGGATAGAGAAATAAATGCTTCTCGTCATCCTATGGCACTTAGATTACCATATAAACAATACACAAAGATTAATGTTAGTCCGAGCAATAAAATTTCTAACCATTTTCTCCTGATGCTGCTGGACTCATCTCCATTCTGCCCCGATGTGGGGTGGTTCTTGACAGGGTTAAGAATGAAAATCGCCGTTCAAATGGGTTGTCAATGGTCACCTGTAGTGTTTGGGGATATGAAACGAATGCCTCCGTCGTCCCAATCCATGTAATCGCTGCGAATGGTCCCTACTTCCGTAGGTCCAGATTTTGCTGTCTGATCCGCTCCGCTTCACTCCTCTCTCAGGTGTGTATAGGACGTGTTTGGATTTAGGCTTTACCTCTCGTCTTTTGAAGAAGTGCCCTTTTGATTGTTTTGAACATTTTTTTATTGGAAAAATCTTTTTTATTTTCTCCAAAGATTTTACCCGTCAAAGGGGATTTTATGATGCCCCATGCATGTTTTTATTCATGTTCGGACAACCTCCTGTTTCAAAACATGAATGCCAATGAAATTTAAATTCTATGTCTTTTTCTAGACATTAGATTCTGAAAGCTTTTCTTTTCTTGTCTATTTTTTATTCAACATCTTCAAGGGATTTTGGGAGAGGGATACTTACCTGTTCCTCGTGGCTGGAGATCCCTGAAAATGCAGAAGAAACATGTTATTGTTCGTTCATGAATTTTTCAAAAAAATTAGAACGATACATTTTACCCTTGGTCATGTATTCCAACGGGTAATACATGGGATGTGAAAACCCGCTTTGCCTTGATGGTGAGCCCCTGTCAAAAACAAACAATAAGTGTCAGTTTGCGTTCCAAAATTCAAGACAAATTGGAACGATACCGCCTTGTTCTTGCTTGGTGTTTTCATTTGAACACAAACGCGTGGCTTGCAGAAATTGGCCATCTATATTGCGGCCACGATTCCTCCGTTTGGTTGGCGATGAATCATTCTCGAGGATTTGCCCCAAAGGAGATCCATTTGTGTTTTTGGGCGCATTCCAGCGCCATTCTTCATAGTTCCTTTTATTCAAGAAAAATGAAATTTTTATCAGAATGTATGTCAAAGCATGAAGTGTGGAAGCGATACTTTTTACCATCCACTAGGTCTTATGATCAAAGACCATCTCCTGGAATTCTGACTTCTAGGGCCACTGATTCAATTCGCCTCCCTGTTAGCGCGCTCTTTTCATTTGGGGCTTTCAGCGCCAACGACTTCCTGCAAAATGAGTAAAAACTCATGTTAGGCATGTGGTCTTCGAAGACCAAATTGGAACGATACAAGGTTACCGTTCACCCAAATTCGTATCTTGGGGTTTGATTCTGATGCGGACGACTCTGTTATTGCGTCCATTGATTTTGCCAGAGGAGAAACGTCCGGCATACAAATGATTCACTTGCCCCCGTTAGGCATGATTTTGCTGTTTGTCATCTCTGGATTCGATGACCCTGGTTTGATGCGCTTTCATGGGGGATCATGAGAGTTTGCCCCCGGTTTGGCTCCTTAAAGTAAATGGGGGGGGAATCTGCTCCCATTGATTTTTGGCAGATTCTGATCATCCGTCCCGATTGTCAGAGTCTTTGATCAATTTTATCTGTCTCGAGATAGCCTGATATTCTTGGGGTTCGTCATGTGGCGGTTTGGTGATTCTCTCGATCACAGTCGCCGTTTGAGGTATTTGATGTTCCCTGTTTATTATTTGAAAGCATTACATCATGCGTCCTCTGCTCTTGATCATCATCTGAGAGGAAAAAGAAAGGAAGCATTATTCCCATATCAAGGAAATAATCGTTTTGGAACGATACGTCCTTTTACACTTGATTTGCATTCCGTTTTGATGTTGCATATTGATATGAACAACATCTATCGAATTCCTCCATCCGTGTTTGAAGGTATTTGCAATGCCTACGGTTCATTTGCCCCAGCTGGGCGACGTCTGTTTTGTCATTTGAATGTATGAGCTTTTGGGTGCATTGTCTCTTTTATCACCTGAGATAAAAAAAAAATGGAGAAGAACTTATCCTCAGATCTGATTAAAAATAAATTAGGAACGATACGTCCTTTCACCAAACGGGTGGCTCTGCGGCCAAATGCATTTTGCACTGAAGGGACGAATTCCACTATGCTCCACAGGTTTGGGGAATTTGCCCCTATTTTCGATAGAAATGAGCCTTATCGAGATGTATACAATACAAATAGATCCCTAATACAATCAATCTAAGGGACGAGATAGAGAAGACCTCAGCAAAATTAGTCTTATATAAGAGAATTAAAAGTGCCAAACTAATCAAAGGAATGTGGTCCGGACACTTGGAGATGCCCCAGTTCCAGTCTTCGAGATGTGACTCCAGGCTCACCGATTTTTTTTAGGTGGTTTTAGATATATCAACCATCCATATACATGCGCATGAGACAAGTGAGGCTTGACTCTAACAGTCCAAAAGGGTTTGGAACCTAAGGCCGAGGTTCCCATCTTGAGTTCTAGAAAGAGCAGATTCCATTGCACAACTATCGTTGCATTGGGGCTCGATCCATAGTTCAAAATGAGCAGAATTGAAAAGTGGATTACCCCGTGTTTTTCCTCACGGAGATTCCATTTTCAATCCCTTCTATTGTTTTCCTATAGGCGGCGGCCGAGGTTTTAGGCGCGGTTGTGTGTATTTTCGGTGTCGTGCTAAAGCAATAAACATGCATCTTATTTAACAATCACCGCTTCAATATAAAACATACACACAATCATTCATTCCTACGCCAACCTGCATAAGACAACGTCAATCACAGACTACCCCCCTTATCACTCCAATCTGCAAAAACATATAACACATATCATGAGCGGACTTACCTCACCTTCAAGACCGCCTGCAGGGTTAGAAATATCACTCAACGTTTTAATTACGGCCTAAGTCCACTTGGGGTCTAGAACCATAGGTTCTAGAACAGAAGTTCCCCAGTGGAGTCGCCAGCTGTCGCGACCCGTCCGAAAGCGGACGCGGCTAATGGATTACCGATCGCAGGCCTTGGATCGGCGCGAGCCCTCCCAGGCCCATACCAAATCGCGGCGGGAGTATTTTTCAGAAGGATTCGACGATAAGAGTCGATCGCTTTCGACCTTAGTGTGGTCGTGGTGGCATGTGCAACTTGTGCAACTTGTGCATGCATTTGGAGTCGCCACCGGTCTTTCTTGGAGGGTAGACCGGAAACCTTACTGATCGATTGGGAGAGATCGATCAGTTCTACGGAACCAGAGTTTTTGGGTTCGGGGACTTGGTTACGCTGGTGTCGTTACCAACGCCCTTTCGGTACCTAACGCGAGTGATTTTCCTAACTAGGATTTCATGCAGGCGCAATTTTGGGTGAGGTAAGTCTGACTTTGCACATTAACTAGTTTAACATGCTCACGTAATCATAATAAATAAATAGATGTCAATCACATAAACATCTATCCTACGTGGTGATCATGGAATTATGATTTAATGGGTCTCGAGCCAATGAGACCACATTTAATCATTTTAATATTTTAATAACGGAGAGCCGCTCTTCGCTTCTTCTTGGTTTCTTGAACTCTTCAAGAATTGGGCCCCAAAGAGCTCGCCGACTTAAAAGGCTCCTCCACGTAATCCTCGTAGCATTTACATCAACAATTGACTATGCTAAAAATAAAGATTACATGAAAAATAAAAGGAGTACGCAGCCTCCATTTAATAATTACAACCCCAAATATATAAATAATCATCATACATTCATATATACATCAATCACATTGATTAGGATTTTTCCATGATCACCACCCTTCCACGTAAGTAATAAATTCACAATTTAAAACTTAGGAAGGCACAATAAAAATTCTACGTTGAATCGTATTCAGAATTTTTACGTAAAATAAGATAGCCATAAATTTTCGATTCAAAATTGATTTAGTCTCAATTTTTGCTACGTTGATTAATTTATCATATAAAATAATCAACCTCCATTAGCCATGTAAGACGAACAATTCGTTAATACATATTGGCCATAGTATAGCAAAAATTGCAAAAAATCAATTAAATGCACGAAAACACCTAAGGATTGGCTCTGATACCACTGTTGGGATCCACGTAACACGTAGCGGAAATAAATAACAACCCATACATGTATCTCCAGAGGCGTACTTCGTGCATTTCAATCGAAAAAAATCACAAAGTCTCAAAGGGAGTAAATAGATTACCTCTCGTAGCGTGCTTGAACGGAGGTGTCGGTTCGATGTTCTTCGATCTCAGCCTCCACAAGTGTTAGGCATCTAGTTCGGACGCACCACCAATTGACGAACGGGGAGACGACTAATAACTCCACAACAATTGTGCTAGCAATATGCGGAATCAATATTCCGAACTTAGTATATTTTGCTCACTCAAGATTATGAGAATATAGAGAGTGTTTGTGTTCTTCTCTCTAAGCTCTCAAAAATTTGCACACTCTACAAAATGTCTCTCCCCTCAACCTCAAAACTCTTGCCATCCTTTTATAGCCAAAAATACCTTCCAATAAATTGTATTTAAAAATAGCACTAACAATTATAAATTCTATCTAAAAATAGCACTCACAAATAAATGACATTTAAAAATAGCACTAACAATAGCACTCACAATTTATAATACAAAAATTCTATTTAAAAATAGCACTAACAATAGCACTCACAATTTATAATACAAAAATGCTATTTAAAAATAGCACTAACAATTATAAATTCTATCTAATAATAGCACTCACAATTTATGATAAATAAATGCCATTTAAAAATAGCACTAACAATAGCACTCACAATTTATGATAAATAAATGTCATTTAAAAATAGCACTAACAATAGCACTCACAATTTATAATACAAAAATGCTATTTAAAAATAGCACTAGTAATAGCACTCACAATACAAAAATGCTAAAAAAAAGGCACTAACAAAGGTGTTAAAAATAATAACCATTATTATTATTACAAGAGTTAAAGAGGTTACCAAACAGTACAAATATGCATAACGTATAAATACGTATGACGTATAAATACGTAGAGCATACGTATACATCCGTGAAACCGGGGACTAATTGAAAGAAAAATGTGCAATTAAGCCCTTTTGGTAAAAATTGATTAAATTGGAGGGCAAATTGACCTAATTGCACTTTAAGACTTTAGAATCCAATGTCATAGCTTATAAAAAGGGAGAATTGAAAACTAAAAGCCTCGAAAAGGATTTTTTTTTTTTTAGGCTCGGTTCGGGTTTATGTTTGTGAAGGAACATAGTGACCCAAGCCGAATTTTTGAGATTTAAAGTGACACACTTGAAGAGGAAATTAAAACAAAATTATCGAATATTTTTGGGTATTTTTCTGACCACGAATGGTATTTTTCTGATTTTTTGGGTATTTTTATAATTAAATAAACTCAAAAAATATTAAAAATACCGAAAAATATTTTTTGTACAAAATTGGTTCCTAAGGCTAAACCAAGGCTTCCAAAGTTGATTTTGTGATTTTATGACCTTTTTTGATATTTTTAATTAATTTTAAAGAATAAAAATCACAATAATAAATGGTAAAAAATCAGGTGTCAACAAAGGGCAGAATTGTCATTTTTGGAAGGTTTGGATACCGAATTACCCAAAATATTCCATGGCCGGTTGATTGTGGCCATTTCCCATTTTTGAGAATTTTTTTGGAATTTCTTGATTTTTCTTCAATTTTTGGAAGACGATTCGCCCAAAGGGCGAAATCGTCATTTTCAAGAAGGTTCGGGGTTCAAAACACCCGGGATGAGCCTTGGCCAGTTGTTTGTGGCCATTTCCTATTTTTTGGGATTTTCCTGGATTTTTTTAGAATTGTTTTGGAAGATGGTTTGCCGGAAGGGCAAAACCGTCATTTCTGGAAAGATCGAGGGTCAAATGACCCGGAACAGGTCATGGCCAGTTGAACGTGGCCATTTCCTATTTTTTAGAATTTTTTATAATTTTTCTGAATTTTCCGAAATTTTTTTGAATTTTTCATGATTTTTCATTTTTTTATTGATTTTTTGATTATTTTATTATTTTTTATTATTTTCTGAATTTTTTATTATTTAAAAATATTTTCCGGGCCGGTTCAAACCCGGCCCGCGCCTCTCGGGCGCCCGGCCCGACCCTAGGGGTCGACACCGGCCTAAAACGACACCGTTTTGATTTTTTAAATATTTTTTGTATTTTTTAACATTTTTTTTGATTTTTTATGTATTTTATTTAATTATCCGAAAATTCCCCGGATCCGACGGCTCTCGTTGCGCCACGTGGCATCATCCTGTGCGTCCGATCTTCCACTAGATCGGACGCTTCGGAGGGAGCCACGTGGCTCGATCTTAACCGTCAGATCAAATATCAATTTATTTTCGTTTTAGAAAAAACCACTAAAACGGGCGCTCCGGATCGTGCCACGGGGCGACTCTCGGTGCGTCCGATCTTGGAATAGATCAGACGTCCCACGGAGTGCCACTTGGCACAACATCGACCGTCGGATTGAATTTAATTAATATTCCGAAAATAAATTCATTAATTCTGAAAATCATTTTAATATTTTCCAAAAAAACAGGATCGCGACACGTGTCGCGATCCGGACCGTCCACCCCCAACAAGCCCAGCCGTGGCCCCCGCCTGCTGACGTGGCCGCCTACGTGGCGCGCCACGTCAGCCTTTGACCGTTGACCCGCCGGCGAAGTCGCCGGAGAAGACGATGAATAGTACAAATTCCGGCGACTTCGTCGGAATCTCGCTGGAGAACCGCCAAACCGAGGCAAACCTCGGTGTTTTTTCACCCTTTTGACACCATTTGACTCTCTAGGATTTCAGCAACACGATTCAGCCAAAAACAAAGCCATGACGACGTGGAAAAGAAGCGAACCGAGCCTTCCCCGACCGGCGCCGGCGAAGATTTTTCAAATTTTTTTTTTGTAACTAAACCCGATTTTGATCGATCACGCAGCATCCAAACGAAGTCTAGGGACTTACCTGAGGCCGCCTGAGGCTCGGCGGCCGCCGAAATCCCCTCGCCAAGCTCCCGGTTTGGACCGCGGCCGGCGAAGCTCGGACAGCCGCTCTCGGCGGTTTCCGATGCAAAACGAAGGTCACACAAGACTTAGGGATAGTTCTAGTGTAGTTTAAAGGTTAGAACCGCGCAAATAGAGCTCGGGTCGAGCACGACCGAGAGCTAAAACATTCGAGGCTCGTTCGGGCATTTCATCAAACACTTGGTGTGCGCAGAGAAAGATGGAGGTCGGAGGAGATACCGACCTGTTTCGGGCGTCGCCGGTGACTGCTGCTGCTCGGACGGTCTTGCTTCAAGTTCTCTCGAGCTCCCCCCAAGTCCTTCTCGCTCGAACTCGCTCTGCCCAAGTCCCATTTTTCTCTCTCTTCGAACTCGGTATAAACCGAGATTCCCCGGCCTGTTTCGTGGCCGACCGGCGACCTCGACGCCCGCCCCCAGCCCAGAACGCGAGCATGGGTCTCCACTCATGTCCCTCACGCTCGTTCCGCTTTTGCTTCTCCCCAAAACGCACGCCTCCACATGCCCTGTCTTCCCCTGCCTCTCTGCCGCACGCGGGTCTGCAACTTAGTTGCAGACCCGGTCGGACCGGGTCGGGTCGGGTCTGACCCGACCGGCCCGGTTCGACCAAATCGCTCAAATTGAGCCCCGATTCGACCTATTTTCATGAAATTGATGGCATAATCGGATTCCTTGACATGTTTGCTATCAAATAAGGGTATTTTCGTGAACCAATTGATTGAAATTTTATGAAAACCCCAAATTGTCCCTAGGATCCGAAAGCGAATTTCGCCAAATTGAGGGGCCAAACGATCGAATTAATCAAAAATAAGACCACCAATGGATTCCTCATGATGAAAACTATAGGGTAGAGGTGTTTAATTTTAATGGGTGTGCCCGTGTGAAATTTAATTTCACAAATTGTAAAACCGGGGACTAAATTGAAAGATTTTTATGCAATTAAGCCCTTTTGGCTAAAATTGATCAAATTGGAGGGCAAATTGACCCAATTGTATTTCAATACTTTAGAGTCCAATGTCATAGCTTACAAAAACCGAGAATTGAAAATTAAAAGACTCGAAAAGGATTTTTTAGGCCCGGTTCGGGATTAGGTTTGTGAAGGAACCCCATGAACCAGGCCAAATTTCCTTAATAAAAAGTGAAAATATTAAAGAGAGAATTAAAATAAAATTTCTGAATATTTTTGTGTAATTTGCTGACAACGAATGGTATTTTTCCTGATTTTTTGGGTATTTTAATAATTAAATAAATTCCAAAAAATATTAAAAAATTCAAAAAATATTTTTTGTTCAAAATTGGTTCCTAAGGCTAGGCTAAGGCTTCCAAAGTTGATTTTGCAATTTTTTGACCTTTTTTTGCTATTTTTAATTAATTTTAGAAATAAAAAAAACTATAATAACGGATGGTCAAAAATTAGGTGTCAACAATCAACAATTCATTTGCCCCAGTTGGGCGACGTTTATCTTGGCCAAATGCCTTAGCATTTTTCATATCATTTGACGATTTCCAATCCTCTTTGAAGAGATCTTTGTACCTGTACATGAAGCAATGAGTATTCATCCATGTTTAATTCTACATAAATCACCAAGGAACATGATACTCCCTTTGAGGTATTGCATTTTCGTTGATCAAGAAAATCGTCTCTTTCGGCTGCTTTGTCCCAGTAGGGCATGTCTTAATGCTTGTCGTCTTTGGGTTTGATAACTTGCTCCAATATACTATTTTTGTGGCACATGAGAATCTTGCCCCCAGCTTGGTCTCTTGATAGGAAAGGAGGGGTTTGCCCTAATGAACCTTTTTTGCTGGTTCTGGTTATTTATCTCAACCATCTGAATCTTCGATCACTTTTATCTACCTCTTGGTAGCTCGATATCTTTGGAATTTGTCGCATGACATCTTAGCGACCTTCTCAGTAGTTTTGTGAACTTGAGTCTTTCATCTCGGGATAAATGTCCACCGATCTTGACTTCTTTGATATTCTCAGTATCCCCCAAATTAACAGTAACCGACTCTTCCGAAGGAGGAGGCGTTGATTCCTCAAAGGCATTCCATTCTCTGCGGATAGACGCATAACCTTCATCATCATCTTCTTCCTCTGTCCCATAGTCCCAGTGGACCGCTTTAGGATCGTACTTTTCTATCGGAGGGATTTTTATAGTTACTGTCGTCTGATAAGACGTCTCTGGTTCAGCTGTGCCGTCTTCTTCCTCTTCCGGTAATCGAATTACAACAGGTTTGACTAGGCAACCCTCTACCTCATTCAAGACATGAAGATCCTCCAATTTAATTACCATTGTCGTAGCGGCTTCAATCATTGACACAGTATTGTCAAAGTCCCTTGAGGAGATTTCGTCTCTCAGTCGACAATGTCGGTCGTCGTCGCCTAGTACTGCTGATGTTGCGGATCTCGGGTATTCTCTTTTTTCTTTGAATAATTCAGCTGAACCCTGCTGTTGCTCCTTTGATCTTTTTGTTTCGGCATACTGCTTTGTGCCAAGCTTAGTATCCCTCATCTGGTTAAGTGATGACTCAGGTTCTTTCGAAAAAAAAAGGCTTTTCCGGTTGAACGGGATCATCCATGCCTCCTCATCTGTTTGGTATGATATCCTCAATTCTCTTATAGAAGCTAGGAGGAGCAGAGTGCTTCACTTTAAAGTTGTACCCTCCAAAGTTCTGACCCAGGTTGTCTACAATTTCACCTAATTCAGGTGCGTTAGCCATGAATCTGCGATCTGCTAGACTTCACCTCTTGGCTATCAGTTCGTCCTCTTCGAATTCTTCTTCTGACTGAATGACCGGCCCAAGACTGTCTACCAGATTCTCGTGCGGGATGTCCCAGGTGCTACCCTGCTCAGTTTTGATCACGAAGTGGCTTCCTTCCAAAGATAGAGAAGCTTCGACTCCTTCGAATTCTTCATCGGTAATATCGGACATTATCTCCAAGCTCATCATCTTGGCGATACATAGCTTCTTTACGTCAGCAGAGATCTCTCCTGCTTTTGGGTATGATGAAGCGGTCGCCAGAAGGTCAGTCAGCTTAGACATGTCCACCTTTAGCTGGAGGTGGTTTTTCTCATCTTCAATAAATATTGCCCTAATTGCTTGATGACCAGGGAGCGAGTTTTCTTGTACGTTTGGAGCCACGTTGTCAAATTTCAGAATCTGACTTGTCAATCTGAGCTTGTACCTCCAGCTTAAGGATATAGCAGTCATCCACATTATGTCCCATTTCGCCCATATGGTAGACACAAGTCTGGCTCTTGTCAAAACCAGGATACTTAACCGGATTTGCCTTAGGTGGTTCCTTTGCCACCAAATGTTGTTCTAGCAACATCGGGAGTAGCTTGGACAAAGGCCTTGGGAGCTGAGAGAACTGCTTTTGGGGTTGCCTCTTTCTGGGCCTTGCCCTTTTGGTGCCGACCATGATGATCCTTCCTTGGTCTGATTAGAATTGTTATGCACCTTGGGTTTATGGGAGTCTAGTATGAATGCTATTTCACGCCCGGCCTCTTTATCCTTTTTCAGGGGATATTATTTTCTGGCAGAAGCTTCATGAGGCATCCTTTCTCTTAAGGCCCATTCGAGCCTTTCAGCCACCTTTATCAATTGTGCGAAGGTCTGACATCCCTGAGGTGTTCAACCTGTCGAAGTATTCGTAGGGGAGTGCTTTCAGGAACAAATCAACCAGCTCGTCTTCGGGGATTGACGGCTTTACTTGGGTCGCCAAAGCTCACCATCTCTGGGCGTTGTTGACACCTAAATTTTGATCAACTTTTTTTATTTATTTTTATTTTTATTTTTATTTTGAAAATTCATAGAAAATCCATAAAAAGTTGAAAAAATTGAAAAATCAATTTTGGTGACCTTAGCCAAGCTAAATGAACCATTTGGACCAAAAAAATAATTTTCATAATTTTCATTTTTTTTATATATTTTCGAAAAATACAAAAAAAGGAAAAAAAAGAAAAAGAAAATCAAGAAAATCAAGAAAAATAATATTTGAGGTCACAAAGATATATAAAAATAGTAGGTATTTTTATTTTTATTTTATCTATTTTCTAACCTCATAAATAGTAAAATTCAGGTTTGATTTTAGGTGTTCTCTGATCACCATAAAATTGAATTTGACAAAAATATTAGTAATGATTAAAAGGAAAAGGAGGGAAACATCATCATTTAAAAGGAAAAGGGGACTAATGATTTTGTCTTCTCTTTTTGTTATTTTATTTTATTTTTACTTTTATTATTTTATTATTTTATTATTATTATTATTATTATATTTTTTTTCTCTCTCTCTCTCTCTCCCCACTCCCTCTCTCCTTCCCGCTGCCTATTTATCTCCTCCCCCTCATCATCTCCCGACTCTTCTTCTCCCTCAACTCTCTCTCTTTCATTTTCGTTTTTTCCTCTCGCTCAGCTCGCCGCCCAGATCAAAAACCGTCCTGTTTTTCGGCCATAACTCTTTCGTTAGACATCGTATGCGAACGAGCCATATACCATTGGAAATCTTATTCTCTTGCCGTTCTAATGACATATCGTGAGCCCAATTTGGCCCAGCCATTTGTCCCGTAGAGCTGTTTGAAGGAGCAAAGGTCAGACTGATCAGACTTGAGTCCGCGGGTGCCAAATTGGATTTTCGGGTTTGTTTTGGGTTCAATCTTGGTAAGACCACCTCTCACTCCTTGTTAAGACATATATTATTGTGTTTTATGGTTTGAAGATGGATTATATTCGGATTTAAGGGCTGATCCCTTATTGTTTTGTTCGAAAAATCTGAACCGGTTCTGTCAAGGTGGTGCCGTGAACATTGTGAGTGATTCAAGGGCTTGCCTTACTTCCAATATTCGATAAGATGTCTCTAGCACCTAACTTAGGAATCTAGCAAGCTGAGATTGTAGTCTAGTTGAGTTTTGGATGTGTTTTAATGGTTGAATTGAAGGAGTTTTCTGGGACAGATTCTGGTCATTGGGCGATTGAAAACCGTCCAGTTTTTCGGCCATAACTCTTTCGTTAGGAATAGTATTGGAACGAGCCATATACTGTTAGAAAGCTTATTCTCTTGCCGTTCTAATGACATATCGTGAGTCCAATTTGGCCGAGCCATTTGTCCCGTAGAGCTGTTTGAAGGAGCAAAGGTCAGACTGATCAGACTTGAGTCCGCGAGTGCCAAATTGGATTTCCGAGCTTGTTTTGTGTTCAATCTTGGTAAGACCACCTCTCACTCCTTACATTTTACCTATTAGACCCAGAATTGGAAGGCCGAGCCTCCTGTTGGTGTCTAAATATTTGCTGTGTATTTACTTTATGTCATAACATTTCTATATTTCGCATAAAAGACCCAGAATCGGAAGGCCGAGCCTCCTGTTGGTGTCTAAATATTTGCTGTGTATTTATTTTATGTCATAGCATTTCTATATTTCGCATAAAAGACCCAGAATCGGAAGGCCGAGCCTCCTGTTGGTGTCTAAATATTTGCTGTGTATTTACTTTATGTCATAGCATTTCTATATTTCGCATAAAAGACCCAGAATCGGAAGGCTAAGCCTCCTATTGGTGTCCAAGGTGTTTTATTTATTTATTTTCTGTAAATTATATTGTGCTACCCCAGAATCGGAAGGCCGAGCCTCCTGCTGGTGGTTTATACCCCACACATTGTTGCACGAGCACCGACGGACTCCGACGTCGTAAAATTCACCGGATCCCACCTCCTTTGCTTATGTTTATGTTGTGTAATGACTTAATATCTTCTTTATTTTTATTATAATTTGCATTGCGTTGCGTCCTATAAAAACAAAAAAAAATGCTAGATCGGACGGCTGCAGATGAGCCACGTGTCGTGATCCGGTGATTTTCAGAATAAAAAAATATTTTTAACATTAAAAGAAATGAATTTCGAATTTTACAAAAATTAAAATGATTCGATTATCACCGAGACGCCACGTGGCGAGTTAGGGACTGTCAGTTGGGATTTATTTTCAGAAATTTATAAAAAAAAAATCAAATAAAAAAAATTCCAAAAAAATGAATTATTAAGGAAAAATTCAAAAAAAATTGAGAAAAATTGCAGAAAATTCCTAAAAACTTCTAAAAAATTTTGAAGGCTGAAAATGACAAAAAAATTGACTTGTTTCCATTTTTTGGATTTTCTCCCATTTAATCCAAAATGACGATTTTACCCCTCAAAGGGTAAATCGTCTTTGATATTCCGATGAATTGTGGAAATTGCTTAGAATTTGGTGATGGGCCAGATAGGTGGCTAAACCTTATGTCTAAGATTTTCACATTTCATTCCCATTTTTAGAAAATGACGATTTTACCCCTTCGAATGGTAAATCGGTTTCTAAAATTCCAGAAAATCATGAAAATTGCAAAAAAAAATAGGAAATGGGTCAATTGAGTGACCAAACCTATTTTTGACATTGTTTTACTCCGGATTCATTCCGAAATGACGATTTTTCCCTTTTTAGGCAAATCGTCCCTTTTGTCTCAAAATTACGACTTTACCCCTGATGGGTAAAATCATGTCTAAATCATTCCTAAGCTTGATTGATACTTATTTAGGCTAATAGAGCCTTATTAGGAGTGTCATGTTGATTTGGTGTGATTATTTTACATATTTGGATTCATTGATTTGCGCATTTTATTACTGATTGTGATTGCTAGGATAGTCATTCCTATTTGCATGAATTCCTAGATTTAGGATTCGTACTCCACTCATCTGCATGAAATCTTAGGTCAGAAAATTCAGTCAACTTAGGTACCGAAAGGGCGTCAACTCTGACAGTTGACGTAACTAAGTCCCCGAACCCATTTCTCTGGTTATCGCAGAATTGAATAGAAACTCCCGACTATTCAATAGGGTGGTCCAATCATACCCTCCAAAAAATGATTGGTGGCGACTCCATGGCATGCACACTTAGCACATGTCACCAGACCACACTGAAGGTCGACTACGCATACCTCCGTTGCGATTTGGGTAACGGGCCTTGGGAGAGGCCCGCGTCCGACTAGACTGGACGGCCCATTAGCCCTCGAGAGCCCACATGCAACCTCGAGAGGGTCGCGACAGACTGGCGACTCCACTGGGGACTTAGAGAACTTGAGCCGATTAAAAAGTTGATTGGTTTTTCTGACATGTTTTATGCAGATGCTCTTCAAGTTGAGGTACGTACTTTAACCCTTGAGGTGTTAAATGTTTTTGCAGATTGGAGAAATAAGGGGTGAAGTGTTCGTTAACTCTGTCTTATGCAGGTAGGAGTTTAGGATGTATGATTGTGTGGATGTTTATATTGAAGCGGTGTTTGCTAAATGAAATGCATGTTTATTGCTTTAGCACGACACAATGAACACACACAGCCGCGCCTAAAACCTCGGGCGCACTCTTTAGGAAAATAATAGAAGGAATTGAAATTGGAATCTCCGTGAGGAAAAACACGGGGTAATCCATTTTTAATTCTGCTCATTTCGAACTATGGATTGGGTCCCAATGCAACGATAGTTGTGCAATGGAATCTACCATTTCTAGAACTCGAAGTGGGAGCCTTGGCCTTAGGTTCCAAACCCTATTTTGATTCTTAGAAGTCAAACCTCACTGGTCTCATGCGCATGTATGTGAATGATTGGTACACCTCGAAACCAAAAGGTCATTCAGCGCCGCTTATGAATCAAAATCCAAAGACTTGTGTGAAGAATCAGTCGTGAGTTTAAACGAACTAGGATGGCATGGAAAAGCGCTGGACCACCCTGGAGAGTCAACTGATGAGGGCAAATGCCTTTTGACCGGGGCAGCCGGGTCAAGTGTAAAGACGTGTCGTTCCTAATTGATTTTCAATCAGATACCGGCATAATATTTCCTATCTTTTCCTCTCAGGTGAAAAACAGGTACAGAAGGAAAATCCATTTGTGCATAGACACGAGGGACGTGTTTTACATGGCATACATTTGTCAAAAATGTCCTCATCCGATCACATGCAAGATGATCATGGAACGATGGTGAAACTGTAATCGTTCCAATAAGCCCTTCGAATATTATACATGACGGGGACCTTTATGTCTTTTGTCCACAGGATAAGATGGTCAAAGACAAACGAAAGAAAATTTGTCTTCCCTATAAGACAGAAAGAAATGTGCCTTCAGCAGATGTCACCCATTGGGATTGCAATGACAAATTAAATCAAATTATGAAGAAGGAGCAACCTAATTAGGATTGGCTATCCCTAAGTCGAAAAAGTTGTATCCGTTCCAAATCAGATTGACTGGTTCACGAGTTGATATGGTTTTTCATTCTTGCAGGTGATGACGAGAATGAATGGGACCACTGAAGAATTTCCACCGTCTTGGATGCCAGAAGTGACCAGAGCGGGGATAGTAAATCCGTAATCGTTTCAATTAAAGCTCCTTACGCGGTGATTGACTCTTTCACTCCTTTCATCGCGCAGGTTGTTGAAGTACTCAATCACGAGTAAACCCAAGCTTACTGATGTCAAATAGCCTGAATGCGTCAATGCGGCAGGATCAAATTGCCTACGACTAAATCAGCCAGCCCCAGACAAAGCATCCAGTGCTTGGGGACAAATCGCTCCGCTACCCGGAAAAGAAAAACATCAAATACTTCAAATGGCGACGATGATCGAGAGAATCACAAAATCGCCACACGAAAAATCCCAAGACCGTCAAGCCATCTAGAGATGGATAAAAATAATTGAAGATTCTGACAATTGAGATAGAAGATCAGAATCGGCGAAACCCATGGGAGTGAGTTCTCCCATTTTCTTTGAAGAGGCCAAACCGGGGGCAAACTCTCATGATCCCCCATAAAGACGCATCGGACCAGGGTTATTAAATCTAGAGATAACAAACATCAAGACAAGCCTTACCAAGGCAAAATACTTGAAGAACACCGTCCCTTCAAATGTTGGAAACCCCGAAGGGAGTATCTCTTTCCTGAAATTTCAAATGAAGTCAAAACCTACACCTGTTTCTTCATGTGCAGGTGCATGGACGTTGTCAAAATTGAATTGAAAATTGCCAACAAACACAGAAAGTGCTAAGGCATGTTGCCAGGACAAACGTCGCCCAACTGGGGCAGAACGGCCGTTAATCTCACGAACAACACCCATAAATACAGACGAGAGAAGACATTCCCAAAGTGGATGATGATTGCAGCAAAATGCAGGAATGAATTTAGTTGGGGCAGGCATGAAAAACCATGCCTAACTGGGGCAAGTGAATCATTTGTACGCCGGACGTTTCTTCTCTGGCAAAATCCAGGGACGCAATGACATAGTCGTCCGCATCAGAAGTAAACCCCAAGATACAAATTTGGGTGAACGGTAACTTTGTATCGTTCCAATTTGATCTCCAAAGATCCCACATGTAACATGAGTTTTTCCTCATTTAGCAGGAAGGCGTTGGCGCCGAAAGCCACAAAAGAAAAGAACTCACTAATTGGGGAGCGAACAAAATTATCGGCCTTGGAAGTCATGCACTCCAAGAAATGGTCTTTGATTATAAGATCGAGTGGAGGGTAAAAAGTATCGCTTCCACACATCATGCTTTGACATGCATTCCGATAACAATTTCCTTTTTCCTTGAATAAAAGGAACTTTGAAGAATGGCGCTGGAATGCGCCCAAAAACACAAATGGATCTCCTCTGGGGCAAATCCTTGAGAATGATTCATCGCCAACCAAACGGAGGGATCGTGGCCACAATATAGTTGGCCAATTTCTGCAAGCCACGCGTTTGTGTTCAAATGAAAACGCCAAGCAAGAACAAGGCGGTATCGTTCCAATTTCTCTTGAATTTTGGAACGCAAACTGACACTTATTGTTTGTTTTTTACAGGGGCTCGCCATCAAGGCAAAACGGGTTTTCACATCCTATGTATTACCCGTTGGAATACATGACCAAGGGTAAATTGTATCGTTCTAATTTTTTGAAAAATTCGTGAACGTACAATAACATGTTTCTTCCGCATTTTCAGGGATCTCCAGCCGCGGGGGACAGGTAAGTATCCCTTTCCCCAATCCATTGAAGATGTTAAATAAAAAACAGAGAGAAAAAGAAAAGCTTTCAGAATCAAATGTCTAGAAAATACATAGAATTCAAACTTCATTGGCATTCATGTTTTAAAACAGGAGGTTGTCTGAACATGAATAAGAACATGCATGGTGCATCATAAAATCCCCTTGACGGGTAAAATTTTTGGAGAAAATGAAAGAGATTTTTTCCAATCAAAAGTTCAAAACTTTCAAAAGGACGTTTTCTCAAAAGACGAAAGGCAAAGCCTAATCCAAACATGTCCTATACACACTTGAGAGAGAAGTGGAGCGGATCAGATAGCAAAATCTGGACCTACGGAAGTAGGGACCATCCGCAGCGATTACATGGAATGGGACGACGGAGGCATTCGTTTCTTATCCCCAAACACTACAGGTGACCATTGACAACCCCTTCGAACGGCGTTTTTTATTCTCAACCCTGTCAAGAACCACCCCACATTGGGGCAAAATGGAGGTGAGTCCAGCAACATCAGGAGAAAATGGTTAGAAATTTTCTTGCTCGGACTAACATCAATCTTTGTGTATTGTTTATATGGTAATCCAAATGTCATAGGATGATGAGAAGCATTCATTTCTCTATCCCACACACCATATCCTTTGCATAGCCAAGTTGAGCCTGCAAATTCATTTCATAAACCCATTGGTGATCATTGCAAGTTCCAAAGCAAAGACAAATCACTTCAGGAACGGAGAAGTTCAAGACTTAGGGTTTACGAAGAAAACTACTAAGTTGATACTCAAGCGTGCTAAGAGCCAAGTCATATATCTAGCACAATTGCCAAGCATCCCACTTTCAACAAGAGATTAAAGAAATCCCCAGCATCAAGAAAAAGCAAAGTGCCTGGTAAAAGCGAGGCCGATGCTTGGGTGAACAATTTGATCGATCCCTAAAGAAACCTGGTAGGGAAAAGAAGAGGGAAAAACCCATAATGGAGTCAGATCAAGAAGACTGCTCCCCAAATGATGTCAGCCGTGGAGCAAAAACACAGAAAGAGTTGTCAACCTCTTAATACCACAAGAGAAGCTCTCTAAAGAGCTGGTGCACACCTCAAAATCGGTTGCGCACCTCAAAGACTAAAGATGCAGAAAGGAAATGACAGGAGGCAAATCAGCAATGATTACCAATGTCAAACCCGTCACGAATTCTGGGCCAAAAACAAGCCTTTTTCGGTCCCCAATCCTACCAATGTCACAACCCTGAAACAGTCTTCTCTGACTAAGACACTTGGGTTAACATATTGCTTAGCTCGAAGAAGTACGAGCAAGACTATTTCTTTCTCATTTTGCAGGGTTCTTGACTTGTAAACCCGGAGCAGATGGTGAAGACTTTCATTCAATGGCCCCAACTCAAAAGTGAGTCCCCCCTTTGAAAACCAATATCCAAGCCCAACATTACGGTCCCGCGGAAGACCTCCCGACCGATCAAAATGTATGCGCTGCGAATGAGCCTAAAACCTAGGCACATGTCAGTAGGGAATTGAGTACATCCCCTATAAAAATCATTACCTCAAAACAGATGAGATGGCCTTCTTGTCGAGAAATATTCCAATTGATGTTTTGAACAAACTCTTTTTGGAATTTTCAAACTGTTGATCCGAATTTTCCATGCAAGGAATTTGTGATCACATTTGCTTGTTGTAAGAATGCTTTGGATAACCTCCAGCATCAAAATGCACATTTCATGACTAAAACTTAAGTCATAAAATTTTGTCAATTGGACAATTATTGTCTTCCCAAAGATTATTAACATTTTCTTGGTGAAGAAAAATCTTTCAGGTTTGAACTTTCTGTAGGATACCTGGAGAACCCAGCTCTCAGAATGTCGGCTCAGCAGACTCAAGTGAAGCTTTGTCAAAGTAAAATCTTTCACTGCTTCAAAACTGAATTCCCGACAAACTTCGGGATCTCTAAAAAAAAGGGGAAGAAAAACCCTTTTAAAAGAAACAGTCTCATCGGACGTGGAGAACCCTCGTCATGAGACCCATTTTCAAAAATCAGGCAGTCTCATCGGACGTGGAGAACCCTCGTCATGAGACCCCTTTTCAAAAACCAGGCAGTCTCATCGGACGTGGAGAACCCTCGTCATGAGACCCCTGTTCAAAAATCAGGCAGTCTCATCGGACGTGGAGAACCCTCGTCATGAGACCCATTTTCAAAAATCAGGCAGTCTCATCGGACGTGGAGAACCCTCGTCATGAGACCCCTTTTCAAAAACCAGGCAGTCTCATTGGACGTGGAGAACCCTCGTCATGATACCCCTTTTCAAAGCAAAACCAAGGTAGATACCGCCTGAAGGGTCAACACAAGGTAGAAACCGCCTGAAGGGTCGATTCAAGGTAGATACCGCCTGAAGGGTCAACTAATGGTAGATACCGCCTGAAGGGTCAAACCCATGGTAGAAACCGCCTGAAGGGTCAACACAAGGTAGATACCGCCTGAAGGGTCAAAATGAGGGTAGATACCGCCTGAAGGGTCAACACATGGTAGAAACCGCCTGAAGGGTAGAAACCGCCTGAAGGGTCAATCCAATAGTGAAAATCACTTAAATGGTCAACTCAATGGTCCAATCCACCATACGGATCAAAATCATTGGAAAATCTCAAATGGGACGCGTCTTCCTTAGATTCCTATCAGTTAGGAATCCCATTATGGTTTGACCTACCATACGGGTCAGAGCTTAACCTCTCTAGGATACTCTAGTAACGAGTTCCTAGAAATTCTCTTGAATCCATCAAACACCGCGAGAATCGCACAAACATCGAACAGGTAAGTGGCAGGTATGTCTCTCTATTATCTCACTCTCTCATGTCAAAATGTTTCCCTCTTCAAGAAAGAGCATACATGGACAAGCATGAAAATTGGATGTCATGACTCTTTTTCCTTTAGTTTCCCGAGTCGAGTCGATCAGGACTCAGGTGTCACCTTATCTTTGAGAGAAACCTCTAATGAGATTCCTCTCAAAGAGGGGCAGCTGTTGACACCTAAATTTTGATCAACTTTTTTTATTTATTTTTATTTTTATTTTTATTTTGAAAATTCATAGAAAATCCATAAAAAGTTGAAAAAATTGAAAAATCAATTTTGGTGACCTTAGCCAAGCTAAATGAACCATTTGGACCAAAAAAATAATTTTCATAATTTTCATTTTTTTTTATATATTTTCGAAAAATACAAAAAAAGGAAAAAAAAGAAAAAGAAAATCAAGAAAATCAAGAAAAATAATATTTGAGGTCACAAAGATATATAAAAATAGTAGGTATTTTTATTTTTATTTTATCTATTTTCTAACCTCATAAATAGTAAAATTCAGGTTTGATTTTAGGTGTTCTCTGATCACCATAAAATTGAATTTGACAAAAATATTAGTAATGATTAAAAGGAAAAGGAGGGAAACATCATCATTTAAAAGGAAAAGGGGACTAATGATTTTGTCTTCTCTTTTTGTTATTTTATTTTATTTTTACTTTTATTATTTTATTATTTTATTATTATTATTATTATTATATTTTTTTTTCTCTCTCTCTCTCCCCACTCCCTCTCTCCTTCCCGCTGCCTATTTATCTCCTCCCCCTCATCATCTCCCGACTCTTCTTCTCCCTCAACTCTCTCTCTTTCATTTTCGTTTTTTCCTCTCGCTCAGCTCGCCGCCCAGATCAAAAACCGTCCTGTTTTTCGGCCATAACTCTTTCGTTAGACATCATATGCGAACGAGCCATATACCATTGGAAAGCTTATTCTCTTGCCGTTCTAATGACATATCGTGAGCCCAATTTGGCCCAGCCATTTGTCCCGTAGAGCTGTTTGAAGGAGCAAAGGTCAGACTGATCAGACTTGAGTCCGCGGGTGCCAAATTGGATTTTCGGGTTTGTTTTGGGTTCAATCTTGGTAAGACCACCTCTCACTCCTTGTTAAGACATATATTATTGTGTTTTATGGTTTGAAGATGGATTATATTCGGATTTAAGGGCTGATCCCTTATTGTTTTGTTCGAAAAATCTGAACCGGTTCTGTCAAGGTGGTGCCGTGAACATTGTGAGTGATTCAAGGGCTTGCCTTACTTCCAATATTCGATAAGATGTCTCTAGCACCTAACTTAGGAATCTAGCAAGCTGAGATTGTAGTCTAGTTGAGTTTTGGATGTGTTTTAATGGTTGAATTGAAGGAGTTTTCTGGGACAGATTCTGGTCATTGGGCGATTGAAAACCGTCCAGTTTTTCGGCCATAACTCTTTCGTTAGGAATAGTATTGGAACGAGCCATATACTGTTAGAAAGCTTATTCTCTTGCCGTTCTAATGACATATCGTGAGTCCAATTTGGCCGAGCCATTTGTCCCGTAGAGCTGTTTGAAGGAGCAAAGGTCAGACTGATCAGACTTGAGTCCGCGAGTGCCAAATTGGATTTCCGAGCTTGTTTTGGGTTCAATCTTGGTAAGACCACCTCTCACTCCTTACATTTTACCTATTAGACCCAGAATTGGAAGGCCGAGCCTCCTGTTGGTGTCTAAATATTTGCTGTGTATTTACTTTATGTCATAACATTTCTATATTTCGCATAAAAGACCCAGAATCGGAAGGCCGAGCCTCCTGTTGGTGTCTAAATATTTGCTGTGTATTTATTTTATGTCATAGCATTTCTATATTTCGCATAAAAGACCCAGAATCGGAAGGCCGAGCCTCCTGTTGGTGTCTAAATATTTGCTGTGTATTTACTTTATGTCATAGCATTTCTATATTTCGCATAAAAGACCCAGAATCGGAAGGCTAAGCCTCCTATTGGTGTCCAAGGTGTTTTATTTATTTATTTTCTGTAAATTATATTGTGCTACCCCAGAATCGGAAGGCCGAGCCTCCTGCTGGTGGTTTATACCCCACACATTGTTGCACGAGCACCGACGGACTCCGACGTCGTAAAATTCACCGGATCCCACCTCCTTTGCTTATGTTTATGTTGTGTAATGACTTAATATCTTCTTTATTTTTATTATAATTTGCATTGCGTTGCGTCCTATAAAAACAAAAAAAAATGCTAGATCGGACGGCTGCAGATGAGCCACGTGTCGTGATCCGGTGATTTTCAGAATAAAAAAATATTTTTAACATTAAAAGAAATGAATTTCGAATTTTACAAAAATTAAAATGATTCGATTATCACCGAGACGCCACGTGGCGAGTTAGGGACTGTCAGTTGGGATTTATTTTCAGAAATTTATAAAAAAAAATCAAATAAAAAAAATTCCAAAAAAATGAATTATTAAGGAAAAATTCAAAAAAAATTGAGAAAAATTGCAGAAAATTCCTAAAAACTTCTAAAAAATTTTGAAGGCTGAAAATGACAAAAAAATTGATTTGTTTCCATTTTTTGGATTTTCTCCCATTTAATCCAAAATGACGATTTTACCCCTCAAAGGGTAAATCGTCTTTGATATTCCGATGAATTGTGGAAATTGCTTAGAATTTGGTGATGGGCCAGATAGGTGGCTAAACCTTATGTCTAAGATTTTCACATTTCATTCCCATTTTTAGAAAATGACGATTTTACCCCTTCGAATGGTAAATCGGTTTCTAAAATTCCAGAAAATCATGAAAATTGCAAAAAAAAATAGGAAATGGGTCAATTGAGTGACCAAACCTATTTTTGACATTGTTTTACTCCGGATTCATTCCGAAATGACGATTTTTCCCTTTTTAGGCAAATCGTCCCTTTTGTCTCAAAATTACGACTTTACCCCTGATGGGTAAAATCATGTCTAAATCATTCCTAAGCTTGATTGATACTTATTTAGGCTAATAGAGCCTTATTAGGAGTGTCATGTTGATTTGGTGTGATTATTTTACATATTTGGATTCATTGATTTGCGCATTTTATTACTGATTGTGATTGCTAGGATAGTCATTCCTATTTGCATGAATTCCTAGATTTAGGATTCGTACTCCACTCATCTGCATGAAATCTTAGGTCAGAAAATTCAGTCAACTTAGGTACCGAAAGGGCGTCAACTCTGACAGTTGACGTAACTAAGTCCCCGAACCCATTTCTCTGGTTATCGCAGAATTGAATAGAAACTCCCGACTATTCAATAGGGTGGTCCAATCATACCCTCCAAAAAATGATTGGTGGCGACTCCATGGCATGCACACTTAGCACATGTCACCAGACCACACTGAAGGTCGACTACGCATACCTCCGTTGCGATTTGGGTAACGGGCCTTGGGAGAGGCCCGCGTCCGACTAGACTGGACGGCCCATTAGCCCTCGAGAGCCCACATGCAACCTCGAGAGGGTCGCGACAGGCGTATGTTATGATCAATTCTCCTCTTGCCTTTGAGGTTCGTAGAAGGTCTTCCCTCGTCGGGGCCGTAGCTGTGTTGAACCTATACTGTCTGAGGAAGTCCTCTGCAAGATCTTTCCACCCGTCATAATCATCCAGGTCCAATTCAATGAACCAAGCGAGAGTGGCGCCAGCCAAACTCTCTTGGAGCATGTTCATTAGTAGTGGAATATAATCCGAATAGTGCGCCATCTTGCGCAGGTAATATTTGAGGTGAGCGCGTAGACAGCCTGTCCCATTATACTTCCTCACGAAGTCCCTTTGCCTCCACTTCAGTTTTTACAGTCTGCTTCACTTTTTCCTCCTTCTCGAGGTTGATAACAACAAGGGACGCTTTTTGTTGCGACGGGGTATTCGGTTCACGAATATCCTCCTCCGTACATTGAGTATTTCCTGCTGTTTCTTTATCAGCTATATCGAGTGCAAGTGATGGACTTGAGTTGTTAGGAACTACTGTCTGTCTGGCTTGGGAGGCTTCCGGCATTGCCTTAATATCAGCCATCATAGTTGCCATTGAACTATTTGATATTTTCCTATCAAAGGAAAGAAGGTTCGTGTCTGAACAGCATACAAAATGGGCAATTGGAATTGATACAATTTACCCTTCGTTCCTTGGGTCTTGGCATTTTTCTTTCATCTGGATTCTTTTGCCTTGACCTGTCGACATCTTTCAAGGAAGAATATGCATATAAGTGATGCATGCATGATATGCATGATGCAAGTGATCTAAGATGATTCGTGTTTGCAATGAAAAATGGATTCGCGCCTTTTACTCTGTTCACAGAGAGCATTTCTTATCAAGCATGTCAATCTATAAAGTTTGAATTCTTTCTTTTCGAATGCTCTTTTCAAAGAGACTTCTAATTGTTAAGAAACTTTTTCAAGTTTTCTCGAGAATTTTGCTCACAAATTGAGCCATTATGACGCTTTTGAAATCATCTATCCTAAACGCATGTGTGAGATGATATGAAAAGTGGGTACTCCCTGTTCTGCCATTTGAAGTCGTTGCTTCTTGGGTGTCTTGACTCTATTTATTACCTGAGAGGAAAAAGATAGGAAATATTATTTCCATATCTGATTGAAACTTATTTAGGAACGATACGTCCTTTTCTATCAAGAGGGATGACTCGGCATCGTTCTTCTTGAAAGGGTTGTTGCTATGGCGAAGTGCTTTTTGTACTCAATGGATGGAATTCATTCCATTACGTTCCATGAGTGATAACCATCATTTTGGGGACTTGCCCCACGTATCACCATGGCAAATCTGATGTCTTCGACTTCGGCATGCTTTCTGGAAAGGGAAATGATTTGCCTCCAGCAACTGAGTATTCTACCTTGAGTTAGCTGATTTAGCCATATGAAGCTCCATTGTATCGCGCTAACGCCTTCCCTGTTGGTTGAGTCAATCACTTCCATGTCAGGTGATTTTGACATTTCGCGCCCTTCAATCTATTCTGTCACATGTCTTAAACTAGCATTCTCTGTATATGAAAGAGAGGCATCTCAGTCATTCGTATGGAATGAAATCAGAATAAGGGAGAATTTACTCCCTTTTGTGACATCAGAGGATAAAACTTCATCGTAATTATCTGGAGGTCTCGGCCTTTGATGTTGCACGATGTTCGACACTTTTTGGATTCTGTCACTCTCCTTCTTGAGGTTGGGTGATCTTTCGCCACTTTCGCTCTATTGATGTATTTCAATTTGTTTAGAGAGGAAGAAAAATGTTTGACTTTTGATTATGAAAATCAATTACTAAAACAAGTACTCCCTCTTGATTCAAAGATGGGTAACAATCATCTCTTCATGGTCTTTTCGATTTGTCATGACTTCATGACGCTCCTCAAGCACCCTACTACTCGAGATCCACAAGTGTAGATTTATCTCTATTTGTGTACATTTACACCTTGAAGTGTTGCTTCGCAAATACGCATTCAGTTTTCTTCATCCCTACATATAGAAAAGGAGATGATCATTTCATATCTTGAGAGGATTGAAATGAGGAACGATATACACCCTTTTATGGTTGAGTGATCATCAATCTCATGGTGGGAAACACGAGTATTTGGACTCCTTGAGACGTGCTTCAATTGGCGATCGTGCCATGCCACATTGGCCTCCAGTTTTGAGGGTCCACGATTGAGTCTTCTTTAAAGGGACAAAACTCACACAATCATTTTATTTCACCTACATGACATGAGGAAGGAATACGTCAATTGTTGCACAATAGGCTCTAATTGAAACGATCACAGATTTACTATCCCCAGAGTATATTTCCTTAGCTCCCATCATTTTGAGCATCAGAGATGAAGGAGTGTTTCTTAATGATCCCCATTTATTTTTTATAATCACCTGCAAGAGTGAGTAATCATGTCATCCTATAAACGAATCAATTTAATTTGAAACGAATACACCTTTTTCGACTTAGAGAGGTCGATCCAGATCAGGTTGCCCCTTTTTCATGTTGTCTTGTTCTGGGCATATCACCGTCGATTTATCTTATTTTGGAAACCTCATGGGTGGCTCCTGATGAAGACGCATTTCTTTTCATGTTACAAGGGAAACAAGCCTCGCATCATTTGGCCTTCAGCCATTTTGACCTGTTGGCAAAAGAAATAACCAAGCAAGTCAAGTATAACACTCGAAGTTTTTATTGGAACGATTACAGTTTTACCATCGTTCGATCACATCTCGCATGCGATTAGATGAAGGAATCTTCAATAAATGTATGTCATGTATGTTGACACCTGATTTTTGATCATATATTATTGTGATTTTTATTCTTTAAAATTAATTAAAAGTATCAAAAAAAGTCATAAAATCACAAAATCAACTTTGGAAGCCTTGGCTTGGCCTTAGGAACCAATTTTGAACAAAAAATATTTTTTGGTATTTTTTTAATATTTTTCGAATTTATTTAATTATTAAAAATACCCAAAAAATCAGAAAAATACCATTCGTGGTCATAAAAATACACAAAAATATTCAATAATTTTGTTTTAATTTCCTCTTCAAGTGTGTTACTTTAAATCTCAAAAATTCGGCTCGGGTCACTATGTTCCTTAACAAACATAAACCCGAACCGAGCCCAAAAATTCCTTTTCAAGTCTTTTAATTTTCGATTTCCACTTTTTATAAGCTATGACATTGGATTCTAAAGTCTTGAAGTGCAATTAGGTCGATTGGCCCTCCAATTTGATCAATTTTAGCCAAAAGGGCTTAATTGCACAATTTTCTTTCAATTTAGTCCCCGGTTTCACAATTTTTGAAATTAAATTTCATACGGACATACCCATTGAAATTAAACACCTCTACCCTATGTTTTTCATCATGATGAATCCATTGGTGGCCTCAATTTTGACCAATTCGATCATTTGGACCTTCGATTAAGCAAAATTCAAATTCGGATCCTAAGGTCGATTTGGGGTTTTCATTAAATTTCAATCAATTGATTCACGAAAATATCCATTTTCGATATAAAAAATGTCAAGGAGTCCGATTTTGCCATCAATTTCATGAAAATAGGTCTATTTGGGGACCAATTGGAAGGATTTTGTCGAACCGGGCCGGTCGGGTCAAACCCGACCCGACCCGGTCCGACCAGGTCTGCAACTTAGTTGCAGACCCACCGCAGCCGAAAGAGAGAAAACATGGCATGGTGGAGGGCAGTTTTTTAAGAAAAGGAACGTGAAGGTGGGGGACAAAAGGGAACTGGTAAGGGGACAATCGGGGTGGAAAAGAAAGGTGCAGGGCGAGCGCCGGTTTTGGCCACAAAAAAGGCGGGTTCTCGGTTTTGGACCGCGAGGAACTGCGAGGAAGACCGAGAGAGACCGAGAGAGAGTTCGAGCGAGTGGGAAGCGAGGGCAAGGCGTGGTGGACATCCCGAACCTTCAGAAGCATCGCCGGAGCTCCAGCCATCGTCGACGAGCCCCAAACCAGGTCGGTTTTCCTCTCCAACCATCATTTCACACACGCACGCCAACCGTTCGACGAAATGCCGCAATGACTATGTCATTTTATAACTCCCGGCCGTGACATCCCGAGCCTCATTTCGTGCGAGTCTAGCCTACAAGTTGAGATATACCCGACTCTAAATCCTTGTATGTGCTTATTTTGCATTAAAACCGCGAGGGAGACACGGCCCGGAGCTTCGACGGCCGCGGCTCGGACCGGGAGTTCAACGAGGTACTTCAAGCGGCTGTCAACCTTCAAGGAGCTGCAGGTAAGTCTTTAAGCTATCATGGGATGCCATTTGAACGATTGAAGTAGAGATTAAGGCAAAAAAAAATTTCTGCAATTACCTCGCCGGAGTCGGCTCGGTGGCCGCCGGTTTGAGGCTTTCCCGACGTCCCTTTGGTCATGCTTTTGTTGATGGTTGATGTGGAGTCGATGGGGATCGTGTTCGTGTCAAAATCGCGCTGCAAAATGGGGGTTTTCACGTCGGTTTGGGGTCTCCGGCGAGAATCGCCGGCGCCGGTCGTCTTCTCCGGCGGCTCTGGTCAGACGTTGACCAGTCAACGCTGACGTGGCTTGCCACGTCAGCAGCCACGTCAGCGTTGCGGGGCCGGGCTGTTCGAAAATAAGGCCCAGATCCGACGGTGGACAACGTGCCACGTGTCGCGATCTGGAATTTTGTGGAAAATTAAAATATTTTTTAGATTTAATAAATGATTTTCAAATAATATAAAAAAATTCAAATCGGACGGCTCAAATCAGGCCAAGTGGCTCTCTGGGGAGCGTCTGATCTTGCCTGAGATCGGACGCACCGGGAGCGGCCACGTGGCACCAGGAGGACTGTCCGATCGGCGGATTTTCGATTAAATTAAAGAAAATGAATAAAAAAAATCAAAAATTGATTAAAAAAATAAAAAAATGGTGAAACGACGTCGTTTTGGTCGTGGCGGGTGCGGGCCGGGTCTGGGTCGCGGATCTGGGCGTGGGCCGGGTCATCCGACCCGGTCCGGATAATTTTGTTAATATATATTATTATTTTTAATAAAAATAATAATAATAATAATAAATTCAAAAATTCAATAAAAAAAATGAAAAATCATAAAAAATTCAAAGAAATTCGGAAAATTCAGAAAAATTCTAAAAAAATTCCAAAAAAATAGGAAATGGCCACATTCAACTGGCCATGACCTGTTCCGAGTCTTTCGACCCCCGGTCTTTCCAAAAATGACGGTTTTGCCCTTCCGGCAAACCGTCTTCCAAAAAAAAATTCTAAAAATCCAGGAAAATCCCAAAAAATAGGAAATGGCCACAGTCAATTGGCCAAGGCTCATCCCGAGTGTTTTGAACCCGATCATTCTTAAAAATGACGATTTCGCCCTTTGGGCGAATCGTCTTCCAAAAATTGACGATTTTGCCTTCCGAGCTAAATCGCCTCCAAATCTTCCCATTTTACCTCGGTCCTAAATCACGTCTTCCCTAAGCCCTTATGGCTATACTAGGAGGCCATGTGATGTGAATTGACGTGCATTGATGTGATTTATTTATGCACTTGATTGCGTTTTCATTTAAATTGATTGTGATTGATAGGAATAGTCTTCCAATCTGTATGAAACCCTGAATTAAACCTACCTCACCCGAACTTGTGCATGCATGAACTCTTAGCTAGGAACATCACTCGCGTTAGGTACCGAAAGGGCGTTGGTAATGACACCAGCGTAACCAAGTCACCGAACCCAAAATCTCTGGTTCCGCAGAACTGATCGATCTCTCCCAATCGGTCAGTAAGGTTTCCGGTCTACCCTCCAAGAAAGACCGGTGGCGACTCCAAGTGCATGTACAATTTGCACATGCCACCACGACCACACTGAAGGTCGAAAGCGATCGACTCTTATCGTCGAAGAATATTCCCGCCGCGATTTGGTATGGGCCTAGGAGGGCCCGCGCCGATCCAAGACCTGCGATCGGTAATCCATTAGCCGCGTCCGCCTTCGGACGGGTCGCGACAGCTGGCGACTCCGCTGGGGAATCTTGCTCTAGAACATATGATTCTAGACCTCAAGTGGACTTAGGCCGTAATTAAAACGTTGAGTGATTTTTCTAACCTTGCAGGCGCTCTCGAAGGTGAGGTAAGTCCGCTTATGGTAGGTGTTATATGTTTTTGGCAGATTGGAGAAATAAGGGGTGTAGTCCGTGATTAACATTGTCTTATGCAGGTTGGGCGTAGGAATGTATGTTGTGTGGATGATTTGAAGTGCTGATTGATAAACTGCTGTGCATGAATTGCATTATGATGATCACAACACGTGGACACACACAACCGCGCCTAAAACCCCGGGCGCCGCCTTTAGGAACACAATAGAAGGAATTGAGAATGGAATCTCCGTGAGGAAAAACGCGGGGTAATCCACTTTTCAATTCCGCTCGCTTCGAACTATGGATCGAGTCCCAATGCAACGATAGCTGTGCAATGGAATCGGCTCTTTCTAGAACTCGAAGTGGGAACCTTAACCTTAGGTGCCAAACCCTCTGATTTTTAGAAGTTCACCATCACTTGTCTCATGCGCATGTTTTTGGGCTGTTGGTACACCTAAAACCGCACATAAGTCGACGAGTTTGGTTGGTAAGACTCTATATCCCTCAAATCTATTACAGTTCATATAAATATAGGCATTTCATTCATTGCATTCTGGTGATTAGATTAAATGCCAGTTCAAGGATAGATGTGTGTGTTTTTCCCAAACGTCCTTGATAGAAGACGAAGAGGATGATATCCCATGACAAGCACCGAGTGAGCAACAAAGGAGCCTACTATGGACATTATTGAGATATCGTCCAATGAAGATGACGAGTTGGGGCAAGTGATCCGGAGGTCACAGATCGAACTTGGGGCATCCTTAAACGTTAGGATCACATTCCTTTGTTTCATTTTCCATTACTAGTCCTCTTGTATAGGGTTTATTTTTATCGAGGCTTTCTCTATCTCACCCCTTAGAGTGATTGTATTAGGGACCTATTGGTGTAAACATTCAGATGGAACTTGGTTGTATTTCTTTTGACGGGTCATGGGAATGTGATAGTGGCATTTTCTCTAATCATCCGAATACTCCCAAGTCAAGTTTATAATTCCTTTAGAGGAAATCAAAATTGGAAATCTTGCATGACCTTTTTGGTCGTATAGGGTAATCCAACCCCAATTTCGCTAGAAGGAATTATACACTTGAATTGATTCATGCATGTCGTACATCATTGGTAATCCACGATAATTGATCAAGAGTATCGGCATTGTTTCGAATTTAATGACGAGATAGATGTCCAAATTGCCCTCGTTCTTAACAAAATGGCCTTGATTTGGATGCCGTATCTTCAATTAAATTTAAAACACGTCATTATGCCTTGCGCTTTTGACTAATTCGTTCTCCTCGAAATTGATCAAAAGCGATTATCGTGAATTACATTCCTTTCAATAATATGCTTTCCTTCGAAGAATACTGATAAAAAACTTTTTGCGCAAGATTAAAACCCTTGTAAAAGTTTTTGTCCTTATTAATCACGAGCAAGCATAAGATTGAAAGGGGTTTATGCTTTCTTTTTCAAATTATTCCTTATGATTCAGTCGTTTCATTTGCAGGTGAAAAAATAGGTAATAGAGAGAAATCTTCTCCTGGATAAGTCTGAGGCTATTCTCTCATCTAACCATGGGCGAGTTATAAAATCAGGACATATTTGCTTGGCTTATTGATATTATGGTTCGGCTCACCCAAGTTGAAGATGTTCGGATGCTCGAAGAAATGAACCATACAGAAGTTAAAACACACACATTTATTTTGCTCAGTGGAGGGTTTTCAAAAGCAGGTCATACAATTCGGGGTGGAAAAGTAAAGCCAAAGTGAGCCCTAATTAACGACACAAAGGAGCCCAACTGACCCTCCATGTTGTTAATGCTCTGCCCGTACTCACGACTTCGCATGTCCTGGTCCGCAAGCTTGAGGAGGTGGTTTCTACATTCGCCCTTAACCTCAGTGACCTTGACCTCGTGTTCCTCGGTGATTATTTCCAAGTCCCGAACTAATCCATTCCCGTGAGCTGTGTCTGCGGTTATTTTGTCGAGCCGTTCTTCCTGCCAGTCGCTTTGCAGCCTCAATAGGACATTGTGACGGTCGTGCTCGCCAGCGGTCAGGGATATGGCCAATTGATCCACCAGGTTTCTCCTCTCGCGAAGCAACGTCGCGACCCTCTCATTGGCAAACTCGACGGCCTTTTTGTGACTATCGGCCAGATAGTTGGTCAGCACCAAATGATCAGACCGATCCTTGTAACGAGCCCGCAAGACGCGAGCCACGAGAACCTCCCGATCAGCAACACGGTAGGCCTCTAAGGAGTGTGCAAAGAGGGTCGGGAAAGTTCTATATTCCCTCCCCAGCGTAGTACCTTCGAGGGAAGTGGTATCTAAGTCCTCGAGCAGGACACGGATTTCATCCGCGGTTGCAGAATGATCGGTTATGTGCGCGTAACCGCGACCCAATAGGTTATAAAGCTTTTCCCACTGGGCCAAGACATCAGTCGAAAAAGTGCGCACGGGAGAGGAGGCCATTTGCGTTGGGTTGGCTTGAGAATAAGAGGAGGCTAATAGAGAGATTAGAAGGAAGAAGCTGATTATGCGAGAACGTTAACCTTCCATAGATTAATTCCTCATTTTATAGCAACTCGAGGATGATGAAGGGTCTCAGTAATAATGCTGGTGGGGCCCAGTTAGGGGGTAAAGCAGGAGGCCCCCTCACGAGAACCATTGGATTCGTTTCGGTCCGCGATTTCCGGCTCATCAATTAAAAGATGTAAAAGATTTGTCGGGATCACCATTATTAGAGTTAGGTGGGAGGTAAGCGCAACTATCGAAGAGAGCCCTAATAGGATTTGGCAGTCCCATCACGTTGAAAAGCTAAGCGAGAAATTCAAGGTCTTGAGGGGGAACGTTTACCTAATGATGCTTGAAGAGCGTCTCCTGAACATGCAAAGTCACTCGAAGAAAACTTTATAGGGAGTGAGCATACAGGAGAGAGTGGAGAACTCTGAGTGGGCAAGAACCAATCAAACATTTCTCAATCCAACATATTTAAGAGGTTACTGTCAGCTGCTAGAGGCGACTGACTCAAAAATCTCAGAAATTGAACCACAGAGGGATCTCGAAGATTCCAAGATCAAGTCTAACGCCAAAACCATAGAGCCCAACACTTCTGGCAACGGAAATCAAGATCACGGCGACGACGACAACGACATCCACGATGCTCAACTCGGGAAAAGAAGACGTCCTCATCAATACTCTCAGGAGGAAACCCAAATGCTGGAAACCCTTTTTAGTAAAAGCCATTACATGAAAAAGAAGTGGAGAATTGAATTGAGCTGGGAGTTGGGGATTAATCAGTCGAGGATCCAGTTTTGGTTTCAAAATAGGAGATCCAAATCGAGGGCTCAACGCAAACGTCAGGTGGTCGAGATTTTAAAGGAAGAAAACCAAAAGCTGCGAACAGAAAACATGAGGTATGAAAAAGCTCTCAATATTACCGTTTGCCCTCATTGCGATAACCTCATCGCCCGCGGTAAGATATTCCCCGATAAGCCTCACGCAATGATTGAAGACGTTCACTTACCACCCTACTCCCTCGGGGCATCTTCTGCTCACCCAGATTTTGCCAGAGTCACGCATGAGCAGGATGATCCTACGAAGACGATACAAATGCCTCCTGGGGGATGGGATTTGCATCGCTTTGATTGGAGTTACAGTTTCAAGGAGCTGGATGTTACCGCCGACCAGCTCAAAGCATATCAGCCTCATGCACAACAATTTTCGATAGGGTCGGGTCCCGCTGGAGATAAGTTAATCAGTCGTCAAGCCATCGATGCAATTTTGGGCCACGATAAGAGGAGGTTCGCTTGGCCCCCTGAACTGCATTCCAGATTCCTAGACGTGGTTCACCAAATGGGGATCGATTCAGCAACTCCGACGCGCATATTTAAGGCCATGAATGTACCGGGGCTTAGTAAGGAACTGGTCAGGAATCACCTTGCTGCCTACAGAAAGCTATTAAAACAACATCAAGCGGAGCTAAACCGGGAGGAATCCGTCTCGAGCTCAAAAGCTAGGGGCGACCGCCATTGTAATGCTCAGGCATCAAGAGATACCCGGCCAAATCTAAGCATCAATCAAGCTAGCAACCCGACCACCGGCAAACTGAAAGCTGATCAGAATGTCCTCCCGGGCCATTTCAACACTTCTCAAGAGCGCGTGTCACAAGTACAGCGAGTGCGCACTCCTCCATTCGAGCAGCAGTCGGCTGGTGCTCTGCCTGCCGCTGGTCAACCCACGACAGACGATTTCTTTGATGAGGGGCTCGATGCCTTGTTCAATCAGTGGGAAGCTGGCATGCTTGGACAGCCATGATCTAGCACTTGACTCGGGGCACGATGGGTCGGTCACCACGAACACCCATAGAAAGAAGAACATGTTCACGAGTAGATCACTCATTTTATCCGTTGTAAAGTTCCTACGGGAACATTTTTCTTTAATGACTATAGTTAATTCTATATTAAAACCAACGCTATCGACGAACATCGTCATGCTCAGTTGTGATGATCCCTTGTTAGATTAAGTCTGAAACTAGAGACGGTCTTTAAAATTTTGAGTGGCCACGAACTCATTCCTCACCAAGCGCCCGGGATGCTGAAATGAAGAGTAACAGCATGCACAGGGAAAATGCCACTTTCGTTTGAACGATGAAAAGGGGTTGAGAGAAGATCATAGCGTTAATGGAGCTAAATGAATTAAACGGAGTCATTAATTGCGGGTCCACCGCTGCTCCCCACGTTCTCGGGCCTAGCAAATCATAAAAGGCGCCGAAAGATTGTAGACCCACCACTTTGAAGACTGAACTAGGGGACGAGCGCAATACTCGATGAAACCGAATCAATGCAAAAGAGTTTGTGATCCTATCACGAGGAAAAAGAAAGGGGAATACAGACGATGAGTAATTACAGGGTCTCGGGAGGAGCGCTTGCTTGCTGGCCTTCATATGCAGCCTGAAGGATGGTTCTAGGACACGCACAATCACTTGAGAAAATTTCTAGAGTGAGCAAACACGTAAGAGCGAATAGAGAAAGCTGAGTGAACTAGATCGGCCCGAGATACTCCGATCCATCATGTTTAAAAGCTATTCCCATCTGCTAGAAACGCCCGACCTTGACATTTCTGAGCACGAACTGCTGGGAGACTTTGAAGATCCTGGAGCTGAATACTGCCCGAAAGCCATGGAGACTGACTCCTCTAGCGATGAAATTCTAGGTTTCAGCTACGAAGAAGGAGTATACAATGATGACCGGAGTCGGAAAAGGAAGCAACTACAACGCCACACTCCAGGCCAAATCCAAGAGCTCGAAGCTTTCTTCAATGAATGCCCCACTCCAAGCAAACAACAGAAAATGGAGCTGAGCCGAAAGATAGGATTGGAGCTTTCGAAGGTCAAGTTTTGGTTCGCCAACAAACGAACCCGGGTGAAACAGCAATACGCAGACCAGGAGTTACTGGTCCTGAAGGAGGAGAATGAGAAGCTTCAAGCTGAAAGCGCGAGATATAATGAAGCTCTGACCAAGGCCACCTGCCTTAATTGTGGTAATCCTGTTGTCCTCGGCGAGGTGTTCCTCGATGAACCATCCTTGTTGACGAATAACGCTCAGCTGTTACCGTATTCTCCACAGCATTTTCCGACACAGCCAGATACCGCCGGAGATCTGCATGAGCAAGTCAACACCATAGGATCAACACCAACATCCTCTGAGAAATGGGATATGAATCATCACAGGGGGAGTTCTCTCAATGACGAACTCGCTGTCGCAGCCAGCCAATCCAAAGTCGGTGAGTCCCTCCCTGGACAACTTTTGAAACGACTAGATCCCGTAGAGAATAGCTACCGAAGTATTGACGATATTTTGGGTGATAAGAGAATAAGGCTTTACTGGACCTATGAACTTCACACCAAATTTGTTGATGCAATTCGAGAGCTGGGAGTTGATTCGGCTAGCCCACTACGCTTACTCGAGATTATGAATGTGTCGGGGCTCTCTAGAATTAACGTTGAGTCTCACCTCAAGTACTATAGGAGATTGCTAAGGGATGGAAGGATAGCGTTAAACCATCATAAAGCCAGTTGGAGCTCAAGTGCTGGGCAGAGTTACAACCATGATGATTGGAGAGCCAAGAGCACCCAACCGTGTTTCAGCAATGACGGGACCGGCAGTCGTGTCAGCGACTCCTCTGACCCAAATCAGAATGCTCCGCCGAGCTATCACAATACTCCTCAAGAGTATATGCCACAGTTTCAGCACATAGACATTCCTCAGTTTGAGCGCGAATCAGTCATTAATGCTGTCCCTGAAGCGGATCTGGCATTGGTAGAGAGTGCACATATGAACCTGCCGGTCATTGGAGGAAGTTCCAATTCGATGGGTCAAATTGCTCACGGCAAGAGCAAAGAGAGGAATCCTTCGCCTGCAGTCGACGACACCCAATTTGGGCACCAAGGGCTAGAAAGAACAGGTGATTTCCTTGATGAGGAGCTGGACACTTGGATCAATACTCTTCAGGAATGTATGTCTCAACCCCAACAAGGCAATGATGAGGGTTCCAGCTCAAAGACTCCAATCCCTCACAACGAAGGCAATGAAAGAAATCTGCCCCCAACAATCGTTGATACCCAACTTGAACATCAATGGCTCGAAGACCCGAGCAATTTCCTTGGCGATGAGTTCAATCTTTGGCTCGATCAATTTGGAGCCGGAGGACCATCGCAGTGGTGACGCAAGGCCGGTGATCAGACGTCAGATGCAAGGCATGGCTACTCGATGAAAAATTCTTAGAGGAAATGGGTTGAATACTCCTATTGAATATGTTGTTGATCGCACTGTAAGGTTCCCACGGGAACATCTTTCATTAATATCTAGAACTAATTGCGCGTGAGTGTCAACATCACCCTTTGAGCATCTTCAAGCCGAGGGCCGTGGATTAATCACTTAATCCGTGGAGCAGGTTCCATGAACAATGACTATCACCCGCAGAGCATAATGGGATCTACCCCTTCAATACGAAATACGTTTGGCCGCGAAGCCACCTATTTGGTAAAACGATGTATCGTTCCTAAACGATCTTCAATCGAATACCGAAGTAATGTCTCCTTTCTTTCCCTTCTCAGGTGATAAACGTGGATAAATCACTCAAGGAGCCATTTGTTCGAATAACAGAACAGACGTTGCCCAACTGGGGGCAGATGAACCATTGATGTTGCAAACACTCCAAGAATGGATAGGCGGATTTGATAGATGTTGTTCATATCAATACACAACATCAGAACGGGATGAGAACCAAGAGTAAAGTTGTATCGTCCCAACTTGTCTTGAATTTGGGAATATGAATTGACACTTATTGTTTATCCTTGACAGGGGAGTCGCCTTGCAGGTGAAACAGGTTTTCACACCCCATGAATTACCCGTTGGAGTACACGACCATGGGTAAGATGTATCGTTCTAATTTTTTGAAAAATTCGTGAACATACAATACCATGTTTCTTCTACATTTTCAGGGATATCCAGCCGCGGGGGACAGGTAAGTATCACTTTCCCCAATCCATTGAAGATGTTGAATAAAAAACAGAGAAGAAAAGAAAAGCTTTCAGAATCTGATGTCTAGAAAAGACATAGAATTCTAACTTCATTGGCATTCATGTTTTGAAACAGGAGGTTGTCTGAACATGAATAAGAACATGCACGATACATCACAAAATCCCCTCGATGGATAAATTTTGGGAAAGAAAGAAATGAATTTTTCCAAATATGATTATTTGTCACATCATTCAAAAGGAAGTTTACTCAAAAGAGAGGCGAGCCCAGTCCAAACACATCCTACATACACTTGAGAGACGAGGGAAGTGAATCGGATAGCAAAATCTGTACCTACGGAGGTAGGGACCATTCGCAGCGATTACATGGATTGGGACGACGGAGGCGTTCGTTTCATATTCCCAAATACTACATGTGACCATTGATAACCCCTTTGAACGGAGGTTTTCATTATCAGCCCTGTCGAGAACCACCCCACATCGGGGTAGAATAGAAGTAAGTCCAACAGCATCAGGAGAAATGGTTAGAAATTTTGTTGCCCGGACTAACATTAATCTTCGTGTGTTGTTTATATGGTAATCCAAGTGCCATAGGATGACGAGAAGCATTCATTTCTCTATCCCACATACGTTTATCCTTTGCACAGCCAAGTCGAGCCTGCAAATTCGTTTCATGAACCCGTTGGTGATCATTGCACATTTCAAGATGGATGTAGCATCACTTTAGAAACGGAAGAGCTTAAGACTAAGGGATTACAAAGAAATTCCTGGATTTATGGTAAAAGCATGTTTAGACTTTCGATCATATGTCTAAAGTGATCTCCTGAAGATGAGAAAAATGGGATTTCAAAAGAGAAAAAAAGAAGAAGATGAAAATGAGAAAAAATCCCGGCATCAAGAAAAAGCAAAGTGCCTGGTAAAAGCAAGGCTGATGCCCGTGCAAGCTGTTTGATTGACCCACAATAAAGTCTAGATGGGAAAAGAGGAAATCCCCGAAGGAGCCAAATTCCAAAAAGGCTGCTCGCCAAATGGTGTCAAGCACGGAATAAAGGCGCGAAAGAGAAAGGACAGGTAGCAAATTTGCAATGATCACCAATGTCAAACTCTCCAAGAATTTTGGGCCAAAAACAAGCCTTTTCTGTCCCCAATCCTACCAATGTTACGACCCCGAAGGAGTCTTCTCTGACTAAGACACTTGGGTTAACATATAGCTTAGCTCGAAGAGGTACGAGCAAGACTATTTATTTCTCATTTTGCAGGGTTCTTGACTTGTAAACCCGGAGCAGATGGTGAAGACTTTCATTCAATGGCCTCGACTCCAAAGCGAGTCCCCCTTGAAAGCCAATATCCAAGCCTAACATTACGGTCCCGTGGAAGACCTCCCGATCGATCAGAATGTATGCGCTGCGAATGATCCTAAAACCTAGGCACAGGTTAGTAGGAAGTTGAACGCATTCCCTACAAAAGACCATTATCACAGAGCGGTGAGGAGCCCTCTTGAATGAGAAATTCTCCAATAGATGTTTTGAACAAAACTCTTTTTGGAATCTTCAAACTGTTGGATCCAAATTTTCCATACAAGGGATTTGTGATCACATTTGCATGTTGCAAGAATGCTTTGGATAACCTCCAGCATCAAAATGCACACGATTAAAACTTAAGTCATAAGGTTTTTGTCAAATGGACAGCCGTGGCCTTCCCAAGGATTACTAACGTTTTCTTGGTGAAGAAAAATCTTTCAGGCTCAAACTTCTGCAGGATACCTGGAGAACCCAGCTCCCAGAATGTCGCCTCAACAGACCCAAGCGAAGCTTTGTCAAGATAAAATCTTTCACTGCTTCAAAATTGAATTCCCGGCAAATTTCGGGATCTTTCGAAAGAAGGGGTGATGATAGAACCCTTTTTCAAAAGAAGTCAGCAAACTGTCCTAGCAGACGTGGAGAACCCTCGTCCTAGGACACCCTTTTCAAAATTTAGGTAGTCTCATCGGACGTGGAGAACCCTCGTCATGAGACCCCTTTTCAAAATTTAGGCAGTCTCATCGGACGTGGAGAACCCTCGTCATGAGACCCCTTTTCAAAGTCAAATCAAAGGTAGAAACCGCCTGAAGGGTCGAAACAAAGGTAGAAACCGCCTGAAGGGTCAAACCATGATAGACACCGCCTGAAGGGTCAACTCAAGGTAGAAACCGCCTGAAGGATCAAAACAATGGTAGAAACCGCCTGAAGGGTCAATGTATGGTAGAAACCGCCTGAAGGATCAACTCATGGTAGAAACCTCCATAAGGGTCAACATGAGGTAGATACCGCCTTAAGAATCAACACAAAGGTCCGATCCACCATACGGATTAAAATCTCTAGCGAATCCTCAAGCGTGGGATGCGCCTTCCTTAGGTTCCTACCAATTAGGAATCCCATAATGGTATGACCTACCATACAGGTCAGAGCTTAATCTCCCTAGGATATTCTGAATGACAAGTCCTAGGTATCTGCTTGAAAGTCGTCGCAACCGGCAGCATCCGACAGGTGAGCTTCAGGTAAGCCACTCTCATCCCAGCCCATGTTCCAATGGTTAGAGCAAACCAAGGATTAATTTGAGTTTTTACCATGAGCCTTAAAGATTCAATGTTGTAGCATTTCTTCACTCATTTTCCCAGTCGAGTCGGTTAGGAATCAGGCGCCACCTTATCTTTGAGAGAAACCTCTAACGAAATTCCTCTCAAAGAGGGGCAGCTGTTGACACCTGATTTTTGACCATATATTATTGTGATTTTTATTCTTTAAAATTAATTAAAAGTATCAAAAAAAGTCATAAAATCACAAAATCAACTTTGGAAGCCTTGGCTTGGCCTTAGGAACCAATTTTGAACAAAAAATATTTTTTGGTATTTTTTAAATATTTTTCGAATTTATTTAATTATTAAAAATACCCAAAAAATCAGAAAAATACCATTCGTGGTCATAAAAATACAAAACAATATTCAATAATTTTGTTTTAATTTCCTCTTCAAGTGTGTTACTTTAAATCTCAAAAATTCGGCTCGGGTCACTATGTTCCTTAACAAACATAAACCCGAACCGAGCCCATAAATTTCTTTTCAAGTCTTTTAATTTTCGATTTCCACTTTTTATAAGCTATGACATTGGATTCTAAAGTCTTGAAGTGCAATTAGGTCGATTGGCCCTCCAATTTGATCAATTTTAGCCAAAAAGGCTTAATTGCACAATTTTCTTTCAATTTAGTCCCCGGTTTCACAATTTTTGAAATTAAATTTCATACGGACATACCCATTGAAATTAAACACCTCTACCCTATGTTTTTCATCATGATGAATCCATTGGTGGCCTCAATTTTGACCAATTCGATCATTTGGACCTTCGATTAAGCAAAATTCAAATTCGGATCCTAAGGTCGATTTGGGGTTTTCATTAAATTTCAATCAATTGATTCACGAAAATATCCATTTTCGATATAAAAAATGTCAAGGAGTCCGATTTTGCCATCAATTTCATGAAAATAGGTCTATTTGGGGACCAATTGGAAGGATTTTGTCGACCCGGTCCGACCGGGTCTGCAACTTAGTTGCAGACCCACCGCAGCCGAAAGAGAGAAAACATGGCATGGTGGAGGGCAGTTTTTTAAGAAAAGGAACGTGAAGGTGGGGGACAAAAGGGAACTGGTAAGGGGACAATCGGGGTGGAAAAGAAAGGTGCAGGGCGAGCACCGGTTTTGGCCACAAAAAAGGCGGGTTCTCGGTTTTGGACCGCGAGGAACTGCGAGGAAGACCGAGAGAGACCGAGAGAGAGTTCGAGCGAGTGGGAAGCGAGGGCAAGGCGTGGTGGACATCCCGAACCTTCAGAAGCATCGCCGGAGCTCCAGCCATCGTCGACGAGCCCCAAACCAGGTCGGTTTTCCTCTCCGACCATCATTTCACACACGCACGCCAACCGTTCGACGAAATGCCGCAATGACTATGTCATTTTATAACTCCCGGCCGTGACATCCCGAGCCTCATTTCGTGCGAGTCTAGCCTACAAGTTGAGATATACCCGACTCTAAATCCTTGTATGTGCTTATTTTGCATTAAAACGGCGAGGGAGACACGGCCCGGAGCTTCGACGGCCGCGGCTCGGACCGGGAGTTCAACGAGGTACTTCAAGCGGCTGTCAACCTTCAAGGAGCTGCAAGTAAGTCTTTAAGCTATCATGGGATGCCATTTGAACGATTGAAGTAGAGATTAAGGCAAAAAAAAATTTCTGCAATTACCTCGCCGGAGTCGGCTCGGTGGCCGCCGATTTGAGGCTTTCCCGACGTCCCTTTGGTCATGCTTTTGTTGATGGTTGATGTGGAGTCGATGGGGATCGTGTTCGTGTCAAAATCGCGCTGCAAAATGGGGGTTTTCACGTCGGTTTGGGGTCTCCGGCGAGAATCGCCGGCGCCGGTCGTCTTCTCCGGCGGCTCTGGTCAGACGTTGACCAGTCAACGCTGACGTGGCTTGCCACGTCAGCAGCCACGTCAGCGTTGCGGGGCCGGGCTGTTCGAAAATAAGGCCCAGATCCGACGGTGGACAACGTGCCACGTGTCGCGATCTGGAATTTTGTGGAAAATTAAAATATTTTTTAGATTTAATAAATGATTTTCGAATAATATAAAAAAATTCAAATCGGACGGCTCAAATCAGGCCAAGTGGCTCTCTGGGGAGCGTCTGATCTTGCCTGAGATCGGATGCACCGGGAGCGGCCACGTGGCACCAGGAGGACCGTCTGATCGGCGGATTTTCGATTAAATTAAAGAAAATGAATAAAAAAAATCAAAAATTGATTAAAAAAATAAAAAATGGTGAAACGACGTCGTTTTGGTCGTGGCGGGTGCGGGCCGGGTCTGGGTCGCGGATCTGGGCGTGGGCCGGGTCATCCGACCCGGTCCGGATAATTTTTTTAATATATATTATTATTTTTAATAAAAAAAATAATAATAATAATAAATTCAAAAATTTAATAAAAAAAATGAAAAATTATAAAAAAAATTCAAAGAAATTCGGAAAATTCAAAAAAATTCTAAAAAAATTCCCAAAAAATAGGAAATGGCTACATTCAACTGGCCATGACCTGTTCCGGGTCTTTCGACCCCCGGTCTTTCCAAAAATGACGGTTTTGCCCTTCCGGCAAACCGTCTTCTAAAAAAAAATTCTAAAAATCCAGGAAAATCCCAAAAAATAGGAAATGGCCACAGTCAATTGGCCAAGGCTCATCCCGAGTGTTTTGAACCCGATCATTCTTAAAAATGACGATTTCGCCCTTTGGGCAAATCGTCTTCCAAAAATTGACGATTTTGCCTTCCGGGCTAAATCGCCTCCAAATCTTCCCATTTTACCTCGGTCCTAAATCACGCCTTCCCTAAGCCCTTATGGCTATACTAGGAGGCCATGTGATGTGAATTGACGTGCATTGATGTGATTTATTTATGCACTTGATTGCGTTTTCATTTAAATTGATTGTGATTGATAGGAATAGTCTTCCAATCTGTATGAAACCCTGAATTAAACCTACCTCACCCGAACTTGTGCATGCATGAACTCTTAGCTAGGAACATCACTCGCGTTAGGTACCGAAAGGGCGTTGGTAATGACACCAGCGTAACCAAGTCACCGAACCCAAAATCTCTGGTTCCGCAGAACTGATCGATCTCTCCCAATCGGTCAGTAAGGTTTCCGGTCTACCCTCCAAGAAAGACCGGTGGCGACTCCAAGTGCATGCACAATTTGCACATGCCACCACGACCACACTGAAGGTCGAAAGCGATCGACTCTTATCGTCGAAGAATATTCCCGCCGCGATTTGGTATGGGCCTGGGAGGGCCCGCGCCGATCCAAGACCCGCGATCGGTAATCCATTAGCCGCGTCCGCCTTCGGACGGGTCGCGACAATGTATAACCTGTCAGAAAGGAGACACATTTAGCATTTTACATAGCAAAGACATCTCTCAATGAGGTCGCCTCTTGTAATGAAAGCGATGCGACAATACATATCCCATAATCCCTATTTACGGGCATCTGATGTCCGCCAAGATTTCAAGATAAGAGGATACGTCATTAAAAGATCGATCCATGGTCATCAATCAAACACCCATTTAATTCCAAACGTTTAATACGCAAATGGGGGCATTAATCTTGAAAGATTGCTTTGTGACATTTTTCTTGTGAAAATCATGTGATCTTTGTTTTAAGAACTCACTACACAAAATGTGATTGCAAACATGGCCTTAACTTTATGCCCCAAAATCTTGAATTGGAAGAATTTTAGACAAAAAGAAATGTCATCTTAATCCATAATTGAAAATTTGGATGAACCATCTATTCCGTAGGGATGACTTAGAAGTGTTCCCACTTTTGTATCTAAAATTCATTGCCAAAAACTTTCATTTGTAAACTCAAACACCCAGGGCATTCGGTCGATTTCCATGAATTTTCTATCATGAAATTTCACTAGGAAGTGAACAAGTAGAGAGAGAAGTCGTACTTACAGTGATCCGCGATTTTTTTGGTTTTAGGTATACCAACCTCTCATAGACATGCGCATGAGACAAGTGGGGGGTATACTCTAAAAATCAAAAATCAGGTGAGGAACCTATGGCTCAGGCTCCCATGATCCAAATATGGCAGATTCCTCCCCAAGAGTACCCACCCAAGAGGGCTAGATATCGCCAATTTGGATTGTGAGCGGGAACGAATACGAAAGTCTCAAGTGCCATCAAACACAAGATCCTTTTCGCACCCTTTCCCTATCTAAGGTAACCTAAAGGTGGTCGCAGTCGGGGTTTGACCGCCAGTGTGTGCGATGTGTCGTGATCATCACAATGCAAGGTCATGCACAGTAGTTTGTATCAAACACCGCTTCAGTATGTGCGTAAAGTAAACATACATTCCCAACTCCAACCTGCAGGAAAAATGTCAACAATTACTCCACCCCTTATTTCTCTAATCTGCAAAAACATCTAACACAATGGTTAGTGTACGTACCTCACCTTCGAGAGCATCTGCAAAAAACAAGGTCAGATAAACCAAACAACTTTTTAATCGGCTCAAATCCTCTAGAATTCGTAACCAGAGATTCTGGTTTAGAATAAGTCCCCAGCGGAGTCGCCAGTCTGTCTCGACCCTCCCTCGCGGGCTGGGGCGAAGGGGAGCTAATGGGCCGCCCGATCGCTGGCTCGATCGGATGCGCGCCTCTCCCAAGGTCCATTACCCAAATCGCAATGGCTGGATGTACGTGGTCGACCTTCAGTGTGGTCTAGTGACATGTGGTAAGTGTACATGCCAAGGAGTCGCCACCAATCGTTTCATGGAGGGTACAATCGGAAACCCTATCGAATAGTTGGGAGTGGTCTATTCGATTCTGCGGAAACCAGAGAAGTGGGTTCGGGGACTTAGTTACGCCAACTGTCAGAGTTGACGCCCTTTCGGTACCGAAGCTGAATGGTTTATCTGATCTTAGGATTTCATGCAGATGAGTGAGGTACAGATCCTAAATCTAGGAGTTCATGCAGATGGGAATTACTACCCTATCACTCACAATCAATAGAAATAAGTGCGCAAATCAAGGATCCAATACATGCGGATAAAACACATGAAATCAGCATTGCATCCCTAATGAGGCCCTATTAGCCTAGAGAAATATCAATCAAGGCTTAGGAATAATTTTGGTATGATTTGCCCATGAGGGGCAAAATCGTAATTTTGAACAATTCGGGGAAAATTCGCCTCGAAAGGGAAAATTTATGATTTCATATGAATTGGGAAGTCAAAAGACGGGAGAAATAGGATTGGCCATCAATCCAATCCATTTCCCATTTTTTTGGGAATTTCCAGGATTTTTCTAGAATTGAAAAGTGATTTTACCCTTAGAGGGGTAAAGTCGTCATTTTGGACAAAAATGATTACTGAAAATCTCAAATATTAGGGCTGGTCGTCCACCTGACCCAAACCCTAACCTTAAGCAATTTTCAGAACTCGATTGAGACAAGAAAGATGATTTTCCCATTAAGGGGCAAAATCGTCATTTTGAGAAAAGGGACGAGACTCGAAAACCCAAGCCTAAGAATTGGTCGCCTACCCGACCCTAATTCTTATCTTGGCATTATTAGCCTCATCTCACATATACAGCAGAGGCGACTTACCCCTAAAGGTAATATCGTCAAGTCTCGGAAGAACAGATAAGAAACCCCAAAAATAGGGTTGACCAATTGTCTGTGGTCAATCCTCGATTTTTGGGGATTTCTGGAGTGTCTAGAATTTTTCCACAATTTTTCCACATTTTTTTGGAATTTTTTGGAATTTTCTAGCATTTTTTTGGATTTTCTAAGATTTTTTCTGGAATTTATTTATTTATTTTTTTAAATCATTTTTTGGAATTTCTTAAAAAAAATGTTATTCGGGCCGGGTCGACCCGACCCACTCGGGTCGGAACCCGGCCCAGACCCAGACCCAGACCCGCTGAGCCGAAGCCTCCCGAAACGACGCCGTTCCCACTTTTTATTTTCAAATTATTCGAATTCTGATCCAAGGGTCCTAATTGCACCACGTGACTAATCTGTGCCCGTTGGATCTTTTGACTAGAATTCACGGCCTGGATTAAACGAAGATCTGATCAGGGCCGTCTGATCTAAATACTTGAACCTACGGCCACGATTAAAACGCAAGATTTGATCTAGACCATCCATTTCTACTTAACCTAAAACGACGTCGCCTATCCACTAACCCATACGGCGTCGTTCCAACCAGTTTTTATTTTCCAATTTGAAACTATTTTCGAATATCCTAATTATCAATCGGACGGCCACCATTCATTGGACTTGATTAACCTAAGCTGTCGGATTACCTATTCGAATAACAGATCTCCTAACGGCCTGCTGACTGGACAAACACGTGGACCTATGGCGAATCGACACCTAAGACTTTGACCGGTTGACCACGCCACGTCAGCTTTGTCTTCAACCTCGCGACTTCGGCAGAATGGACGGCTGTGCTTCTCCGGTGATGATCTAACGGTGGAATCTTGACGGATTGGAGCGAGACCGGCGGCAATCGACTCGCAATAACCTCTATTTTAACATATCTAAGAATCGCGACATCTAATCCACAGAATCACAAGAATCATGCAAAGTGCTGAGTACGGCCATGGGAGTTCAATCGCAAAGACCACGCGAAATCAGATCGATTCATTCATAGATTGGCACGACAGGAGGTGCAGAAGACTTACCTCAAGCTCCGATTGAGCTCACTCGGCCCAGATTTGGCTGGGCAAGGATGAACAGTAGTCGGCTATGAAGGCTAAGTTCGAAGACTCGATTCGAGTTGTTCAGACAAAATCGATGCAAAATCAAGATGTGGGGATGGTCAGTGATGTTCAAGGAGTGAAACGCACATAGTAATTGAAAGAATAAGCAAGAAATGCAAGAATCGTCATTGAAGCTCAGTATAAGAGTCGAAGCTCTGCCTCACCTGTTTTCGTGGGTTCCACGTGCGCTGCCGACGGCGATCGACTCCGGGGACTTTGGGCGACCTCCTAACGGCCTCATGTAGCTTTGGTTTGGCCTGGGAAGGCCCAACCGACGCTCTGCAATTCGAGCTCAAGTTCTCGACGACAAGGGTCGGAGAACGAGCTCTGCCTTGCATTCTCTCTCTCTCACACACAATTCAGCTCCTCTTTCCTCAACTGAATCAACTGTCTCTCCTCTTCGCAAAGGCCCTCTGCCTTATATATCATTTTCAATTTTGGGTGCCGAATTGGGTAGTTGAAACAGGCGACCTTCGCACGTGAGAACACGTGCGAAATGGTCACCGGCGACCGGCTTCTAACGGGCATCAAATGGCAATTCCGTTCGGGGTCTTTGGCGACTGCATTTGGCATGAATTTGGGCGAATTTCATCCAAATTCTGTCGTCGTTGACTTTCACGGGCGCCGCGACCTTGATCGGCCGATTACTCTCCGTTCCGGCGGCCATTGGTCCTGATCTTGGTGTCAATCGACGGGGAATGTTGTGACGAATGAAACCCCCACTAGTTCTTCTTTAATTGCCGCCGATTGCTTGGTCAATTTCCTCTTTGAAATTCAACCTTGCACTGTTCATTTGTGCGCAGGCTTGATGAAGACGATGACACTGTTCTGGACCGGTTCGACCGGTCGGACCGGCGGTCTGACCGGTCCGAACCGGTTCTAATTTGGGATTTTCAAAATTAATCCAAATCTGTTGGGAATTTTTGCAATTAAATTTCAGAATTCAGCTTAGGGCATGGATTTTATCTAAAAATGTGGTTTTTCCCAAAATTTCACCCCAATTTCTATAAAAACCCCAAATTTCTATTTAATTGCAAAATTAGGGATTGTGCAATTGAAGGTTCAAATGACCAAATTGGGCCAAATTACCCATCCCAATCGATTCAGAATGGTAAAAATCATTGGGCAGCATGTTCAATTTGTAATGATAGCCCTTGAATTTAAAGTAATTTCAATTATGCCCAAATTCAAGGACTAAAATGCAATTATGTTTGCAATTGAGCAATTTGTCCGAACAATTAGGTCAAATTGAAATAGGGGACAATTAGATTGAATTTCAAGATCCTAGAAAATGCTAAAATTGCAAATTAAAAGACTCAATTGATATTTTTTTTCTCAGATTCAATAGTACGGGTTACAAGGGAACACCTATAATTGAATCTGATTTCGGATTTTTTGTGAGGTCAAAAATGCAAGGGATTAAAAATAAAAATATTGGCTATTTTTTCATATTTTTGTGACCTCAAATGCTATTTTTCTTGATTTTTTTAGTATTTTATATTTTCTAAAAAATACCAAAAATGTAAAAAATATGGAAACTTATTTTTTGGTCAAAATGGTTCCTTGAGCTTGGCCAAGGCCACCAAAGTTGTTTTTGTAATTTGTTTGACTTTTTATGAATTTTTTGTGATTTTTCAAAAATAAAACTGAAAAAGACTAGGTCAAAAATCAGGTGTCAACAACCGCGAGCAAGATCTGCACCCGGCCTTCTGTCGTTCCGCCGATTCCGGTTCACATCAACGCCGAAATCTTCAAATCGATCTGCCAATGCATCAAGTCGTGCTTCGATGCGTTGAAATCGTTGATCGAATCGTTGATCTAAGCGTTCCATTAAACACTGCTCCAAACGTTGCAGCGCGTCGTCCCCAAGGTTTGGGGCTCCAGTCTCTTGATCATCGTCACAAAGACCACCTCCAGTCTCTTGACGCAGCGTTCAGCGAAGATACAAGCAAATCTTGCTTAGGGAGAGAAAATCTCAAAAATTCAATATAATATATATATTCTGTCTGCTCAAACATCACAAAACACCTTATAGGGGGTTAACCCTAATGACACCAAAACCAACAAAATTACAAAATTGCCACTAAAATAAAATTAAATCAGAAAAATGCTAAAATTAATTCCGAAAATTCTAGACGCATCTTCTCGACTTCCGTTGGGACTTCTGCCTATCCAATCGATTCAGAAACGCATTACTAATATGCTCCGCATCAACAATTGACATCTGCATCAACTGTTGCCTTGTCTTCGTGCAAATTCGGAGCATAGGTTCCAATCAAATGAGGGTATGCTGATCGTATGTAAGCACTAAAAGAGTATGTTTAGGAATTTTTCATAAAACTTTGAAGTTCGACGTATGTTGCGATCACCCTTGTAAGTCGTTTTTTGGGATTAAAAAAAAAAGGTTATCTTTTGTGCAAATTCAACAGGATGGCTTTTTAAAAAATTAAAGATCTCTCGTATCCCATCAATGTTGATCAAGAAGTAGTCGTTGTATATCCGTACTTTGTTGAACATGGTCGTAAGACTCGTAACGATCTATCTCTATGATCGAACAGCTCATTAGATTTTGAAATTTATATTTGTAACTACTTTTCTAAAATCATAAAATTCCGAAATTTGGTGGACAACATCAATGGTAAAGTACATGTTTTTGTAGGATTCAACCTCTGTTTAGGCGGCAAAGGAATCTAACATTCATAAAGATCCATATGGAGGGCAAACATTATGATAAGACTTCTAGAGAGTATATAGAAATCTCTTTGAAAATGATGAACCTCTAGTTTGGCCTCGTGGAAAGCTACAAAACCGTTGGAGAATAATTCTCAACTAGTCCTAAATTTATTGTACGAATGTCAATTCAATCATGAACTTTTTAATTTTACCAATTGTAGGCGTGAAATTTGAATGTAATCGTTTCGAGCTTATTGCTATTGAAAATCACTGATGAGCTGGCTTGCTAACGTGGACAACTTTTGGATTGTCATGTTGGCGGTTTTCAGCGGCAAGTGGCTTACACTGGATTTTTTGCGTAAATATTTAGGATTATATTGGCAAAATTGAAAACTTTAAGACTAAATTTAGATATGTGCAATAAGTTTAATACTGAATTGATAACTTTCCAACCGTTGGAGATGTCATTGGAGCAATTGGTGCTCGGCCATTCTTTCTAAAGTAATATCATAAGGTAAAGAAGCTTGGTTACATATCGACATTTCCTTTTCAGATTATATAGATATATATGAGCACAAGAGATAAGTAGACAAATGCATTTTGATAAATAGTCGCCGTCGCCATCTCCTTCATCAACGCCGCTCGATCAAGCACCATGACTCCGATGGGACAAGTCCTCGCATGAACTCACGATTCACGAAGAGGAGAACTCGAACTCACACTATGAACTTCAAATCACGACAGGCGTCGAACTCCAACTCGCGATGAAACTCCAAATTGTCGAACTTGATTTGGGGCTTAGCTTTCAAAGAGAGACGAGGGTTAATTTCGTTCAAAGGGAGAGAGACGAAGTTGAGTTTGGGCCATAGGATTCAAAGGACTTCGTTTTGGGAGGAAGAAGAGATGGTCCAGAGACGACGCAGAGATTGGGTCATAGGGTTCGTACGATATTCTCAGCTGGGGAAGGAAGGAGACGATGGTCGATTATGAAGAGGGAGAGACGTCGTCGTTTTTGGTTAGGTAAATTATCTGAAACAATGTCATCTTGTAGACGTGGATATTTTCACTTAGACTATTGCGACATAGGAGAGAGAACTAATTAAAATAAGCTACGTCAGTATTTTTCGTTAGGCAAATTTAATAGAGTTAACAGAAGAACTCGATTGTACCAAGTTGATAAGTTTTAGGACTTTTTGCAAGCTTTAGAACTTAATTGCATTTCTATAACAAGTTTTAGGACTTCTAATGAACATATCCTTTAAATAAAAGAAGAAATCAGAAATAGTACACGGCTAAGAACTTGAGAAGGTGACGCTGAGCTCTTTTCAACCCTCCCATCACCTAGTTGACGTCTTTGAAAATCGAAAAATTGTTCAAACAATGCTAAACCTATTTAATGGTATCAATTCTAAATTTTTCAGTTTTGTTTAATCTTAAATACTTTGACGATTTACTAATGTAGTTCAATTGGCCGAAAATCATTAACGTGGTTGTCTGCAATAGATCTATGACTTTTTGACAATTTTTCCTTAAAAATCACAGCCAAAATTGGCTGCTTTGAGAGAGAGAGAGTAGGGCCTTGGTTTTTTCTTCCCCTAAAAGACCAGTTCACGAAGAACTTTTCAAAAGGTCGACACTTGTTGACCTTCATGTTGAAGCTTTCTTCTTCTTCTTATTCTTATATGTGCCTGCAAAAGCACAGCTGCAAGACGCGCTTTCTTCTACGAATCAACCAAAACCGACCTTTAATATTAGCTTAATGTGATTGTCACCTCCAATGCCGATCTATAAAATCCCATTTCCCATTTCATCTTCTCCCCCATCACCCTCTTGGTTTCTCTCTTCCTCCATATCGTTAGCACCTTCTTCCAGACTCTTTCTTCTCAAGTGATCTCGCATTCGACACTCTCCGATTCAAAAAGAATATACAGTAACCTTTTGCCAGCTTCTGTCCTGGTTCATTCTTCGAAATGAAACCTATGGGAACCTTCTGTGTCGTTTTCTTGCTCATCACCATGCTGAACTCGGGTTTGGCAACTCTCCAAGTGGGATTCTACCGCTCCACTTGCCCGGCTGCGGAGTCCATCATTCGGAAAGCCGTGAACAAGGCAGTGGCCAGAAATCCCGGCATCGGGGCTGGGCTTATTAGAATGCACTTCCATGATTGCTTTGTTCGGGTATGCAAATACTTCTTACGGCATTTGTGAAGTAGTACTAACACCTCTCGCACTTTTCCTAGCGGAAAGCGTTCTTTTGATATTTATTTTGTTGTTACAAAGGATATGAGTTAGATGCGAGTATAGAATACATTTCACATTTCTATCGCAGGTCTGTGAGGCTTAAGTTAGTCTAAGATAATAGTAATATAATAATCTGCGCTCCTGATGCAGATGCATGTCAGCGATCCTGATCATTTTCGTGTTTTTCGATGCAATAACAGGGTTGTGATGCTTCAATCTTGCTGGATTCGACCCCAGGCAACCCATCAGAGAAGGAACATCCTGCGAACAACCCGAGCTTACGTGGTTTTGAAGTCATTGATGAGGCGAAGGCCGAGCTAGAGTATTTATGCCCCAAGACAGTCTCATGCGCCGACATTCTCACGTTTGCGGCCCGAGACAGCGCCTACAAGCTCGGCAGTATTAACTATGCCGTTCCGGCCGGTCGCCGCGATGGGGTAGTCTCCCTCAGAGATGAGCCGTCCCAGAATCTTCCTCCTCCTTCCTTTGATGCTCAACAGTTGGAAGCCAATTTTGCAAGAAAAGGCCTCTCTAAAGACGAAATGGTGACACTATCCGGTGCGCATTCGATTGGAGTCTCGCATTGTTCCTCCTTCTCGAACCGCTTGTACTCCTTCAATGCTACGCACAAGCAAGACCCTTCCATGGACCCCAAGTTGGCCGGTGAACTGAAAGCGAAATGCCCAAACAACGGTGGCGCTAGCGATCCGACGGTGCCATTGGACTTTGTCACACCCAACAGGCTCGACAACAAGTACTACACTAATCTGAAGAACCACAGAGGCGTATTGACTTCTGATCAGACGCTTTTTAATAGCCCATCCACGGCTAATACCGTGAGGAGGAACGCGAATAGCGGCGGAGCATGGGCTAACAAGTTTGCAGCGGCAATGTTGAAGATGGGATCGATCGACACTCTCACCGGGAGCCAGGGCGAGATTAGAAGGAACTGCAGGGTTGTGAACTAGACAGAGCTTGAATGGTTTCCTAGAACATGTATTGGGTTTCATTTCAATTATTTTTTAGGCATCGTTTCATTCATTCGTTGCTACTTCAAGTGTGTATTCTTTTATTTCCTCCTCAACTTGCGAGTGTGCATTTACACAATGGAATGGCCAAATTCTACTGTTTCAATTTTTTTTTTGTGCCGGTAAATGTCTGAAAGAGTCATTACGTGTCCAAAAAAATTGATTAAAAAGAGTTACCAATCACCCGATTTCTCAATAGCTTGTTGACAGATTACCGAACGAAAAATATATGAATAAGCAACTCAAATGAATGTCGATAATCCGATACTATGTGGTTATTTAATAGAAAAAAGTTTTCTACCCAGAAAAAAAAGGAGAAAAATCAGTGAGACAAGTGAATTTAGGTTGCTAATCTCTAAAAAAAGAGTTACAAATATAAGGGATTGCTAATCAATGCACATAAAATTGGTAACTCAACTGAAAAGTTGATAACTAAAAAAATTAATTGATATAAGTAACTCAAATGAGAGTTGATAACCCAAAATAAGTTTGAAATTATTTGGTAATTTCGTATAGAAGTTGGGAAATTTGAAAAGTTAGCAAGTTATGCCAATAAATGCTTGTAACTTTGTACAACATTGACAACTTCATAAAAGTGTGGATAAATTATCCATAAATCACATTGTTAAGATGTCTGTTTCGAGTAGACCCATATTTAATGGGTTGTGCTATGGTATGAGTTAGTTCTATTATGTAAATAGATTATAAATCGATTTAGAATGGTAAAGACCAAAATACTATGGATGTTAAATGGATTTACAATTTAATTGAAACCAATCCACGTCCATGACTCCTCTCGCCCACACTCGATCTTCTGTTCCCTCACCCCGTGCTCTTACTTCAATTTGGGTATGGGCTTTCTTAGATTGGATTAAATAGGCTCGCGCTTTTTCCAGTCCCCTTATGACTTTGACACTCTTTTTGTGTGTGTGTTTTGACCATCTTATCCTTTGCGTGTCCCACCACTTCTAGTACAATTTTATAAAACTCTCTTTTTTTGCAGACTCTTTTATTTCGTTTCTTTTTTTTTTTGCTTGCGGGTCCCACTTTCTTCCTTTTCTTTTCCTTCCTTCTCACGCCTCCTCTCTTCTCTCTCTTGCATGAGATTCCCTTGTACACCTCTCACTCCTTCTAAAACCCTCCTGACGTTTTCTATTTATTTATGATGCCAATTCCGTTCTCCTCCACACTTTTGTTGGCCTCGACATTGGGCTCACCGGTGACCTCTCAAGCATGATCCCCTTTTCTCCTCCAAGATTACCTTTCATGGATGGCCATTAATCATCTTTAGCCTGAAGCAATGAATTGAACTTGCTATCAAGAAAACTCTATACAAAGAGAGCCATGTTATACAGACTACAGAGGCGTAAAACATCTTCGTCCTGAAGCCATGAATTGAACTTGGTACCAAGAAAACTCTAAAAGCCAATTGATGCTCAGTGCTCCCTGGTCCCTTTAAATTTCTCCATCAAAGCTGCAGGCGAAGAAGTAAAAAACACAGAAAGGGAAAAGAAAACAAATTCAAGAATCAGCAACAGACAGTAATAGACACAATTGGGTGGTGGCAAATAAAACCCATGTGGATGCAGATGAAGAACCCATGAACGAAACAATTGAAAAAAAAAAACAATAATTATGAAAGAAACAAGCAAAAGATTGAAACTTCTTGCACCATGGCAGGTAATATCGGAGGAGGAAAGTGGAACCGCAAGAGAAAAAAGAAAAAATGAAATAAAAGACTCGACAAAAAAAAAATGAATAGTGCCCGCCGGCAGCAACAGTTATATAGTCCTCGTTAGAATAACATTTGTCTTTGGATGCCCCTGTTTCATGATTCACAAAAAAAAAAAAAAAAAAATGAATAGTGCCCGCCGGCAGCACTGCCTAGCCGGACATGGTTTGGTAAATTTTTTTTAAACCTGTTTTGATAAATATTTATGTTTTTTGGCATAGTTTGGAAAAAAGCCCTCCGGTTCCGATCTATAAATGCCGCATTGAGCATTTCATCTTCACTCCATGCCCACCACTTGGTTTCTTTTCTCCATCTCTGTGTCGTTCTCCTCTGCTTTCAAGCTTTCACTCTCAAGTGATCTCGATATTCTTATCTCTCTCTCTCTCTCTCTCTCTCTCTCTCTCTCTCTCTCTCTCTCTCTCTCTCTCTCTCTCCGACTTGCCAGTATATAGTAGTTCCTTCGTTTGTCAGGCTTCTGTCCTGGTTCAATTTAGCGATGAAGACCTCTTTCTTCTGTACCATGTTCTTGTTCATCACCCTTCTGAACTCATGTTCAGCAACTCTCCAAGTGGGATTCTACCGCTCCACTTGCCCGTCTGCCGAGTCTGTGGTCCGGAAAGCCGTGAACAAAGCGGTGGCCAGAAACCCCGGCATCGGTGCAGGGCTTATTAGAATGCACTTCCATGATTGCTTTGTTCGGGTATGCAAGTAACTTTGGAAGTAGTGGATATAATCTCGATTTCAATAAATACCAATGCGAGGATAACCCTTTTTTAGCAAGTTCAAAATTTTCTTTCGTAAAAAGGTGTGAGTGTGTGGAGTAAATTTCACATTTCTGCCACATGTCCGTTGTCGCGACCTAAAAAAATCTATTTTAGGTTAATCGGATTATAGGGCAAGTTATCGAGAACTAACCTAATGCGGATCCTCCCAAACCCTACCGAATCACGACGTGGGAAAAATTAGAACAAATGAGGAGTCGCCACTAATCGTTCGAGGTAGGTCGATTAGAAACCTAGATGAACTAGCGGGAGAACTAATTCACATCTGCGAACCAGAGATTTTGGATCCGGGGATTTGGTTACGCTAATCAACTTAGACTAACGCCCTTTCGGTACCTAGATTCCTTTTGTTTTAGATTTTTTTTTGAAAATATTGATGATTCGGAAATCAACTCAAGGCTTTTGCTTTTTTCCATTTTGTTTTGTTTTGTTTTTGTTTTTTTTATTTTGAATAAAGGAAAAGTAAATGAATTACCGATGCAATGCATGACCTAAAACTATATGACATGCGACGAATTATTAAAAGATACAAAACCTCAAATAATTGAAAATTACAAATGAAGAATCGACTGACTCAAAAAGCAAAATTCAATATTACACTTCAATAATTCCTAAAATCCTAAAAAAAAACTAAATGGAATTTCCTCCGACATTCTCGTCATCTTGGTCTTGTTGGGCTTGGGCCGCCGTCTGATCCTGGACATCTTCCTACTTGCAAGGCCCACACCTTGGAACGGTTCTGATAGCCCACCACCTCTTCGTGATCCTATGACCTGACTCTATTAGGCCCATAACATTGGGCTTTTCCTAATCTATCTAACCCTAATTAACTGAAAATTACATTACAAATAAAATGACTTGGGAAAAATATGGAATGACATGCGAGATGACATGGCAATATGCAAGATGAAATAATCATTCATTTTTTTGGGAAATTCGAAATTTGCCAACCAAAGATCGAACTCGCCATTTTTTTTAATTTTTTTTTTCGAAAATTTTAATTTTTTTTTCTTTCGAAAATTTTTATTATTTTTTTTTTATTTTCTGAAAATTATGTCTATTTCCTATTAAATTCGAAAATCAATCTAGGATTTGCCGCCAATTACTCTAAAAAAATATTAACGGCCTTCCATGTTTGGAAATCGGGATCGCCATCAATTAATCGCGCCTTCCTTTTAAAAATGTGATCAGATTCACAATTTTCTAATTCGCATTTTTTTTTTACCGAACGAAAACGATTTGGAACGGGAAACTAACCTTGATAAGGCAACGACAGAATTTCAATCAATCAATCAAATTCTATCAATTAAGCAAACAATTACATCGACATGGCAAGAATTCGAAAATCCGCAAAAATCAAATTTATTTCTGAAAATTCAACCTTGCAAATTTAGCATTTTTTTTATCAAGCCTGGTAAATCGCACCCGCTGGGTAACGGGCGGAACCAACCATAACTCGATTTTTTTTTTGTTTAGCGAAAAATGGCTTTTGATTTTATAGGTTCGCGAAACATGCAAAGATCACTAAATTCAACTAAACTAAAATCAACCAAGCATGGCAAATCAAACCAATTATCAACCAAAATAGGGATTTTAAAAAAAAAAATTGTACCTAAGCCGAGCTTCCTTTCCGTCTTCGAGTTAGCCCCTTCGAATCTGATTCGATATCCTGTGGAAAACAAGGAAAGGACAATAAAAAATCGCCAAGGCCAATGATAGTGACGATTAGATGGCCGGCCAGCAACAAAACTCTAATCCGTGGCGAAAATGGCTTTGGAACAATGGCGATCCTCGAAGATCTTCGGACACGAACTTTGAACTCGGGCTCGGAAACTTGACCCACGGCTTGGCCACTCGGCCTAAAATCTTAGCCCACTTGGCCTACGGACTCGGCCCACGGGCCTGACCACTCGGCACAAATTCTCGGACACAGCCCAGGCGCTTGGCCCAGATTCTTGGCCACAGCCCAGGCGCATGGCCCAGATTCTCGGCCGTGGCCCAGGTCAGGAAATAAGAGGGCACAAGCGACTCAACAGGGACGTCGGGAATGAGGGAAGCTTCGGTGAGGCTCAGCTGCGGCTGTAGCTTGAGTGGGCGTCGAGGTTCGGGTCAACGACAAAGAGCGTTTCGGGGTGTTGGGTTCGAGTGGATGGCGCGGCGGCGTAGAGAGGAGGGAGCTGTAATGGTGATGGACGAGAGAGAGATTGTCTGCTGTGTATGGCTCAAGAAAAATGATTGTCGCTCCCAAACCCAGAGAGAATGGCGAAGGATTGAATGAGAGAGAGTGAGGCGAGGGATGAATGTCTAGAATTTTTTTTTTTTTAGGGCCACCAATCAACCGCGAGAGCTAGAGGATGGCGAGTATGAGTGTGGTAAGGAAGCGTCTGTGCCAAAAAATTTTCGTCCTCCGAATGTGTGTGGAGTCAAAGGCGAATTGTGAGAGAGAGAGAGGTGTATGGAATCGTTCGGGAAGGAGAGAGAGAGGGAATCGAATTCTTCGAGAGCGAGATGTCAAAGAGAATTGTGGGTCTTCGTCAGAATTTTTTTTTGTGGGGCTTCTGAGAGAGAGAAAGGTGTCTGTTGGCAGATGGTGTGTGCGGGAAAAGAAGAGCGAGTGAGTCGAGATTTGTGGGCTTTTTCTTTTTTTTTTGTCAGATCTGAGGGAGAGTTTTTTTTTTTTTACCAAGAGCCATCAAGAGAGAAGGAATTCATGGAGGATTTGTGCGCCGAATCAGTGGCTAATGAGAGAGAATGAGTCAGGGATTTTTGTGCGCCGAATCCATGTGGTTCTGCCAAAAAATCGATGATTGTAGCGGGGAGTTCGGAGAGAATGGTGAGAGAATTGGCGTGGATTGTCCGAGAGAGAATTGTGTCTCCAATCAGTCTGGTCAGAAGATGGACCAATAGAGAGGCCAATGATGGGGCTGCAATCGTGCAGCGAAGGGAGATGGTCGTGTGAGAGATGCAGAAGTCAAGGAATCTGGCAAGAGGGAAAAGTCAAAGAATGGTGCTCCAATCATGCAGTGCAAAGAGAGAGAGTTAATGGAGATGAGGAATTGGCGTGTTCGGCCAATCAGCGAGAGAGGGAGTCGCCAGCAAATCTTCAAATGGCGATGAAGGGGGAAGTCCGTCGATGAGATTCGGCAGAGTGAGAAGTCGTGGACTCTCCCAATGAGCTCGCCCCGAGAGAAAAATCTCCGATGGAATATGCGTGAGGCGAAGGCCTTTGTTGATTTTTTTTTTTTTTTTGCGAGATTTGGGATTAACTCTCATTTTATAAAATAAATGAATTTTCTAAAAATTAAAATTTAGGTGCTAACATCCGTGATTCTTGAGTTTAGTCTGATTTAATAAGTGACAAAATTGTTAGAAAGTTCAACCCAAAAACTTTTAGGTTGGACTTTATAACATGGTATCAGCGCATACAAGACTCATTCTCACAATGGATGTGGGACAATAACAATAACAACAACAACTTCAACACTCCCTCTCATGTGCAAGCCAGATTACGAGACACATTCACAACCGATGTGGGATAATAACAAAAACACCCCTTCTCATGTGCAAGCCGGATTACGAGTGGCACGTAGAAATTAACTAATATGAAGAAAAAAAATAACATTGGCTCTGATATCATGTTAGAAAGTCCAACCAAAAGCTTAAACTTTTGTATTGAACTTTATAACAAAAATAATCTATGCTTGTTATGAAAATGAACTTCAACTATCTTGATAATTAATCTGTCGCTCTTTAATCCAATAATAGGGTTGCGATGCTTCGGTCTTGCTGGATTCGACCCCAGGCAACCCATCAGAGAAGGAACATCCTGCGAACAACCCGAGCTTACGAGGGTTTGAAGTCATCGATGAGGCAAAGGCTGAGCTAGAGTCTGTGTGCCAATTCACTTAGGGGTGGTGAGGGTAGCCGGCCATAGGCAAGGGCGCCGGGTGCTCTCTTCGGCCTTGGTGAGGGCGTCGCAGTCCTCGTCAGATTTGGATGAGGGGTCATACACCCTCGTCCGGTGCCGGCGAGGGCGTCTCGACCCTAAAGGTTGGGAAAAATAGTAAAGAAAAGAAAAAAATATTAAAAATTTATATTTTTTTAAAAAAAGTTCACTACGTATTGGCTTGCCAAATGGATTGAATTGGTATAAATGCAAAAAATTTAAACTGAATTGACAAAAAAAAACCGTTTATGATTGAATTGGCAAAATTGTAATAGGTTTAAGACTTTTTTGGTATTTTTCGCCTTTCAATGAACCAAAAGCATGAAATTTTGGAAAATCATTCCATGAAGATCATATTTATAATTTTTTTTTTGAAACACTAGTAAGTTATATAGGTAATTGTTAATGACTGACTAAAAGGAAAAAGTGTATAAAAAAATATTAAATCTATTGTATTCATACCAATTCACTTCTAACATGTCAATTGCCCCAATTTAGTCCTAAACCTATCTAGTCAATATAGACTGAAAATTGCAGACGTTGGCACCGATATCGTTACGAGGCATGGTCAACACTAATGTGGATATTTTAAAAAAATAAATAAATTTTTTCTTTGTTTATTTTCTTCCAATTAATCTCTTTTTTTTTCCTTGGACTGAGGATTAATGACGTTCGCCATCGCTACCCACACTGGCCTTGGGCTAGGGCATTGTAGCCCTCACTTGATGCCCTCACCTGCCACAGTGAGGTCCGCAACGCCTTTGCCAGCCAAAGCAAGGGTGCGTGATCCCTCCCCTAGATCCGGTGAGTGCCGCAACACCCTCGCAAGATCTGAGCCAGGCGAAGTAGTGACACCCAAATCCGTCGAGGGCATGTAGCTAGCCCTTGCTCAAAGGCAGTGAGAGTCAGTTAGCGATCCTTGCTAGCCCTGAGTAAAAAAAGGTAAAGAGAAGAAAAATTAAAAAAAGAAAATTAAAAATTATGAAAATGTCAACGGCAGCGTCGGCCATCTCACCTAAGATAGTCGATGTCCAAGTCAGCAATTTCGGGCCAAAATAGGCCAGATGGATTCAATTGAAAAAATGTGAAAATGTTTAGAACCAAATTAGTACAATTAAAAGATTCGCAAGTTTATGACTTTTTTGGTACATTTTCCTTCGGTACAACATTGACAGCTTCATGAAACCGTTGATAAATTATCGATAAATTACATTGTTTATATGTCTGCTTTGACATTAGCTTTCTCAAGTTGCAGGATGTGTGTTGAAGGATCCATTTAGATGCATTAGAATACATAAATAGTCCTGTCAAAATAGGTTTAGAATCCATCAAGTAACCCAAAAGTATTTAAATGGGTCGTAACAAATTTCTCAGCCCAGTGTAATCGATTTACAAAATAAAGAGGTCAAATAAGTTATATTAACAAATTTCTCTTATCGTCTTTCGTGATTTATCTTGCCTCATAAAGAAAATCAATATTCTTCTGCATCTCTTAAATGTGACGACCGCTTTGGGTAAACACTAACCAATGATGGTGTTTAAATTGATATACAAACTGACAGATTTCACTCAAATTTCCATGTAGATGCCCAGATTGCAAAATACAAGCATTATATTGTTGCCTTATAGTAAACAGATTTTAATTTGATAAACGTTACGCGGTGCGGCGTGAGTTCCAAAACAGTAGGTAGGAACTGAAGCCAACATGGTTGACCGCCGTACACACACGTAATACTTAAGAATTATTCAATATAAAACTCGTAATACAGAACAGAAATCAAAGTCAGAACACAGTTGGGCCGTCTAAGTATGACCTTTTCTTTTTTATTTGGAGGGGGGGTTGGAGGGAAGCCATGCACGAAGAACTGTTCAAAGTCAAAAACTCATGCACCATCTTCATTCCTCCTTCTTTTTCGAGACACGGTTTCATGAAGCTGTCAATGCTTTAGGTTTTTTTAAGAGAGACGTGGGATTGTCTCTTCCGGTGCCGATCTATATAAATGCCACGTCATTCCATCTTCACTCCATCCCCATCACTTGGTTTCTTCTCTCTACCTCTGTATCGTTCTCCTCTGCTTTCAAGCTCTCACTCTCAAGCGATCTCGATATTCTTTCCTCTCTTTATCTCTCTCGCTCCGACTTGGATTGTCAGCTTCTGCCCTGGTTCGATTTCGCTATGACGACCTATTTCTTCTGTACCATGTTCTTGTTCATCACCTTTCTGAACTTAGGTTCAGCAACTCTCCAAGTGGGATTCTACCGCTCCACTTGCCCGTCTGCAGAGTCAGTCATCCGGAAAGCCGTGAACAAAGCGGTGGCCACGAATCCCGGCATCGGGGCTGGGCTCATTAGAATGCACTTCCATGATTGCTTCGTTCGGGTATGCAAGTGGCAAACACTTCTTTACACATTTCAAAAGTAGTGGTTAAAATCTCGATTTCAGCAAATACTAATGCGAGGAAAACCGTTTTCTAGCAAGTTCAAAATTTCCGTTCGAGAAGTGAGTGTGTGGAGTAAATTTCACATTGCCGTGACATGTCCATGATTCTTGAGTTTAGTCTAACTTCACTGTCACAAAATAATCTATGCTGGTTATGCAGATGCACCTCAGCTATCTTGATAATTAATCTGTTGCTCTTTAATCCAATAATAGGGTTGCGATGCTTCGGTCTTGCTGGACTCAACCCCAGGCAACCCGTCGGAGAAGGAGCATCCCGCAAACAACCCGAGCTTACGAGGGTTTGAAGTCATCGACCAGGCGAAGGCTGAGCTAGAGTCTCTATGCCCACAGAAGGTCTCGTGCGCTGATATTCTCGCTTTCGCGGCCCGTGACAGTGCCTACAAACTTGGCAGCATCAACTACGCGGTCCCGGCAGGTCGCCGCGATGGGCTAGTCTCACTCAAAGACGAGCCCTCCCAGAATCTTCCTCCTCCTTTCTTTGATGCTCAACAATTAGAAGCTAATTTTGCGAGAAAAGGCCTCTCTCTGGACGAAATGGTGACCTTATCCGGAGCGCATTCGATTGGAGTCTCGCATTGCTCATCCTTCTCGAACCGCTTGTACTCCTTCAATGCCACTCACACCCAAGATCCTTCAATGGACGCCAAGTTGGCTACTGAACTGAAAGCTAAGTGTCCGAACAACAGAGGCACTAGCGATCCCACGGTGCCGTTGGACTTGGTCACACCGAACAGGCTAGACAACAAGTACTACAGTAACCTGAAGAACCACCGAGGCCTACTGACTTCTGATCAGACCCTTTTTAACAGCCCCTCGACGGCTAATACCGTGAGGACCAACGCAAACAATGGCGGAGCATGGGCTAACAAGTTCGCGGTGGCAATGGTGAAGATGGGATCGATTGATGTTCTCACCGGGAGCCAGGGTGAGATTAGGAGGAATTGCAGGGTGGTGAACTAGATAAGGACCAGTGGCTATACCTTTGATTTCTTTTGCCGATATTATTTCGTTCTTTCATTGTCGATTCACTTCAAGTGTGTATTGTCGTTTTCTTGTCCTCAACTTCAAGTGTGTATTAGTCTGATGGAATGACATTGATTTGGTTAAAGAATTCTTGAGGAACGAGACAAAAGGATATTTACAGGTTTTGAGTAATGCTATCTGAGGTTGCTGCTGTTTTGACATGATACTATGATTGCTTTGCCCCATTTCATGCTCTTTTCATCTTTTTTCCATGCATCGTCCCCATAGAAATGTACTTTTTCTATCACGAGCAAGTATTACAGGGTGTGTTTGAAATTTTCAATGACTTTTACTATTTTTGGCTCTAATTGTACCGCATGAAACTTAATTTCTTTCAAATATAACTTTTATTTGGAGCTTTTATAAGTTTTCCTCATTTGAGTTTTTCAAAAAATTTGAAGGGCAAAGCATAAAATTATCTTTTGAGCCCAAGCAAAAGGGGGGGAACAACACAAAGAAGTACAGAATGAGTTGCACGACCAAGATATTAGTTCCATCCTGTGAAGGGCTACTGCGTCCTCATGCTCGCCCCCCACCTACAACCATCGGATTTGCTCCATGTTTTCATCAACTAGCCACGCTAAAAACTTTTACAACCGCCCCGCCGGCCCCCTTTCTCCTCAGCTAGCCCCTCAACGAGGCTGCTGCCAACTTGAATGAAACCCGCGACCAAGCGTCATCAGTGGCGGCCGCCTTCAGAACTCGTCTCTCCCGTTCCCCCCTAGTCCCCTGAATCCTCACACCCTTTATCTCTGTCTCTTCCTCCCCTTGCTCACTCAGCAGATGGAGGTTCCCGTCCAGCCCTCAAAACGTCGGATCAAGTTAGTAACACTCATAAAGTCAAATCTCGTAGATCGTGCCAGGGAAGTTCTATCCTACCAAGTACCACCTACCTAAACATATTATTCGGCAACAGATACGAGAAGAGAAGCAGGAAAAGAAATAGAGAGTAAAAGAAGATATGAAAATTGGATATTTTGATTTTTGAATTGTGTATTATAGTGAGTAATGCTTACATAGAATCTCAAATAATAAATATCAACAACAGAATTAGTAACCACAACTTTAAATCAATCTCATATTGCTAATCACACGCATATTCTAATTGTGCTTTGATTATGATACGAGCTAACGTTTGATTATGGTGTAAGCTGGAACAACTATCAATGGACTCGGTCAACATTCCCCAGCAAGCTGATGGTGCAGCACAAACCGTCAGCTTGGATCTTAAGAGACGAAGCCGAGTAGACGACAACCCGTTTGTAAGAATGTCTGTAGGCTGATCAGCGGAGGAGATAAATTGAACATAAAGTTGTCCGCGAGCAAACTGCTCACGCATGAAGTGTTAATCAATCTTCACATGTTTGTACGGGCATGAAAAACTAGATTCGTTGTAAGATAAATGGCAGAAAGGTTGTCACACTAGAGCGTAGGTGGATGAAGCGGTAGAGCATGGAGATCACGAAGAGGATGCTCGATCCACATAACTTTAGCAGTCATGTCGACAAGGCACTTATATTCAGCCTCAATACTAGAGCGTGCCACAGTTCGTTGTTTGTGTGAACACCAAGAGATAAGATTATGACCAAGAAAAACACAATATCCACCAACAAAGCGACGATCACCATGATCATCAGCCAATATTAGAAAATGCATGAAGAGCCACAGAAGAAGTACTAGTGAAGATAAGTTCATAATGTGGAGTATTTACTAGATACCGCATAATGTGTTTCATAACCTGCCAATGCGCGATGGTAGGAGCATGAAGAAATTGACAAGTTGTATTCAGCGAGTATGCAATGTCAAGCCTGGGTGGAGTTAAGTATTAGGGAGCACCCACAATGTTGCGGCAAAGTAGAGGATCGGGTAAAGGCTCCCCTTGATGAATGGACAATGGTTCATCAGTGGTGTATGGGGTAGAAACAGCACGAGCATCAGACATCTTTGCACGATCCAGAATCTTATTAGTAAACTTAGCTTGATGTAGATGAAGACCATCGAAGATAGGTTGTACCTCAACACCCAGAAAATAGTGAATAGGTGTGAGATTTTTTTTTATTTATTTTTTTGGGCAAATTCATCATGTAGAGTATGCAAAAGAGCTAGCAGAGGAGCATTGGGAGAGCCGGTAGGAATTATGTCGTTTATAAACTAATAAGAATATGCTATAAGATGCAAAATATTGAAAAAACATGGACGAGTCAGCAGTGGAGATAAGAAAATCAATGTTGACGAGATAGGAGCTAAGCCACTGATACCAAATTCAAGGAGCTTGTTTCATACCATAAAGAGAGTGACGAAGACAATAGACATGATGAGATCGTTGGGGGTCGACTGACCATATGCACCTCTTCAGGTAAATATACATGGAGAAAGACATTAGATACATCAAGCTATCGGATAGACCATCCTCGAGAGTAAGCAAGTGCAAGAATAGTATGGATGGTGACTGGTCTAGCCACAAGGCTAAATGTCTCGCTATAGTCAATGCTAGCCTGTTGATGAAATCCCTTAGCAACAAGTCGTGCTTTATAGCGTTTCAGTGTATCGTCAGAGCGAAATTTGATCTTGAAGACCCATTTAGAGCCGATAGGATGAACATGAGAAGGTGGTGGAATCAGTTCCCAAGTGTTATTCTAGATAAGTTTAGTGTACTCGGTGGTCATGGCAGCCTGCCATTTCGGATCTCGTGATGCTTGAGAAAAGCAAGTAGGCTCAATGTGAGGATGAGGAGCACCGTAAGAGTGAAAATGTGATTTCAAATTAGGATTCTGCAGGAGATGGCGCCATCACGAAGTTGTGTAACCGTACGATGAGTAGATGCCTATGATGATGTTGTCGATGATGGTGGAGAGATGAGACGAGGCCCTGAGATGAGATGGTGATGACGATGTCAGGGACAATGAAGATCGCGAAACGAAGTCCAATGATCATGAGGGCTCGATAGGAGCGACCGACAGTGACGGTAGTGGTAACTGGATTGGCAACACTTCAAGTGGTGACAGTGGAGAGAAGATGTAGTCTAATGGAATGGGAACACGGTCTTATTAAATACAACATCAGCAGTGATGTAGGTACTCGGGTCTGAGGACAATGGCAGCTGCAGCCTCAATATCCCAGAGAGTAACCAAGAAAGAAGTTGGCTCAAGAGCAAGGAGCTATGTTATGTGGGGCATACGATCGTAAGTATGGAAATGATGCACAACCGAATACTTGTACCAATGAGATAAGTCAGCTAGAACAGGAGTTGGGAGCCGATTGATCAAGTAAACTATAGCCTCAAAGGCAAATTTCCAAAGATAAGAAGGAACGGCAGCTTGGCTCAGGAGAGCAAGGCCAGTCTCCACTATACACTACAAAAAAACTACCTTTTAGCGACAAAAAATGGCGACGAAATTTTGGCAAAATTCGTCGCTAAAAGAATTTGCGACGAAAAAAAGTTCGTCGCGAAAAATGGGTCGCCAAATTTAGCGACCAAAAAATAAAAATTCGTCGCTATTTTGCTACGAAATTAGTGATGAAAAAATTTCGTGGCAAAATTCGTCACTATTCGTTGCCGGAATTAGCGACGAACGACGACGTTCGTCACTAATTTTAGCGACGAACATCGTTGTTCGTCGCTACATTTAACAGTAGTAATTAACGGAGATTTAGTGACGAAAAATAATTTTTCGTCGCTAATTTGTATATTTATTTTTTTATTGATATTTCAATTTAGCGATGAAAAATATTTTCGTCGCTAATTGGCGACGAAGATTAATCGTTTCGTCGCTAATTAGTGACGCAATCCAATGTGTCGTCACTAATTAGCGACGAAAACAGTGTTTCGTCGCTAAATAAATTTAAATGAAAAGGAAAAATGTAGCGCGACGAAACACTGTTTTCGCTGCTAAATTAGTCAATTTAGCGACGAAATTGTAATTTCGTCACTAAATTAATTTAAATAAAACTTGATTCCATAGCGACGGAAATCGTTGTTCGTCGCTAAATTTGCTACGTTTTTTTTTTTGTCTCTATAATTTTATTATTTTTATTCATATTTCGAATTTTGCGACAAAAGTTGTAGTTCGTTGCTATTTTCGTCGCTATTTTGTAAATTTTCTTTTTTATTTTATTGATATTGCTGCAGTTTTTTTTTTTGGTCGGAGGAAGTTGAGGGAAATTGTCCAAGAAGAAGAAAGCGACGAAGATTGCAAGGAAAATGAAAGCGATGCATAAGCAAAAGCAGAAGCATTTCCAACGATGGCAACACTTCTAGAGCTCTGGGGCACGCATGACAACACTCCATTTGTAAATACAAATACATACACACACATGAACGTCCAGCCAGAAGCCAACAACACCACCATGAACGTCCATCCAGAAGCCAGAAGGCGTAGGACAGCGTTCTGGGGTGGTGAAATCACTAGCTCCGCCGTCGACCGGAGAGGGATGGGGGTCGACTGCCTAAAACACCACCACCTCCTCCGCCTCTACCTCCACCTCCACCTCCACCGCCTCCAGCTCCACCACCAGCCCCACCCCAACACTCCTCCGCCTCTACCTCCACCTCCACTGCCTCCATCTCCACCACCAGCCCCACCCGACACTCGCACCCACACCACCACCAACCCCTCCTCCTACTCCACCTCCGCCAACTGCAACACCACCACCTGCTCCACCGCCAGGCCTGACACCGCCTCCCACACCACCACCTGGTCCACCACCACCTCCTGCACCTCTACCTCCGCCGGCTCCAGTACCACCTCCTGCACCTTCGCCTTCGCCGTCACAGGTTGGTGTCCTTGTGGAGGTCCTGTAGGTGGAGCTTCAACTTGTGGTGGAGGTGGGTGGCGTCCGAGGAGACAAGGAAAAAGTAACACCGAGGGGCGTTGGAGTGTTACTTTTGACGTTCCGGAGCTTTATAGACAAGAAGGGATTGGGAAAATTTTGCCGGCCGCGCGAGTGAAAAATTTAAGAGCACGCCATGTTTTAACAGAGGGCGAAGGTAAAATTAGCGACGAAAAACAGCCTTCGTAGCTAATTAGCGACGAAATTTTTTTGTCGTCGCTAATTTGTATATTTATTTTTTATTGGTTTTTCAATTTAGCGACGAAAAAAAAATTCGTCGCTAATTAGCTCCGAAGACTAACGGTTTCGTCGCTAATTAGTGACGCAAATATTTTTCGTCGCAAATTTTCTTTTTTATTTTTTTATTGGTATTTCAATTTAGCGATGAAAAATAATCTTCGTCGCTAATTAGTGACGCAAATCAATGTTTCGTCACTAATTAGCGACGAAATAATTTCTCGTCGCCATTTAGTGACGAATATTTTTTCTTGTCGCTAATTTAGTGACGAGAAAAAAAATATTCGTCACTAAATTGAATATACTTTTTTTATTTTTAAATTTTAGCGACGAATAAAGCATAAATAGAGCCAAAAATAAATTCGGGGGCAGCGGCCCAACTCTCCGCGTCACGAACCAAATCTCAATTTTTTCTCTACTTTTGGGCTGCACAAAAAAGATATGTCGGGTCGGGTGATGAACCAGATCGAAAACACTAATTCGTCGCTAAAATTTTTCCTTTTTCATTTTTACTTTTATCAAATTAGCAACAAAATCATGATTTTGTCGACAATTTGTGGCGAAATTAGCAACTTTCTATGTCATATGTAATTTCGCCACATTAACAATAAAACTACAACAATAATAATGATAATAATAACAACAAAAACAATAATAATAACAACAACAATATCATATGTCGCCGTAATAATGATTACACATAAATAATGAAAAAGTCTCAATGGACCCCTTCCTCCCTACAAAGGACGTGGTAATTAGTGACGGGGCAAATAGCAAAGTTAGTGACACTATCCAGATTTCAATTAATATATGCACACATTAAAAGGCGTGACACTAATTTGGACATAAAAAAGTCCATGGACCCATTCCTCCCTACAAAAGACGTGGTATAATGAGTCTGGCATGGAAAGATCGAAAGAAAAAAGAGGAAAGGACGGTTCATTCGAGATCGAGAAGTGACATCGGAAAGAGAAAACGCAAAATTGATAAGGAAAACGGCATTTTTTGGGGAAAAATACTAAATTAATACATAATCTAAATTAATACTAATGTTAAAATGTTTTGGACTGATTTGCTAGAATCGAAAGCTTTCTACATATCTCAGTAGTAGCAAAGTCCAAAAACTGTTTGTAATTGGGAGCAAAGTAGTTGAGAATAGAGAATGATTTGTAACTAGGATCAATAGTAGCAATGTAATCGATAATAATTTGTAATTGAAAGCAAAGTCCAAAAACTATTTCAACCCAGTACGAAACTCATCGGCCAATCCTCGACGTTCGGGTAAAGTTCTTATTATATATCTAAGCCCTATCTTCTCGACTTCCGTTGGGACTTTTGCCTATCCAATCGATTCAGAAACGCATTACTAATATGCTCCGCATCAACAATTGACATATGCATCAACTGTTGCCTTGTCTTCGTGCAAATTCGGAGCATAGGTTCCAATCAAATGAGGGTATGCTGATCGTATGTAAGCACTAAAAGAGTATGTTTAGGAATTTTTCATAAAACTTTGAAGTTCGACGTATGTTGCTATCACCCTTGTAAGTCGTTTTTTGGGATTAAAAAAAAAAGGTTATCTTTTGTGTAAATTCAACAGGATGGCTTTTTAAAAAATTAAAGATCTCTCGTATCCCATCAATGTTGATCAAGAAGTAGTCGTTGTCTATCCGTACTTTGTTGAACATGGTCGTAAGACTCGTAACGATCTATCTCTATGATCGAACAGCTCATTAGATTTTGAAATTTATATTTGTAACTACTTTTCTAAAATCATAAAATTCCGAAATTTGGTGGACAACATCAATGGTAAAGTACATGTTTTTGTAGGATTCAACCTCTGTTTAGGCGGCAAAGGAATCTAACATTCATAAAGATCCATATGGAGGGCAAACATTATGATAAGACTTCTAGAGAGTATATAGAAATCTCTTTGAAAATGATGAACCTCTAGTTTGGCCTTGTGGAAAGCTACAAAACCATTGGAGAATAATTCTCAACTAGTCCTAAATTTATTGTACGAATGTCAATTCAATCATGAACTTTTTAATTTTACCAATTGTAGGCGTGAAATTTCAATGTAATCGTTTCGAGCTTATTGCTATTGAAAATCGCTGATGAGCTGGCTTGCTAACGTGGACAACTTTTGGATTGTCATGTTGGCGGTTTTCAGCGGCAAGTGGCTTACACTGGATTTTTTGCGTAAATATTTAGGATTATATTGGCAAAATTGAAAACTTTAAGACTAAATTTAGATATGTGCAATAAGTTTAATACTGAATTGATAACTTTCCAACCGTTGGAGATGTCATTGGAGCAATTGGTGCTCGGCCATTCTTTCTAAAGTAATATCATAAGGTAAAGAAGCTTGGTTACATATCGACATTTCCTTTTCAGATTATATAGATATATATGAGCACAAGAGATAAGTAGACAAATGTATTTTGATAAATAGTTGCCGTCGCCATCTCCTTCGTCAACGCCGCTCGATCAAGCACCATGACTCCCATGGGACAAGTCCTCGCATGAACTCACGATTCACGAAGAGGAGAACTCGAACTCACAATGGGCGTCAAACTTGAACTCTATGAACTTCAAATCACGACAGGCGTCGAACTCCAACTCGCGATGAAACTCCAAATTGTCGAACTTGATTTGGGGCTTAGCTTTCAAAGAGAGACGAGGGTTAATTTCGTTCAAAGGGAGAGAGACGAAGTTGAGTTTGGGCCATAGGATTCAAAGGACTTCGTTTTGGGAGGAAGAAGAGATGGTCCAGAGACGACGCAGAGATTGGGTCCTAGGGTTCGTACGATGTTCTCAGCTGGGGAAGGAAGGAGACGATGGTCGATTATGAAGAGGGAGAGACGTTGTCGTTTTTGGTTAGGTAAATTATCTGAAACAATGTCATCTTGTAGACGTGGATATTTTCACTTAGACTATTGCGACATAGGAGAGAGAACTAATTAAAATAAGCTACGTCAGCATTTTTCGTTAGGCAAATTTAATAGAGTTAACAGAAGAACTCGATTGTACCAAGTTGATAAGTTTTAGGACTTTTTGCAAGCTTTAGAACTTAATTGCATTTCTATAGCAAGTTTTAGGACTTCTAATGAACATATCCTATAAATAAAAGAAGAAATCAGAAATAGTACACGGCTAAGAACTTGAGAAGGTGACGGTGAGCTCTTTTCAACCCTCCCATCACCTAGTTGACATCTTTGAAAATCGAAAAATTGTTCAAACAATGCTAAACCTATTTAATGGTATCAATTCTAAATTTTTCAGTTTTGTTTAATCTTAAATACTTTGATGATTTACTAATGTAGTTCAATTGGCCGAAAATCATTAACGTGGTTGTCTGCAATAGATCTATGACTTTTTGACAATTTTTCCTTAAAAATCACAGCCAAAATTGGCTGCTTTGAGAGAGAGAGAGAGAGAGAGAGAGAGAGAGAGAGAGAGAGAGTAGGGCCTTGGTTTTTTCTTCCCCTAAAAGACCAGCTCACGAAGAACTTTTCAAAAGGTCGACACTTGTTGACCTTCATGTTGAAGCTTTCTTCTTCTTCTTATTCTTATATGTGCCTGCAAAAGCACAGCTGCAAGACGCGCTTTCTTCTACGAATCAACCAAAACCGACCTTTAATATTAGCTTAATGTGATTGTCACCTCCAATGCCGATCTATAAAATCCCATTTCCCATTTCATCTTCTCCCCCATCACCCTCTTGGTTTCTCTCTTCCTCCATATCGTTAGCACCTTCTTCCAGACTCTTTCTTCTCAAGTGATCTCGCATTCGACACTCTCCGATTCAAAAAGAATATACAGTAACCTTTTGCCAGCTTCTGTCCTGGTTCATTCTTCGAAATGAAACCTATGGGAACCTTCTGTGTCGTTTTCTTGCTCATCACCATGCTGAACTCGGGTTTGGCAACTCTCCAAGTGGGATTCTACCGCTCCACTTGCCCGGCTGCGGAGTCCATCATTCGGAAAGCCGTGAACAAGGCAGTGGCCAGAAATCCCGGCATCGGGGCTGGGCTTATTAGAATGCACTTCCATGATTGCTTTGTTCGGGTATGCAAATACTTCTTACGGCATTTGTGAAGTAGTACTAACACCTCTCGCACTTTTCCTAGCGGAAAGCGTTCTTTTGATATTTATTTTGTTGTTACAAAGGATATGAGTTAGATGCGAGTATAGAATACATTTCACATTTCTATCGCAGGTCTGTGAGGCTTAAGTTAGTCTAAGATAATAGTAATATAATAATCTGCGCTCCTGATGCAGATGCATGTCAGCGATCCTGATCATTTTCGTGTTTTTCGATGCAATAACAGGGTTGTGATGCTTCAATCTTGCTGGATTCGACCCCAGGCAACCCATCAGAGAAGGAACATCCTGCGAACAACCCGAGCTTACGTGGTTTTGAAGTCATTGATGAGGCGAAGGCCGAGCTAGAGTATTTATGCCCCAAGACAGTCTCATGCGCCGACATTCTCACGTTTGCAGCCCGAGACAGCGCCTACAAGCTCGGCAGTATTAACTATGCCGTTCCGGCCGGTCGCCGCGATGGGGTAGTCTCCCTCAGAGATGAGCCGTCCCAGAATCTTCCTCCTCCTTCCTTTGATGCTCAACAGTTGGAAGCCAATTTTGCAAGAAAAGGCCTCTCTAAAGACGAAATGGTGACACTATCCGGTGCGCATTCGATTGGAGTCTCGCATTGTTCCTCCTTCTCGAACCGCTTGTACTCCTTCAATGCTACGCACAAGCAAGACCCTTCCATGGACCCCAAGTTGGCCGGTGAACTGAAAGCGAAATGCCCAAACAACGGTGGCGCTAGCGATCCGACGGTGCCATTGGACTTTGTCACACCCAACAGGCTCGACAACAAGTACTACACTAATCTGAAGAACCACAGAGGCGTATTGACTTCTGATCAGACGCTTTTTAATAGCCCATCCACGGCTAATACCGTGAGGAGGAACGTGAATAGCGGCGGAGCATGGGCTAACAAGTTTGCAGCGGCAATGTTGAAGATGGGATCGATCGACACTCTCACCGGGAGCCAGGGCGAGATTAGAAGGAACTGCAGGGTTGTGAACTAGACAGAGCTTGAAAGGTTTCCTAGAACATATATTGGGTTTCATTTCAATTATTTTTTAGGCATCGTTTCATTCATTCGTTGCTACTTCAAGTGTGTATTCTTTTATTTCCTCCTCAACTTGCGAGTGTGCATTTACACAATGGAATGGCCAAATTCTACTGTTTCAAAAAAAAATTTGTGCCGGTAAATGTCTGAAAGAGTCATTACGTGTCCAAAAAAATTGATTAAAAAGAGTTACCAAACACCCGATTTCTCAATAGCTTGTTGACAGATTACCGAACGAAAAATATATGAATAAGCAACTCAAATGAATGTCGATAATCCGATACTATGTGGTTATTTAATATAGAAAAGTTTTCTACCCAGAAAAAAAAAAGGAGAAAAATCAGTGAGACAAGTGAATTTAGGTTGCTAATCTCTAAAAAAAGAGTTACAAATATAAGGGATTGCTAATCAATGCACATAAAATTGGTAACTCAACTGAAAAGTTGATAACTAAAAAAATTAATTGATATAAGTAACTCAAATGAGAGTTGATAACCCAAAATAAGTTTGAAATTATTTGGTAATTTCGTATAGAAGTTGGGAAATTTGAAAAGTTAGCAAGTTATGCCAATAAATGCTTGTAACTTTGTACAACATTGACAACTTCATAAAAGTGTGGATAAATTATCCATAAATCACATTGTTAAGATGTCTGTTTCGAGTAGACCCATATTTAATGGGTTGTGCTATGGTATGAGTTAGTTCTATTATGTAAATAGATTATAAATCGATTTAGAATGGTAAAGACCAAAATACTATGGATGTTAAATGGATTTACAATTTAATTGAAACCAATCCACGTCCATGACTCCTCTCGCCCACACTCGATCTTCTGTTCCCTCACCCCGTGCTCTTACTTCAATTTGGGTATGGGCTTTCTTAGATTGGATTAAATAGGCTCGCGCTTTTTTCACTCCCCTTATGACTTTGACACTCTTTTTGTGTGTGTGTTTTGACCATCTTATCCTTTGCGTGTCCCACCACTTCTGGTACAATTTTATAAAACTCTCTTTTTTTGCAGACTCTTTTATTTCGTTTCTTTTTTTTTTTGCTTGCGGGTCCCACTTTCTTCCTTTTCTTTTCCTTCCTTCTCACGCCTCCTCTCTTCTCTCTCTTGCATGAGATTCCCTTGTACACCTCTCACTCCTTCTAAAACCCTCCTGACGTTTTCTATTTATTTATGATGCCAATTCCGTTCTCCTCCACACTTTTGTTGGCCTCGACATTGGGCTCACCGGTGACCTCTCAAGCATGATCCCCTTTTCTCCTCCAAGATTACCTTTCATGGATGGCCATTAATCATCTTTAGCCTGAAGCAATGAATTGAACTTGCTATCAAGAAAACTCTATACAAAGAGAGCCATGTTATACAGACTACAGAGGCGTAAAACATCTTCGTCCTGAAGCCATGAATTGAACTTGGTACCAAGAAAACTCTAAAAGCCAATTGATGCTCAGTGCTCCCTGGTCCCTTTAAATTTCTCCATCAAAGCTGCAGGCGAAGAAGTAAAAAACACAGAAAGGGAAAAGAAAACAAATTCAAGAATCAGCAACAGACAGTAATAGACACAATTGGGTGGTGGCAAATAAAACCCATGTGGATGCAGATGAAGAACCCATGAACGAAACAATTGAAAAAAAAAACAATAATTATGAAAGAAACAAGCAAAAGATTGAAACTTCTTGCACCATGGCAGGTAATATCGGAGGAGGAAAGTGGAACCGCAAGAGAAAAAAGAAAAAATGAAATAAAAGACTCGACAAAAAAAGAGAACATATAAAATTGTATCAGAAGTGGTGGGACACTAGAACGGTTAAAACATATGAAAAAGGAGTTTCAATGCCATGAGGGGAGTGAAGAAAGCATGAGCTGATTAAATATTTAAGTGTTTTAGATATATGGATCGGGTCGAGTATGTGTTAGGTTGGACATGAGCTATTAGATTTATATTGTGTAGAAATAGGTAAAAACGTTTTAAATGGATAAATTTGGTTCAAATCATTTTGGATATGGCCCGATCCACTCGTTTGACGGGTCTAGCTTTGAAATTAGATTTTTCTCAAGCCGCAGGGTTGGTTTTACATGATCCATTTGCATGCATAGAAAGGCATAAGACCCATGAAATCTTTTAGAAGTCAGCATAATCATTATTATAACAATAAGCTATTGAAGAATAATTTGTTTCTTTCACCACCACCCTTCACTTAACCAGAACAAAAAATACTATTTATAATTAGTATTGCTAATATTGCCGTTGACATTCTATTAAAAATATCAGAATACTATTAAAAATTGTCCACGTTATCAATTTCCAATCAAAATTGGCCTGAAAGGATTGAATTGGCAAAATTGCAATAGATTTATTGCTTCTTCTTTTTTTTGTGTAATTTTTCCGCCTACTTTTGTAGCTACCTCATAGTAAAGAGACTTTGATTTAATAATTGCCTATACAGTACGGTGTGAGTTCCAAAACATTAGGTAAGAACGGCAGCCAGGATGATTGACCAACTTACGTATTTGTCATCTATGTTCAGTATAAAACTCCATCCCAAAACAGAAATCAGAATTGATATACAGCTGAGATGGTGTCGAGGTCTCTGCAATCCTCTTCATCGCGAAGTTGACATCCTTGAAAGACAGAACGCTGTTGGGCGTGGGCCGTCTACGTACGGTACGACCTTTTCTTGGAAAAAACCCATGCACGAAGAACTGTTCAAAGTCAAAACTCATGCAACCATCTTCACTCCTCCTCCTTTTTCTTCTTCTTCTTCTTCTCATGCTTGCGCAGGCACACAGCGGCAAGAGACGGTTTCTTTTTCGGATCAATCGGCGTCAACCTTTTATTTTTATTTTTTTAAAGATAGACATGGATTGTCTCTTCCGGTGCGGGTTTTTTTCCAAACTATGCTAAAAAAACACAAATATTTATCAAAACAAGTTTAAAAAAAAATTTACCAAACTAGGTTCGGCTCGGCAATCACACTATCGAGCCGGCTGGAGGCGGGCACTGTTCATTCAATTTTTTTTTTTTTTTTGTGAATCATGAAACAGGGGCATCCAAAGACAAAGGTTATTCTAACGAGGACTATATAACCGTCGCTTATTTGCAACAAAACTAGCGACGAACAAATTTTATCGCTAATTTCCGACGAAATAAACAATGCTTGGTCGCTACGAATTTTGTCGTTGCAAAATTTGTCATTGTAAAACTCGTCTCGTGCCCGGTCGCAAAATCCATAGACAATATTTTAAAATTAACAAAATTTCGTCGCTTAAAAAAATGCTTGGTCGCGACGAATTTTGTTACAAAAACTCTAGCAATGCGACGAATTTTGTGACGAAAAAACCCTCGTTGCAAATGTGCGACGAGGCACAAATCTGCGATGACATGTAACGAATCTATTTTCATCGTAAATCTACGATGAATCTACATTCGTCGCAAATCTGCGACAAAATTTAATATTTATCGTCATTATATTTACGACGCCATTTTAGCCACGAGGATTTTTTCGTCACAAAATTCGTCGCATTGCCAGAGTTTTCGTGACAAAATTCGTCGCGACCAAGCATTTTTTTATTAAGCAGGAAAAAACTGTTCACTGCAACATAAAGAGTCACTGCACTAGATAAACGTGAACAGTCAAATTCACCACTATCACTACTCATGCCTTTAATAGCTGTGACATTGAGGGCAAGAAGGAAAAAAAAATTACGACGCCTTTTTAGCCATGAGGGTTTTTTCGTCACCAAATTCGTCGCATTGCCAGAGTTTTCGTGACAAAATTCGTCGCGACCAAACATTTTTTTAAGCGACGAAATTTTGTTAATTTTAAAATATTGTTGATGGATTTTGTGACCGGGCACGAGACGAGTTTTACAATGACGAATTTTGCAATGAAAAAATTCGTCGCGACCAAGCATTGTTTATTTCGTTGGAAATTAGCGATAAAATTTGTTCGTCGCTAGTTTTGTCGTAAATAAGCGACGGTTATATAGTTCTCGTTAGAATAACCTTTGTCTTTGGATGCCCCTGTTTCATGATTCAAAAAAAAAAATGAACAGTGCCCGCCGGCAGCACTGCCGAGCCGGACATGGTTTGGTAATTTTTTTTTAAACCTGTTTTGGTAAATATTTATGTTTTTTGGCATAGTTTGGAAAAAAGCCCTCCGGTGCCGATCTATAAATGCCGCATTGAGCATTTCATCTTCACTCCATGCCCACCACTTGGTTTCTTCTCTCCATCTCTGTGTCGTTCTCCTCTGCTTTCAAGCTCTCACTCTCAAGTGATCTCGATATTCTTCTCTCTCTCTCTCTCTCTCTCTCTCTCTCTCTCCGACTTGCCAGTATATAGTAGCTCCTTCGTTTGTCAGGCTTCTGTCCTGGTTCAATTTAGCGATGAAGACCTCTTTCTTCTGTACCATGTTCTTGTTCATCACCCTTCTGAACTCATGTTCAGCAACTCTCCAAGTGGGATTCTACCGCTCCACTTGCCCGTCTGCCGAGTCTGTGGTCCGGAAAGCCGTGAACAAAGCGGTGGCCAGAAACCCCAGCATCGGTGCAGGGCTTATTAGAATGCACTTCCATGATTGCTTTGTTCGGGTATGCAAGTAACTTTGAAAGTAGTGGATATAATCTCGATTTCAATAAATACCAATGCCAGGATAACCCTTTTTTAGCAAGTTTAAAATTTTCTTTCGTAAAAAGGTGTGAGTGTGTGGAGTAAATTTCACATTTCTGTCACATGTCCGTGATTCTTGAGTTTAGTCTGATTTAATAGTGACAAAATTGTTAGAAAGTTCAACCCAAAAACTTTTAGGTTGGACTTTATAACAAGGTATCAGAGCATACAAGACTCATTCACAATAGATGTGGGACAATAACAATAACAACAACAACTTCAACACCCCATCTCATGTGCAAGCCAGATTACGAGACCCATTCACAACCGATGTGGGATAATAACAAAAACACCACTTCTCATGTGCAAGCCGGATTACGAGTGGCACGTAGAAATTAACTAATATGAAGAAAAAAATAACATTAGCCCTGATATCATGTTAGAAAGTTCAAACCAAAAGCTTAAACTTTTGTGTTGAACTTTATAACAAAAATAATCTATGCTTGTTATGAAAATGAACTTCAACTATCTTGATAATTAATCTGTCGCTCTTTAATCCAATAATAGGGTTGCGATGCTTCGGTCTTGCTGGATTCGACCCCAGGCAACCCATCAGAGAAGGAACATCCTGCGAACAACCCGAGCTTACGAGGGTTTGAAGTCATCGATGAGGCAAAGGCTGAGCTAGAGTCTGTGTGCCAATTCACTTAGGGGTGGTGAGGGTAGCCGGCCTTAGGCAAGGGCGCCGGGCGCTCTCTTCGGCCTTGATGAGGGCGTCGCAGTCCTTGTCAGATTTGGATGAGGGGTCATACACCCTCGTCCGGTGCCGACGAGGGCGTCTCGACCCTAAGGGTTGGGAAAAATAGTAAAGAAAAGAAAAAAATATTAAAAATTTATATTTTTTTAAAAAAAGTTCACTACATATTGGCTTGCCAAATGGATTGAATTGGTATAAATGCAAAAAATTTAAACTGAATTGACAAAAAAAAAGGTTTATGATTGAATTGGCAAAATTGTAATAAGTTTAAGACTTTTTTGGTATTTTTCACCTTTCAATGAACTAAAAGCATGAAATTTTGGAAAATCATTCCATGAAGATCATATTTATAATTTTTTTTGAAACACTAGTAAGTTATATAGGTAATTGTTAATGACTGACTAAAAGGAAAAAGTGTATAAAAAAATCTTAAATCTATTGTATTCATACCAATTCACTTCTAACATGTCAATTGCCCAAATTTAGTCCTAAACCTTTTCATAATTTGCTAATTTAGTCTATCTAGTCAATATAGACTGAAAATTGCAGACGTTGACACCGATATCCTTACGAGGCATGGTCAACACTAATGTGGATATTTAAAAAAAAATCTTTGTTTATTTTCTTCCAATTAATCTCTTTTTTTTCCTTGGACTGAGGACTGATGACGCTCGCCATCGCTACCCACACCGGCCTTGGGCTAGGGCATTGTAGCCCTCACTTGATGCCCTCACCTGCCACAGTGAGGTCCGCGACGCCTTTGCCAGCCAAAGCAAGGGTGCGTGATCCCTCTCCTAGATCCGGTGAGGGCCGCAACACCCTCGCAAGATCTGAGCCAGGCGAAGTAGTGACACCCAAATCCGTCGAGGGCATGTAGCCCTTGCTCGAAGGCAGTGAGAGTCAGTTAGTGATCCTTGCTAGCCCTGAGTAAAAAAAGGTAAAGAGAAGAAAAATTAAAAAAGAAAATTAAAAATTATGAAAATGTCAACGGCAGCGTCGGCCATCTCACCTAAGATAGTTGATGTCCAAGTCAGCAATTTCGGGCCAAAATAGGCCAGATGGATTCAATTAATAAAACGTGAAAATATTTAGAACCAAATTAGCACAATTAAAAGATTCGCAAGTTTATGACTTTTTTGGTACATTTTCCTTCGGTACAACATTGACAGCTTCATGAAACCGTTGATAAATTATCGATAAATTACATTGTTTATATGTCTGCTTTGACATTAGCTTTCTCAAGTTGCAGGATGTGTGTTGAAGGATCCATTTAGATGCATTAGAATACATAAATAGTCCTGTCAAAATAGGTTTAGAATCCATCAAGTAACCCAAAAGTATTTAAATGGGTCGTAACAAATTTCTCAGCCCAGTGTAATCGATTTACAAAATAAAGAGGTCAAATAAGTTATATTAACAAATTTCTCTTATCGTCTTTCGTGATTTATCTTGCCTCATAAAGAAAATCAATATTCTTCTGCATCTCTTAAATGTGACGACCGCTTTGGGTAAACACTAACCAATGATGGTGTTTAAATTGATATACAAACTGACAGATTTCACTCAAATTTCCATGTAGATGCCCAGATTGCAAAATACAAGCATTATATCGTTACCTTATAGTAAACAGATTTTAATTTGAGTTCCAAAACAGTAGGTGGGAACTGAAGCCAACATGGTTGACCGCCGTACACACACGTAATACTTAAGAATTATTCAATATAAAACTCGTAATACAGAACAGAAATCAAAGTCAGAACACAGTTGGGCCGTCTAAGTATGACCTTTTCTTTTTTATTTGGAGGGGGGGTTGGAGGGAAGCCATGCACGAAGAACTGTTCAAAGTCAAAAACTCATGCACCATCTTCATTCCTCCTTCTTTTTCGAGACACGGTTTCATGAAGCTGTCAATGCTTTAGGTTTTTTTAAGAGAGACGTGGGATTGCCTCTTCCGGTGCCGATCTATATAAATGCCACGTTGAGCATTCCATCTTCACTCCATCCCCATCACTTGGTTTCTTCTCTCTACCTCTGTATCGTTCTCCTCTGCTTTCAAGCTCTCATTCTCAAGCGATCTCGATATTCTTTCCTCTCTCTATCTCTCTCGCTCCGACTTGGATTGTCAGCTTCTGCCCTGGTTCAATTTCGCTATGACGACCTCTTTCTTCTGTACCATGTTCTTGTTCATCACCTTTCTGAACATAGGTTCAGCAACTCTCCAAGTGGGATTCTACCGCTCCACTTGCCCGTCTGCAGAGTCAGTCATCCGGAAAGCCGTGAACAAAGCGGTGGCCACGAATCCCGGCATCGGGGCTGGGCTCATTAGAATGCACTTCCATGATTGCTTCGTTCGGGTATGCAAGTGGCAAACACTTCTTTACACATTTCAAAAGTAGTGGTTACAATCTCGATTTCAGCAAATACTAATGCGAGGAAAACCGTTTTCTAGCAAGTTCAAAATTTCCGTTCGAGAAGTGAGTGTGTGGAGTAAATTTCACATTGCCGTGACATGTCCATGATTCTTGAGTTTAGTCTAACTTCACTGTCACAAAATAATCTATGCTGGTTATGCAGATGCACCTCAGCTATCTTGATAATTAATCTGTTGCTCTTTAATCCAATAATAGGGTTGCGATTCTTCGGTCTTGCTGGACTCAACCCCAGGCAACCCGTCGGAGAAGGAGCATCCCGCAAACAACCCGAGCTTACGAGGGTTTGAAGTCATCGACCAGGCGAAGGCTGAGCTAGAGTCTCTATGCCCACAGAAGGTCTCGTGCGCTGATATTCTCGCTTTCGCGGCCCGTGACAGTGCCTACAAACTTAGCAGCATCAACTACGCGGTCCCGGCAGGTCGCCGCGATGGGCTAGTCTCACTCAAAGACGAGCCCTCCCAGAATCTTCCTCCTCCTTTCTTTGATGCTCAACAATTAGAAGCTAATTTTGCGAGAAAAGGCCTCTCTCTGGACGAAATGGTGACACTATCCGGAGCGCATTCGATTGGAGTCTCGCATTGCTCATCCTTCTCGAACCGCTTGTACTCCTTCAATGCCACTCACACCCAAGATCCTTCAATGGACGCCAAGTTGGCTACTGAACTGAAAGCTAAGTGTCCGAACAACAGAGGCACTAGCGATCCCACGGTGCCGTTGGACTTCGTCACACCGAACAGGCTAGACAACAAGTACTACAGTAACCTGAAGAACCACCGAGGCCTACTGACTTCTGATCAGACCCTTTTTAACAGCCCCTCGACGGCTAATACCGTGAGGAGCAACGCAAACAATGGCGGAGCATGGGCTAACAAGTTCGCGGTGGCAATGGTGAAGATGGGATCGATCGATGTTCTCACCGGGAGCCAGGGTGAGATTAGGAGGAATTGCAGGGTGGTGAACTAGATAAGGACCAGTGGCTATACCTTTGATTTCTTTTGCCGATATTATTTCGTTCTTTCATTGTCGATTCACTTCAAGTGTGTATTGTCGTTTTCTTGTCCTCAACTTCAAGTGTGTATTAGTCTGATGGAATGACATTGATTTGGTTAAAGAATTCTTGAGGAACGAGATAAAAGGATATTTACAGGTTTTGAGTAATGCTATCTGAGGTTGCTGCTGTTTTGACATGATACTATGATTGCTTTGCCCCATTTCAAGCTCTTTTCATCTTTTTTCTATGCATCGTCCCCATAGAAATGTACTTTTTCTATCACGAGCAAGTATTACAGGGTGTGTTTGAAATTTTCAATGACTTTTACTATTTTTGGTTCTAATTGTACCGCATGAAACTTAATTTCTTTCAAATATAACTTTTATTTGGAGCTTTTATAAGTTTTCCTCATTTGAGTTTTTCAAAAAATTTGAAGGGCAAAGCATAAAATTATCTTTTGAGCCCAAGCAAAAGGGGGGGAACAACACAAAGAAGTACAGAATGAGTTGCACGACCAAGATATTAGTTCCATCCTGTGAAGGGCTACTGCGTCCTCATGCTCGCTCCCCACCTACAACCATCGGATTTGCTCCATGTTTTCATCAAATAGCCACGCTAAAAACTTTTACAACCGCCCCGCCGGCCCCCTTTCTCCTCAGCTAGCCCCTCAACGAGGCTGCTGCCAACTTGAATGAAACCCGCTACCAAGCGTCATCAGTGGCGGCCGCCTTCAGAACTCGTCTCTCCCGTTCCCCCCTAGTCCCCTGAGTCCTCACACCCTTTATCTCTGTCTCTTTCTCCCCTTGCTCACTCAGCAGATGGATGTTGCCGTCCATCCCTCAAAACGTCGGATCAAGTTAGTAACACTCATAAAGTCAAATCTCGTAGATCGTGCCAGGGAAGTTCTATCCTACCAAGTACCACCTACCTAAACATATTATTCGGCAACAGATACGAGAAGAGATGCAGGAAAAGAAATAGAGAGTAAAAGAAGATATGAAAATTGGATATTTTGATTTTTGAATTGTGTATTATAGTGAGTAATGCTTACATAGAATCTCAAATAATAAATATGAACAACAGAATTGGTAACCACAACTTTAAATCAATCTCATATTGCTAATCACACGCATATTCTAATTGTGCTTTGATTATGATACGAGCTAACGTTTGATTATGGTGTAAGCTGGAACAACTATCAATGGACTCGGTCAACATTCCCCAGCAAGCTGATGGTGCAGCACAAACCGTCAGCTTGGATCTTAAGAGACGAAGCCGAGTAGACGACAACCCGTTTGTAAGAATGTCTGCAGGCTGATCAGCGGAGGAGATAAATTGAACATAAAGTTGTCCGCGAGCAAACTGCTCACGCATGAAGTGTTAACCAATCTTCACATGTTTGTACGGGCATGAAAAACTAGATTCGTTGTAAGATAAATGGCAGAAAGGTTGTCACACTAGAGCGTAGGTGGATGAAGCGGTAGAGCATGGAGATCACGAAGAGGATGCTCGATCCACATAACTTTAGCAGTCATGTCGACAAGGCACTTATATTCAGCCTCAATACTAGAGCGTGCCACAGTTTGTTGTTTGTGTGAACACCAAGAGATAAGATTACGACCAAGAAAAACACGATATCCACCAACAAAGCGACGATCACCATGATCATCAGCCAATATTAGAAAATGCATGAAGAGCCACAGAAGAAGTATTAGTGAAGATAAGTTCATAATGTGGAGTATTTACTAGATACCGCATAATGTGTTTCATAACCTGCCAATGCGCGATGGTAGGAGCATGAAGAAATTGACAAGTTGTATTCAGCGAGTATGCAATGTCAAGCCTGGGTGGAGTTAAGTATTAGGGAGCACCCACAATGTTGCGGCAAAGTAGAGGATCGGGTAAAGGCTCCCCTTGATGAATGGACAATGGTTCATCAGTGGTGTATGGGGTAGAAACAGCACGAGCATCAGACATCTTTGCACGATCCAGAATCTTATGAGTAAACTTAGCTTGATGTAGATGAAGACCATCGAAGATAGGTTGTACCTCAACACCCAGAAAATAGTGAATAGGTGTGAGATTTTATTTATTTATTTATTGGGCAAATTCATCATGTAGAGTATGCAAAAGAGCTAGCAGAGGAGCATTGGGAGAGCTGGTAGGAATTATGTCGTTTATAAACTAATAAGAATATGCTATAAGATGCAAAATATTGAAAAAACATGGACGAGTCAGCAGTGGAGATAAGAAAATCAATGTTGACGAGATAGGAGCTAAGCCACTGATACCAAATTCAAGGAGCTTGTTTCATACCATAAAGAGAGTGACGAAGACAATAGACATGATGAGATCGTTGGGGGTCGACTGACCATATGCACCTCTTTAGGTAAATATACATGGAGAAAGACATTGGATACATCAAGCTATCGGATAGACCATCCTCGAGAGTAAGCAAGTGCAAGAATAGTATGGATGGTGACTGGTCTAGCCACTAGGCTAAATGTCTCGCTATAGTCAATGCTAGCCTGTTGATGAAATCCCTTAGCAACAAGTCGTGCTTTATAGCGTTCTAGTGTATCGTCAGAGCGAAATTTGATCTTGAAGATCCATTTAGAGCCGATAGGATGAACATGAGAAGGTGGTGGAATCAGTTCCCGAGTGTTATTCTAGAAAAGTTTAGTGTACTCGGTGGTCATGGCAGCCTGCCATTTCGGATCTCGTGATGCTTGAGAAAAGCAAATAGGCTCAATGTGAGGATGAGGAGCGCCGTAAGAGTGAAAATGTGATTTCAAATTAGGATTCTGCAGGAGATGGCGCCATCACGAAGTTGTGTAACCGTACGATGAGTAGATGTGATGCACCTAGGACCAGCAGACAGAATCAGTCAACGACATCGGATTGGGCTCAAATTCGGTCGATTGAAGCGAAACGGTCGTCTGATCAATACTCAGTGCCGTTGGCATTGGATTTTGGCAATTCGGGGTCGTTTAGATGGATTTTCGGGCATTTTTCTATTTTTAGGCAATTTTATAATTTAATGGTATTTTAGTAATTTTTACGTTATCTTTTGTCATTAGGGTTGACACCTATATAAGGTCATCTTTAGGGTTTTGTAAGCAAATTTATTGAATTTTGAGAAATTACGATTGATATCGTTTCTGAGAGAACAGCGATTGTTCCTCATTCTATCGATTTTGTTCTTCATCGCCTTCTTTCTATTGTGTTTCGGCATCATTTGGTATCAGAGCACAGGTTGCTTCGAACCGATGGCTGAACAAAATCGATGTGGTCGAAGACAGCGTGCTCGTGGAGGCCGGGAGCGTGGAGTCGTTCCTGATGTAGATGAACAGCCGCGTCTGAGAAACCTACGAGACATAGAAAAGGAAGAGCTGAGAAAACAACTTCAGGATTTGGATCGACAACTTACGCGGGTGCAGAAAAGGCGAATCCGGTATTTGGAGCGACGACTTGCGCGAGCGGGGTTGGACTTTCAATCCGAAAAATATCCGATCGTTGATGAATATCCGATCGTCGATGAAAATCCGATCGTCGATGAATATCCGATCGTCGAAGATGATCCGATCTTTGATCAAGAACCCATCTTTGATCAAGATCCAATTTTTGATATAGATCCGGTCTATGAAAATCCAATCTAGGATGAATCTGATGGAGAACAAGAGGATGCGGATCTAGTCATGACGATAGAACCCATCGTGTCGGTGAAGGGAGGCGAGGTCGCCCTTGGCAACGTCCCCCAGGCGGCGGTGCGGATGCTGGCATGGGAGGTGGACGAATGGGATTTCGCCGCGTTCGAGGAGATGGCCGATTTGATTCTTGAAGATGTGCAGAAAGCCGATGTTTCGAGGAGTACTGAGGATCAAGGTAATTTTGTTCCTGAAAGTGATGATTTTGATGGCGATGGTTTTATCACTGTGGATGGGTCGGATGTGGTTTATAATGAGGCGCTGAGTTCAAAATCGTATAATTTCATGCTGGATATATTAGGTGCGAATGAATTTATCTATGACTTCTGGGGTTTGTTCAAGACTAGCTTAATGTCTATTAATAAGCAGAAACTTGCCAAGAAGGATGGTGCACAGATTGATCCCAGTCGAGATATAGAAAACTTGTGGGAGTTTTATCAACGCTGGAAGAGGCGGTATAGAGTGGATGATATGCAGAGGAAAGAACAAAGATTGCTCAAATTTGGGTGCTACAGTCCTAATTTTGGACTGGTGGAACCGTGGGATTTGCCAGAGTCACAGGTTTCAGATGTTGTTCCAATTGCGTGCCGTGCTGCAGCAGATGCTGGAATTCGCTTGGTTTGTGTCACCAACTTCAGTTGGGACTTTATCTATGCGGAATACGTAATGGCTGCAGGAAATCATCATCGTAAGATAGTTTGGCAAATAGCATAAGACTATTCGCATTGTGAATTCTTAATCTGGTTGCCTGGATATTGCCCAATGCCCGCTTTCCGTGACTTTATAGATCTACCATTGGTTGTCAGAAGGTTGCACAAATTCCGTATGGAGCTGAGGAAGGAAATTGGAATTGGGGATGTTGTGAAGCTAGTTATCCTCAATTTTGGCGGACAGCCATCAGGTTGGAAGTTGGAGGAAAAGTACTTGCCTCCTGGTTGGTTGGGCCTGGTTTGTGGTGCATCTGAGAGTGAGAACCTTCCACCAAACTTTGTAAAGCTTGCTAGGGATGCATACACACCTGATGTCAATGTAGCCTCTGATTGTATGCTTAAAAAATTTGGATATGGTACTATCAGTGAGTCTTTAGCATACAATCGTCCATTTGTATTTGTGTGGCGTGATTACTTCAATGAAGAACCACTCTTGAGGAATATGCTGGAGTACTATCAAGCTGGAGTAGAGATGATTAGGAGGGACTTACTCACTGGCCATTGGAAACCTTACCTTGAACATGCGATCAGTCTGCAACCATGCTATGAAGGAGGCATTAATGGTGGCGAGGTAGCAGCTTACATTTTCCAGGAGACAGCCGCTGGGAGAAATTATGCGTCAAATAAATTTAGCGGGGTAAGAAGACTGCGTGATGCTATAGTTCTTGGGTATCAACTGCAAAGAATGCCTAGAAGAGAACTGTGCATCCCAGATTGGTATGCAAATGCTGAAAATGAACTGGGCCTTAGCGCTGGATCACCAAAAGTTGGATTGAATGAGAAAAGTTCCCAAATGACTTTATGCCCAGATGATTTCGAAATTCTTCATGGAGATCTTCATGGGCTCTCTGATACAGTGAGTTTCTTGAAGAGTTTGTCAGAAATTGTGAGTGAAGCTGGAAGGAGTTCGGAGAAGAGGCAGATGAGGGAGCGTAAAACAGCTGCTGGACTCTTTAATTGGGAGGAAGAAATATTTGTGACAAGAGCACCTGGAAGGCTGGATGTAATGGGTGGAATTGCTGATTATTCAGGAAGCCTTGTGTTGTAGATGCCTATTCGAGAAGCCTGTCATGTTGCTGTTCAGAGGAATCATCCTAGCAGACAGAGACTATGGAAACATGCTCTAGCTTGTCAACAAGCCAGAGGAGAAGGACCAACTTTTGACATGGATTTGTCCGACTTCATGGATGGGGGGAAACCAATTTCATATGAGAAGGCAAAAGAGTTCTTTGCTCGTGATCCATCCCAAAAGTGGGCAGCTTATGTTGCAGGCACTATTCTTGTTCTAATGACCAAGTTTGGTGTATGCTTTAAGGACAGTATCAGTTTTCTTGTTTCCTCTGTTGTTCCAAAGGGCAAAGGTGTATCTTCTTCTGCCTCTGTTGAGGTTGCTAGTATGTATGCTATAGCTGCTGCTCATGGGTTACACATTTGCCCACGGGATCTTGCTTTGCTTTGCCAGAAGGTAGAGAACCACATTGTTGGAGCTCTGGGCGGTGTAATGGACCAGATGACTTTTGTTTGTGGTGAAGCAAACAAGCTTCTTGCCATGGTCTGCCAGCCTGCAGAGGTAATTGGACTTGTAGAAATTCCCAGTCATGTCCGATTCTGGGGAATTGATTCAGGAATCCGTCACGGTGTTAGAGGTGCAGATTATGGATCTGTCAGAATTGGTGCCTTTATGGGTCGAAGCAAAGAAAGGCCAGTTGTCAGAGGAACTAGAAGTACCGGAGGAGATTGTTGTCAAGAAGAACCAGATTCGAGGACGAATCTTTTTTCTAGCATGGGAGGATGATGCACCTAGGACCAGCAGACAGAATCAGTCAACGACATCGGATTGGGCTCAAATTCGGTCGATTGAAGCGAAACGGTCGTCTGATCAATACTCAGTGCCGTTGGCATTGGATTTTGGCAATTCGGGGTCGTTTAGATGGATTTTCGGGCATTTTTCTATCTTTAGGCAATTTTATAATTTAATGGTATTTTAGTAATTTTTACGTTATCTTTTGTCATTAGGGTTGACACCTATATAAGGTCATCTTTAGGGTTTTGTAAGCAGATTTATTGAATTTTGAGAAATTACGATTGATATCGTTTCTGAAAGAACAGCGATTGTTCCTCATTCTATCGATTTTGTTCTTCATCGCCTTCTTTCTATTGTGTTTCGGCATCAAGATGCCTATGATGATGTTGTCGATGATGGTGGAGAGATGAGACGAGGCCCTGAGATGAGATGGTGATGACGATGTCAGGGACAATGAAGATCGCGAAGCGAAGTCCAATGATCATGAGGGCTCGATAGGAGCGACCGACTGTAACGGTAGTGGTAACTGGATTGGCAAAGTGGTGACAGTGGAGAGAAGATGTAGTCTAATGGAATGGGAACAGAGTCATATTAAATACAACATCAGTAGTGATGTAGGTACTCGGGTCTGAGGACAATGGCAGCGGCAGCCTCAATATCCCATAGAGTAACCAAGAAAGAAGTTGGCTCGAGAGCAAGGAGCTATGTTATGTGGGGCATACGATCGTAAGTATGGAAATGATGCACAACCGAATACTCGTACCAATGAGATAAGTCAGCTAGAACAGGAGTTGGGAGCCGATTGATCAAGTAAACTATAGCCTCAAAGGCAAATTTCCAAAGATAAGAAGGAACGGCAGCTTGGGTCAGGAGAGCAAGGCCAGTCTCCACTATATGTCAATGCTTGCATTCAATAGTCCCATTCTCGAAAGGAGAGTACGGACAAGAGATGCGTTGATGAATACCATGATTGAGAAGATGAGAGTGCATGCCAGATGATAAGAATTCTGGTGCTCCATCACATTGAATCATTTGAAACTTGCACTGAAGTTAAGTCTCCACAAGTGCATGAAAGGCTTTAAAATGAAAAAAAAAATGATCTCGAGATGTGAATGGATAGAGCCAATCAAGAAAAGTCATCAATAAAATAGACGTGATATTTATAACCATAAAGAGAACATGCGAAGCCCAAACATCAAAGTGAACTAGTTGAAGAGGGGAACTAGCCCTAAAATAGGTAGGAGGGTAGGGATGGCGATGGCTTTTACTAAGAACACATGTTATACATGTGGAACAGGGAGAATGTGAAAAGCTAGTTTTTGTTGAATTTAAAAGTCGAATTACAATATCAGATCGAGGCATGTCCCAAACGGCGATGTCATGTGGTGAGTGAACCGGTGCGAAAAGACACAAAAGTAGCCGGAGAAGTTGCCGAGCTGAAAGCCGAGACATAATGGAGACCTGAATCAAGGTTGCCTTGAAAAAGGATCTGACCTGTACATAAGGACATTGCAAGAAAATATGTAAGGAAAATTGAAACACAAATAATCGGATGCATTTCAATTATGGGGCAGAAATGAAAATCAAGTCCATCGAATATGGGACGGAAAGAATGATCGGTTTGGATTAAACAAAAGTGCGGCCAACCTGCAAGAAGTAAATATAAGCAAAGATAACTTTGATGCGGACAGAGGATTTTTGGAAATACGAATTGGATTAACTATATCCCCAGTTACTGCTTTGGATTAAACATCTGAACCGAGTGGAAGTACTGGAAATTGAGTATTTACCTTAATGAGATGTGATTACAATCACAATTGGCTAAAACCAGAGTGTGAGAGGGAGGCAAGAGTCCAGACTAGAGCTGAGATCCCAAGCGGGAGGCGTCGAGTGAGAGGGACGAGACCTAGGCGATTGGGACTGAGCAAACCGAGCAATACTTTGTGTAAGCCTCCTTAAGCTCTTTGGGATCTTTTATGTTTAGATGCCCCTTTAATGGGTGCTTTGTGTAAGAACTCGTAATTTTCAATCAAATGAGAGATATCTTTGGACCAAAAAAAAACAGAGCAATGCTGGAGGTGTCGAGCGGGCTGAGTGAAGCTGGAGGCGTGAAAGGCGAAGGCTGAGCAGTCAAGCTCCTAGGATTGAGGCAGTCGGGATCTGCTGGACTTGGACTTGCGAGAGACATGAAGAGACAAGGAAAAAAGGGCTGCGAAGTGCAAAAGAAAGAAGCAAACCTTAAACAAGTAAATATTTGGGTTACTTTTAAAAAAAAAAAAAATCGAACCAGTCCAGTCTGGGCAGTTTGATCCTATGTCCCTAGAATCGAGTATCGGGACCACTCGGCCACCGGTTCTAATTTTAACAACGGGAACCAGATTGAACCCTTCTAGAATCGAGAACCAGACCACCGATCCTATCCGCTCTGGGCGGTTCTCGATTTGATTGGTCCAATTTGCTCACCCTTGGAATCTACACCTGAGTTGCACCAAAAAATAAAAACAGTAAGATTTGCCCATACGTTGACGAGGCGAAAGAGGTAAAAAAAGGCCCCAACATAGTAGAGAATTAGAGCTCAATCATGGTCCAGCGGCTTGGGCCCAATGGTTGAATTTGGGCCGTACCCAAACAGAACTTTTCAAAAGCGTCATTAGAAAGGACTACAAGCATAAACATAAGGTCATAGAAAGGCCCAAAACAACAAAACAGGAGCAAAGGCCATAAGGTTCAAGACCAAAACATATAAGGCCCATGTGGAGAGTAAATGATCCAATAGAACCTATGATTTCGGCAGAGGAAACACTGACAATGCCCTTGACCGCAACTCCTTCGAACGACAGCCATGGCAACATGAGCTCTAATGAGCAGCAGCTGGGCACCGGATAAGGCTAGTTAAGTGCATGACCATGAAGCTATGGCGAAAGCGAGGCGGCAAGCTCCTGCGAGGAAGCTACAGTTAGATGGGATTTATGGTCCGGGGGTACGCAACGTAGGCCCTCCTAACCACATAGGGCCTGAAGGGCACTATTGGACAGGTTTGGACAAGACTACTAACTGAAAAATTCATCAGGTCACAATGCAATTGACCCATCGGATCGAAGGCGACAAAGAATGTGGCGAGGGCGACGACGAACAAGCCGCGCAGGGATGGTCGCACGAGCAACAGAGAGTTGCAACAAGGGCAGCGATCTCGACACAAGTTATGGTGAGAGAATCGAAGGAAGTGTGGCGACGAGAGCCGCATAGGGAGCAATTGCGAGAGCGATGATGAAGGCAATAACAAGAATCACCGTGAATGACGACTCATTTGTTTTAGGGATAAGTACATCAAAAGTCGTAAAACTTATCATGAAAGTGCAAATAAGTCCTAAAATTTTTAAAAAAATTGAATCAAGTCCTAAAGCTTATCAGAAAGTGCATCTGAGTCCTGAAATTTTCAAAAAAGCAACCAATGAAAAGACTTCATTGGACTAATATGACAAGTTGTAGGACTTAAATGCCCTTTCGTGATAATTTTCATGACTCGATTGCATTTTCATGATAAGTTTTAAGGCTTTTAACTCACTTTTCCCTTGATTTTACGGTGGGGGCAGGTCTCAAAAGTCATGGAACATCCACTAGCCTCAGTAAATTAAGTAAAAATGCGCATCAGAACTGGAATGGACGACCTAAATACGAAATTTTTTAAACGAACTTCCCCTTGTGTCCCATGCAAGTGTCCTTTAATCATAATCATGGATTTTGGATTATTTTGCGGTCGTCAAAGAAGCCGGCGGGAATGGTCTGCAGGGGAAAGATTGATTGATTGATTGATTGGGTCATCAATCTTTGCTTTCCACTTCCTACAAGCGTGCATCTCCGGTTCCTGCTTTCCTTAATTCCACCTCCAATTTGTTTTTTCCTCTCTCTCTCTCTCTCTTTTCCCATCTCTCTTTTATTTATTCATAAAATAATGAAGCAAATGATTTTAAAATTTTAATTTAACATGTAGATGTGCTATCTAAACTTTTCATTTATGTTTAATCGAGTCCCTACATTATATGAAAGTGCTCAATGCTCTCTATCAATTTGAATTAGTGAAAGGCAGCGTCGAACAAATTCATGTGGCTTCTGAATCAAATTGCATATGTACTAAAAGTTTGAGGAGTGAGATCGTATGCTAAGCTAAAATGCGATGATCACATTGAGCATTAAGTCAAAATTCATGACATTTTACGTCATTGTCTCTGCATTTATCTCTTCCTTCTCGTTCTAGTCAAAGCTGTTGTTCTTCTTCCACCACTACACGCCTTTTGCCTTCTGGCCACAGCTGTTCTCTCGCACTCGCTTTTCTTCTTTTTTTGTTGGCGTCTTCCATCCATCATGACGCTTCTTCTCCTCTATCCTTTTGGCCTCTCGCACGTGTCCTTTTCAAGTGGGGATTGATTTCACTTTGAACTCATTCGGTAATTACTACTTTTAGTTTTTAACCTCCCCCTTTCCCTCTTCTCCTCATGAGCATTTTGCACTCTCGTGGAAACATGAACTGGCAATTATGATGATTATGATGATGATGGTAGTTTGGTCCACATCTTCATCACATAAAGAGGAAACCCCAATTTGGGATTTGTGCATCGAGGTGGAATGCAATGTTTTGGGTGTTTTTTTTTTCTTTTTTCTTTTTCAGAGGAAGGAATGTTTACGTAATTCTTCTCAAAATTGTGCATCGTGTTATATGATGTCTCGAATTTGAGTTTTTCGTATGAAATCGATTTCGAATTGGCTGATGCAAACTGTGGTGCTATTAAGGAATCTTCAGTGGACTTCGACGTTTTTTTGCCGTACGAGGACTTCTTCTGGCCATGCTAAAAGAAAAAGGGAAGGGCTCACATATAATTTATATATTATATTGTGGGGCCCATGGAGTTTAAAAAAAAAAAAAAGAGGTAAGGGTTTTAGCCCTTTTGGTCTTTTACTTGCAGGAGCCCAATGATATAAGGAAAACAGAAAAAGACGTGTTTTCAAGAGTGAAAAAAGACAGAAAGAAAGAAGAAGAAGAAGAAGAAGAGCAGGCCGTGTACAGTAGACTCCACGGAGGACGACGCGAACGAGAACGAAAATGCGAGAGGGAAGTTCGCACGCGAAGGAGTTTCTCAGACACCGAGTTTGTGCTTCGTGAGTTATATTCAATTGAGTTATTTTATTTGTAAACACTTGGAGTTTGGGTATAATTTAGGTTTGGGAAACACGAGTGTATTGAGCGATTGTAATTCTGATTTTCCGATTATAGTGGATTGTTCTTGCTGCCCCTCCCCGTGGATGTAAGTACCGACATTCGGACCGAACTACATTATATCTGGTGTCATTTTATCGTTCCTCGTTATTTTCACGGGTTTTCGCATTGACGTATTTGCAAGATTCTGATAGTTTCCGCGCGTTAGTATTTCAACAATCAAATGTCTAAAAATAAGTTAGCATTGGCACCAAGCTTTTCAAAATTGGATAATATTTTCATCTCGATGATAAAGCCGTGATGAATGTATTAAGAAAAAAAAAGGTCATCCTGAAGGAATCATAGTTATTTTTGCTTTCGCGGCATGTCGGATTTTAAGATTATGGCGGATTAAAGTTTGATGTAAGTTAGGGAATGACAACCAAAGATGAAAGAAAATAATTTTCCTTTAAATAAACGGAGCCCTAATTTCATGTAAATTACCGGAGCTCGAGACCCGTTAGAAATCATAATTATTTATCATTCTTGTTTTATGAATGAATATATCAATTCGACGATAAATAATATAATTTTTGGTAAAATAAATTTGTCCTCTCCCGATTCAACCTCCAACAACTATGGGAGACAAGAGATCATGTTTAAATTATTTCTCACCAAAAGAATCTCGTACTTATTTAAAACCTTGTAATATTCATTGATTGCATCGAAAAATGAAAGGTGGTCGACTCATCATTAGTTTCTTTATTAACGAGTTATCATTAGGTTTTGCATAGGAGACATAGCGACAACTTTTGCGCTCAATTTGTGACTCATGGACCACGGTCTTGAGATGCTACTTATTATTAATCACCCTCTCTCTAAAACGATCGCTACTTAAGTACTCACATGGAGATTTTGGCCTGCGTGGAAATGAGGTCTATTCTGCTCTTGACAACCGTTTAGAATAGTAATCGTGTCGCGATGGCGTCCAACCCGCTCGACATGAAATCAGACAGAATTAGCTCAAATAGTATTATTTTCGATGCTAAACACTATTAATATTTCAAATTAATAGAATATTGCAATTTGTTTGTAGATTTTATGTAAAATTAAGGAAAATCGGTGCCCAGTTTGTGTGGCCGTGTTGGTGTCGTCGAGTTGACTTTATGTGATAGTGGGTCATGCAATCGTGTTGACGATTAACACATTATTTTGGGAAAAAAAAAAAAAGCTCATTAATTGTAAAGTCATGTCGTGTCAACTCACTAATCGTATCATGTTTGGGTCGATATGACACAACCGTAAGCAGTAGACACAAATTAAACCCTCAGTTTAGAGTTCGGACAAGTTCATGCTTACTCCGAACACCAGACATATCGATTTTAAATGGAGTTCGCATTTTTAACATCTTACAAACCTTGTTTAATTTAGTGCCTCGTAATAATAGTTGCTCTGGCTTCCTACCCATCCTGAGATTAATCCCATGGTAAGGCCATTCCCACACTTACGTCTCATAAGTTGGTGGCTTGGTTCGATTCCAACCTTGGAAAACTCATATTTAAGTGGAACTCGTGGCAGTGAGTTAACTATGCTAATCCCTTTTGGGAAAATAACATAAATGATTTTAGAATTTTATTTCAATATGTAATATCGTCTATGAATATTTAATTTGTTTAATGTGGTCCTTGAATTTTTAGTACATGTTCAAACTAGCCTCTGGATTATATGAAAAATATTTAATATTGCCCATGAACTTAAATTTATGGATAACATTGGATAGCTTCATATATTCAAGGATCGCAATGAACAAATTAAAATTTCAAGGATGACATTACATATTGGGCTAAAGTTCAGAGATCACTTTGAACAAATTAAAAGTTTAGGGACTATGTTGTATATTAAGTTAAAATTCAGAGATCATTTGTGCCGCCATTTCATCTGTTGTGGTAGCCGGCTAATTGCGGCCCATATTTCTAAATTATAAGAAAAAGAAAATTGGTTGCTGTGGCTTCATGAGTTAAAAACCTCACAACTGCAAAAAACGTCATGTTGATTGCGAAGCTTTTGTCTTCTTTGTAACTTCTGTCACGGTTTATATAATCAGCCACATTAAAATTATGTTTTCGGCACATTTGGATGAACATAACGTTTGGCTAAAGAAAGAGCCTCGTCTTTGTTTTTCAAACTTCATTTCAGGCTGTCAAGCAGTCTAAAAAAACTTTGTCTCCTTTTTTGGCAAAACATAGTGTATTTAATTTTGGTCTGCTTTCCTCCCTAATTTGAACCTTTTTATCTGTACATACATGCTTTTCAATTTTAGTATGGGGATTTGGACTTCATCTTAATATCAAACACTTGAAATCTCTCACGTTATATAAAGTGTTGATATGTCGAGTGATTTGATTGGAATTAAACCAACTCTTTTCTTTGGAAAGTCAAAATGTGCTTTTGACTCTCTCTTTTTTAACATATATTTTTTTAACCAAACCCGCACTCACATCTCTTATTGCATGTTTGGCTGGTGTCCACAGCTGAAAATATATTATAATTTATAAACTATATTTAATAATTTAAGGTATAGTTAGTAAATTGCAACTGATGGATAATATGATCGAATTTTAATTAATTGATATTTCAAAATTTAAATAAAAAGTATTCAATTAAACTCAAGTAATTAATTAATGTGTTTTACATACGTAGATATAGATAAATAGTATGTTAAGTGCAGTGTAAATTTAATTATTAGAGAATTCTTATACAATAACATTCTCGAAACAATTTTTTTTTAAAAAAAAATTGCATTCCATAACTCACCAAACAATTACATTGATATTATTATCATTCCACTCTTCTCCATCCCATTTAATTCTATCGGACCAAAAGCAAACGATGATGATAACTTGTTTTGGCCATAACGAAAGAATGAGGTTAATGAGTGCCTTAACCATAAATGTTCCCAACAATGTAATGAAAAAAAAAAGGGGCGAGGATTCAACTTCCATTATGTTGGGGTTGTCCAACATCGATTATGGAAGAGATTGGTGGTCGGTTTATAAGTGTGAGGGAAAGTCTCAACCTTTGAGTTAACTTTTGGGTTGAGATAGGCCAAAAATCACTCAATACTGGTATCAGAGCCCAAGTTACCAACAAGTCTGGACCCAATAGTCACACGGGAGAGATACGGGTTGTCGCTCCCTCCGACCCATGGCCCGATGCATGAGGGAGAAATTATTGGCGTTGTCCCACATCGGTTGTGAAAAGGGACTGGTGGCCGGTTTATAAGTGTGAGGGAAAGCCACAACATTTGAGCTAGCTTTTGGATTGAAATAGGCCCAAAACCACCAAATACATTACATAGTTCACGAAAAGAGCTCAAAGTGCTAAAAATCAAACCTTTTCCTTTTTTTCTTCCGTTACTTCAAACTTAGAGGGCATCCATCAAAATTTAACAATCTTGAAATTGAGAAATTGTTGACAACATCATGAATAGTTCCGTCGGTGGTACTACAATCATTATGGGGAAGTTCTCACGTGTTAAAGGTGATTTACAATGCCTGACCAAAAAAGAAAGGTGACTTACAATGATTTATCCATCCCGAGATGAGCTTGGCAAACTATACACGTGTTCGAACTCTGATGTCGATGTGATTTGCCAACGGGAAGGGGGGACGAACCGTGGGAAAATAAATGACCCAAAACACATTAAATATGTTGCATTTTTACTAATTCAATCTTACATCATTTAAATATGCCAATTGACTTCTGAATATTTTCACGTCTTGCCAATTAAGTCAATTCGATCAATTTTGATCTCAAAATCCTCGATGCAAATTAAAATATTAATAAAAATAATTCACGTTAGTGCGGATCATGCCACGTAAGACGGTAATTATTCACGTCAGCGATTCCGATCAAAATTGATCGGATACACTTGATCGATAAAAATATGAAAATATTTAAAACTCAATCGATACTATTAAAATACTTAAAATTGCATTGACAAAATTACAATATTTGAGGCAACTGTCCCGCGCCCGCGCCCGCGCCCTCCTTCCAATCAGCAAATGCCAAACCCCTGAAGGTTTTTAAAAGCGAAAGAAAACGAAATGGAAAGAATAAAAGTGGCGATCGCTGATTCGCATCGAAGTTTAAAAGCTTTTGTTTTTATCACGCTATAAACATCATGTGAGCATGTCGGGATAAATGGTTACAAAAAATCCGACGTTCCAAAGCTCAAAACCAAGCCTTTTTCCTCGTTAAAGCACGGATCTTTGCCACCAGCTCTTTTGCTGCCGTGACACCTGGCTCCATCCTTTTGTCTTTAATGTCGTCTTCCTCCACACATTTATTGCATATCCAACTGTCCCTGAACCTGGACCTAAGATTTTTTCCTGGGTGGTCTTCTTTTTAAGTTAGATTTTCGAGGTAACTCTCGTGTAAAAAATAAAAATAAAAAAGGGAAAAAGGGTATTCGTATTTCAATATTTAGAAGCGCGAAGATGTATAATAAGAAAGACAAATAAGAGAGTCTGAAAAAATTTGAAACTCAGACTTTCTGCTTAATTTTGCGGAATCACTACCAATTAGGAGAAAAAGCTACGTATTATTTTAGTCAGATTGTCGGTGGATGTCACGACAAGAAATTGGTTCTTGGCAATTGTTGAGAAGATGAATATTAGGAAGAAAAAGCCACCCAAAAAAAAAAATCTGACTAAAATAATGTGTAGGTAAGACGTAAGAGGTCATTCAATTGGCAACAGATCGATTCGTACACGATTGATTTGCAGAGCGTTTAAGAAGTTGCATAGAGGACGATGCAGACTGTTGAGTTGAGAAGGACTGGAGCCTCAGTTATTACGAGATAAGGCATTCGTCCAAGTTCAAGTTCTAGCCTGTAAGGCAGAGATGGCTGGTTTGAATTTGAATGGATAGAACTGAGATTAATGTGCTTTATTTTCAGGGAGCATTTATTTTACGGAGAATAAATAGTATCAAAGATATTTTGGCAAGAAAAATGACGAATACCCCTTGCAAAAATGAACGAAAAATGTTTTGGATATAAATTATTGTCGATAATGAAGTATTTTTTACTGATTGATTATTTCAAATGATAAACAAGTAATCATTTTTAGAAAAAAATATTTTTCAATATTATTTGACATTAAGACTCCGTTCGTTTCGCACAAACGGTATCCTAAAACGCATCGAGATTACTCACATAACACATGCCATCTCCACATACATAGTACAATAATTAATCGTAAATTCGTATAAAGTAACGGGAAGTCTGAATACGCAATGCAAGGCTCGAGACTTCGTGTAAAAAGTCATTGAGGTTGGAGTCCTCTTCGAGACATGATATATGAATAATACCGGTGCGTTAGTTTCAAGGAAAGTGGTTTCCTGAAAACCACTTTTTGAAAATTGATTTCCTGAAAATCACTTTCTCGGAAAACGATTGTTTTCCGATGTTTGGTATTATGTTATCGAAAATACTTTTTGGTGTTTGGTTCTCATTTGGAAAACGATTTCAATCTCATCAAAGGGACTGTCCTTGATACTAAGGAGAGACATATGGTCGAGAGAGCTGACGTAAACTGACCCGGGTAAGCCCTGACCCCGGTCTCGGTCCTGACCCCAGCCCGAGCCCCGGCCTCGATCCCGGCCCCAGCCTCGCTCGGTCCCGGCCTCGGGTCCAGGTCCCCGGCCCCGATCCAGGCCCCGGCCCCAGGCTCGGCCCCGGCCCCGGCCCCGGTCCCGATCCCCTGTTCCCGATCCCCGATTCTCGGCCCCGACTCGATCCAGGCCCCAGCCCTGGTCCCCGTTCCCTGTCCCGGCCTCGGGTCCCGATCCCCGGTCCCGATCCCGGCCCCTGTCCCGGTCCCCAACCCCGGCCTCAGTTCCCGGTGCCGGTGCCGGTCCCGGCCCCGTCTCCGTGTCCCAGCCCCGGCCCCGGTTCCCTGTCCCGGCCTCGGGTCCCAGTCCCCTGCTCCGGTCCCCAATTCCCGGCCTCGTCCTCGGGTCCCGGCCCCCGCCCCAGCCCGAGCCTCGTCCTCGGGACCCGGTCGGGGTCGGGTCCCGGGCCCCGGTTCCCAAGCCCTGCCCCCGGGCCCGTCCCTGGTCCCGGCCTCGATTCCCGATCCCGGCCCTGGAATTGGTCCCCGGGATCGACCTCAGTCCCGTTTTCAAAGAAAGTGAAAGACTCAAATTTGGGAAATTATTTTCACCTTTTTATTTTGAGAAATTTACTTTCATATTTTAATGAATAAAATCTTTGTTGACTGGAAAGTACTTTCCGTTGACCAAATTATTTTTCGCGAACTAAACAGACGAAAGTCCAGAAAACACTTTCCCTGAAAATACATTTCTCAAAACAAACGCAACCAAGATGAATGTAAGCTCGATCTTTTCATGGGTGCGATCCCTATGAAGTCGCCCCCTTTCTCGTATAAGTCCGCCGGAGAAGAAACACTTTTATTTGGGGGATTCTGCGACAGCCCCGTTGAGCCATCCAAGGTTAAAATTGATAGTAGTGTCCCCTTCGGGACGCTATCAAAAGGTTCCCGGAGCTGTCCATTTTGGCACTTCTTAAGGTCATGTCATGTTTCGACCAAAAAAAAAAAAAAAAGGGGGTCATGTCTTGTTTCACATCAACACTCCCATGCATTCCCATATTCTCCTTCTTGTTATTATTATCTTTTATAAGAATATACAAAAGAAATAGGGTTAACACCATAGAAAATTTCAAACCGGTACACCTATGATAAATTTATCTCAAATTATTTTTTTAACCACAAAAAACCTCCAAACTGGTATACTTGTAATAATTTTACCCCAAACTGGCATATTTGTGATAAATTTACTCTCTTTTACTTTTCGTTAAATATAATCATTAAATTATTAAGTTTATGACACGTGGCAATATACGGGTGTTAACCCAAAGAAATATCTCATCTTTGACCCGAAAACCACTTGTGGATCTCTATTTTTGCATATCATTCACCTATGTCTAAACAAAGTCGTAAGTAGACCAACCCAACAAACCACAACCCCACCCCCCAAAAAAAAAACAAAAAAAATAAAAATAAACATTTTAAATTTGTTAATTCAGTTTAGCATCTTGCCAAGTGATTGGGTGATTTGAGGGAAATGTGTTTAAAAAATTCTATAATCTTTTTGCACTTTTACCAATCCAATCATAAACATTATAAATTTGTTAATTCAGTTTTAAATCTTTTTAACTTTTGCCGATTCAGTTCTATTAGCAAAAAATTGCTGATGTGTATGTTATCAGTCCTATGTAGTATCGTTGGTACTGATGTGGGTAATTTTTAGTAATTTTTTGAATTTTTATTTTTTTTCTTTCTTTTCTTCTTGATTTTTTTTTTTGGGAATTAGGGGCTGGCAGCCTCACTGGCCACTAGCTTCCCTCGCCCAGTGGCCGCTGACCTCTAAAGGAAACAAAGATTATTTAAAATTGTCTACGTCAGTTCGGCGGTGCCACATAGAACAACTGGTGTTCATGTTCGATATTTTTTTTTTTTTGGGGTCAAATCCTCGATCAGCTTTAAGAGCGAACTTTCATACCATAGATTCACGATTCATTTACCTCAAAAGAAATTTACCAGTACTCAACTCGAGAATTACTAAATTATGTCGATCATGCACTTTTTTGTTTTCTCTATATGGATAATCTATTGATCACAACCGACTATTTAAAGGATAATCTAGATTATAATCTAGATTGACTTTTTTGCTTTTTACTTTTTTACTCAATATAATTTTTTACACCTCAAACACTTGACTTCTTCTTCTTAGTAAGTTCGAAGCTCCCCGAAACATTCATCACACTTGAAACAGAAACATGTAGACTCACACACAAGTTTTTCATCATATTTTGATGAAGCTCCCGCTTAGATTTCCTTCCTTTCTTTAAACCTAGATCAAGATCGAGGGTGATCACAAGATTCAACCCTAACACCCAAGATTATTTATTCATCTCGTTGTCTTCTATGAAAGCGATACAGCGTCGTTTTCAGTTCTCAGCACGTACTTTGACCCTCTCAAACGCAAGCTGTACAAGAAGGCAAAGTCATTCGTCCACGCCCGTTCTTCTAGCAGTTCACCATTCTCGACATACCAATTCAACCAATCAACCTATCAATCAAGCAACTGTTTCTGCCCTTCACACAAAAAAAAGACAAAAAAGAAAATGAAAACAGCATAAAAAACACTAAATTACACTTCCCGTGGGGCCGTGACACACTTATTCCAAATTCTTACCAAAATTCCCAACTTAGTATCCTCATGATACATTACATGATGCATTATCCCAAACTTTTTTTTTACGACACCAAAAATCCTAGATTTGTAGACGACAAACATAATTAAAGGTAAATATGTCACACTATATATAAATTTTTATTAAACATGTCACATAGGCAAAAGTTTAGATTTTTTTTCACAAAAATAAAACTGGGTAAATATATCAAAATATGCATAATTTAAAGTTTTTGGTGGCTTTTTTCCTAAAAAATAAATTGGGAAAGAGTTTGGAAGTCAGCAGTAATACCCTTCGTTCTAATCGTGTCGTAAATAACATCGTCAAGGCCCTCGTCCGTACTAAGAATTAAAACAAAGGATTTTATTAACATAATAATTTTTTACGTGATCGTGAAAAATAATAATGTATTGTCAATTTCACAGTAGATAAAAAAAATAGTCACATAAGTATATATATTCTTACAAAAGATAAGCACTTACTTGTACACTCTGATATCCACATATATAATTAACCTGCTGTAAAAAAACAAAGCCTCTCTCTCTCTCTCTCTCTCTCTCTCTCTCTCTCTCTCTCTCTCTCTCTCTCTCTCTCTCTCTCTCTCTCTAAGTCACTTTTTAGACAACATACGTTACAAAAAAAAAAACCAAAAAACCCTAAAAAAAAAAAAGACGGAGTGGGGGGACCGGCCGGACTCGCCAACACTAATTTGCCAATTTGCATGGCCCATGATGTTGTCTTTTAATTTCCCTCTCCAGATTGTAGGACAACCCCTCTTTAATTACGACATTTATCTCCCCCCCTCCGTTCCATGTCCAACCCGACCCCATCTCCCCCTTATTTCCACTCCTCGGCTGTACAAATACGAACCATGTTAATTTCCATGTCTCGGGCTATTGATTGTATCACGTGACATGCGAATTTCAGGGTGCCCTACGATCTGCTGCAATCGGCCCTGCCGAAGCCGACTCGGTGGTTGGCCAAGTCGAACTCCACCCACATGTCCTGCTGGTGGAAGTTGCCTATGATGTTGCTCGCGGCGCCGAGCATGCTGGACCTCCCGATAGCCACGCAGTGGACCCCGCCGTCCACCTCGGCCAGGACCTTCTCCTTGGCCACAGCGATCTCCACTCCCTTCTCGAACTCGAAGGCCATGTCGCCTATGGACCGCCCGATCGCGGCAGCGTCGCCGTCGAAGCACATGTCGGCCATGCCGCCGTACACGTACCCCTTCTTCATTCGCGGTCCCACGAGCCTCACCACTTCCTCCCTCACCTAGTCAGTGATTCGTGGCATCAGTTATGTCGGTTAAATTGAGTCGATTTCGCGTCGTTGTAAATGGGATAATAAATTCTGGATTACGGAAATTTAAAATTTGATTGAGGTGGGGACACGAACATGGCTTGCACAAAAAATATTTTCTCACCTTGTCGTAGGCCTCATCCACCAGGTAGGTGAACTCGGAGCCCGAGTCGATCATGGTCTGGCCCGACCCGCCCGCGTCGGGCCGGAAAACCGTCGGCGGTATGCTGAGGCGCCGGCTCCCGATCCTGATCCCCTGCATTGCCACCGTGTAGGCGAGCGGGTCCAGGTTCGGCATCCGTTGACTTTGACCCTGGCCGAAGGTCATGAGGCCCACGTACTGGAAGGCCCCCGAGTTCGGGTTGTCGCCGAGGTACAGCGACCCGGTCGGGGACGGCCCGAATCGGGCGGCGCGGGCGGGCACGCAGTAGGAGAACTTGGACACCTGGGCCTGCGAGGGGAACGAGAGCCGGCCCAGGTTCATCCCGAGAATGCCCTTGTCGTCGCCGGAGCTGGAGGCGCAGCCAAGGATGAGGGGAGCGGTGATCTGGGTACTGGAGAAGGTGAACTTCTCGCGGACGAGATTGCCCTCGGCGAGGGTGCCGTCGGCGTAGAAGTAGGAGTAGTGGCAAAGCCGGTTCTGGTCGCAAGACGTCGGGAGGGTGAAGTCGGGGGTACGCGGCTTGCAGAGCGGGTGGTTGCAGGGGAGGACCGAGAAGGAGGAGGACAGAGACGGGTCGAACGTCGTCGACGACGACGAGGGCTGCCCAGCCGCAGCGGTATAGGCCGCAGAAGGCGACTTCTTCTTGGCCTTGTCGTGGCACTGGATCCAGGAGAGCTGGCTCCCAGTGTCGAGGATCATGTCCTGGGTCTGCGGGGGGGGTCCCGATGGGGAGGGAGACAACCGGGACCATGGAGTACTTGAACGGAGCCTTGACGGCGACGGCGGAAGCGGCGAGAGATGCGCGGAGAGGTTTGAGCTTGTGGTGGGGCAGAGAGTGGGATTTGAGAGGGAAAGAGATAGAGAAGGACGAGGAGGAGGACGACTTGTTAAGGGGATGGTGGCTCTGTTCTTGCTTCGAGAGGGAAACAGAGCAGAAGCAGAGCAAGAAGAAGAAGGTTGCGATGGCGACGACGGAGCTTGTTCTGCGCACGGCCATGGCGTCCGTATAGAGAGAGAGAGAGAGAGAGAGAGAGAGAGGGGTTAAGTGAGATGGGGGGATTCAGGGGAGGTTGAGTATTTATGCATTCTCGTGAATGGAGAGGAAAAAAAACAAAGCAGAGAGGAACAAAACAGAGTGAGAAAAGGAGTACGCGGTTTCTTTAATTGGAGCGGTTAGGCTTTAATTATGGTCGGATCTTTCGTTTTAGCCGCTAGTGACATCGTGTGGCACCCAAAGAAGACTCTGTTTGGCTCAAGGAAACAAATTTCAATCTTCGAAATTGAATATATTGAACACACATATAATGAAGACATTAAAGGGAACGAGTTTAAACTCGACTTTAGTTATTTTGTAGTCATTTATGTGGAAAACGGCATTTTTTCCCTTGAGGCTAAAGGTTGAACCTTATCGAGACGAGTCAATCGAGCAAATCAATCGTCTCATACATCACCTGCAGTCGTTTTCAGAACGGTAATTTTCCATTGTCATTTAGGGCTAGCATTGAGCATCCCGGCCGCGCGATCCTTTCTTCTACGCATTTAATGTCTATTGCCGTCACAATTTAACAAGTAAGTAGTCGATGTGTGGTGCGGAAGTCGCACGGTAAATTGTGCATTTACTTTAAATATATATGTTTCCATTTGTTTACCTAGGAAATGTAGGAAGATGCTCGTTGGTTAACCTTCTATTTATTAATTTATTTATGGGCGCGCGGGGGATTTTCCTATATGGCCTGGGGCTATGTTCATGTGAAGGAGTTAAACGGTCGGGTCATGTGTCGTTTCATTTCGTAGTCTTTTTGAACTTTCTTCGAACCGTGTGAAGAAGATATTTTGTTCTGTGTCGTGGGACAGTTGTCTTGCCAGCCATCGCCATGTCCTCATTTTGGCCCCCTCCAGTCCTTCCAATAGTAGGACGAACCCCATTTTCTCTTCTGGCGTCCACTACAAATACAGAAATTATAGCGCATGTATATACACACACACATGATGTTTCAAATCGAGATCATATGCAAATTTATGTTGGATGACTGTTCGTGTGCTAAAAAAAACCTCATATCGAAGAACCGACGTGGCGTGGTATTGATTAATAACCTCGGTTGACACATAACTCATTACTTTGAGCTTTTGACTAAAGGTTAGCTCAAGTTAACATGTTGATGTGCTTGAATTTGAGTCAAGTAAATGTATCAGGATTAAAATCTTTTAACTCGAACGAAATATTAAAAATGGCGAACACATACAGGAAAAGAGAATTTGATTTTTTTTTGGGGGTTTTGTTTTAGAGCGATGGACCACAAATCCCGCTTGCCCATTTCCGACCTACCCATCGCCAGAATATCTTCTTTGTACGTGAGGTTCTTTTTATATGTTGTTGTTTGCCCGACAACAAACCAATTTCAATTTTGGCTTCTGTAATTCCCCAATCTTTTATCGAGTTCTATTCTTCAATGAAGTTAACGTTATCAATCGAGATCGATTGAATTATTAAATCGAAATTGCTTATATATGTATGTATGCATGTTTGTATAGGTTGGAATGACTAGCGTCGAGGAAAAATTGAGCCATATTACACATAGGTCGAAGGACTGTTCAGCAATCATTGGGGGGTCCACGTCCCACGCCTTATAAATCTTTAAAGCAATTCAATAATTTTCTTTTTCTTTACTTTGCTTTGCTTTCCGCTTTGCAGTTGTTTATTCCGCCTTTATGCAGGCATCGATTCATTTTGGGTGAATTCCTGAATCTTTGTTCATATTACTTTTCTTTTTTTCTTTTTTCCTTTTTTGCATGGCAGATACATGGTCCCAATTGGCTGCTGATCTCGTTCCCCTCGAAACTCTTGTTGTCATACCAATAATGTGATCCCACATTCAATTGATTATTGCGCACATTTGACGTTTTATAGTTTACATTAACTTGCCCCGATAAGTGTCCATTAACCACATTGAGTTGTGTGGTGACCGACACCGTCCAGTGTATGATAACTTTCTTGATTGAAGAAGTTGTATGAATGGGTGCGAATGGGAATAAAAATAGTTTAAGCCAAATCCCCTCATTATGAAACACACAGTCGATATGTTGAGAGCGCAGTTGATTAGAAGTACCTATTCATCCACCGTCCAAAGATCTCTGCAAAATTGTTCTTTCAAACAAACTTCATCAATGGACGGAGCTCATACACACGCACGCGTGATTTTCCTCTTATCAATTAGTTTAGGTTTCTGGGTGGGACATTTTGACATGATATTGCAAGCTGCGAATACAATTCGTATGCAGCGACCCAAGATTCACATGTATAGAGACATGAATCATTAATCCATAGAGTTAAAGAATTGACGCACTTATTTTCGGATCCATCGTTCTTGATGCGGAATTGCGACGATCCTTTGCTCAAGAACTTCTCCTTTATGAACCCCATTTATCACTGGCTTCAATGAGACGGCCCCTCACGTATCGCTTCAGATGACTCTAGATGTGAGGTTATGTGGACATTAGGATTTAGAGGAGGGACTTGAGTTCTATTTATAGAGAATGAAACATATCCCCTCATCAAAGATTAGGTTTATCTCGGCCCATACTATCCAGCCCCATATCCGACTAGAATTAGGAAACCGTATATATCTTTCTTTATTAGATCAATTAATTTATAATAACAATTAATAAAGCCCATAACGAATACATTATAAAATATATTCTAACATTCTCCCACTTGGGTTATATTAATTGAAATTGTACTGTATATGCGCATCTTTATATTGGTCTAGAAATATTTCTCAATAGTCAATCCGATTCCATAAAATTTTAAGCACCGAACCATGCCAGTAACTGCATAAGAAGACACAGAGCCATCCATCATCACGAATGTTCTTAACTTTACTAATATGTATTTGATATGGTAGTATGGAAAATAGATAACTTCTCAAATAATAGAGACACCTTATATGTTATTCTCCTTGTCAGTCAACATTCTTTCACCTTATGTGTCACGAGAGAACATCTTTACGGTTCCAACGAACCAACATATATCTTACATTTATAGTTAGCTATATTTTACGTGTAACAAGACATATGCTTTTGGCTAAAAATAAATGCCCCAACCATCACTCAAGGTTCACATGATGCCTTGAGATTTTCACTTGATATATGTATTCAACATCACCTTAATCATAAATGCTTTATTGCATGCAATAGAGTTGATACATACCTAAATGTTACAAAATGTAACAAATACAGATGTGAACTTTATTATAGCAAATACCAAATACAGCTCACACTGAATAACAACATCTCATGATACTTACTCAGTCTAACAATTAACAAGTCATATCAACATCTCACGATGCTTTTATGTCTGCGACATGTCATCCAAATGTACATGGGTAGAGACCTTAAGTTAGTGAGTCTGCAGCCTTAACATCTGTGTAATAAGCTCTACTGTAGTATCACCTTATTCATCTGTTACTTTTATGGTCAAAACTTGACCGCCGGATGTTTAGACCCCTGAGACCTCTGCTGTTGTTAATGAACAATACTGCAGAGTTATAGTCACAATACAACTGTATGGGTCTATCTATAAAAGTAAAAAAGGTTAATTCTTTAATGAGATTTCGGAGTCAAATAACATGAATAGCAGCTAAAAAGCATACTACAAAACTCCCATTTCTTGATCGAGGATTACACAATTTTTTGTTTACGCTTTTATCTAATACTGCACTTCTCTTTAGACATTTAAATGTCTGTAGTTGTCAACTTCACATCATCCTGATAGCTAACAAAGCCTGAATCCGAATGCCCTACTAGCTGCAGGTCTTGAATATGTCTGTAAATTAGCATATAGTCTTTTATCCTCTTTAAATACCTCAAAACAATCTTAGCAGTAATCCAGTGATTGCATTATGGAATTAACCAATATCTACTTAGAAGTCTCGTTGCAAAAGCAACATCAGGTTTAGTGCAAGCTTGAGCATACATGATACTTTTAAGTCACTCTGACATGGTACATTCTTTATTTGGGTTTTCTTAATAACTTTATGAAGACACTATGACAGATTCGATTTATTGCCCTTAATGACATGAGCAATTCTTGATTTGCAACACTTTATACCAAATACAATCAATGTGTGTCCTCTAGAAATAATCCAACATGTGGCGAGAACGATCCATATGGTTCTCAATGCCTATGACAAAATATTCATTATTAAGATCAATCATGTCAAAATGGTTTGACAATATCTGCTTCACCTTATACAGTAATTCAAGAAAACCACTTTTCAAGCAAGATATCGTCTGTATAAGACACAAGGAAAATAAATTCCTTCCACTATAACAACAATTGTCTAAAAACTTACAGCAACAATTGTCTAAAAACTTACTTAAACCCATAAACAGACCTTTCAGTCTAGAATACTCATGAATATGTTCAAACTTTATTCTATGGCATTATATGGGATTCCTATTTCTTTACGCACAAGTTTATCTAAATCCTTTGCTGTAAAACATTCGGGTTACATAAAATATACGACATACCGGTACCCCCCCATCGAAGCTCACACGCGCTCATGCGCCACCCAAGTCATCGGCGCGTGAGAACCATGCGCAGACACGTGCCGTGCACGTGTTCTAATTCCCAGCCTAACCAGTACGACGGCTACCCCTGGATCGACTCGAGAACCGGGTTGAGGCGGTCCGGTCGACCCGATCAATGACCGGTCCGACCGAACGGTCCGAGTCAACGATCAACGAATCGATCGGGTCAATGCTGTCAGTCGGGTTGGGTTTACTCGCCAAGATGACGTCGGATGACGTCAGCCCTGCACGTGCTGTGCACGTGTGGGCCAGGGTTTGGCGCGTGGTGCGCTTGTGATGCGTGGTGGCCACGTGGCCGCGCGTGGCGGTGCATGCGGTGGTTGCCGATGATGATCTTGATATGGTTTTTCTCGTCTCGTCGAGGCCTTTTTGAATATATAATTTTTTTTTGGATTTTGACAAAAATAAAATTTCGAAAAACATCGAGAACGCGATTCGCAACCTAATACGCGCAGGCTTTGATACCATATGTATGTTGCGAATTCAATCCGTATGCAGCGACCCAAGATTCACACGTATAGATACATGAATCACTAATCCATATAGTTAAAGAATTGACGCACCTGTTTTCGGATCAATCGTTCTTGATGCAGAATTGCGACGATCCCGTGCTCAAGAGCTTCTCCTCTATGAACCCCATTTATCACTGGCTTCAATGAGACGGCCCCTCACGTATCGCTTCAAACGACTTTAGATGTGAGGTTATGTGGACATTAGGGTTTAGATGAGGGACTTGAGCTCTATTTATAGAGAATGAAACTTATTCCCTCATCAAAGATTAGGTTTATCTCTGTCTATACTATACAGCCTCATATCCGACTAGAATTATGAAACTGTATATATATTTCTTTATTAGACCAATTAATTTACAATAACAATTAATAAAACCCACAACGAATATATTATAAAATATATTCTAACAGATATCATGATCAGGTCGTGCATTAGTTTATTTTACATGAGTCGATAATCAAATTCCACGTGTTGGTCCTGCCTAATTCGGCAAGTGGTGTAATTTTTCCTACTGGTTTAAATTTTTTTGTTGAACATTCTAACAAAGTATACCTTTCCTTTGCCAACACATAATAGCTAACAAATTCTTATGGAAGTATAAAACCATGTTCTTAGTGATGAATGCAAATCCTCTCGAGCTCGTGGAACATTAGTAAATTGACTCAGAAATACTATCGAGAAATTGGACGTTTTTCATAAAAATTCCACACAAAAAAGAAAGAATTTCTCTGTCGACCCATTGCTTAGAAGCTCCAAAAGATATATATTCTCCCACCAAAAAGAAAAGAATATAAGAGAGCTGGCTATGGATGTTATATTCGATATGGTCCCCGTCGATATTAATGGCGAGGACCAATCTTTCTTCCCAGCAAGAACCCTACAAATTGGAACGGCCAGTTGATAGGGCCACGTGGCGACGCGACTCGACGTTCGTGATTACACCAAAAAAGAAAAAAAAAAGAGAAAAAAAGAGAAAAAAAGGGAGACGTAAGAGAATATTGTCAACGTGTGTAGGTAGATGGACACTTACGACGTTGGATTCATGGATTGTGGTGTCGGTTTCGTTAGGAATTAGGAGGCCCCCATCCATGCACGCACGCTCGGACGTCCAAATCCCTTAGCATTATGCTCGTGTGTCGGGTCAACAACGAGCCGTCACGCTAAGTTCTTACGCACGATCGCGAGGTGGAGCGGTTTTTTTTTTTTAAATATATATATAATGATTGAAAGCTTCATAACATTAGAAATAAAGCGAGTGAAGAGCTGGACTTTGACAATCCCATTGAACGAATTTGAGTAATGATGTGAAGTTGCTTTCGGAGGTTTTGAACGGTTCTTCTTCACCCTTTCGAACTTGTTCATGTCCAAGCAGGGGAAGTAACCTAAGGCGGATTTAGATATTACGTTGTGCAGAAACTTGGAGATTGTTGATGGGATTTATCGCACACCGAATCAGAACGATCACACAGAAATCAAGAAAATTGAATGACGCACGAGATTACCCAGGTTCACCCCAGAATAGGGCTACGTCCTGCAAGAGATTTTCACTATGATATTCTGTTTACAGCCTCTCAACTCGTTACAATGATCAGCATAAAACGAGCAAAATATATATGCCCTAAATGGGCCCAAAAACCTAAACCTAGCGAAACCTCTATTAAGCCCATAACATACGGGTTAACTTAAATAAAAGTCCAAACCCGTTGAGGTTTCGGGGGCGCTGCCCCCGAACCCCCGCCCGCTCACCGGCGAGCGGGGCAGCCGTCCGCTGACCGGGCAGCGGAAGCCCCGCCCGCTGACCGGGCAGCGGGACACCCGTGTCGGGGGCGCTGCCCCCGAACCCCCGCATCCCACGCGCATGGGTCACATGTCGTCGGATAACACTTTGGTTTCCCTAAGCTCACGTGGGCATACCCTGTGTGAGAAACAAGGGTCCCCGAAGTATTCGCCAACTCCAACAATTGTGTGGAATCCTATTCGAGATCGTCCCCCTTTCCCAGGAATATGATTTAGATCGGTTTATCCGATACGACTTCTTTCATTTTGGCTGCCGTCAGTGGAGAAATTTTGATTCTAGAGACGTTGCTATCCATATAAGAGCTTAAACACGCGCATGCCAAAAGATCACATCATTATCGAGTTTCCTTAGCTCACTTTCGAGTGCTTATCTTGTGAATTGTAACGGAACTATTGATTTCTCTAAGTTCGATCGGTACATGGAACTATTGTTCTGTGTGAATATTCAACATGGATCGTTGTATTTTATGTATTTTGAGGAAATGAATGTAACTTTTTCGATAAAAAAAAACTCAGACCCTTTGAAAGTATCAAATGAGCTGTGTTCCAACGAGAACGAGACTTGTCTGAAAACTATAGTACCGTCGCTCGACCATTGCAAAATCGTTGGGTTAATTCAAAGCACCAGCTGGATCCCTCAAAATCCAACTTTCATGTAGTAGATGTCTGAGTTGGTGAAAAGGACTAGAGGGAAGATGGATCCGACTTGGTCAACCCCTACTCTTTTTTTTTTTTACGCGGCATGGCTCGAGACCAATTCCCAATATGATTGGATTTTGATTGAGAAACGTATTCCTTCAGTTCAACCAGACTTGACTCCATTCGGACCCAAATAATTGCCTCGCAAAGCATAAGCCTCCGACTTCGACTTCAAGCTGAATAGACAAGGCATGACTGTTGCTTGGTATGGTTCGATGTCGTTGACTGCAACACAGGTTCGATTGTCAAAATCGTACATCAAGGCGACGTGGACAGTTTTGTTTTCTAATTATAGAGCGAGTTTATCTTTCGTAAGTAAGTTTCCGAAATCACAGACATAACTTTGTGGATTGAATGAGAAACAAGCTAAGATGGGAGCGTGTAGATTAGCTTCGAGATTTATACTCCTATGAAAGAAGTTGAAAAGGCATGCATTTTCCATGCAAATATTCAATGGGATTTTTTTTTAAAAAAAAAACCCTAAATTTATTGTATAATAGCCAATTCAGTCATAAACCTTTTGACGAATTACCAATTTAGTCCTAAATCTCTCAATTATGTCAACTCAGTTCTAAACCTTTTGAAGTTTTGTAGTCATAAATCTATTAGCGAGATAATGGACCGAAATGACTATATTGAGAAATCGTCAAAAGATTTAAGACAAAATTGATAAATCTTCAAAATATTTAGGACTACATTAACACAAGTGAAAGGTTTAAAACTAAATTGACAAATTGCCAAAATATTTATGACTGAATTGACATAATTGAAAGGTTTAGGATGAAATTGGTATAATCGAAAGACATAATTGGTCGCTGTACAATAAATTTATGATTTTTAAAAATAAATTTCCCAATATTTGGAAGGGGGCATATTTATAAACAAACTGAAGAGAAGCTTGTTTTTATCTTTAGAAAGTCGCGTGCATCAAAATGCTAATGGAAAAATCGAGGGAGTGCCGATGGTTGTAATAAGATGAAAATCTAAATCATGGCGTCAGGTGGAATAAGTACACTAGAAATGTCATAACTTTTAAAAGGCGTTCACTTGAGTGTCACGGCTGATTTGGCCGTTGAAAATGGTGACCTGGTATCGACGAATAATTTTTTTTTTATTAATTTTCTAAGTGCCACGTAGATTTTCTTTATATTTTTTAATAGTTTATGTATTTTTTTATTCAAATCAGGAAAACAAAAGGCAGTCAAGTGTTATGGCACTTCTAGCGCACTAATCCCGGCGTAAGGTTTGGCAATTCAATGACAAATAGGTAAATGACGCATATTATCAATCGCCCATCATGGGCCAATTTACTATCGCAATCCAACGTGATGTTAACACATGACTTGACATTCATCCAATTGTGGAATAGCTAAAAACGTTGGAAACATTTGTTTGTTTCGCAGAAAATGAATGATTTAGAAAATATTTTTTTCGAAAATAATCGCTTGCAATATTATCACCGTTTACGGGATTATTTAAGCATAAATAAGCGTTGGTAGTGCAAACATTTTTAATTAATTTGTTATTTCAAATGATATAATTAAATATATTACAGATAATTTATTTTCAGCAAAATGAATGGAGCCCAACTGCAACACCAAGCTCCTCTCTCTCTCTCTCTCTCTACTCTTCCATTACCTTTCAGATCAAGACCGGCTTGTCGTCTTGTCGTCGTCGACAAGCCAATCGGCAACGTGTTAGCCTGTTAGGCCTTTAGGTTCGGAATTCAACGGGCCTCATAATTGCTATCAAGCTCTCTGAGTCTTGGCTGGCCCAAGCTCGACGGCCATGAAGTACGAGCGGCGAGAGAGAGAGAGAGTGGTTGTTGAGGTTGAAGCGTCGTGGCTCCACCGTGCAAGGTGGGGAATAGCGGCTTCAACGGCGAAGGCCATCACGAAAAGACGATGGCTGGGGCCACAGACAGAGACAGAGAAAGAGAGGAGGTTGCGTGTTTGGGGTTTTGGAATCGGCAGGAGCCTAATTGAGACACCTGTTACTGTTAGAATCTGAGGTAAGAGACGGTAGATGGGAAAACCCTAATAGAACTTGCGCCTTCTCTTATTTTTTTTTCTTTTTTCCTAATCCCTAATTCAAATTTTTTAAACATCCTTGCTTGTCTCTCCAAATCCAAGCTAAAAAAAACTAGTCTAACCGTAAGGAGAAAATTAAAAAATTAAATTACATATTCATCGAAAAGTTTTAGCTCATGAGTGGATGGAGACTACATGTTTGTAAAAGGTATGCAAGAAATTTCATCAACTATTATGTGAGTATGCTTTTGTGTTTGGGCAAGGTTGCCTCGCCAGCGGCCAGTGACCCCCCCCCCCCCCCCCCCCCCCCCCCCCCCCCTCCCCCAAAAAAAAAGAAGAAAATAAAAATTAAAAATATGAAAATTTATTAAGATATTATTAATAAAGGTTAATACAATGAAAAACCCTTATTAATAAAAAGTATGCAAGAAATTTCATCAACTATTATGTGAGCATGCTTTTGTCTTTGGGCAAGGTTGCCTCGCCCTGCGGCCAGCGACCCTCGTTGACCACAGCCCAAAAAAGTGAGGAAGAAAAGAAAAATAAAAAAATATGAAAATTTTATTAAGATATTATTAATAAAGGTTAATACAATGTAAAATCATAAACCACCAACTATTATGTAAGTATCATTTTGTCTCTGCCGACTGAACGAGAGCTCTTCGCACCCCGTGCACTTTCCACTCCTGACAAGCAAAAGCATTAGCCCAAAAACAAGGCGACGAGGCACTGAAAAGCAAAAGATCCGACCGTGAAGTTTGAACTCGTTCACGGATTACCCTCCCAAGTGGTTCACGGATTACAGTTTTTCCGGTTCATATGCTCGAGTATGGTTTGCTTTGGAAGGAAAGGGACAGATGAACCCATCATATCTTGTCCTGAATTTTGATGTGGATGCTTACTGGAACGACCACGCGTGCGTCTCCCCGCGCGCGGCGGCGATGTGTTCGTATTGATTGAGGTGTCCACGGATGAGAGGGAAAGCTGTCTAAAAACTCCTAAATCTATTACATTTTTTGCCAATTCATTCATATGCTTCTTAATTATGTCGATAGAGTCCTAAACCTTTTCACATTTTATTAATTGAGACCATCCGGCTAATTTTGATTGGAAATCGCTGACGTGGATAATTTTTTTTTTTGGAATATCTTTTTCATTATATTTTCTTTTCTATGATTTTTTACTGCTGCAGTTGGCAATGGCCCGGCCACCCTCACTGGCCACAGTTAAAAACAAAAAAGATAGAAAGAATAGAGAAGAAAGAAAAAAGAAAAAAAAAGAAAAAAGAAAAAGGAAAACAAAAAATAAAAAAAAGCAACAAAAATATAAAAGTTCACATCAGTGCATGCCGTGTCACGTTCTACGCCAGCGATTACCGTACAAAATTAGCTTGCTAGTCTCCAATAAGTGAAAATATTAGGACTCATTTGGCACAATATGAAAGGTTTATGACTCAATTAATAAGAGCCCAATAGGTTTATGATTTTTTGAATAATTTTTTTGGGGGCGAGATGAGACATGACGAGCCTTGGTTTCACTGTCTAGTCGTGAGATGATGTACTTGTCCAAATCCTACAAATCCATCCGTCCATTCACAAAATTATTTCCGGAGAAGCACATATACCAACCGACGTAGCTTTCTTCATCATTGCACATCATGATGGAAGTAAGCATATCTTAAAAATTTCCCCTTGAATTTTCATCGATGGTCGTCACAATATAGGATGCTCGTTCGTGGAATTAAATATGATGGCTATTTTTTTTTTCACCCCGTCTTAAGTGAATAAACCCTAGATTCATGAAATATGACTCTTAATAAATACCCTAATTGTACACCTTCGAAACATTATATGTCAATTTATAAGTGTTTAATCGGGCCGGTAATGGTCTAAAAATTTCCATATGTGAAAAAATTTCTATTTGCCTTATTTTCTACGCAAATGCTTGCATCACTTGATTTTCACACAACAACTACCAGATCCGTGAGCTTACCGAATTGAATTTGTCCAAAAGATCAATAATGATACTCGAAGTTGTTTCGATATACAGTTGAATGGGATTGATAGTGACCATGTTCCCACATTTTACTCATTCATGATGCTATGTAAGTATGCATGAAAGAGTTTGCACGGAATTTGTCCGTTAATTGACATATCAAACTTGCACATGGTGAATGACCGAAAATAACCCTATTAGTTCCGGTCGTCCGGAGCCATTGAAACGTATATTACCACTACTTTTTGCTGATTTGCTAATGGAGACCTCAGGGTCAATTTTGACCAAAAATCTCTGAGATAGACTTGGCCACCTACATGGCACGGCTGCGAAGGGAAATAAGAATAAAATGAAAAATGAAGGAGAAAAAGGAAAAAAAATGTAAAAATTCAGAATTTTTCTAACAGAAGTTGTAAAAGCATCCACGTTAGCGTTAGCCCTCAAGTTGGCGATTTTCGCCAATTTCAGATGAAAGGACTGTATTGGCATATTTTCAAAAGGTATAGGACTAAATTGGCCAACTATTCACTGTACGATATGTTTAAGATTTTTTGGACAGCATAAACATGCCCTAAAACTTCATATAAGTTACAGAGCGAAAAGTAGTAACAGATAGCCCTAGAACTAAACAAGGATTTTAGATTGTACATTTACAAGTGTGCGTATACAACTATGTTCGCTGCACGTAATATTTACACGTACAGATCCCAAGTTTTTCGGGTCGCCCCATTTACTGCTCATTTGATGGGACGAATGCACCGCACCGGTCTTGCAGCTGTCCATTTTAATTCAATTTTTTTATTCTTATTTTTGAATAACTTGGAGCCATGAAAGATGCTCAAGAAGGCAACAATGTCGACCATGAAACTACAAGATTAACAAATCATTTCATCGATTTTTTTTTGCATGTTCAAAGATCACGGTTAACAAATATACTTAGATGGCTTTGTAATAATTCATATCACATGAACACTGGATTATGATACAATCGCTAATTGTCGTCCATTACGCACATGATGCGCACATTCGGAAAGTGTCCGACCGACTCCCCCCGGGATACAATTCATATGGAACTACTTCATGTTCGGGGGTCTACAATTCCACGTTAGCGAAGTACAATATATAAACAGATGATGTCGAGGTCGTAAGTATTTTATAATTCATCTCAGGTTAAGGCCAATCGCGCCGATCACGAGATCTCTTCCTTGGTACCAAACCCACTATAGAGCTAGAGACAAAAATGATAGGGGGTACATTCGATCAATTAGATGTGCTAGCTTTTTGGGTCAAACACGAGTCTCTTTCTAATCTGATTATTTTATAGGGTTTGTGCGCGGAATGTTGGTCGTGGGTCGCCGATACATTCCGACATTTCCATCGCAACTTACAAAGAAAATGTGGGGGAAGTACGTGAATAAATGGTAGGGATGTCGGATTTATGGCGTCTCGTCATGAGCTGTTTGGCGGCCTGCAGATTGTGGGGCGAAGCCAAAAGAGGTTGCGGCTACCATATTCCTTTATCTATTTATTTTTTTTTTGGTAAAGCCTTTATTTATTTTTGTTTGTTCTCTACTTGTTGAATATCAGTGCAAATTCCTATAACTTTATAAAATTTCTCATAGAGTTGTCCTATTTCATCTCCCTGCACTAGGGTTTCGTGATCTTGTTTACCACGGCCTCCTTGGTCTAAAAGTCTGGATCAAGTCACGACGAATGTGACCGAACTCTCGCCGCGGCTTGGCGCTTCCATTAGGTCTCGCACGCGGGATTCGCCACGATCTAAATATTTGTCTGCACCGGACACATTTTGTCTCAAAGTGGGAATTGACGAACGTTCGCGAGATCGGTGAGGGTTGTGTAACGATGCTTAGTCTTGTTTAGGATTGAGTTCTCAGACAAGAAAACTCTGTTTGAACTCTATTTTGAATGAGAGCTAGATTCACATAGACACAAAGGTATTAACAGAGCGATATGTATGGGAAGATTATGACTTTGCATGTAATTCATCTATACAATGCAAATTACAAGATTAAATTTAGTTATTGTTGATGTAACATGTGAGTAGTGTTAAAAATAATCCATATAAAAATTTGGTTTTCTAACGTGATGTGAGACAGTTATTATATTCGAGTTGTCCATGACCGTTGATTTATTTTCCAATGTAAGTGGTCCTAACGAAATATGTCAATAGGTCCGCACATGAACTCTCTCTCTCTCTCTCTCTCTCTCGACAATCACCTTAAGTAAAAATATCGGATTTATGCCGCAGTTTTAAGGTTTCCAACAAGAGTTTCCACTAATTGCACCAGCAATTTCTTTTTTGTGTTCAAATTGCAATAGCTCGCCAAGTGTTGACAATCAACACGAAAAGCATTCCAACCTTTGAAGTTACACGGGATCAAAAGGAAAATCTTAGATGAAATCATTCGCGGGACCCTAGTGTTCCCTTGTTGATATTTACTTATCTTGTGTCCGTTCTAATTTTGTAACTTCTCGAGTACTCACGGCCACGACAAAAAAAAAAAAAAAAAAAAAAACACTCACGGCCAAACTCAAAAAAGAAAAAAGAAAAAAGAAGGAAGAAGAAAAATCATCTCGATTTTTGCCTATATGACAAACATTCTTTTTCGGAAGATCTAAAAGAATCTACCGACTTTTACCCGATGCAAAAAATTCTCACCGTTACTATTTTCTGTCCAAGCAAGCTGACGTGGCGCATGACGTCACTAAGAATGACATTTCATAGAGACGAAATAATAAAGGAAAAAAAATACTGAAGTAACTTATTTCCAATCAAAAGGAATCAGAGACGACGGCGTTTTAGGAAAATGACGTCTCTATCTCTTTGCTAATGTAGTTCCCACTGCTTTTTTACTTATAATGTACATAAAAACAGTCAGTCAAAGTGACGCAACACCTTTTGGGCTCTAGTTGACGTGTCATTTTGGTACGTGACGGCATCGGTAGCCATGCGACGTGCCACGTCACTTTGCATGGGCGGGAAATCTAATGTTCGTGTATTTTTATTCTTCGGACAAAAAAGATTTTTATTCTTTTGGGATCTGGCCAATGCTCACTAATTATGTGTTATGTTTTACACCTTTCGAAATCATCACAAATTTCATCTCAACATAAGATGTGGTTGGACCTACCTCAATGCAAGCTCTCAGTACAAGAGGCAAAGGTGCGCAGTCCGTGAAAAAAGATAGCAAGCATGCAAGGCATAGCTACACAAACTGAGCAAGAATTTGATTTCCTTGAGTACCATTTGTGTTGCCACTAGCGAAGAAAATTCTCAAATCATCATCGAAGCGCATATGAGCAAAGTGTTGGGAGCGCGCAGCGGAAGTCCGATACTTTTTTACCGGGGAGATCGCCAAGAGGGAGCCCAAGTCTGAGCCCGTCAATATATCCAGTTGGACCCACTTTTACTCAAAAACTTAAGTCAATGAGTTATGGGCCAACTTGGGTATACTAACTGCTCAGTACCACATCAATTCTCCGATGTGGAACTGCTCTAACATAACTCACACGTGCATCGTAACACAAAGTTTGATCTTCTCATAAAAATGGATGATATTTAACCTTCTTCAAAGCCGATGCTCTGACATTCTCGCGAAAACTTAAATACATGTACCAAATAGCTAGGGAGACGGAAGAATCGACAGATCGGAATTATATCAATTCAATACGTCTAAACCTTTTGAATTGATCCTATATCTGACTCTCCAGTAGATTCACTTCGGTAATACTGGTAAAATCTTAGAGCGTGCTTGCTTATAGTCGATTAGAATTGAAGGGGCCATTTGCTTCCTCTCTATCCCCCCCTTGACGAAATTTCCTCCAACCACGCCCTCAATTTTTTTTTTTTTTTTTTGGGGTGGGTGGGTTTCAAACATAGGCATCGCCCATCGTTTAAGTAGTACGAAATACTTTCCTAATTGCGATGTCATCCGATAATTATCCCAACTTGTAGGGTGAGTAGGAAGGACCATTATTCTGCCAGAAGAGTTTCAATGACGTATCCGAAATGTAAACTACAACCCTATTTCGATAAGGACTAGAGAAGCGAAGCTACTAAGCTATTTCTCGAACAATAATTGAAGAGCATACGTTAATCAAAGGAAAGAAAGAAATTTCTCAGTGAGACCACCAAAAACCATGCCCATGCAGTCGAAGCCTTCACTAGGTAGAACAAACACTAGGCAAGGCTGATAAAAATCAAAATTATTATTAAATAAGTAACTCATGCCAGCAACAAGTTCAGCAAACCCATATCCGTCTTATAAATAATTATCTTCCTCCTCCAATTTTTAATATGTGTTCTCTCTTGTTTGGACCACAAATGGAACTGGTCAGCCATTTATATATGATCTAAACCCTTAAAAGACTCGAACTTATCCTGAAGCTTTCCAAGTGGTCGATAAGCATCTATCAGGAAAATTGTCCAATAAGTTATAAATTTATTGTAAGAATATCAATTCAGTCCTAAGCTTGTTAAATTTTCCAACTTAGACCGAAACCTTTATGCAAAGTTCCACTGTAGCCCTTTTGGTCAATGTTTGTCAGGAATCGCTAGTGTAGTGGTGTGTCGCGTTGGGCGTCAATGATGACTGGACTGCCATGTCAGTGACTTCTGGCGAAAATTGACCACTAGGGCAACATTGGAATGTCGTGAAAATGTCTAGGACTAAGTTGGCAATATTGAAAGGTTCATGATTGAAATGATATCCGTACAATATTACAGTTATGCCAATTTAGTCCCAAATTTTTTTTATTTGCTAATTGAGTCCTAAGCCTCTTCCTTTGGTGCCAATTCAGTCTATCCGGCCCGCTTTGGTCTATCGGCGTCGACGTGGTAATTTTCAATAATATTTTAATGTTATTCACATTTAGTATTTATTTATTTTTAATAAAATTGCCACGTTAGTGCTGGTTGTCCAAAATTCGCCGGATGACCTGAATTGATACAAATGCAAAAGATTTATAATTTAACTTGGCAAATAAAAAGCGGTTTATGACTAAATTGGCATTATTGTAATAAGTTAAGAACTTTTTGGTAAATTTCCCCGCAATATATTTAGGTTGATTGGGTAATTTTCTTGCATTTATATGGTTAATCCAATATAGAAATCTCAAGCTAGTAATTATTGTAGGTGCACAAGGAGAAAGATTCGTTTTGCCCGTTGACCACGAAGAGCTGTATCTTTATGTTACCATGGACACTATAACGTGTAGGTCGGTATCGTAGGCTCAGATGTTGGGACAATGCTACACATTACGAACTTGGTGGTGAGCAGTATCCTCTTGTCCATATCTCGTAACAACTGGATATCATTAAAAAGTTGGTTTGGACTTTGGAGGGCATTTTTGAATTATTTTGTCCATTATGGCTTAGCGGTATTTCTTTATGCTATGTGAGCAAATGATCAAGGGGATGCAACTTTAGTAGCCACAGGAGTCAAACCCTAGCTAGTTGGAAATAAAGCTATTGAGATAGTGACAAATTCAAAATTTGCCGTCTCACCAACAAGTTCTACGTAGAGTTGCTCTTGTTTGAGAACGTCTCGACGCTAGATATTGTCAATCCCACTTCCTTCGTCCGATTTTCTCCTCTTCTTTTCTTTATAGAAAAAAATGTTAATATAAGATGACTCTTTCGGACCCCATATTGAGAGAACTATGGGTGATCACTTTTAGGATGGGTAGTTCCCACCCTAAAATCGAGAAAGGCCCGTTAGAGACAAGTTCCGCAAACCGGAACCGAGACCCATCCCGTTTTATGGATCCACCCGAGAACCAAATCACCGGTCCGATTCGGTTCCTAGTTAGATCCATGTAACCGATTGCTTTACATGGAATTCCATCACTTCCTGATTCCGTTCTAACTGTCCTATGATGGTATCGAGAAATTAATGCTTTCAAGCAACTGAACCATGCCTCGGCTTCTTCTTTATCATTATAAATCTTATTGCAAAAATGACATAAATGGGTTCTTTTAGAAATTCAAAAACAAATACAGCTAAAAATAGAAAGATATGATACGGAAGGAATGCATTCATGGGGTGGCCTTCACATGAGATAGCTTGAATTTAAAAAAATAGTTTAGATTATATAAATAGGTCCGGTCCAGTTGGTTCAGTTGGGTGATTCCCACATGAGATCGGTTTGGAACCGGAAACCAGACTGGTACCCAGTAGGAGCCACCAAAAACTAGCCGATTGGATACGGTCTGGTTCGGTTCGGTTGGATCTAGATTTTTTTGCTGACCCTGAAATACTCTTTCTAGTAGGAGTGAGCAGAGGTCCAGTCGACATTGGACCAGAATTGTGCAATCCGATCCCACGAGAAATGGTCTGGCCCTTTGTCCCGAATTGGGAATCGACACTGTGCGGTCCGACTCCAAGGTCAGGGGACCGATCCTAGACTGAACAGATTTTAATTATGTTTGCTGTTTGTTTTGTTTTCACGTGGTTAGAATTTTAAAGCAATCTTTTATGAGCGAATGAATAATTAAGTTTTATAATTCATATTTTATGTTACGTCCGACCCATCAAACGAGTGAGTCTGATGCAAATTGACTCATTTAACCCGTTTTAATTCGTTTTTCATGCAATACAAATCTAAAAGACTCATACCCAAACCAACCTTTACTCATATTGCTAAAACACTTCAATATTTAACTCAATTTAGGAAAATTTGTTACTTATAATTTTTTTGAAAAATTATGTTACTAAAACACTTCCACACAATACAAATCTAGTGAAAAATATTTATAATTTTATAATTCATATTTTTTTTTTCCTTTTTTTTCTAAGTTTGGGGATGGGTCTTGGCCCAGATCTGGAGGACTTCGGAGCCTCATTCACTGTCGGCAAGGGTTGGTCGGCCCTTGCCTATGACCGAAAAGAAAAAAAAAAGAAAATATAAAAGAATCGCAAGATATATAAAAAAAATTATAAAAATTGTCCTGACATCTCCAACTCCACCTAATATGGGTTAGAAATGGGTTAGTTCTCTAGCTTTTATTTGGGTTATAAATAGATTAGTTCTCAACCTCTTAGGTTGTTAGGTAACATATTAATGATCCACTTAAGCATGTTTCCAAAACTTAAGGAAACTCATTTATGATCCGCATCATTAAGTGTTAAAATGTGGATTCTAGACCAATTTTATCACCTCTATGTGATAAAAAATAATCGGCTAATTCCCTAAATCGATTCCAGATTTCAAAGTTCGGGAATAGATCCTAGCTATGCGGGTAGCTTCCAGGGTTGGACTGGCCCAACCCTGAAACCGCTTTGCGCTACTTTCTTATTCGGTGTAAGCAGACATTGTAATTGAGGGACTGACATCTCTCTTAAGTTAGGAGGAGTTTAAGGGCTGTTCTCATTTCTCTTCAAAGGAAACTCCCACAATTCATACCGTCAAGGCACAGAGTTCGTCCAATTCTCTGGCATTTCAATTTGAGCAATTTTTGACCATTTTTTTTTTCTTTTTAACAATTGCTTTCTTGTGCCAATGTAGCTGTCTTTGATTGAAAACTTAACAGCTTAAAGTAGTCTTAAACTGAAGCAGAGGCACTTTGGATTCACAAGCATCGGATGCCTAATACCCGTAGGCATCTATACTTTTTGAGGGTAGATACCAAATAAACTGCGCAATTAGAAACCAGTTGGACAGAGAAAAACCAAAGAAAAACTCCTCTTGACCATTTATCATCACGAACCCGGAGGGTGCAACCATCACTGCTAACGCCAAAAGATGAAAAATGGCTTTATTTCGAATATGGATGAAGTGAACTGTGAAAACTAGTGTCAACTTGCAAATTTACAAAATTAAAACAGATAAATACCAATGGTATGACCCTGAAGAACACCGAATAATTTGATTCTCGAGTTACCCTTGAAGCCACAAGAGAAGAATCCTCAAAGATTAGTGTCGAAGTACGGAGCAATATGCCATTTATGTGCACAACTCCATATGGCATGGTGGAAGTTATCTAAGCTAATACCAAAAAAGTCCCTTACACAGCCCAAAGATGGAAACATACAAGAAAGCCATTCTGCAACTTTATTTGAAATCATTCCACCACTGGTTATTTCTTCAACAGCATCGCACTGCATTGCGCCATTATCTTTGATGCCCTGGTTATAGCGTCGGTCATGTAGAAATTCTCTACTGTCGTTCCAAAGTCGTTCGGACTGATCTTTCGGTTTACATTGGGTCTCATTGTAGTAGTTGATAATGTGGCAGGTTCTCTCTCATCCATGCTCACGAGATTCGGCGCCACTGTCTGTATCCTGGACCGGATCCCTTCGACACTATCATAAGGCAACTGAACTCCTACCACCTCCGACAAAGCGCGAACTATCTTCCAGTCATCTCTTGCATCACCAACTGTTGGAACTGCCGGGAGAGTCTGTTGAATGCACCCTTCGGTATTTTCGTATGTACCTTCCTTTTCGCTGAAGGCAGATGCTGGAAGAATGACATTGGCACGATATACACTTCGATCTCCATGATGCCCCTGATAGACTACAAATGCATCATCAGGAATATCCTTCAAGTTGACATCATCTGCACCCATCAGATACACAAATTTCGCAGACTTGATGCTGTCAGGAGATTGTGGAACAAGTCCAAGATCGAGGGCTGCAGCTTGAGCAGCATGTAGAAGCAACACATTGTAACCATTCCAGTCAGGCCTCACAACATTCCCGTATTTTGTGATGGTCTCGATGGCAGAAAAAATCGCATCCAAATCATCTCTCTCAAAGAGCCCAGCACCCACAATAATAGCTGGGTTTTTGGCATTTTTAAGAGTTGAGCAGAAGGGGTGGCGCCCCTCAGCAAGTTCAGTCAGAGTTTGAGGTCCTGTGCCAAGATGTTCATGATCATAGTTGAAGTCGGTTGGAGGGCCAATATAACCCACCTTTGCTTGTGTAGCACGCACTGTCTTGCGGATTCTTGCATTCACCATAGCAGCTTCTACTCTTGGCTGGTTGAACAAAACGAGGAGAGCCAGAAGTCAGATCAAATCAACAGGAAAAACATGGATCTCGAAGAAAGGGTCAAAGCCTCATGGAAGGTGCAAATATCCTATTCCAGAAGGAATTGAAGATTGTCGTCACCAAAATATTTTCATGAAAGTAGTCTGGATGGTCATCCCTCAACAATCTAATGATAATATATTACCTGTGTTCCAACCAAAAGGAAAACATCTGCCTTCTCAAGACCAGCAATGCCAGTATTCATAATATATCCTGATCGCAGATCAGCATTAGGGTGCTTCCCATTGCCTTCACAAGTTACATTATTGGACCCCATTCTGTTCAAGAAATCTTTGAATGCCATCATAGACTCCGCATCTGATAGTTTGCCGGCAACGCCAACGATTTCCTCAGGTGCAACTTTATGGATAACCTCACCAACCATGGCAAGGGCATCATGCCAGCTCACAGCCTGGAAACGCCCATCAGCACCACGAATCATGGGGTCATTAAGCCTCTGCCGCTTAAGTCCATCATAACAAAAACGAGTTTTATCGGATATCCATTCCTCATTTATATCCTGCAACAGAAGTTCCAAAGCCGAATAATCCACCGAGAGTTCTCAATGTGTGCAGGCATACACATGCATATGTTTGAGTGTGTACAAGAGAGAACAGCAGGGGAGAAATAAGTCCACCCATTTGTTTGCAAGATTGCAATCTCTGCCAAATTAAAATCTCATATGATGGGCTGCACTACACCCAGACAGGATCAATGGCAACTCACCAGCTAGGTTACACCGACACCGACACCGACACGTCGACACGCCATTTATTAAAAATAGAAAAATCCGACATGTCGGGGACACATTATTTTTAAATATAAAAAAATAAATAAAGCCAAAAAATATATTGGTGAGTCTAATGACCGTTTTGACCCCTAGATATTATCAGTAGAAGACAAATTCAAACTTGAAATGACCTGTGAGCCCAACCCAAGTCCTATCAGCTGCTCCCCATCTCTCTCTCTCTCTCTTTTTCTACGCTTGGCCCCATGTGATATGCGACCCCACCTCTCTCTCTCTCTCTCTCTCTCATCATCATCATCTTCTTCTACTTTTAGTTTTGGCCGACTACACCCTCGCTTTGCTCACGCCAACGCCACCACCGCCACTCACACCGTTCGGCCGTCGCTCCACCCGTCGCCGCACCACCAGCCCGATGGCCACCTCCGCAAAGCCTGCGCCCCTTTCATCCCCGTTGTTCAGCCGTGCCCCGCGACCCACTCCCAACCCCGATCCACGTCTAGTGCCGCCACCCCGACTCGCAACCACGCCGTCCCTTCTCAGCCACATCCGCCGTTCGCGGTTTACGTGTTGATGGGCTTTACGCGTCCAACGCGTGTCGGACGCGTTGACCGGTGTCGGAATTCCGACACCCGTTGACCGCGTGTTGGACGCGTGTCCGCACGTGTCGGTGTCCGACACCCGTCCGACACCGATACGCATGCCTAAGAGAGGTGTTGGTGCTACATAGCTCATCAGCAACATCAAGCAATTCAGACACAGCCACCAGAAAGTTATCTTGATGGAACACAACAAGAGGACTGGCAACTTTACTGAAACTGAAGTGCTTATCATTGGATTGTGATAGGAATATACAGCAGCCAAATCACCATCCTCATGTGGCCCACCACATTATTGCAGTGTCAAGAAAGTTTAAAGCACATTATTTCTTAGGCTAAGATTGGCAGTGCCTATTCAAGCTCATAAGCACTTATCAGAAGCTGTTGCAAAATTAAGCACTTATTCAATTTCAACAAGCACTTAATTCAGCTTGATTTAACAAATTTGACGCCGCCGTTGGCAGCAACTGACATTTTCAACTTCTCATCTTTTCAAATCATTTTCTTCTATTTGAAATTTACTAACAACTTTTAAATGATTCATAGATAAATAGGCGATACATGAGAACTTAAGGCATTACATGGATCAGATAGAATACAACTCATATAACTTTCTATCAAGCATATGATCCAACTGCAAACATCGAGGCACCTTCACGCATTATGGAAGGTTAGTGTCCATGATGAGCTCCATTAAGAGGCAAAACTAGAGGGGTGAGCTCCATTAAGAGGCAAAACTAGTGGGTCTCTACCTTAACCTAAGAGAAAAAGTATTTCTTCTATGTACTTCTAGCAATACAAATTTCTAATAAGTAAACATGTTAGTTATCTTTCATGAAATTACTTAAAAGTAATCCTTTTGGAAATTTTATAAAAAATTCTCTTTTTTTTTTTGGCCCAAGCTTCTATTGGAACATAACGGCGTTGTTGACTATGCCAAGATGATGAACCTTTTCAGGAACATCATCTATGATATGATATCTGCTTGAGCCAACTTCAGGATAGAAGTATACTGAATTGTTGATATCCTCTGAAAAGTAATTCAATATTAATATCTCCATTCTAAGGCACTTTAATTAGCAAGAATGAGTCAGAACATGTATCTTGTCTAGTAATATCGTTACTTTCTTATAGTGACTAGGCTATTCCCATTGATTTACTTAAAAAGAATGTACTCATACTTTTCTTGCGGCACTCCTCTCTTAGCCGCAGCACTGCCAACCCATCACTTACAAACCTCATGCTTCAGCAACATATTTATCCTACAGTCTGCCCAGCACATTACTGCTACACCTAATCCTAAAAAATTTTCTTGCAAACCTCGCACTAATTATCATTCATTAGGTTGCAAAAAGGCTCAAGATGGACACATTCAATAACAGAAAAATATAGCAATAGAAAACCAAGGGCAACACCTCGAAACCTTTAGAGCAATATCCACCAACTAGAGCAAGTCACCTCAATCAACCAAAGATGAATTATGATTCTATAACTTCAGAAGAGATTCCATTCTCAAGTAGGTTTCTAAGTCGTAAACAAGAAACATTATTTTCTGCATGTACCTTTATTCTGAAACCCATAATACAAAATCTAGACAGACAATTTTTTAAGTTAGTCAAACAAGAAAACCTGTCCACTGAAGCACAATAAACAAGACTTTCCTTGAAAGAATTTGCTTTTATGGTAAAGAACCAAATCTAGCCGGAAGTACAGTATGACTAATTACCTCATTCAACCGCGGAAGGATGCGCAGAACCTCTGGACCACGGCTATCAATCCGGATGTTTGAACCAACTGCATCTGTAACATCAATGGTCTCTGTTCCTTTCAACTCCCAATTTCGAGCTTTAAAAGCAAAGGGCTTAGAGGTTAGAGCACCAACAGGACAAATATCAATCACGTTTCCAGAAAGTTCACTTGTCATGAGTTTTTCCACATAAGTCCCGATTTCCTCTCCACTACCACGTCCCAGCATGCCAAGATCTTGAACACCAGCAATTTCGGTGGCAAACCTAACACATCTGTTAGAAGAGTACATACCTATGTAAGCGGCGGATATAAGAGGATAACCAAGAGTAACATGAAAATGCCCAAACCACAAAATAATCACAAAGTCCACCCCATAAAGTATGAAAGAACAAGAGAAGATCAATCCCAATTTTATTCTAGACTTCAAAATATTATTAGCTAAGCTAGTAAACCAAGCAAGTGTGATGTCGAAAGATACTCTAGAGAAAGGAAACAAGTTCTAAGTTTATCATCTAAGCCCACAAAAGAACAATCTCTAAGCGAAATTTACAATAAACAGCTTCCATAAAGATGGTAGAAAATCAGCAAAAATGTTACACGCACTAAAAGACATGACAAGAAATGGAAAGTGAAAAGGCTTCAACAGGCTCACCCATATTAAGTAAAGGGGATCAGCAATCTAAAAGAAAATTCAGAAGCAAAAACTCATGACAAGAAATAAGAGATGCAGAACTTCAAATCAGGGCAGGACATCATTGAATAAAAGCTGCCGAAGGTGAATTGTCAGCAAACCCGTGAGTTACTACATAGCATAGAATAATCTAAAAAAGTTAGGAGGTATCTTAAGAATTTGCTTCTTTCAATTTTAGTTAATCACCAGTATGATTTTTGTGGGAAATTATATTCACTTGCCCTCAAGTAAGCAACTTCCCACCGAGAACACCCCGTTTTATGGAAACTCTAGTTTTATGGACACCACTATCTCGGAAATTTTGACAAATTTGGCATATCATAAATGAAAATCACATGATCAAACCTACTTACATGGAATTACATCTCTTCCTGTTAGTCCTCCAAGAACATTTTGCGCATTGGCAAACTTAAAATTACATTGATTTAATCAACAATATTCAAAACATATAAAAAGAATATAAATATATGGCTTATGCAATTAATCCAATTGCTCCCCATGAGTAGTACTTGAAAGTGCTTTGGTAGTGTGCAGCCAAATAAAGAGGGAAAGGAGGGGAAAAAAAAGGCTTCACTTAGTGAGGTTGTGAAACTTGGTTGAACCAGCAAAAGGAGACAATACAAAAATTGTCATATGTGAATGTTGGATAATCTAAGGAACGATTGGCATCTCGATCCTTCCACTTGTCCCTTTTTTCCCATTTGTGCCCTCTCTCTAGAGTTACCTTCACGCGTAAAAGCTTTGCACTTTTCTACTTGATTTCCATCCTGATTGCTGAACTTGTCAAGTTTTCCCATCATGTCCCAGAAACAACTTTTTTTTGCCTAATTCACTATCTGAATGCAACACTAGGTCATATTTGCTAATGCAGAGACTAGAGGGGGTTAGTGGGTCCCTGGTTAAGTGTGAAATGATGAAACCAGATTTAGAATTTGCGAACAGATTGATGACACCTTATTTGGGAATGGCTTAGGCTAGACAAGTCTGAAGTTTCCCAACCTGTCCAGGTAGTTTCTATTTCATTGTCAAACCATCGGAGTGCTTGAGCTGAACTTATAGTCTCTACAAATAATATATGGATGTATCAAGAAATATGAGGAGCACATTAACTATATGCAGAGGCTCTTTTTCCGTTTATGTTAAGATGACTGTGCAGGGCCAGGCAAATCCCCACAAATTTCTCATTTGTTCAATTAAGTTTCCTCCTTATGTAGAAAACATGGCAGAACTAAGTTACTACACAAGGACAACTACTGTACTCATGACACTTCCTCTGACAAAACAATATTGCCTGCGGAAAAAACACCTTCCCATGGCATGGATCATACTCTGCTTTCTACTTTTTGTGTAGCAGAACATAGATGAAGTAACTTATTCCTTAATGACCAACGATAATCCCTTTAGGTATAGGTAGATGACACTTTATAAAGGCTTTAGGCATTGGTTGGTGATGATGTCTAAAGGATCACAAACTGAAGTATTCATGAGGAAAAGATACCTTGAGAACAAGGACTACCAGAATAGGAAGTAGATAAGCAAGGGAAGGCAAGAATCGATTGTAATAGAACACTCGTGTTAAGTGTCTCTTAGACAATAAATGACAGCGAGCATGTGTTGGAAACATCAGAAACATTGGATACAGATTCGGGCATCAATTTCTAAGACAATTCCTTTGGTGGACAATAATGTCCCACTCTATGTGACGAAGGTGAACACCATGCTTATCTAAGTTCCTTTCATATTCAAGATTATCTTTCATAGGAACATGGAAATAAAACTACTTCCTTTCATTAAAAGATTCTTATAGAGATGCATTAGTAATCTGAATTCTATTTTGGCAAACAGTTCAGCTGCCAAAGATATGCCATCAAGTCATACCAACAACAAATCCCGATTATCAAGTTTGAAGCCTGTCCATCCCAATCCCTATTTAAAAGAGATGATTCTAACTGCTGATGTTGTGCTTACAACTTGGAATTGGAAACGAGTACATGAAATACCTCTATAAATTCCTTTTTTGACTACCAAAAACACAACTTGTTTCATTCAAAAGACCAAAACAATCGCACTGTGAATGAATGTATCACATATACACAAAAAACCCACTGCAGTACATAATTGCCAATGAAGCATTGTCCAGTTCCCCAAGTAAATCAATTTTATAATAACTTAAAGAAAAACTAAACATGTTGTGGGTGAAATCACTGATGCCAATTAAATGAAAATGCTAACCTTGTACACTGGATACAGCGAGTCATGACAGTTTTTACAAGAGGGCCAAGATTTTTATCGACCACTGATCTCTTCACTTCAGTGAACCGTCCTCGATCAGACCCGAAAGCCATAGATTGATCCTGAAGATCACACTCTCCACCTTGGTCACAAATTGGACAATCTAAGGGATGATTCATCAACAAGAACTCCATCACCCCTTCTCGTGCTTTCTTAGCAATTGGAGTATCCGTCTTGATCTTCATCCCTGACGATTAAATCCTGATTATAAGAATGTTGTCCAAAAGTACCAACAGTCTTCAACAGATACTCTAGAAATTGGAAATTCCAATCAACATAAGTGACAACTGCAGGAACTGGGTCATTGAAATTTCAGACCGCCAACTGGTGAAAATATTGCACAAAACCAGAGGAATAGCCTATCAATCAATAATATACGCACAGCCTTCGTTTAACCACGTATAGAACACTGTTGAATGCATATACTTCTTGATATTAGCCACTAGAACTGATTCGTTTTACTAGTGACAAGTATAAAGCCAATCACGAATTTGCAGAATCTTACACCAAAGGAATAACAACAAAATCAGAAGATAGGAAGGGACGAGCTCCACATTATCACATCATTAACTTAGACCCCATAAGCACGTAGTTAGATAAATCAGTTCGAACCAAAGTCCAAATTATAACAAGCTAAGAGAAAACGCATTGAAATTTAAAAGCAACATCTGTGGAAAACAAGTATCACCCATCCCTCCCCTAATTACCAGGAAGCGCAGGCATAGCGCAAGAAGCAACTGGCTTCGGAGACTTCTCAACCTCGACCAAACACATCCTACAGTTCCCGGCGATCGACAGCCGACTGTGGTAACAGAACCTCGGGATATCAACTCCGGCGACCTCGCACGCCTGCAGGACCGTCATGCCCTTGGGGATCTTCACCGGGTAACCATCCACGAACACCTCGATCGCGTCCTCCGGGCTCGGGAAATGGACCCGGGCGCCGGCGAGGGGCTTCCGGGCCGGGAGATCCGGAGTCGGATCGGGCTGAGCTTGGGCGGCCGACGCCTCTGGCCTCTGGAGCTCCGGCGTGGACACGATCGTCCTGATGAACCCATCCCTCGGGTTCCGGAAGAGCCTCGAGGTCGCGGGTCTTAGAGCCCTCGAAGCCAACAACCCCAGCCCCATTTCCTGCCTCTCACACTCTTTATCGGCCTACCGTCGACGGAACAGTGCTCGGGCGTTGACGACGAGCGATCTTCGCAATGGCGAGAGTTGAGCTCGAGGATGTGTTCGTCCTAGTTGAAGCTGAATCGCAGGAGAGAGACAGAGAGCAGTGATGTTAGGTTGCGTTTGTGCCAATGCTAGCTCACTTGGGTCGTTGGGCGTTTCCCCTCCACACGACAGCAATTCCGGGTCGGCTTGTTATGCCGGTTCGTGACCGACCCGTTTCGTCATTTGGGCCTTCTTGATTTCTGGGTCGGGCCTAAAATGGGCCTTATGGGCTTGTGTAGACGTACTAGTAAGTGTAGAGCAAAAGAAATCCATTGTTAAAAATGACAAAGATTGGATCTATATTCGCCACGTGTCGCACGCTTTTCCTTCATCAATGTCCGGAGCCCCTTTTTCTAAAAAATGATGCAATGGAAATCACAATTGATTGTTTGTTACCCTCGATTTTCTTCCGTTTGCGAAGAACCATGCTTAGTGCTTACTCGTAAACATTCATGCATGTACCTCGATTTTAAAGATCCCTTCAAATTTTTAGGGCGCACAACCCTGATTGTGATCACGACCCCGTTATAGAAAAGGGGGGAGGGAGGCAACAAGCCACCGACGGTGTTGGTTGGCACGCACATGTGATCAATATCGAAAAATATGTTTTCTTTGTTGGATTGAAATGAAAATATGATGTGGCTATCCCCATCTCCCGTTTCATCTAGCCAGATAATAAGGATCGGCAAAATTTATACGACGTGGTGCCTGAGTTTCACATGAGGTGAAAATTACGAAATTGAGTTTATTAACGGATAAAAATGAAAGATTTCAACATATTTTGATTTAACAATAAGAAAAATATAGGCCACCGCAAAATTAATTTAAAAATCGAGAGATTTCTCAGTGAAGTCTGTGAAATTACAAATCGTTTTCGTCACAATTTGTGAATCATTTCTACCATCCGACGAAAAAAAACATTGGGGGCGATTTCTCAAAAGACGCTGGACGCTCTCGGGAAAAAACCTAACGGTTAGTTTTTCGTTTGAGCGGGCAACGTCCGACTTCAAACCGCAATCGACCGCCATTTGAAGCTCCTTCAACAAACTCAAGACTCAATTTTCAATCTGTTAAGCTCTCTCGCTCTCTCGCTCTCGCTTGGGAGCTTGACGAATTCATTCTGGGTTTGAAGAAAGCACCGGCCGAGAGAGAGGACCCCACTTTCAGATCGAAGCCAATGTCGCTCCCGTTCCTCCAGGCTTGCAGAAAGAGGAAGCGGTCGCCGAAGATCTTCGACTTCCACGACTTCTGCAACCCCGGATGCCCGATCAGCCCGGCAGGCCCGTTCCGCGACAACATTCGCCTGCTCCTCGGAGAATGTGGAGGGCCCGAGGAACCCACGGCGAGCGACCTGCAAGTCTGGTGCACCCCCCTGATGCACCAGAAGACGAGCGTGGTCGTTCCCCTGTTCACCGTCCAAGAAAACATGACTCCCCCGTCTCACTCCTTTTGCGATCACTGCCGATTTGCAGGTAATTCGATCGATCGTGGACTTAATTTCCTTTTGTCTGCCGCTAAAGCGTGGGTTAGTTCTCTGTAAGTATGAATTTTGATGGGTTGATACCGTTTGGCAATGTTTGTCATGTCAGATTTTCAGTGCTTCTTGATTGCGATGTAGTGGGAGCTTCAACTTGACGGATTTTAGGATTCGCTTCATAGAATCTGGGCTTTACGAATTTTTAGTGTTTTTCTCATGGATGTTTTTTAATTGCCTGATTAAGGATGGGGAAATCATTATATGTCGAGATGGAGGTATCACGTGATAATCCCAAAGGATGGCTGCTGGAGTAGGCCTCTGGAGGAGCGCGACCTTGACGCACCGAACCATCTGCTTCATGGCCTCATTCATGGTAATGGGTTCGGGCACTTAATCTGCATCAACGGCATCGAAGGGGGCTCCAAGTTTCTCCGTGGAAGGGAAATTATGGATCTCTGGGACCGCATTTGCGACAATCTACTAGTCAGGTAAAATGAAAAAAAGTAATTACATTGGCAAGCACAATGTCATCTGATTTCCAGGAAGTGATCTGATAGTCCTATCCCTTGTTTTTAAATCAATTTGCAGGAAAGTGACAGTTGAGGATGTCTCTAGGAAGCGTGGTATGGATCTCCGGTTGCTATATGGGGTCGCTTATGGACACACGTGGTTCGGCAGATGGAGTTACAGATTCCTCAGAGGAAGCTTTGGAGTTAAAGAGCACCATTATCACCGAGCAATGGAATTTCTCGGCTCGCTTGAGCTTCCCAAAGTTCTCGAGGATTTCAGTGGCACCGAACATTTCAAAGAGATCAAGCAAATCATTTGTCATTACAAAGGTATGAGCGAAACCAATTTAGTCACCCTAAAGGACCTTCTCAAGTACATGTTGACCGTCAAGTTGCATTCAACTTGTGAGAGCAAACCTGCCATAGCTGCTGGGCCTCTCGCCTCCTTGAAGTGGAAAATATCAACTAGAGCATCTCTGCAGAACAAGCATCTTTCACAGATGAAGCCAATAAAGTACAGAAAATTCACAAGTGCTGTAGCTGAAATGGGTAGCAGATGGCCTGCAAGGAGGATGGAGCAGGCAGCTGAAGTGATTGTGAGCGTACTGCTAGAAGCAAGAGGTGACAAGGAGAGCTGCACCGGAATGACCCGCCAAGATGCACGAGATGCAGCCAGATTACATATCGGGGACACAGGCTTGATCGACAATGTGCTGAAGATCCTTAACAATGTCATCGTCGGGGATTACGTTGTGTGCCGTGCAGTGAACCCATTGACACGGATCTTGGAGTACACAATCCATGAGTTCGATGGTGGCAGGGAACCACCAGAGCAGTTGGCTCAAGAGACATTACTATCGCCATCTCTTGTGGTCGGGCACGATGTTTACAAGGACGTGGCAAAAGTTTACAGCGCCGTGTTCCTGAATTATCCCACATCTGATTGCGTAGGTTTGGCTGCTCAGGTGATTCTGGACAGCAAGCATTTCATGAAGGAATGGCCATTTCGAGATGAGGAAGACCAGTTGCTCACTTTCATTTGCAATCTCATCCCTAGCACAGAAAGGCTAGAGATTCTGCCGAGGAAAAAGGTCCCGCCCGGTGAGATTATCGTGGTTCCACTGCATGCTACAGTTGGGGACTTGAAGGCAGCAGCTGAGAGCGCATTTAGGGAGACCTACTGCGCTTTTGAACACCTTGTGGTGACAGATATCAAAGCCATGAAAGAAACTGATGACACCGAGGTGCTGTTTGGGATCTTGGAGTCAGGCCAGGAGGTTTGGGTGAGGGGAAGTGGGATGGATGTGGACAGTCAGTTGAGATATGAGGGTGGGAGCGAGAATTGGGAGGTGAGATGCATGTGCGGGGCTGAAGCTGACGATGGTGAGAGAATGATGGCCTGCGACATCTGCGAAGTGTGGCAGCACACGCGATGCTGCGGAATCAACGATACCGACAGTGTCCCCCCTTTGTTTGCATGCTCAGCGTGCTGCAAATCTGTAGCACAACTGAGTCAAGAGGACAGCCCCTTGGATTTCAGATACTCGGATGAGCTTGATCCGTTCGGATATCTTCTACTTCCTCCAACTGGGGAGCCAGAGTATGAAATGGGGCTCCAGTATTAGATCTTTGGGCAGAAAATTGCAGCGAGATGGTCATTTACAATTGACGGAGATCCTCAAATTGAAGATCTTTTAGTCAGGGTTTTCAAAGACGGTTAGACATATGTTGTTGTACTTGTACATACATTCTTTCGGATATTTCAAATAAATTCGAAGGAAACAAAGATTCAATTGAAGTGTCTTTTCCACTCTCATACTCTCCCTGCATCTCTTCCCCCCCCCCCCCCCCCCCCCCCCCCCCCCCAAAAAAAAAACTATTAGTAGCTGTGATTTACGAGGATTTGGCTGCAAACAACAAAATCTCTTTCTTCTAGTCTATGAAGTACAAATACTGAATATGTTTGGACAGGAATTAGGCCGACCTGATTCATGTGAACTGGTATGCTTTCTTTAGTGAAACAGAGTAGGGACAGATGCATATGCTTTTTCCCCCCTTAGCCAACCATGTAGATTCATGCATACAATGATTGACGGGGAAAGGCATGTTGACAGGACTGACTATTGATGATGATTATGCAGTAGCGGCTATGAATTTGAGTCCACTTCCTCAGTGAAGAATGCCTTAGCATACTTACCCAAAAAAAAAAAAAGAAGAATGCCTTAGCACAAAAATGCTTCTGATTCAACCGCATGAATGACATATTAATAGAAATAATAGATACTTGAGCTAACTGACCCCATATCAACCTACAGATCCTGGATTTTCTACTGCCATGAGCTCTGCGGTGATAGGTGTTCATGTAGTTACAAATGGACATATCTTGTGCTGCTCCTCGTCAAGAAGCAATGCTTCAATTCATCAGTTCGCTTACAATCTATTTCTCGAATTATCCGAGCGCTTCTATAGAGAGATTTTAAGACTTTGGGTTACCTGCAAAACTCACAGTTGTGGCAACCCTTGATGTTAGGCAGCACCATCTGAATATGATGCTCCAATTTATAAAGCTATCTAGTGAAAAACCTCTTCTTGGACTAGTCATAAGCACGCACCGAGGGAATAGCCGGCCCTAGTTTTTTTCCTTTCCTTTCCTTTCCTCTCCTTTCTTTCTCTTCTTCTTCACACTCTTTCTTCTTCGACCACCTGGAGGGGAGGGTTTGAGCTAGATCTCTCCCTCCCTTCCCTCTTTTCTTAGGCTGCTTTGATTTTCTATTTTCTTTTCTCGCTTTCCGCCCATTTGAGAGTTTTTCTCTTCCGATTTAGGGTAGATCTGAAAGCTTTTCTCTCTCATTTTCTAAGAGCTTTCTATCCCGATCTAGTTTAGATTTGAGATTTTCTGCGTATATATTTTCGAATTTTCGCTCTCCTCGGGTTCTGTTGATGAACAAATTTAGTTTCGAAGGACATCAGATCAGCTTCGTGAAGGTTTGTGCTCTCACAAGTGTCAAATCTATGCTCGTTCAGCCTTTTTACTCTTTCGACAAAAAAAAAAAACTTTTTACTCTGCTCGGTGATGGCGTTGGGGATACACACCGTCGAGAGGCAAAGCCATAGCAACAGATGGAGTTCTCGATGTGTGCTAATCACTGCAGACAGATTCGGTGATCAGTCGCCCATTATGGTGTGAAGAAGTTATTGCAGTTGAATTGCAATGTTTCTCTTGTATCTCGAGGAAGCGAATGAAATGAAATGTTATTTTGACCAAAAAAAAAAACCTAATAGTGAACAAAGAAATTATGGTTGATGCACAAGAGGAAACGTTGGAGAACGACATGGCAAATGTTGAGAACAAATAGCACATGCAATTATCATCCTCGGCCATCCTTTCAATAACAATCGCTCTTTGATCCAAGACATCACCCTCAGTAGACAACGCTGACTCGCCTCTTCCCCTGTTTACCCAATCCTTCTGTTGAGAGGTACCGATGTTCATGTTCATGTGAATCCAACCCGTCTACAATAAACGACACCTTTATCATGTTCATGTGAATCCCTTCGGTCACTAAAAGAGTTGAGAGACAACAATTTTACTGATCCATAAACAATAAGAGACAAAAAGACCAATATCTCTCTTTGAAATAGACGGTGGATATGGTAAGCCAAATCTGTAATGCCAGGAGGATTTCCAGTGCCAGGGGTTACTGTCGAATCCGTGATGCACTGTCCTAATGAAAGGCAACCCTCCCTTTCATGCGACTTTGATGACTTTCGAGGCGCATGTTAGAATATAATATATCTAGAGATGGCCTCAATGTACTCGACTTTCTGACCAATGTCGATGAAGGGCACAAAGTCGGGAGCAGCACATCAAACTATCTACGTGTTTTTTTTTTTTTTGGTCGAAACTATCTATGTGGTTGAGAGCACTCACAGATCGAGCACAAGATTATTAAGGAAGCCCTCTACCGCTTAGCCAATAGCCGGTCTCGTAGGCCTTCGACTATATCAAAAACGAAAGAAAACCCTTTCCTCCTCGTCCCTTTTTAGCCGCCATGTCGCCATGCTAGAGGAGCATGGTACGAAGGCAAAAAAAAAAGAAAAAAGATCCTATCAACTTGTCTCTGCCTAGGAGCATTGTACACATGGATGAAAAATTTAGATATTCGGTCAATCCATACTTGTTAAAGAAAAGCTTGTTTATAACCAAGAAGTTGACTCGATGATCTATATCATAGGTAATGGAACCCGAGTTAGAAACGATATATACGGGCACTGAATCTCAGAAATGGACGAAATCACTTTCCATTTCCTAGTGGAAATGATACATAGGGAGGATATTATATTTTTTGTCTTGGCGAGCGAGGAATGGCGTGTCATTTTCCAGCAATGCTAAGCTATATATGAATCATTGAAATGCCTGTGATAAACTTCATTCATTACTTGATCATGGATTAATCATCCCCCTTTTCTCCATAAAATCTCTCCCCTTACGTCATCCATATTAGGGTTGTAAAAAGAAAAAAGAAAACCCAAATGCCGACCCGAAAATTTAAGGTATTTTGGGTCGGCCTTGGTCTTCATTGGGTAAGGGCAGACGATCCCTTCGCGTATTCTGAACATTCGGGTCGGCTCCTTTCGAATTTGTTTGCTTGCTTTTTCTTTTTCTTTTTCTTTTTTTTTTCCTTCAAATATTCCCATTTAAAAGGTACGAGCCCTATCCCTAACCTCCACCGATCGCGCCCCTATCTCTCCAATTTAAGCCACTCTAATCTCCGTGATCAACGCCCCAAGCCCTCTTGTTTGGTGTTTTCAACAAGCAACGGTCCAGGTCCACGACAGGATGCTCTCCATCTCCAGAGATCGGTGGGACAGAGGAATGGGAAGGTGCAAAAAAAAGGAAAGGAAAAGAAAAGGGAGATCTTATAAGTTAAGTTGGTCGGTTTACCACACGTTTTTATCCGAGAAGTCAAAGCAACATGGCTAAAAAGTCGTAGCGAGTCTACTCATGATCGTATCGTAGATACCTTCCTGGAGTAGGAGTTCTCCTCCTCCTCCTCCACTTCCCTCTTTGTGAACCATTGGACAGATCCCGTTACATTCATATTGTTGCTGGGGTTCTCAACATCACTTGAAGCACTCCTGTTGTCCAATATAGGAGGCTTACATAAGCATGTAACGTCGAATAGTCTGCAAAGCCTAATATTCACATCATCTGTCATATTCCAATAGTCCAAGATAAGCAGCATGTTCATCAATCCGGAATCGTCGACCTCGAGTAACCACATCTTGAGCACAATTCGAATCAACTTCAATGGACCCAATCGATCGATCAAGAGAGAGAGAGAGGGGTAGAGAACACGTACCTTTTAAACTCAGGGTGTCACCGTCAGGGATCGTGCTCCATGAACCGAGAATTTGGGTTCTCCAACTTCGTAGAGTTAGAGAATGGGTGCTCCAAGTGAGGGAAGCAGAACGTGAAGAATTTGGGGTTTTCTTTCCTCCTTTAGGGTTCTTAGCTTTTACCTATATATGTTTTTTAGAAGAATTTGGGGTGTTTTCTCCTTTATGTTCTTGGATTTTACCCAGATTTTTTTTTTGACAAAATTGCCTATATTCCGGCCACCGGAAATGACCCACCCTCCGGCGAGTTTAGATTCACTGATTTAGCCACATCATAGCCTTCTTTAAGACAATTTCCACTATGGGTCATTATTTGAGTAAATAATCTCACCTTGGATCCTTATTAGGAAATTTTCCCAATTTTTAAGTAGGGAGAGTTTGAGAGAGAATTTCTTGCGGATTTCTTGATGCAAATGAGGACAAGAGGGGAGTACATTGTATTTTGCAAATTCGAGGGTCACGACTCCTAGGGCTAGGACGAGGATCACAAGCCTTAAAAGTGATGCAGAATTGACAATCACGAGCGCATATGTAACAAACACCAGAAGAACTTGCACAAATCAGAGAACATACGAAAGCCGAATCGAGCAAAGCTTGGCAAATTGCTAATATAGGAGTAATAGGTCTTGCAGGAGTCCCCTTGATCACCCTTGACACGGTGAGCTGGTACGACGCCTTCAATATCCGGAACAGGCGCAAGTCTCAATAAGACGACAGTCCAAAGTCAGCAACTTTAGCAGTGAACTTTGAATCCAACAAGATGCTACATGCCTTGATGTCACGGTGGAAATTTGGAGGATCTGCTTCTGAAAGCAGGTATGGGATGCCCTTGGCTGAACCAAAGGGCAGTTCTCAGTCTCACCCAAAAGCAAGAGGGTTTTTCTCAGTCAATTTTGTCAGTTGCATTGACGTAGCAATGGAAATAGATCCACTTCCTATTTTGGTACTTCATAGTATCCCAGGTCTGAAATTGACAACTTATTCAATCCAATCTCCTGAATGCATTCAAGCGATGTGAATCTATACATTGCACTATATCTAGACAGAATGAATCATTTTCAATCACACGCAGAGATGCTAAGAACTTCCCTGGTAAGTAGCTATACCATAAGAACAAAACATGCTGATGTAGAAGCTCTCCTATGCACCTCATACTTTAAATGACTAGGAAATGCTCGAAAGAACTAACTAGCAAACCATATAAGCTTACCTCCAATTATAACCTACCAGATCAGGAGCTACTTTGCATATAATTGTACAGCGATCATCAAGTGCGGCAGAAAGAAGACAGCGTGTATATTGCAATTGGATATGAGGCAAGCTTGGAATTTCTAGACTATATCAGTGTGGGATTAACAATGAGGTTTAGCAAGTACCTGTTGACCTTCCTCATCACAATATCCAAGCAAAGACGTGAGATTTCGATGGTGTGACCTTGAAAGTAGTTCAATTTCCATCAAGAATTCCTTTTCACCCTGTAATGACCCCCTTCCTGTGGCCGTTTTATGCCCACACCTGTGCCGTCAGCCAGAACTCCCCGGTAAACATTTCCGTATCCTCCTTGGCCTACTTGAGTGGAGCTGTTGAAATTGCTTGTAGCTGAAGCCATTTCTCCATAGGCAAAGCACTTCACACCATCAATTTTGATGGATGACTTAGATGCTGCAGGTGATACAGAGCAAAGTTACAGAAATCATTCAAACATACAGACAACACCAATTAATTCGAGCAATTTGCAGCTCAATATTTGCTTTGAAAGTAAGAATTTTCAGCAACAAGAGGGAGCTCTTTAAGATACATATTCAATCTAATTCAAGAAGAAAGAGAAAACTTGTTAACAGAGGCTGCTAGAGCCACACGTATGTTATGATGAGCAAAGACTGACATCAGTTTCAACAATATTTCGAGAAGACTAGTCGATGGGATCCTCATGGTCAAGAATATGCAATTTGTTTTTGGTTCCTTCTCATGCAACTCAAAATACTCTCTCTCAACTAATAAAATCAACCATTGGCACATGATGTTTCATCAAGCATGTAATAAAGAGCAGACCAGGAAAACAAAAGGATGGACTGAAGATCATTATCAAGAATCCGACAAGTGACCTGCTTGAATAGCTATTGAATCTGTCAAAACAGTTGGGGCAAGAAGAACTCTTCTGGGATCTAAGCAGCAACTTTCTTGCTTAAGCTTGCTAGTGTCTTCTTATTGCCATCCTAAGAGTACTTGGGGGAAAAGCATCTTCAAAGGGCGTAAGGCAATCATCAGATGGCTTCCTTCCCAGGATTACGGTGCATAGTTTATTATGCAGCAATAAATGAAAGGGAAAAATAGTCTTTCCGGTCACTGATCAACTCTTGACACAAGGGAACAGGTATTAGATACCACATCAATATGTAAGAAGCAAAAGCTTTTTGTAGACAGGGTGCAAGAATGTGAAAAATGTTCCTACAACATTTGCTTACACACAGGGTTCTTGTGATAACCATTCTAGTGTCCCTTCAAAAATTCCTAAGCAAAAAATGTAACAGCTGGTTACGAGCTGAAAAGACCCAGAGTTAGAGACATAAACTGGCCTGTTTTTCCATTGAAATTCCTTGATTTTCCTCTGCCAAAGGTGCCACCAGTCGACAATTGGAGAGTGGAGGCAGTAGATTGATTTCTGTAGTAATTGGTGCAACTTCACTGGCTGTTGTAACCGACTGCGGAATGCACAATGGAAATTGAGTCTGCAATTATTGTTAGCTTGAAGTTTAGTCCATGTACTTGATAGTGGTTCAGAGGATGCATATACAAGGCTTTTACGAGCCCGGAACCATTCGTGCATCTGCCATCTGTGGACTTGTTATCAGTTTCAGCATCTTAATTGTGGGATTGCGTATGCACGAGTCCATTTTTCATACAACCTTATAATATGCGAAAAGCTCATAGGCAGCATAGGTTGGATTGAGGCCAATACTTTCCCTCGTGTTCTGGTTCTTTTCCCATCTTATAAGTTGTAACTCGGTGCTCATTCGATATAAATTGGAGTTCGGCACGAAAAAGAAGAATGCATTCTCATAAAAGGGCAACTGATTCAACCTCGTTTTAGCTAGAAGCATTCGAATAGGAAGTCAATCTTGACAACATCAGAATGGAAAGACGGAGTATAACAGCATGGAAAAGCGTACAACTTGTTAGTCGAATGATAATAGATGGCATACCTGCAGAATAGATACTAGAAACAAATTTTCTTATACCAAAATACCAACTGACCATATATCCAACAGGCAGATTTTCAGTGATAGTACTAATCCTTTTGAATAAATAACAATGTTTCTACAACTATTAAGAGACGGTGGCAAGCTTTGTATTCCTCTGACTGAACTTTAGAAAGGCTGTGTAAAATAAGTCTTCCCTGAAGTGAACAGGAAAGAAGCGGCAACCACAGGATCACCAGGAATTCTTCAATGGCTTCTCGAGCAAAGCCGAGAGGTACATCTCCTGGAGCTCTGGCCCCCGGTCAAGTTTCCGACCGACGACCCACTTTATCTTGTTGAACCCCAGGCTGTCGATGAGAGGGGTGTACACATGCTCCAACTGTTCACCCACACAGAAGAAATGATCAAGCCAAAACAGACCCCCCGGTCTCAGGACCCGGTAAATGTCGAACATCATGAAGTGCAAAAGCGTGGTCGGGATCCAGTTACTCATCACATGCATCGAGTGGACGATGTCCAGCGTGTTGTCGAAGAAGGGAAGCCTCTGAGAGATGCTGATGTATAGAGGCACAACCCCTCTTGATGCTATGAAGTTGTTGAAAGGGCCATTCAAGTTCATGGAAGTGGTGATGATGGTTATGTTCCTGTCTCTCATCCTCACCGCGAAAGTGGCAACCCCACCCCCAATGTCAAGCCCGATCCTTATCGTCCCTGGCTTCTTCGTCGCCAGGACTTCATCAATGGTGAAATCGAGGCCGCCATTGCTCCTGGCGGCAGTCCAGCGGTTCTTCTCAGCACCGTCAAGGTCAAAGCAGTCCTTGCAGTCATCAAAGCCCTGCTGCCTGTGCTTTCTGTTGATGAGGCAGTCATAATTCTTGCAAGTGTAGGCCGTCCAGACTACGGAAGAATCCGAGGGGGTAGTCCAAAGGCTAGTCGGGAGAGGGTACGGCTCCACGTAGTCCGGGGGCGAGGCATGGCGGCAACGGCGGCGCGGGAGCGGCTCACACCCCTTGAGCAGGAGCTTCTGCGCCAGGAGCTCGTCGTCCGGGCACGAGCCGTTCACCTTGTAGGTCATGAAGCGGCGGAGCAAGTCCGGGAACATGGTGCACGGGCGGCCGACCGGAGGATACATGGTGTCGGAGTCGAAGTTCGGGTTGACCCCAAACGGGAGGAGCTGGCCCGAAGTGAAGGCCTTGAACTCGGGCGGGAGATCATCCTCCGACGCAGTGTTCAGGGAGGCGGTCGCGGCAGAGCGAACCGTGGATTGAGAAGGGACGGTGATCGTCGATTCAGTGACCACTATATTAGGAGAGCGAGAGCAAGAGGAGTAGAAGTTGGTTGAGTAGAGGAGGGTGAGGAGGTTGGTTGACAAGAGGAGGAAGAGGAAGAACCAGTTGGTGGTGACGGGCCTTCTTTTATGCGAAAACTCCATTGTTGGTCTCTACTAAACAAACGGTTCCACTGGAAGTGAACTTGAAAGATGGTGCAATGCCATGAAATAGGATCCAAGGCAGCTCACTGAATCATCATCATTGAAATGAGATCACAAGGAAGGTAAAAGCATGAGATCTTGAAAGGCAGATTTGGTGGGGGCTTTTGAAACTCTTCGTCAAAGTCAAAACCCAAGTTCTGTTCTGACATGGGACAGGCCTCATCTAGGTCTCTCCCAATCCCATGCGGAAACAACAGAAGAAGGGTGTTATAAACAAATGGAAGACGCATGAATCGGTGGTCCGGTGGATCTTTCGGCCTTCAATGCGATGGCCAGTGCAGAGCAAAAACCATTGAATATATTATCGAAGAGCAAGAGCCGTGGAGCAGATTTCAGCAAATACAGCAAGTATCAGTAATCTAGTGCAGCCGGTATCAGAGTGTTCGAGTGTCAACGGTCGGTGCTTCGCTCGTTGGAGTCCCAATCACGATGTCGATCTTGTTCTATACGACGTGCCAAGTGGAAAAGAGAATCTAGACGGGGATAGTCCTAGTCCTTAATTGCCCTGTCCATAGCTCTTGTTCTAGGGGGTTGACTCATCGAGATGGGAGAAAATTTCATGCAAGGCCGAAATGTTGTTATTTTTTCAAATAAGAACATGAAGCAACCGTATCAATCTCAAAAAAAAAAAAAAATCTAACCTTACCAGCTGATTAAGAGCATTTTCATTTTTCATTTTATTTTTCCTTTAAAAATTTTTAAAAAATAAAACACAAGAAAAAATAAGCCCTCCGCTTGTGGCTGTCGCCCCATCATCGGCGAGGCGCGCAACGAGGGTTGCCACAGGTGGCCAGCCTTCCTCGCTTGTAAATTCTCTTGACTGGCCAACGAGGTCAGGCCCTTATTTGAGATAGTCATGATCACTTCACGCTTTTATTTGAAGCAAAATTCACTTCAAGCCTTTATTTGAGAAAATAATTGCAGTCCAGACTTTTATTTGAAACAGTCATGGCCACTTCAGGTCATTATTTGAAACAGTTATAGTCACTTCAGACTCTTATTTGAAATAGTTATGACCACTTTAGACTTTTATTTAAGAAAATGATGGCACTTCGAATTTTTATTTGAAATAATTGTGGTTAATTCAGGTATTTATTTATTTATTTATTTGGGTCAAAATTCAGGTATTTATTTAAGAATAACCATAGTACTCCATGCTTTTATTTAAATATTTTTCCTCGTGACGATGAAATCTCGAAATGGGGTTGCGTGGAATCGGATCCGTAATCGGAGGAATTGGACATGGCTGCACATAAACCAAAGCCACTAAACAAGGCTTATAGCATAGAGAGATAGATTGGAGAGTCTCATTTGCCCACATGCAGAAGCCCCTCCATTCTCGGGTCCTTCCAGTTTTCTTTTCTGTACTGAGGGTACGACGACTGGAAGCGTTCGTCTCTCGACCGCTGCTCCACGAAACCTGCGAACAAGTCGCTAGTCTTAAATCGCCGTGCACACGAAGGGCCGAGTCCTAAAGTTCCTTGTTTTTGCCAGTTTTCTAGGATAAGGCATCGGGGGCCATCCTGGCGTGAGGTAGATCAAAATGCAAGCAAAACCAGGTAGCTCGAAAGACCTTTTGGGACCGCCTAGGGGGAGATGCGACCGGTGGCGGCGGACTTCGGATGTTCGGACCGTGGATTAAAAGGGGGAAAAACAATAGATCAAGTAACCCGAAATCTTCTCAGATGCGGCCAGCCTATGATTTTCTATCTGGCCCGGTATGACTCTACTTGATCACGGAAGAACCCGAAAGTACGGTGCGTGCTGTACTTGCGTTCAATCCTTTTTAATCATGTATGTTAAGCACGCAAACATGTATGTTAATGTACGTACTGTGTACGTGTTATGGGGCTAGAGTCAAATTGTCGCCCCGCTAAGTTTCTACTCGGTTTGTGGATCAATCTAGTTAACTCCAATTTAAAAAAGAAAAAGAACAGTCAAACTCGAAAGTGCTTAAGAGTCAAGAATGAGAAGAATGCAAGCAATCCCGCTTAGGGATGATCGCTTCTAGGATGGATAGTTCTCACAATAGAATCCAGAACAGCCTGCTAGGGACTGGTTACGCAAAATATGAATCGTGAACCATTCGTTTGTTTCATGGATTCATCCGAAAACCGAACCACCGATCTGGTCCGGTTCCCGATTAGATCCCTACTACGGTCCAACCAAATACCAACATCAATTAAAAAAAAAATCGAAACCAATCCCTAGCGGTTGAGGAGGAAAAATTTCAATAATGCAAGACAGCAATGGGGACAATGATTTAGTAACATTGTCACATGGAAAAATTTCAATATGCAAAATAACAAGCATTCTAATATTTGCAAAAAGCTATTTTAAAAGAATATACATTTGTATTACACAAAAAGATCGGTCCGGTTGGGCCGGTTTGATTATTCTTACTCGAAATCAAGAATTGAACCGGTACCCGTCGGTTTCAGAAAATTGGAATCATGAACCGAACCATACCTATCCATTACGATCCAAAATCTGCCAGTTAAGTATGGTCCGGTCCGTTTTGGATGGATCATGATTTTTTTGCTCACCCTTAATCATGTCCGTTCTTTCTCACCTTATAACAAACAATACTTTTTGACATGAAAATGTACATCCTACCTTTGTCACAAGCTACACCATAGAATTATTGCATAACCATTAAATATGCGATGATTCACATCATCAACAGTTGAGATGGAGGGAAAAGTACCAAAAAAGTTCTAAACTTATTGTATTGATATCAATTCAGTCTTAAACATTTTAATTGGACCAATATAATCCTAGACCTTTTTATATTGGTACCAATTCAGTCTATCTGGCCAATTTTGACTTGAAATTACTGATGTGAACATCGGCGGTACCACGCAGGATGATCGGCGCTGACGTGAATTATTTTTAGTAATATCTATATCCAATTAGAGCATGACAAATGGATATAACCAAGAATTAAAAAAAATACAAAAATAACATTTTTTCTTTTTTCTTCCCCTCTCCTTCACTGCTTCCCCTCTCCTTTCTTGCAACTTTCCTATGATTCAGATCTTGCCGGAGTCTTACGTCCGCCTGGCTCTTCCCTTGCCAACGCCACTGGCAGAGTTGCCGACGCCTTGATTAGGCTGACCCCCATTGGCAGAGTTGTCGGCCATAGACTGAGTTCATGCTCCCGCTATCTACCTTGTACCTCTGTTTTTTCTTCCCTGTTTGAGCTCATCGTCCATGGCCACAAGCCATGGACGAGACGAGACTAGATCTAGATGCACAACTCCAGTCCAGATCTGGAGGGGCAACAACCACGAGCCACCGTGATATCGAGGGGTGGCTCAGCCATGGATAGGACCAACCACGAGCCAACGACGGGCGACGACAGAGGAAGACGAAGCCGATAAGAAAGCATGACGGAGCGGAAGCTTGGCAGTGTGCGACCATGGCTCTCGCGACAGCCGCTTGTCCATGATTGCGAGCGACGATGGTCGACAGAGAGGGTTGGACGTCTGACAGATTTGCCTTGGATGCGCCGCTTGCAACTCCGCCATCGGCAATGGCAGAGCGAGATGGGGAAGTCCGGCTCAAGGTAGCTGGAGATGGAGGAGGAAACATGGAAGGAGATGGATATCTAAGGTGGATTTTTTTTTTCCTTTGGTCTGGAAATCTGAGGTGGATTGAAGGGGAAAAGTTTAGAAAAAATAATTCAAAAATAATTATTTAAATAAATATTATTTTAAAAAATATCCACGTCGGCGCCGACCATCCTACGTGGTACCGTCGGCGTCCACATCAACAATTTCAGGTGAAAATTAGCCGGATGGACTGAATTGGTATCAATACAAAAAGGTTTAGGACTAATTGATCCAATTGAAAGGTTTAGTGCTCAATTGGTATCAACACAATAATATGTTTAGGACTTCTTTGGTACTTTTCTCTTGAGATAGACTGGGTTTATATGGTCTATATAGAGACTTCACAATTCTTTTCTCGTGCCTAAGTCTTCACGAAAGTTTGGCTTCCGATGTTGAGCATGTGTTTCTTCCTATGTCCTTTTATTTCGAAATATCATTCATTTGTGCCTGAAGGACGAAGCTAGCATAAACGTCCATTGTTATGCTTTGCCGGCCATGAATTTGTGGCTGGCAAATAACAATAATAATAATAAAAAATGGCAGCAAGCCTAACACGTAAGGACTGTGTGAACGTCAGGCAAGACTTTCCCTGTTATAAATTATAAATGGCAAATGCCACAATTTTATGTCTCGTGTTTTCTAATGAAACCCACATGACGGGGTCTGAATCCTCTTTAACGTAAATGTCACGTAACTCTAAACTACAACAGATATACTCTTAAAATCGTGCAATGCACGGGCTTTTTGTTAGTATATATAAAAGTGGATGTGCATTGCGCAAAGGTTGAACCACGTGATCCAGTGTTTTATTTCTCACCTTGACAAAACTATATTTTCGTATCTCTCGTTCTTATGCATGTTCTTATTTTTAAATTTCTTATATATATTCTTATCCTTAATTAATTCTCTAACCAAATTATTATGCATGTCATATGTTCAAAGACATATTCCATGCGCTCATATCATAATTCGACAAATATCACAATCTTAATTATGTCTCGTGTTTCCTTTTAATAGGAGAATAAATCTACCTGATGAGGTTTGGATCCGCTTTCAATCAAGTTCTACCTAAGCTCTAACTGATAAAGAGCCAAAAAAGAAGAAGCTCTAACTAATAATTTGATTGTTTTGAACATTTATTTTGCTATATTATTAATTATATTGCAAAAATGAACTTTGGTGACAACAGTAAGCATAATGTACTAAATATGATCTTAAACCCGCGCAACGAACACGCATCAGCTTGCCTAGTCTTTTTTTTTTGGGGGGGGGGGGTCTGGTTCTATCCTATTCTATTATAATATATAAGCCACATTGTATGCGCTATGTGTTGTGTGCAGACAATAATATACTAAAGATCAATTTCATATTATGCTCATATTTGGCAAGTAAGTCATTATTATGAGAATCAATCTCATATTGGCTATACATTCCGCAAATTCCATTTTGCAAATGCATGCATGGCAGGCGTCTCTAGGAGACCCATGACTCCATGAGGACCCTCTCTGACCGCACATGTGCATTGCCAATCGCCAATACTACCATAGGTAGGTGGGGCAGGGCAGGAGTGACAGAAAGATGTACGTGAGCTTATCATTATATTGATCCTACATGAGGATCCTTACTACTTAACGATCGAGATAAAATGAGCTCACATGTTATATACAAAAAATTTCTAAGCTATAGAGTCTCCGGATCTTTAGTGGCATTTAAAGCGCACGTACTCATGTTGTGAATTATAAATGTCACAACTTTATGTCTCGTGTTTTCTATTTATCAAATAATGAACTTACATGATGGCGTCTGAATCGAATATACTTTCAAAACCATGCAATACATGGCCATTTTGCTAGTTATGTATGAAAGTGGGTAAAACTTGCGCAAGGTTGAATCACGTGATCTAGTAATTTGTTTTTTTATGGTCACCTTAACAAAACTATAATTTCGTATTTCCGGTTCTTATGCATATATGTTGACACCTGATTTTTGACTATCTTTTATTATAGTTTTAATTTCTAAAATTAATTAAAAATAGCAAAAAAGGTCAAAAAATTGCAAAATCAACTTTGGAAGCCTTAGCCTAGCCTTAGGAACCAATTTTGAACAAAAAATATTTTTTTGATTTTTTTTAATATTTTTTGGAATTTATTTAATTATAAAAATGCCCAAAAAAATCAGAAAAATACCATTTGTGGTCCGAAAAATACACAAAAATATTCAGAAATTTTATTTTAATTCCCTCTTTAATATTTTCACTTTTTATCAGGGAAATTTGGCTCGATTCATGGGGTTCCTTCACAAACCTAAAACCGAAACGAGCTTAAAAAATCCTTTTCGAGTCTTTTATTTTTCGATTCTCGGTTTTTATAAGCTATGACATTGGACTCTAAAGTATTGAAATGCAATTGGGTCAATTTTCCCTCCAATTTGATCAATTTTAGCCAAAAGGGCTTAATTGCATAAAAATCTTTCAATTTAGTCCCCGGTTTTACAATTTGTGAAATTAAATTTCACACGGGCACACCCATTAAAATTAAACACCTCTACCCAATAGTTTTCATCATTCTGAATCCATTGGTGGGATCAATTCGGACCAATTCGATCGTTTGGACATTCGATTAGCCAAAACTCATTTTCGGATCCTAGGGACAATTTGGGGTTTTCACTAAATTTCAATAAATTGATTCACGAAAATACCCATATTTGATAGAAAACATGCCAAGAAATCCGAATTTGCCATCAATTTCATGAAAAGAGGTCATTTGTGGGGTCAATTTGATGATTTGGTCGAACCGGATCGGTCGGGTCCGACCCGACCCGACCCGGTCCGACCCGGGTCTGCAACATTGTTGCAGACCAGAACGTGCAGAACAGCAAGGCAGGGGAGGAGCAGAAACAGCGTGGGCTCGTGATTTTTCTAAGAAAAAAGGACGACGCGCGTGGGGGAACACTGGCAGAGTTGGGTGGTCGTGCCTGGCAGGGGAATGGGCGTCGGCACGCCTGTCGGCCACGCGGAAAAGGCGGAGGGATCTCGGTTTAATGCCGAGCTCGCACGAGAGAAGAAAAAAAATTTTAGAGAGAAAACCGACGGACAAACGGCAACCCAAGGTCTTTGGCGATACTCCTCGACCATCACCGGAGCTCAGGGGTCGTCGGCGAGCTCCGAATAGGTTGGTATTTGCTCCCGAGTTTCATTTTTTTTAGTGCACGTCATGTGTTCGACGTAATGCTTCAGTGAACATTTTACTTCGGGGCTCTCGGCCGGACCTTTCCCGACCCCCTTTCGTGCAAGGCTCGCTTTAAAAATCATCTAGATCCAACTCTAAGCTCGCCTTGCTATTCATTTTGCATTAAACCGCGGCGAAAACACGGCTCGGAGCTTCGCCGGCAACGGTTCGGACCGGGAGCTCAACGGGGAACTTCCGGCGGTCTTCAAGCTCAAAGCGAACTCAGGTAAGCTTCTACGCTCTCCATGGATGTTGTTTGAACGATTGAAACCGAGCTCGGTGGCCTAAAATTTTTTTATGTAAACTTTCGCCGGAGCCGATTCGGTCGCCGGATTTTCGGGGCGTTTCCCAACGTGTTTCTTGCCATGTTTTGGTCGTGTGTCAATGCCGAGAGTCTAAGGAGTCGAATGCCGCAAGAACGGGCGAAAAATACCAAGTTTCGGGTCCATTTCGCAATTTTCCGGCTACCTCGCCGGAATTTTTACTATTCACGCCGGCATTTTCACTGTTCATCGTCTTCTCCGGCGAGCCTCCGACCGGTCAACGGTCAACGGCCGACGTGGCGTGCCACGTAGGCAGCCACGTCAGCCGGGTGGGGTCCGATCCATGTATTTTCAAATAAAACAAACGGACGGTCACGATCGCGACACGTGTCGCGATCCTGGAGTTTTTGGAAAATTAAATAAATGATTTTCGGATAATCGATCCGGCGGACGAGGACGTGCCACGTGGCTCACTGAGGGACATCCGATCTTGTACAAGATCGGACGCACCAGAGGAGGCCACGTGGCATGTTCTAGAGCGTCCGATTTGCGGGTTTTTCTAAAAAAGGAAAAGAAATTGATTTTTGATCCGACGGTCGTGATCGAGACACGTGGCTCTGTGTGAGTCGCCCGATCTAGTGGAAGATCGGGTGCACGAGACGAAGCCACGTGGCACGACGTGGACCGTCCGATCCGGGGAATTTTCGGATAATTAAATAAAATAGATAAAAAATCAAAAAAATTGTTAAAAAATAGAAAAATGTTTAAAAATATAAAACGGCGTCGTTTTAGGCCGGTTTCGACCCCTAAGGTCGGGCCGGGCGCCCAAGAGGCGCGGGCCGGGTCCAACCCGACCCGGAAAATATTTTTAAATAAATAAAAAAATCAGAAAATAATAAAATAATCAAAAAAATCAATAAAAAATGAAAAATCATAAAAAATTCAATAAAAATTCGAAAAATTCAGAAAAATTCCAGAAAATAGGAAATGACCACATTCAACTGGCCACGACCTGTTTCGGGTCTTTTGACCCCCGATCTTTTCAGAAATGACGGTTTTGCCCTTCCGGCCAACCATCTCCCAAAAAAATTCTAAAAATCCAGGAAAATCCCAAAAAATAGGAAATGGCCACAATCAACTGGCCAAGGCTCATCCCGGGTGTTTTGAACCCCGAACCTTCTTAAAAATGACGATTTCGCCCTTTGGGCTAATCGTCTTCCAAAAATTGAAGAAAAATCAAGAAATTCCAAAAAATTCTCAAAAATGGGAAATGGCCACAATCAACTGGCCATGGAATATTTTGGGTAATTAGGTATCCAAACCTTCCAAAAAAATGACGATTTTGCCCTTCGGGCTAATTGTCCCCGAATCTTCCCATTTTACCCCTAGCCCTAAATCACATCTTTCCTGAGCCCTTATGGCTATACTAGGAGGCCAATGATTGAAATTGATGTGTATTGACATGACTTATTTATGCACTTGACTTGCGCTTTCATTATATTGACTGTGATTTGATAGGACCAGTCTTCCAATCTGCATGAAACCCTGACTCATACCTATCTCACCCAAACTTGCGCCTGCATGAACTCTTAGTCAGGAAAATCACTCGCGTTAGGTACCGAAAGGGCGTTGGTAATGACACCGACGTAACCAAGTCCCCGAACCCAAAATCTCTGGTTCCGCAGAACTGATCGATCTCTCCCAATCGGTCAGTAAGGTTTCCGGTCTACCCTCCAAGAAAGACCGGGTGGCGACTCCAAACAAGTTGCACATGCCACAACGACCACACTAAGGTCGAAAGCGATCGACTCTTATCGTCGAATCCCTTAGAGAAATACCCCCGCCGCGATTTGGTATGGGCCTGGGAGGGCTTGCGCCGATCCAAAGCCCGCGATCGGTAATCCATTAGCCGCGTCCGATTTCGGACGGGTCGCGACAGGCTGCCCCTCTTTGAGAGTGAGCTCGTCAGAGGTTGCTTTCAAAGACAAAATGACACCTGAATCTTAACCGACTCGACTGGGGAAAAGAAATGCTATGACATCGAACCCTTAAGTCCTTTGACGAATGCTCAAATTAATCACCGGTTTACTCTTGCAATTCGAACGTGGGCCTGAGGGAGAGCGACTTACCTGAAGTCTGCCCATTGGGTCCTGCGCATGCGGAGTCTGAGGTTTTATCACTGCGCTCTCAGGATGCCGGAAAAAAGAGGGGCTTGTTCCCTTTTTTTGTTATCTTCTTTTTTTTTTGTTTTTTTTTTGTTTTTTTTTAATATAGGCCATCGTAGCTTCTGACACACTATCTCAGGCTTTATTCCTCGAAAACCTTTCCCGGCTACTGACAGGAAACACTCACAGAAAGATTTATCGAGCACCCCGAGCTTTGGGGATCCCATGACGCTGACTAGCGGTGACAGATGGGATATTTTTGGCTTGAAAGGGGATCCCATGGCGCTGACTGGCGGGGCCAGAGGGGATTTCTCAGTCGGAGGTTTGCTACGTCCGGCGAGACAGTTTGATCTTTTGAAAAGATTCCCAGGACAGGGGTTCTCCAAGTCCAATGGGATTTCCTGATTTTTTGAAAGGGTTCCCAAAACGGAGGTTTTCCACGTCCGATGGGATGGTTTGATCTTTTGAAAAGGTTCCCGGGACAAGGGTTCTCCAAGTCCAATGGGATTTTCTGATTTTTGAAAAGGGGTCTCATGACGAGGGTTCTCCACGTCCGATGAGATTACCTGTTTTTCGAAAAGGGGTCCCATGACGAGGTTTCTCCACGCCTGATGAGATTACCTGTTTTTCTGGGAAGGGGTCTCATGACGAGGTTTCTCCACGCCTGATGAGATTACCTGTTCTTTTGAAAAGGGGTCCCATGACGAGGTTTCTCCACGTCCGATGAGACTACCTATTTTTCTGGGAAGGGGTCTCATGAAGAGGTTTCTCCACGCCTGATGAAATTACCTGTTTTTTTGGGAAGGGGTCTCATGACGAGGTTTCTCCACGCCTGATGAGATTACCTGTTTTTCTGGGAAGGGGTCTCATGACGAGGTTTCTCCACGCCTGATGAGATTACCTGTTTTTTTTTAAAAGGGGTCCCATGACGAGGTTTCTTCACGTCCGATGAGATTACCTGTTTTTCTGGGAAGGGGTCTCATGGCGAGGTTTCTCCACGCCTGATGAGATTACCTGTTTTTCTGGGAAGGGGTCTCATGACGAGGTTTCTCCACGCCTGATGAGATTACCTGTTTTTCTGGGAAGGGGTCTCATGACGAGGTTTCTCCACGCCTGATGAGGTTACCTGAATTTTGAAAAGGGGTCCCATGACGAGGTTTCTCCACGCCTGATGAGATTACCTGTTTTTCTGGGAATGGGTCTCATGACGAGGTTTCTCCACGCCTGATGAGATTACCTGTTCTTTTGAAAAGGGGTCCCATGACGAGGTTTCTCCACGTCCGATGAGATTACCTGTTTTTCTGGGAAGGGGTCTCATGACGAGGTTTCTCCACGCCTGATGAGATTACCTGTTTTTTGGGAAGGGGTCTCTCATGACGAGGTTTCTCCACGCTTGATGAGATTACCTGTTTTTCTGGGAAGGGGTCTCATGGTGAGGTTTCTCCACGTCCGATGAGATTACCTGTTTTTCTGGGAAGGGGTCTCATGACGAGGTTTCTCCACGCCTGATGAGACCCATGACGAGGTTTTCCACGTCCGCTGGGATGGTTTGTTTCTCAAAAGGGGTCCCAGGTCGAAGGTTTTCCACGTTCGCTAGGATGGTTTGTTTCTCACAAGGAGTTCCCAACACGGAGGTTTTCTACGTCCGATGGGATTGCTCGGTTCTTCAAATGGTTCCCAAATCGGAGGTTTTCTACGTCCGGTGGGATTACCTGGTTCTTCAAATGGATTCCCAAATTGGAGGTTTTCCACGTCCAATGGGATTGTCTATTTTTTCAAAAGGTTCCCAAGTCGGAGGTTTTCTACGTCCGATGGGAATGTTTAATTTTAAAAAGGGGTCCTAGGACGAAGGTTCTCCACGTCATGCTAAGACTGCCTGGTTTTTGAAAAGGTTCCCAAAAACGGATGTTTTCCACGTCCGATGGGATTACTTGGTTTCTACCATGATTTGACCCTTCATGCGGTATCTACCTTTGAGTTGACCCTTCAGGCGGTTTCTACCTAGAGTTGACCCTTCAGGCGGTATCTACCATGATTTGACCCTTCAGGCGGTTTCTACCTTTGAGTTGACCCTTCAGGCGGTTTCTACCTTCGGTTGACCCTTCAGGCGGTATCTACCTTGAGTTGACCCTTCAGGCGGTATCTACCTTGGTTTGACCCTTCAGGCGGTATCTACCTTGGTTTGACCCTTCAGGCGGTTTCTACCATCATTTGACCCTTCAGGCGGTATCTACCTTTGTTTTGACCCTTCAGGCGGTTTCTACCATGAGTTGACCCTTCAGGCGGTATCTACCTTTGACTTGACCCTTCAGGCGGTATCTACCATTGTTTTGACCCTTCAGGCGGTATCTACCATTGAGTTGACCCTTCAGGCGGTATCTACCATTGTTTTGACCCTTCAGGCGGTATCTACCATTGATTTGACCCTTCAGGCGGTATCTACCTTTGATTTGACCCTTCAGGCGGTATCTACCATCATTTGACCCTTCAGGCGGTATCTACCTTGGTTTGACCCTTCAGGCGGTATCTACCTTCATTTGACCCTTCAGGCGGTATCTACCTTGGTTTGACCCTTCAGGCGGTATCTACCTTTGACTTGACCCTTCAGGCGGTATCTACCATTGATTTGACCCTTCAGGCGGTATCTACCTTTGATTTGACCCTTCAGGCGGTATCTACCATCATTTGACCCTTCAGGCGGTATCTACCTTGGTTTGACCCTTCATGCGGTATCTACCTTCATTTGACCCTTCAGGCGGTATCTACCTTGGTTTGACCCTTCAGGCGGTATCTACCATTGTTTTGACCCTTCAGGCGGTATCTACCATTGAGTTGACCCTTCAGGCGGTATCTACCATTGTTTTGACCCTTCAGGCGGTATCTACCATTGTTTTGACCCTTCAAGCGGTATCTACCATGGATTTGACCCTTCAGGCGGTATCTACCTTTGATTTGACCCTTCAGGCGGTATCTACCATGAGTTTGTTGAGGCGACATTCTGGGAGCTGGGTTCTCCAAGTATCCTGCAGAAGTTTGAGCCTGAAAGATTTTTCTTCGCCAAGAAAATGTTAGTAATCTTTGGGAAGACGATGGCTGGCCACTTGCCGAAGCCGCATGACTTTAGTTTAATCATGAAATGTGCATTTTGATGCTGGAGGTCTTCCAAAGCATTCTTGCAACATGCAAATGTGATCACAAATCCCTTGCACGGAAAATGTGGATCAAATTATTTGAAGATTCCAAAAAGAGTTTGCTCAACACATCAATTGGAACATTTCTCGTTCAAGAGGTCTTCTCACCTGTTTTGAGATAATGGTTTTTATAGGGGATGCACTCAATTCCCTACTAACCTGTGCCTAGGTTTTAGGCTCATTCGCAGCTCATACATTTTGATCGGTCGGGAGGTCTTCCACGGGACCGTAATGTTGGGCTTGGGTATCGGTCTTCAATGGGGACCCGCTTTCGAGTCAAGGCCATTCAATGAAAGTTGGTTTACAAGTCAAGAACCCTGCAAAATGAGAAAGAAATAGTCTTGCTCGTACCTCTTCGAGCTAAGCCATATGTTAACCCAAGTGTCTTAATCAGAGAAGACTGTTTCAGGGTCGTAACTTTGGTAGGATTGGGGACCGAAAAAGGCTTATTTTTGGCCCAGAATTCATGAGGGGATTGACATTTGTGATCATTGCAAATTTGCCACCTGTCCTTTCCTTTCTGCATCCTCAGTCCTTGAGGCGTGCAACCGCTTTTGAGGTGTGCACGAATTCTTTAGAGAGCATCTCTGGCTGCATTAAGGGATTGACAACTCTGTCTGCGTCTTTCTTCCACGCTTGACATCATTTGGAGGAGCGGTCTTTTTGATCTGACTCCTTTAGAAATTTTCTCTTCCCAACTAGGTTTCATTGGGGATCAATCAAACAGTTTATGCGAGCATCGGCCTTGCTTTTACCAGGCACTTTGCTTTTTCTTTTCTGATGCTGGGATTTCTTTAATCCCTTGTCGCAAGTGGGATGCTTGGAAATTGTGCCAGATATATGACTTGGCTCTTAGCACGCTTGAGTATCGACTTAGTAGCTTTTTCGTAAACCCTAGGTCTTGAACTCTTCCATTTTTGAAGTGGTGATGCATCCGTCTTGGAACTTGCAATGACCACCAACGGGTTTATGAAATGAATTTGCAGGCTCAACTTGGTTATGCAAAGGATATGGTGTGTGAGATAGAGAAATGAATGCTTCTCGTCATCCTATGGCACTTGGATTACCATATAAACAACACACAAAGATTGATGTTAGTCCGAGCAAGAAAATTTCTAACCATTTTCTCCTGATGCTGCTGGACTTGCTCCCTTTTTGCCCCGATGTGGGGTGGTTCTTGACAGGGTTGAGAATGAAAACCGCCGTTCGAAGGGGTTGTCAATGGTCACCTGTAGTGTTTGGGGATATGAAACGAATGCCTCCGTCATCCCAATCCCTGTAATTGCTGCGAATAATCCCTACTTTCGTAGTTCCAGATTTTGCTATTCGATTCGCTCCACTTCTCTCTCTAATGTGTATAGGACGTGTTTGGATTAGGCTTGCCTCTCTTTTGAGTAAACTTCCTTTTGAATGATTTGACAAATAATCATATTCGGAGAAATCCATTTTTTTTCTTTTCCAAAATTTATCCATCGAGGGGATTTTGTGATGTGTCGTGCATGTTTTATTCATGTTTTCGGCAACCTCCCGATTTAAATCATGGACATCGATGCATTGGATAATTTTCATGACGGCTGAAGGGATTTTAACATTTTTTTTTATCTCCAGCTAACTGGGAAAGGGATACTTACCTACCTGTCGCGGCTGCAGACCCCTGAAAATGTAAAAGAAACATGTTATTGTTCGTTCATGAATTTTTCAAACAATTAGAACGATACATCTTACCCTTGGTCATGTATTCCAACGGGTAGTACATGGGATGTGAAAACTTGTTCGTCTCCAAGGTGATTCCCCTGTCAAGGATAAACAACGAGTATCAATTCATATTCTCAAATTGAAGACAAATTGGGACGATACAACTTTACTCTTGGTTCTCATCCCGTTCTGACGTCGCGTATTGATATGAACCACGTCTATCCAATCCGCCTATCCATGCTTGGAATATTTGCAACATCAATGGTTCAGCTGCCCCCGGTTGGGCAACGTCTGTTTTTTTATTTGAACAGATGGCTCCTTGAGTGATTTATCCACGTTTATCACCTGAGAAGGGAAAGAAAGGAGACATTACTTCGGTATTCGGTTGAAGATCGTTTAGGAACGATACATCGTTTTACCAAATGGGAGGCTTCGTGACCAAACGTATTTCGTGCTGAAAGGGGTAGATCCCACTATGCTCCTCAGGTGATAGTCATCGTTCATGGAACTTGCTCTACGGTAATTAATCCACGGCCCTTGGCTCGAGGATGTTCAAAGGGTAATACTGACACTCAGAGCGGTTAGCTTTAAGCGTTAATTAAAATGTTCCCGTGGGAACTTTACAACGAGATCCGTAACACATTCATTCGACGTATTCACCTCTCACTCTCCTGAGCCTTCTAATGATTTAGCACACGAGCTTCGAACCAGATGTCCGGCCGCCGGTACCGGTCACGACTGCGAAGATGCACTTGTTCCAAAATGCTTGACCCATAGGCTGAGTTGCTCATTCAGGATATCGTCTGACTGTTCGAGTCGTTCAAGTTGAGCATCCTTAATTGCGGGTGACAGACTTCTCCTATTTTCGGCATGAACAACCCGGTTCCTCGGTTTATGCGTGATCCACACGCCGAGTTGCTCACTGAGGGACTCACTTGAAATTTCAAGCCATTGACGCCCAAGTCGGGCATCCTCAACCGTTGGCGATGGGTTCCTCACACTACTTTCGACATGAACAACCTCACTTCTCGAGTTGGTACTTTCATCGTTGTCCAGTAGGTTTGTACCCAATGCTGGATTCGCCGTAGGAATAACACTAACGATCGGTTGGTGCTCAAATTGGGGAGTCCATACCTGCTGAAATTGTTGTACATACTCTTGAGGAGTACCAGGGTAACTCAGGAGGGAATTCAGCCGATCGAACCAAGAATAGATGTTTTCAAGGAGATCGTCTGAACCATCGAGCGACTGACACTCAGGTTGAGTATTGTCGACTACTGGAGAAGGAATCTTTTCGCCATTTTCGTCATGGACCACCTGATTCTTCGAGCCGGAATCTCCGTAATCGTCTCGCAAGATTGTACGTGCATCTCCTGCCAATGTTAGATCCGCTGTAGGACTAGCATTAACGGCCAGTCGGTGCTCAGACTGGGGAGTCCCGATTTGCTGAAATTGCGGTACATACTCCTGAGGAGTACTAGGATAACCTAGGGGAGTACTCTAATTGATGCCTGAACAATCGACCGTGTAATTGTCAGTCCCATCGGTGTTAAGAGGTGATTGGATGCTTCCTGCTTCATGAGGATTGCGATCACAGCCATGCTCATCGTTTAAACTTGAACTGCCTCTATCTTGGTCTAGCGCCACTCGTCCATCTCTCAGTAGTCTTTTGTAGCACCAAAGGTGGTTCCTGACTTTATTTCTATCCAGTTCCGGCATGTTCATGACCTCGAGTATGCGCGATGGGCGAGCCAAACTGATCCCTAAATGTTGAACTGCATCAACAAATTTGCTATGAAGCTCCGAGGTCCAATAAAACCTTGTTTTCTTGCTAGCCGAAGTAGGGTTGGCAACTCGGCGGCTACTCTTCGCGGAATCTGGTCGTGTTGAACCGCCTCTATCTTGGTCTAGCGACGCTCGTCCATCTCTCAGTAGTTTCTTGTAGCGCCAAAGGTGATTCTTGACTATATTTTTAGTCAGTCCCGGCACGTTCATGATTTCGAGTATGCGCGATGGGCAAGCAAAACTGATCCCCAACTGTTGAACTGCATCAACAAATTTGCTATGAAACTCCGGGGTCCAACGAAATCTTATTTTCTTGCTAGCCGAAGTGGTGTCAGCAACTTGGCGGTTACTCTTCTCGGAATCTGGTCGTGTTGGAGGTTGCTCTGGAGGGGATTTAGTGGTCTCAGATCGGCTGGTCATGATGGTGAGTTCATCATTGAGCGGACCCGACTTGTCATGACACATGTTCCCTTCCACAATGGGCGTCGACTTTGACCTTATAGCACTAGTTTCCTCTTGTAGATCCTCGGCGGTACCCGCCTGTTCCGAAAGATGTTGCGAAGGGCATTGCAACAAATGAGCATTATAAACCCCCAGATCTGGCTCTTCAGTGAATACTCCGTTCGTGGGAACAGGGTTACCGCACTCAAGGCAAATAGCGATGCTTAGAGCTTTTTTGTACTGAATGTTTTTTATTCGAAGCTTTTCATTTTCCTCCCTCATAATCGCTAACTCGTGCCGATCGTGTTGCTGCTTCAGCCGAGTTCGTTTGTTTTCAAACCAACACTTGACCTTCCGAGGCTCCCACCCTATCTCCTGGCCCATTTTGATTTTCTGTTCCATGTCCGGATAGGGGTATTCCCTGAAAAACAATTCGAGTTTATGGACTTGACCTGAAGTGTTGCGTTGGAGACATTCCCCTTTCTGACGCTGATCACCGTCGCGGGTACTGTTCTCGTTAACCAAGCCGCGGGTTTCATCATTAGAAGGATCGGTCTCCATGGCCCTCGTGTCAGGTTCGGTCCTGAGATCTTCAAATTCTTCCAGCAGCTCAAGCTCGGAGACCTCCAAGTCTGGCGCTTCCAGTAAATGACAGAATCCCTTGAACATTTTGACCGGAATATCACTGTTTGATTTTCCGTTAACTCAGCTTTCTTTGTTCCTCATTGGATCCTCACTTTCTCTGCAAATTCTGAAAGGTTAAAGGAGCCGGATCATCGTTCTTTGATCAAAGGTGATGGCTACCCGACGAGCGCTCTTCTCAATGTTTCGAGATTCCCACTTCGTCCTTTTGTGATGGCTACCTGACGAGCGCTCTTCTCAAGGCTTCGTAATTCCCACTTCGTCTTTTGTGATGGCTACCTGACGAGCGTTCTTCTCAAGGCTTCGTAATTCCCACTTTGTCCTTTTTTTGCTCTTTTCTACGTGAACGGAGCCTGAAGATCTCTTGCGTTGATTTCGCTCTGTCGAGCACTACGCTTGTCCCCCCTGGCCCAGTCTCTAGAGTAACAAGCCTGCCCACCTTTCGGCGCCATTATGTTTCGTAAAACCCGAGATGACAGGACGGTGGTGGATTCGTGACTCATCGGGGATGCATTAACGAAACCCGCTTGGCTCTACTGCACATAAAATATTATTACCACTTCTCCCTGTTTACCCGAGCATTTATAAGGTGATAGATCGATGTCAAGAAGATTAACACTTTAGCCTTATCAGACTCAGCCTCTCAAACACTCTTCACATTCCCACTCTCCTCTCCGTCATTCCATCGCATATGGATTCCTCCTCTGTGCCTGCTGCCTTAGCTGAAGCTTCGACCCAATGGGAGAGATTTTACCACCTCTTGGGTAGAGGTTATGGCTACATAAACAATCATCCTGAAGCTGCGGTTGAAGTTCGTACTCTGATTCCGGCCCTGGATACTGCGTGTATTGAAGGTACGAAACTGCAAAGGGAGTTTGTGATCTTCCCAACTCTCTTCAACAATTTCCTGCAGGCTTACGAAGTTGCTAGCCGGGAGGTCACTTTGGCTGGTATCGTGCGAGCCTGTTATCAGGACCGAGCTGAGTCCCTGATGTTGGCCATGCTGACGGCCGATAACCATAAAAGGGCTGTTGAATACGCCCACGCCCAGGTTTCGATGCTGGTCCGTGAGAGGGACAACTTGGTGGAGCGTCTGGCTCTTTTTGACACCGCCTTTGAGCAAGACCGGCACAACCTCGTGCTGAGGTTCCAGTGTGCCTGGTTGGAGGAAAGGCTTGAAGACCTGAGCATGGATATAGCTCGCGGGAAGGTGTTGGCTCAGGACTTAGAGCTTGAGTTCGAGTACTATGAGACCAAGGTGAACGAACTTAAGGAGAAATGTCGTCTCCTTTTCTTCAAGCTTGTAGACCTCGATTCCCAGAGTGTGGATTGTAAGCAAGGCATGGATAGCATGGAGAGTCAGTTAAGCTTTTTTGTGATGCTTGTCAGGACTCATTTTGGGTTTACTGTTCCCCCTCAGTGATCCACTTGTAAACTTTCCCGCTGAATGAAATAAATGCGAGTTTGTTTATATACGTTCTTTCATTCTGCATTGTTGACTAGCCAAGAAAGGTTTTTGCTTTCGGATCTACGCGGCTCCTTTTCCGCATGTGTCAACAGCTTGACTACGCATCATTCTCACAGCCCGACGCTTTATATTTGATTGACTTGAATGCCTCGTGAGAAATAGATTTGTAGTTGCTCGAAACTTAAATATTGCCCCTGATTTTGTGGTCATAGCGTTTGGGGCCGCTAGCAATCTTTCATTTTCGAGCTCGATCACATTCTGCTAGTAACTCATGCCATCAATTCTGCCTTCACGCGTCGGGGCTGATTTTACCTTGAACTTAATAACAAGGAATTACCGTATACACGCGAGATGACGTTCGCAGAAAACATTATGCAAAATCAACTCTAGCTATTGAAGAAACAAACGCATGCACCGATGAGGACTTTATAATAGGAGAGACATCCTTCTCGCGTACATCCCCTTCTTTCTTTGGGCACGTGCAATGACCAACCAATTTGGCCTTGGCTTAGGTGTGCCATTACCAACTGCAGATCATGGTTGCCAACCTTTAATAGCTTCCAACTGATCGAACCAGGTATCAAGTCCTTCATCGAAGAAATCACCCGACCCCTCGAACGATTGATGTGTAGGTTGAGCTGCATCGCCCGACGGGTTCTTCGAACTGGAACCTCCATCTTTGTCTGGGATTATAAGAGGAGATTTGATCGATTGACTACCACAAGCATCTCCCACTTGGGGATTAGGGAAATAAGAATGCTCCAAGCATTCTCCCATTAAATCATCTGAAGCCACATGCTCTGATTGGGCAAACCCTTGAGCACTGGGCGTGGTGGGCTGATCTGCGACTGGATGAACACTGACTAGCTGCTGCTCGGACGGAGGAGTGCTTACTCGTTGCACTTGTGATGCGTGTTCTTGAGGAATATTGAAATGACTCGCAAGGATATCCTGATCAAATCCCCAATAGTCGTCCAGATTCGACCGGGCCTCATTTGTCATAAGGGTGCTGGGTTCGCAGCCGAATCTATTGCTCGGATTCAGTTCCGCATAACGCTGTCCTAACGCCCTTCTGTAGCAACCAAGGTGATTCGCGACTAATTGCTTGGTAAGTCCCGGTACGTTCATGACCCTAAGTATGCTTGTCGGACCTATGAAGTCGAGTCCTATCTGTCGAACTGCGTCCAAGAACTTGAGATGAAGCTCCGGGGGCCAAGTGAATTTCTTCTTCTCGTCGTCCAGAGTGGCGTTGATAGCCTGCCGACTAACCTCTAACTCCTCTTGAACCGTATCTGATCTTACCGGAAGCTGTTGTGGAGGAGATTCATGGGATTCGATGAGGTGACTCCGATCATAACGACACGTATCTTCTTCCTCCGAAGATACTGGTATAATTTCTGTAGGATCGATCTGCTCATGCGCGCCATTAGCAGGATCTGATTGTACCGGAGATGGCTCAAGGGAGCAGGGGGATAAATGAGCACCCTCCATCCCCGTAGAAGGCTTACCGGGAAACAATTTACTGAGGGTGGTAGGGCCACCACAGTCAGGGCAGGTAATAGTACTGAGGATTTTCTCATACCACATGTTTTCCATTCGAAGGTTTTGGTTCTGCTCTTTTAGGGCCGTGATCTCCTTACGCCTGTGTTGGACACCTAGTCTGAAACGTTTATTCTGAAACCAAAAATGGATTCTCATAGGATTCATTCCCAGCTTCCGGCCCAATTCAATCTTTTGTTCCTCGCCTGGGCAAGGGCATTCATCAAAGAAAGCTTCGAGCTCCTGGATTTCTTTCCGAGCGTAGCGCTGGCGACTTTTTCTTTTCCGGGGTTGAGCGTCGTGGCCACTGCCGTCGTCACCACTGCGATCTTGATGTTCGTCACGGGCAATGTTGAGTTCCATGGCTTTGATGTCGAATTTGATTCTAGAGAATTTGAGGTCTTTCAACGAACTCGTCACTCGGGGTTCTCTGTTCTCTTTTGTATACTCGCTCTTTCGATTTGTTGCCTCCTTTTCCTCGAAAGCTAGGTCTGTTCAGCGTTCTGTTTTTGAAACGACGGAACTGTTTGCCTCTTGCTCAGCTTTCCGACACGAAGGGGTAACCAAATCCTTCCGCGGCTTCTTCGATAGTAGCGCTCGCCTTTCACTTTTCCTCGATAGTCATGCCTGTTCAGCACTGTCTTCTCTTTTTAAGTGGCAGAGCTGTTCACTCGCCGCCCAGCTTTATGCGTGATGGAACAACACAACCCTTTCGCGGCTTCTTCGATAGTTGCGCTCGCCTTTCACTTTTCCTCAATAGTCATGCCTGTTCAGCACTGTCTTCTCTTTTTAAGTGGCCGAGATGTTCACTCGCCGCCCAGCTTTATGCGTGATGGAACAACACAATCCTTTCGCGGCTTCTTCGATAGTTGCGCTCGCCTCCCTTCCAGCTTTAATAATGGCGAGACCGAATTTGTCAGGCCTGAAATTGCGGACCAGGACATGTCTGATGATTCACGGGAGGAGCAGCCCCCGCTTTACATTAATTAACCCGGCTCCACAAGCATTATTGCTGCAACTTTTCTCCACTCTCGAGACGCTATAAAATGCGGAGTTGGTGTTTGGGAGATTAACGCTCTCATATAATTTGCTTCCATCTTCTAATCGCTCCATTACACACCTCCCCGTCGAAAATGGCCTCCTCCCATGTTCACACTTTCTCAGCAGAAGCTTTGGCTCGATGGGAAGAGTTCTATAACCTCTTGGGTCGAGGCTATGCTCACATAGCTGATCATCCCGAAACCGAGGATGAAATCCGAGTCATGTTCGGGGACCTGGACATCACCTCCCTCGAGGGTACTGCGCTGGGGAGGGAATACAGAATTTTTCCAACGCTCTTTACAAACTCTTTGGAGGTCTACCGCGCTGCTCACCGGGGACTTACCATGGCTCGTGTCCTGCGAGCCCGTTATGAGGATCAGTCCGACCGCCTAGCGCTGGCTGACTACCTGGCCGACAGTCACAAAAAGGCTGTTGAGTTCGCCAAAGAGCGGGTTTCGACATTGCTTCGCGAGAGGAGGAATCTGGTGGAGGACTTAGCTCTATCCCTGGCTACCTATGAGCGCGATCGTCGTAATGCCTTGCTAAGGAATCGAAGCGAGTGGCTGGAAGAAAGGCTCAACGCCATAAATGAGGATATAACTCGTGAGAATGGACTTGTTCGGGACTTGGAAGTAGTCGCCGAAGATCACGAGACTCAGGTTGTTGCAGTCAATGATGAACGCAAACGCCTTCACCTCAGGCTTGCGGACCATGATACGCGGAGTGGTGCGTATAAACAAAGCATCCATAACCTGGAGGGTCAGCTGGGCTCCTTTGTGTCGTTGATTAGGGCTCACTTCTGCTTTACTTTTCCACCCCAAGGAATTATATGATCTGGTTTAGGCAAGAATGAATGAAAGCCCCTGTGTGTTTGTTTCAGCTTTTATATGATCCATTTCTTCGAGCATCCGGACATCTTAGACTTGGATGAGCCGACCCATAATAAGTCGAGTAGATGTGTTCTGATTTTCTAACTCGCTCATGATCAGATGAAAGAATAGCCTCAGACTCATCCAGGAGAAGATTTCTCTCTATTACTTATTTTTTACCTGCAAATGAAACGACAGAATCAGAAGGAACAATTTGAAAAAGAAAGCATAAACCCCTTTCAATCTTATGCTTTCTTGTGAATAACGAAGATAAGGACTTTTACACAAAGCCTTAACCTCATGTGAAAAGTTTTTACCGATGTTTTTCAAGAGAAAACATAAAACTAAAAGGAGCGTAATCCATGGTTATCACTTTTGGTAAATCCCCAGAAAATCTGTGGAATTTCCAAGAAGATAAAAATGCAATTCCAATGTGTCCTAAATTCGATTAGAGATAGGACATCCAAATTGAAATGATTTCCCGAAGGTAATTTGGATATCATGTCTCCTCTTGAATTCAGGAAACATGGACGACTTTAGTTAATTACCAATGATTACCAATGATGCATGCTATAGACCGGTTCAATTCCATGTCCGGCGCACCATGAAATGAATGTTAGATTCTCGTACTTGGGTTAAACATGCCAAGTGTGAGTTCTAACGAAAATTTCATCTGGGTAAGACGTGCAATTGAACCGAAAAGTCCGGATGGTTGAGAGAAATTCCAGTGTCACATTCCAATGTCAAGACACTTAGACAAGACTTAGAAATCGAGGTGTAGAAGATAAATGGGAGACCCACAGACGGGTGCTCCTTACAGACTCGACGATCCTGATAAAAGAAAAGGGACGACTGGAACGTGACCCTTAATATCCTAAAGAGATGCCCCAAGTCGGGTCTTCGGGGGACGACGCTTGATGTCTTCGGCTCGGCCCTTCGGGTCTTCGTTTTTATCAGATAACATCTTGACAGCGTCCGGCGGGTGTCTTGGATTTGCTGTTATCGCCTATCCTTCAATTTCCTGTATGGTCACTGGATCATTCCTCGGACCGCTCGAAAAGGGTAGACTCTGTTGACTGTCCGGGCGGTCTGATGGCGGATGACGCGTCGCTCATATTTGAATACATCCGGGATGTGGGACCGACTTGGAGAGATCATCTCTTTTATCTATACTTTAAAATGGAATTGGGCTCAACCATCGGACTTGATGAATGCAACATGTTGTGTAAAATGAAAGGCTGCAAGTGAATAGAAATGGCAGGACCTTACCATGAGAGGTACCCAATGATTTTTGGTTTTAGGTATACCAACCATCCATATACATGCGCATGAGACGAGTGGGGCTTAACTCTAGAAATCAAACTGGCTTAGGTGAGGAACCTAGAGGCTTCCCTCTATCCGAGTCGATAAATTCGTCCTTGAGCGCAATCCACAACAAATGGATAAAAGTCTCGACTTGGATAGTGAGTGGGATCGAATATGGTCAACCCCAGCGCAATCCACGCTAGAGCGTTGCATATCGATCCCTGATCTATGGCTACCTAAAAAGGTGATTTCGCGGCCTGGGTTTGGGCGCTTTGTGCAAAGTGTCGTGATCCTCAAATATGCAGTGAATCACACGCAACAATTTATATATCAATCAGCGCTTCAAATCATCCATATAACATACATTCCTACGCCCATCCTGCATAAGACTATGTTAATCACAGACTACACCCCTTATCACTCCAATCTGCAAAAACATATAACACCTATCGTGAGCGGACTTACCTCACCTTCAAGAGCGCCTGCAGGGTTAGAAAAATCACTCAACGTTTTAAACACGGCCTAAGTCCACTTGAGGTCCAGAACCAAGTGTTCTAGAACAATTGTCCCCAGTGGAGTCGCCAGCTGTCGCGACCCGTCCGAAATCGGACGCGGCTAATGGATTACCGATCGCGGGCTTTGGATCGGCGCGAGCCCTCCCAGGCCCATACCAAATCGCGGCGGGGGTATTTCTCTAAGGGATTCGACGATAAGAGTCGATCGCTTTCGACCTTAGTGTGGTCGTTGTGGCATGTGCAACTTGTGCATGCATTTGGAGTCGCCACCGGTCTTTCTTGGAGGGTAGACCGGAAACCTTACTGACCGATTGGGAGAGATCGATCAGTTCTGCGGAACCAGAGATTTTGGGTTCGGGGACTTGGTTACGTCGGTGTCATTACCAACGCCCTTTCGGTACCTAACGCGAGTGATTTTCCTGACTAAGAGTTCATGCAGGCGCAAGTTTGGGTGAGATAGGTATGAGTCAGGGTTTCATGCAGATTGGAAGACTGGTCCTATCAAATCACAGTCAATATAATGAAAGCGCAAGTCAAGTGCATAAATAAGTCATGTCAATACACATCAATTTCAATCATTGGCCTCCTAGTATAGCCATAAGGGCTCAGGAAAGATGTGATTTAGGGCTAGGGGTGAAATGGGAAGATTCGGGGACAATTAGCCCGAAGGGCAAAATCGTCATTTTTTTGGAAGGTTTGGATACCTAATTACCCAAAATATTCCATGGCCAGTTGATTGTGGCCATTTCCCATTTTTGAGAATTTTTTGGAATTTCTTGATTTTTCTTCAATTTTTGGAAGACGATTAGCCCAAAGGGCGAAATCGTCATTTTTAAGAAGGTTCGGGGTTCAAAACACCCGGGATGAGCCTTGGCCAGTTGATTGTGGCCATTTCCTATTTTTTGGGATTTTCCTGGATTTTTAGAATTGTTTTGGGAGATGGTTTGCCGGAAGGGCAAAACCGTCATTTCTGAAAAGATCGGGGGTCAAAAGACCCGAAACAGGTCGTGGCCAGTTGAATGTGGCCATTTCCTATTTTCTGGAATTTTTTAGAATTTTTCTGAATTTTTCGAATTTTTATTGAATTTTTTATGATTTTTCATTTTTTATTGATTTTTTTGATTATTTTATTATTTTCTGATTTTTTTTATTTATTTAAAAATATTTTCCGGGTCGGGTTGGACCCGGCCCGCGCCTCTTGGGCGCCCGGCCCGACCTTAGGGGTCGAAACCGGCCTAAAACGACGCCGTTTTATATTTTTAAACATTTTTCTATTTTTTAACAATTTTTTTGATTTTTTATCTATTTTATTTAATTATCCGAAAATTCCCCGGATCGGACGGTCCACGTCGTGCCACGTGGCTTCGTCTCGTGCACCCGATCTTCCACTAGATCGGGCGACTCACACAGAGCCACGTGTCTCGATCACGACCGTCGGATCAAAAATCAATTTCTTTTCCTTTTTTAGAAAAACCCGCAAATCGGACGCTCTAGAACATGCCACGTGGCCTCCTCTGGTGCGTCCGATCTTGTACAAGATCGGACGTCCCTCAGTGAGCCACGTGGCACGTCCTCGTCCGCCGGATCGATTATCCGAAAATCATTTATTTAATTTTCCAAAAACTCCAGGATCGCGACACGTGTCGCGATCGTGACCGTCCGTTTGTTTTATTTGAAAATACATGGATCGGACCCCACCCGGCTGACGTGGCTGCCTACGTGGCACGCCACGTCGGCCGTTGACCGTTGACCGGCCGGAGGCTCGCCGGAGAAGACAATGAACAGTGAAAATACCGGCGTGAATAGTAAAAATTTCGGCGAGGTAGCCGGAAAATTGCGAAATGGACCCGAAACTTGGTATTTTTCGCCCGTTCTTGCGGCATTTGACTCCTTAGACTCTCGGCATTGACGCACGACCAAAACATGGCAAGAAACACGTCGGGAAACGCCCCGAAAATCCGGCGACCGAATCGGCTCCGGCGAAAGTTTACATAAAAAATTTTAGGCCACCGAGCTCGGTTTCAATCGTTCAAACAACATCCATGGAGAGCGTAGAAGCTTACCTGAGTTCGCTTTGAGCTTGAAGACCGCCGGAAGTTACCCGTTGAGCTCCCGGTCCGAACCGTTGCCGGCGAAGCTCCGAGCCGGTCAACGGTCAACGGCCGACGTGGCGTGCCACGTAGGCAGCCACGTCAGCCGGGTGGGGTCCGATCCATGTATTTTCTAATAAAACAAACGGACGGTCACGATCGCGACACGTGTCGCGATCCTGGAGTTTTTGGAAAATTAAATAAATGATTTTCGGATAATCGATCCGGCGGACGAGGACGTGCCACGTGGCTCACTGAGGGACGTCCGATCTTGTACAAGATCGGACGCACCAGAGGAGGCCACGTGGCATGTTCTAGAGCGTCCGATTTGCGGGTTTTTCTAAAAAAGGAAAAGAAATTGATTTTTGATCCGACGGTCGTGATCGAGACACGTGGCTCTGTGTGAGTCGCCCGATCTAGTGGAAGATCGGGTGCACGAGACGAAGCCACGTGGCACGACGTGGACCGTCCGATCCGGGGAATTTTCGGATAATTAAATAAAATAGATAAAAAATCAAAAAAATTGTTAAAAAATAGAAAAATGTTTAAAAATATAAAACGGCGTCGTTTTAGGCCGGTTTCGACCCCTAAGGTCGGGCCGGGCGCCCAAGAGGCGCGGGCCGGGTCCAACCCGACCCGGAAAATATTTTTAAATAAATAAAAAAAATCAGAAAATAATAAAATAATCAAAAAAATCAATAAAAAATGAAAAATCATAAAAAATTCAATAAAAATTCGAAAAATTCAGAAAAATTCTAAAAAATTCCAGAAAATAGGAAATGGCCACATTCAACTGGCCACGACCTGTTTCGGGTCTTTTGACCCCCGATCTTTTCAGAAATGACGGTTTTGCCCTTCCGGCCAACCATCTCCCAAAAAAATTCTAAAAATCCAGGAAAATCCCAAAAAATAGGAAATGGCCACAATCAACTGGCCAAGGCTCATCCCGGGTGTTTTGAACCCCGAACCTTCTTAAAAATGACGATTTCGCCCTTTGGGCTAATCGTCTTCCAAAAATTGAAGAAAAATCAAGAAATTCCAAAAAATTCTCAAAAATGGGAAATGGCCACAATCAACTGGCCATGGAATATTTTGGGTAATTAGGTATCCAAACCTTCCAAAAAAATGACGATTTTGCCATTCGGGCTAATTGTCCCCGAATCTTCCCATTTTACCCCTAGCCCTAAATCACATCTTTCCTGAGCCCTTATGGCTATACTAGGAGGCCAATGATTGAAATTGATGTGTATTGACATGACTTATTTATGCACTTGACTTGCGCTTTCATTATATTGACTGTGATTTGATAGGACCAGTCTTCCAATCTGCATGAAACCCTGACTCATACCTATCTCACCCAAACTTGCGCCTGCATGAACTCTTAGTCAGGAAAATCACTCGCGTTAGGTACCGAAAGGGCGTTGGTAATGACACCGACGTAACCAAGTCCCCGAACCCAAAATCTCTGGTTCCGCAGAACTGATTGATCTCTCCCAATCGGTCAGTAAGGTTTCCGGTCTACCCTCCAAGAAAGACCGGTGGCGACTCCAAATGCATGCACAAGTTGCACATGCCACAACGACCACACTAAGGTCGAAAGCGATCGACTCTTATCGTCGAATCCCTTAGAGAAATACCCCCGCCGCGATTTGGTATGGGCCTGGGAGGGCTCGCGCCGATCCAAAGCCCGCGATCGGTAATCCATTAGCCGCGTCCGATTTCGGACGGGTCGCGACAATATACTTCTGATTAACTTCTTTCGTATATTCTTATGCATAATTAGTTCCCTAATCGAAGTATTCATGTTATACGTTCAAAGAAAATTGTTTATGATGTGGCTTTGAAATAGTTTTAACCATGTGAGAATGCCTTTCTCTTTTTTTGACTCATATTTGACTATATTAAAAGATGAATCCAGATTGTGCACATTTTGACAAATGAACCATTGGCAGAAAATATTATTTGAGAAACGACAATACAAACTGATCAATCTCATATTGTCTTCATATTTGAGCAGTAAACAATAACAGGCTTGTTTGGTTCAGCATTGCAGATGAGCATTTGGGCTCTAAAGTCCCTTGGCCAAATGCAAATACCGTTTGGTTCAATTTTTTGTTCACTTTGTCTAGATGCACTTGCATATCAAATACTCTCTAAAGTCCCTAGAGATACTTTGGGCTATGAGACTTCTGCGAGATGCAACTAATTTTTTTTTATTTATTTTAACTTTGTCACCTTCGCCGCCGCCCTCCTCCACACTCCGCCGGTTGCCGCCGGTAGCCGCCAGTCCTCGATCGGCAGTCACCAGTTTACTCTGCCGCCGGTCGCCATCGCCTCCGCCAGTCTACAATTGTTGCCGCTGCTGGCGGTCGTCGATTTGCAGTCGATGGCGATCGGCGATGGCCGCCGAACAGCCGCCACCGCCTCATTTTTTTATATATAAAAAAAATATAAAAATACTTTAAATAGTTTATTTTTCACCAAACAATATTTACGTCATTGTTGCTTTCCAATGTGATTTTAAAATACACTTTACCAAACAGTACTTGCATTTTGCAAAAGACCTTTAGACCAAAGATATTTGCATTTTCTCAAAGTCCCTTAACTAAATGCTAAACCAAACATGCCCGTTACAAAGGATCATTACAAAAATTCATCATCGCGAAAAATTATGAAACGCACTTTATTTATAATCCAACGTAATAACAACGTGGAAATATGTATTACGACCAGGTAGTCTATATTTGACAAATGAAATATTGATAGCAAAGTAGATAACAAGATATTCCATATTTGACAAGTAAGGATATAATTGCGTACTATGTTTTTTTGGCTAAAAAACATATAACATGACGGAAATATGTATGTTGTTATAACCCTCATGCATATTATTGGATTTCTCTTATGAAAATTTATGCCAACACCAATATATAAAATGCTATAACAAATATAATCTTAGGTTCATGTAACACATTAGTGTCATGTTAATAGATTAAACTGATGGCTGAAAGCTGATTAATTTCTTTATTTCTTTTCATATCGATGTCATTACTCATTATCATCTTTATTGTGCTACTACTAGAAACGGATATACATTTTATCATGGAATCCATTTTATGGTTTGTAACCGAATGTTCAATGTGTTAATAACTAGAACTGTGATAAATGATTCAAAAATATACGGTAATATAGGCTATAAGGCACTTGAAACCAACGTAACGTAGTTTCAAGTTCTAGGGTGGTTATAGGGACTATGGAGCATGATGAGTTAGGCTCGATCTACTTTAAAGTTGTTCAATAAAGCCGGACAATGCACCATGCACCGGTCGCCGGAAAGCAAGATATCCAAAGTGCCGCGAGAAGCACATGCCGATGTAATTGCTTATCTTAAGTAGAAAACAAATCAACGGGGCTTGACGGAGCCGATTTAGGCGTGAGGCCGAGTCCGTCTGTCGAAAACAAATTTCAAGGCGTCCCCGACAGCAAAAATCAGAAAATGGTTTTGGACTTATGGGCCGAGCTTTTCCCAGCAAACACAAATTTCACTGGGCCCAATTTCTTAGAGCCTTAATTGGGCCCGTTTGGCTTTGCACAACGATTTCGCCCACATCGAATGCGCCCGACCCGAAGCACCAATACCCGAACCAGACAAGCTGAACAAGAAAAGAGTAAGAGCGTAAACAAATGCATAGGTCCAGGGTATACCATGCGATCGACGGTACCACTTACCGGCGTATAAAAAACATTCCAATTTACGATAGTGGAAAAAGGACCGAAACGAAAAGTCACACTCTTTCATTCGAAGATCTCGCCACCTTTCGTTTAAAAGAAACACGACTTAATCATCGTCACCGAGTCATTTATTTATGAGTTTCTGTTCGTGAGTAACGACGGATTTGCGTCGTTCTGAAAATGATTATATGACTTGAGAAAATGTTAAATGGGTATTTCAAAGAGATGGTAAAAACAATATCTAACCACCTAATAAGTGAGATTTTACGTCAGTCTCGCCCAATAAATAAATATATTTTTTTAATCCCCAGATAATATAATTGCATAGGTTAGTCAAAATTTCATAGGGAGACGCAAACTTGGGGATATGGACCGGAAATGAAAAAAAACAAAATTTGGAAGAGAAGAGGGGTACGACTAACAATAACAATTCGATGACAGCTGAGAAAAATTTGCATTGGGAAGCCCCGGCGACCCCGAACGTGAACCCATGTGTGCTGGGGGGGACACAGCCCTCCATTTTCACATGGATTGGACACCTCACCTGTCCCTCCTTCTCTCTTATTAAATTTTACTCCAAACTTCGTAAACTCTAATGATAAATATCACCGTCCCCGTATAATCTCGAGCGGGAGGATCCCCGTTCTGAGTGCAAATAATTTCATGTTTGAATGATGAATAATTTCATGTTTGAATGATCCGTCGAGCATCGAGTCACATTTCATTACAAGGCGAGATAAATGAGATTTTGAGCCCGGAGGTTCTCAACGTGATTTGGACCGTACTTCGATGATTTTATGAGCAGATACCTTAAGAACCCTCGTTTTGTGATTTCTAACAGGCTCACCTTAACCATGTCATGCGACATCGATCTCTAAAAATTGACGAACCGTCTCACACCGAATGTATTTAACAACTCTCCGGAAGCGTTAGTCAATGTAATCAACCAAAAGATCAACATATGAAGCCACGAGTAAAAAAAAGAAAACCCAATATCTCATCCGAGCCATTATTATTGCAGGGTGGTTGAAACTGCCCCTTTTGACTCCCATGTGACCTTACTCAGCTCCCCTGTTTTTTTTTTTTTTTTTTTTCTAAATCCTTATGATTCCCCATTGACACATGCATGCTTATGATTGCACATGCCCCACCCAACTTTCCCATATGCAATATCCTGTCCTAGATCAATACAAGAAGTGAACCAACCTAGTTTGAAGAATCTAATGGTACTGGAAATTGGGTGTGCCTGAAAATTGAAAAAAAAAAATGGTTTCAAGAAACCTCTGGATTCCATTTGCAGAGCATCTCATACAGAACAGCTTCAACTACAGTATCAATTGGGTAAAAGAAAAGGTTAGAAACTCAGATCAGGGCCAAAAAACACCATGAAAGAATCATCATGTATCGAGATAGATTACATGACACGAAAGCGGCAAAAACAAGAAGCAAACAGAATGGACACAAACCCCCCTCACTCGATTTACACCGTCGATGTCATCTCCCGTCCACGGATGTGAACGACTCGGCAAACCCGTATGGTCGGGTGGGTATGCTTGTCTGAGTGTTATCCAAGCTCGGGAGGCAGGACGATGATGCCGAGGAATCCACGTGGCTTGTTCCTTCGTACGCCTGCCATTTCTTTAGGGCCTGTGGCAACGACATCTCCAGGTCGATCCCGAAGACGTCCTCGGGGTTGTGATCGGTCGGTTTCCACACATCTACCAGAGAAGATAACACGTTGACGGCGTGGCCCATGTCGGGCCTTTGGTAGGGTTCCCTAGCGCAACAGTGGCCCGCCAATTCGGCGACCGTGCTGATGCTGGCGAGTGTCTCCTCATTGAGATCGAGCGCGGGGTCGATTGCCTTTTTAAACGTGTCCTTGTTGATGTGCATTCTCCTGAACCATGTCACCAAGTGCATGCTGTCCTCAGGCTGACTCTCGTCGAGCGCTTTCCTTCCGGTGATCAACTCCATCAAGATCACCCCGAAACTGAAGACGTCTACTTTCGTCGTCACTCGGCCAGTCACTACAATCATATTACGATGACCATGGTCTAGTTGTTAAAATGTCTGACATGGATTTGAAGCAAGATCGAATTTAACTAGCTAAGACAACTTGGCATGTCAAGGCCATGAGGGAAGGTCTAATTTCTAGCGAATGTTGCTCTTTTGCAACAAGGGTGTTGCCCATTCATATTGCGAGTCAACTAGAACATTAACAAAATATTGTCTCAAACAGATAATACTTTACTTGCAAAATTAACCTGGTTGTGAATTGCCAGACCAGAGTGAGTTGGGCGCAAGCATTTTATCTTTAAAAAAAAAAATTGTTTTCAAAGATGATGGATCAGGACTAACCCGCATATTCCGGTGCCAAGTACCCGAATGTTCCGGCTATTCTGGTTTCGATGGAGCCTTTTCCCTCGGGCGCAAGACGCACTAAACCGAAATCCGCAACCTTAGCTCTCATATCATCCCCAAGGAGGATGTTCGACGGCTTTAAGTCCCGGTGTATGAAGCTCTGATGCGCCAAACCATGGAGATACTCGACACCCCTCGCCACATCCAAGGCAATGATCAGCCTTCTCGTCCATTCCAACGGGGCACATCCTTCTTCAGGCCAGTTAAATAGATGTCTACTCAGTGTCCCTTGGGGCATGTACTCATACACAAGAAGCTTCTCATTGCCATCCAAGCAGTAACCGAGCAGGGCGACGAGGTGACGGTGTCGAACCTTAGTCAAAACAGCAATCTCCGACTTGAATTCCGCGAGGCCCTTCCCGGTTATGACCCCGCACTCCATTCTTTTCACCGCGATCTTTGTCCCGTCGTGTAGTTCCCCCTTGTACACTGTCCCAAAACCACCCCGTCCTAATATATTTTCCTCGCTGAAATTGTTGGTGACATTCCTCAGGACTTGGATAGAAATCACCATGTTTCCTGCTTCGACCACTTGAATGTCGCCGGCTTCGCTGCCCAGTACAGTATGAGTCTCGCTGATCGCACCGACGCTAACACTTGATCCTGCAACTGTTATCTTCACGCTTTCATTGTCGGATCCAGAATGGCGTGGATGAATCACGATTGCATTGGGGCTCTGTACTCTGGTAAACCGCTTTTGTTTCTTCTTATATAGACAGAAACCCAACAAACCGAGCAAGATAATCAAAAACAAACCGCCAATGGCAGAAACCACTATGACTCCGATCAAAGTAGACTTTTTGCCTGATCGACCGCCATGTCGATTTGTTACACTACCTGATGGACCTGCTGCATCTTGGGGAGATCCAGGCGTTGAAAGACTGCTTTTATCTTTCCCAATGTCCGGATTACCGTCGGTTTTGACGATCACATTACTCTTAAAAGTCGGGACTTTACCATAAAGCTGGTTACTCGACAAGTCAAGAAGCACGAGCGCAGGGAGTGTGGTAAGCTCTGTGGGAATGGAACCGGTAAGATTATTGCTCGCAAGGATAAGCCTCTGCAGCGATGTCAGCGAGGCGAAAGCCGGGGAAATGGTGCCGTTGAAGCCCATCTTCTCAAAGTTCACAACGGTGATGTTCCCATTGTTGCAAGTGATCCCGATCCAACCGGAGCACGGGTTATTCCCCTTCCAGTTCTCCGCCAATCTCTGTGGATAACCCATCGACTTCGCGATCAAAAGCAAGGTATTCACTCTGGGATCACAGTCCCCAGGGCCTGGCAGACAGAAGCTGTTTGAATCCGCGGCCATGTCCACCTGGACCGAGCTCCCGAACTCGGGCACTGGCCCTTGGAGGAAGTTGTTGGTCAGGTTGACGGACTGGAGGGACTGGAGACCCGTCAACGATGACGGAACAGGGCCGGTGAACAGATTGTCCCGTAGGCTCAGGGTCTGCAAGTCCTTGAGCCCCGAGAAGTCTGGTAACGGGCCGGAGAAGGAATTAGAATGCAACCAAACCTCCGTCAAGGAAGTCATGTTAGCTATAACATCAATACCCCCACTAAGCTTCCCACTACCGGCCCTCCCGTTGAGCCAGAGCGACTGAATCGGCGACCCGGAAAAGCTCGGGGGTAAACGCCCATCAAGATCATTCAATGCCAAGTGAAGAAGAGTAAGGCCGGGGAAGTCGTTGGCCCCGAAGAAGTCGGGGACCTTCCCGGTCACATTTGCAGAGTTTGCAGAGAAATTCTGCAACGCGGACGCATTCTGCAGGCTCTGGGGTATCTCCCAGGCGGCGAAGGGGTTGTTGTCGATCTCGACGGACTGCAGCGACCACAGGCCGTCGAAGAAGCCCGTCGGGATAGAATCGAACTGGTTGTTGCTGAGCATGAGGACCTGGAGCGAGCTCAGGCCGCTCAAGCTCGGAAGCGAGCCGGAGAGGCTGTTGAACTGGAGCTCGAGGCGCTCGAGCTGGGTGAGGGCGTTCAGGTCAGAGGGGAGCGTACCTTGGAGGCCCTGGCGGCCGATTTGGATGCGGGTGACCCGGTTGGACTCGGAGCAGACCACGTGGGACCACTTGCATGGGTCCGGGTCGGACCAGCCGAGGGAATCCGGGGCGGCGAGGGACTTCTTGAGGGCAAGCATTGCGGCGGCGTCGTCGTCGGCGGTCGCGGCGGCGTGCGGGGAGGTGGCGGAGAAACAGAGGAGGAGGAAGAGCAGGTGGTGGTGAAGAAGAAGGCGAGTGGTCTTCCTCATCTTGGAGAGAGAGAGAGAGAGAGAGAGAGGGAGAGAGAGAGAGTGAAGCTGGGCTAGCGAGAAAGGCTCTGTCTTTTCTCAGCCCACGAGGATCGACTTGCAGCTTGCACTACTTGGAACGTAACCTGAGAGCCAGAGAGAGAGAGAGAAGCACGTGGGTGAGGGAAGGGGAACGAAGGTGGTGGGGTCAAAATTGGAAATAGGGAAAGGCTGGAATGGTTTCGATTCCTGTGGGGGCCCCCTTCCCCCCCGACCCCTACCGGCTCCAAGTTGGCATTTTGACCGTACCCATCAATTCTCTATAACATCGTTCCATCGACACCTCTTCACTGCCACTTACGATGAAAAAACGATGGAAAAAAGGAAGAAAAAGGCGAAATTTTTTTAAAGGTTTCGACCGGAGTTTGGACATGGAGGGGTGAAGCCGGGATTCGATTTTGCAGGTCCAGTTGGCCTTCTCTCTGTGCACGCTCTGCAAGCAACACTTTAACCCAAGTCTTTCTGGATTCCGGTGTCGCCAACGAAGAAAGAGGGTTTTGATTCAAAAGGGGATTTTTACAGTTAGGCGACAACGAGGAAGGAGTACAGAAAAGGGTCGCTCTCTTTTTCGTTTTTCCTCGTTTCCGTCAGAGACAAGATCCATAACACGTTAAACGTGGACCATGGCACCCTTTGCGTTGCCAGGAACGGGGAGAAGGAACTCAGAAAGGACTAGGGTCCGGTCACCTAAAGAGTCGGACCTACTTCATCCCGGCTTATCAGCGGTCGCGCACAAGCTTTGTTTTGAGTCCAGTTCAACGAGCTCGAGTAGAGTTAACTGCTTTACATGACCCGCTCGTGGACCCAATTTCACAGTTAGATTCTCAAAAGCACTTCAATTAATTTTAAATGTAGATAGAAATTTGCGTAAGAAAATATTCGATCTCGTCGAGCTCAAACGAGAATTTACTCGACGGTTTTAATGTAGACAAGTCGAGCTTGAGCATACACAACATCTTTTCTCCTAAAAGGAGTAAATTTGCGTAAGAATTTACTCGACGGTTTTAAAACTAGATCATGTTGGATTAAATCTTGAGGCTCGAGTCGAGCATATGCCTGAAGTACTTGAGTCAAAGTCCATCATTGGGCTAAAACCAGTCTAAGGTGTACACTTAAGATAGGGATCGCAAGAAGTCCTAGCCTTTCAATGGAATGAAGGTGGCCCACAACTTGTACACTTCTATGGAAAAATTATCAAAAAAATTTCTAAACCTATTACAACGGTACCAATTTAGTTTTAAATTTTTTTTGGTCAATTGAGTTATAAATCTTTTATAATTGTGTCGACGACGTTGATGTGGAAAAATTTTAGTAATTTATTAATACTTTCAAATTTTCAAATTATTTCTTAATATTTTTTTTGTTTTTTTTTTTATTTTCTATTTAGAGGGGTTGGGCGGCGACCTCCGCCGACCACTGGCCAAGGGCTACGGGCCCTTGCCAGCCGCGGCGAGATTCGTGAGCCCTCTCCCAATGGCTAACGAGGGCTCGTTGGCCACGCATAAGGGCCGATGAGCGACAATTTCCTATCGAACCAAACCCTAAAAAAAGAAAAGAAAAAAAAGAGAGAGATATAGAGAAAAATTATAATTTCAAAGATATTAAAGTATTATCAAAATTTTGCAACATTAGTGCCAGCCGATCAAATGAACTGAATTGGCACAATTGCAAAAGATTTTGGATTTAATTGGCCAAAAGAACAAGTTTACGACTGAATTGGCACAATTGCAATAGGTTTAGAACTTTTTTTTCCCCACTTATGTGATATGCCCTAGGTTTATTCTAGATGTCAATTCAATCTAACAAAAATTCTATTACAGACTATGAATTCCAAATCTATATGCAACATTGAACTTATATTGATTTTCTTTTCTTATGCTTGATTTTTGGTATGGGCAGAGATTGAAAGGGATTAGGAGTCAGCAATGATGAGCGAAAACTGCAAGGACATGGTGGTTGAGGCTCGGCCCATTTCCGAGATTGCAACCATAGGGAACTCTAGTAGTACATTTCCTGATGATTTCCATATCCACATCCGCAATCTACGGTCAAGAGCCACGACATTTTTCCCATATGCATACCAGCATAAATATGTGCAGATCAGCGGTGCTACCGATTCAGAACTCCTTTTGGGAAAATATGACACACTATTGAACCCAAAGGATGCTTCCATGTAGCGCCACGGAAGGTCGAGGCCGAGAAGATTGAACAAAACAGTCACTTTGCACGTTTGGAGAAGCATTAAAGCGATCCTGGCAAAGTTACATTGATGCAGCAAGGAAATATAATTATGCATCCGAAGATAATGACATATGAGGAAGTAGGAAGGAAGCTCACCTCGTTTACTTGAAACTTCCCAAGATTTTTGGCCACATCTTCGAGAGATGAGTGCGGGCGCATTAGCATCAACGTGGCAAATCCTTAACAATTAAGCCATGGCGAAGAAATTCAGATTTTCTTTCCCAGGCAATTCGTCGAGCACTTGGTCAGCACTCAGGAATAGCTCTTGCCGTTGACGATCGAGGACGCCAATTCGAACCAGACGTTCCACTTTGCAACATTGTGTGCGCAGGGAGCAATTATTAAGAAAAATTTGCAGTCATCAAAACAATGGAAGGAGATTTTGTTTTGTGTATGTGTATATATAAGCGGTAGGAGAAAAATAATTGGGATTTTAAAATTATATATTTTACATGATCTCTGCGTTTTGTTTTCTGAATTCCCCATAAAATTTTTGAATGCCATGTATATCATCTTTTAAACTAACGAAAAGAAGTGAAAAATTCAAAAACTTTGGAAAACAAAGTCGAATAAATATATCTGCATCACCAACATTTTATTTACTTTCATGTTTCTTTCTATATTTGTATTCTCATGTCTTATTAATATATTTTTGCATGGTTTAAACATAGTTTAAGTTCGAGAATCAAATAAGAGCATAATAAAAATATGGTTTTGCCGTTTTTATTTGGGATAGTGACACGAATGATCTTTTGGATTTCGACCCAACGTGCAGTGTGATCCCTGAATTTTTAATTTGATCGATATGTTCTCTTAAAGATAAGGACTTAGCGTGTTTCCTGCGAATGATCACCGAATTTTTAAATTATTTTGAAAATTGGAAAAGGTCTCCAAGCACCAATCCGATCTCGGATCCAGTTCCAGATGCGATATACATAATGCATATATAAGAGAAGGAGGAGAAAGACGCAGGACGACGAGGGTAGCTTCAGCGTACGACGGCAACATGTTTGGCTTCCGCAACTCAAGAGGCGCTGCTGTTGAGGTTTGTAGAGTCGACTGGGTTGCTTTGTTTAGGTTTCCCTTTCAGTGTTTTGGTTTCTGAATCACAACCGTTGATTTATTATCTTCATGTGCGAAAGGAATTAAGGGTTCCGCTAATTGATCCAACCACTGCAGAATGCGAAAACTCTGTTGAAACTTTTGATGGCGTTGCCGTCAATGAGATGAGTGAAAGGGTAAAACTTTCTTTCTCCTTCTTTATATTGGTTTTACTCTAATGAGTTGATAGATCCGTGGTGGAGTTGTTTGACATTGTTGAGTTTTGCCTCTCAGAACAAGAAGACCAAAAGTCATGCAGGCTTCCTAAGAGCTATCGAGGGGATTATCCCAACCTGTGCTGTTTATGCAAGTGGGTTCCTTCGTAGGGCAAAGCGGGTATTCTCCGGCCCTAAATGTAGGATCAAGAACGCCTCAAATGTCCCTTTCATGTGTCTCGCAAAGCTTCATGTGTACAGTGAGGACGGTACTCATTTTACCCTTCCACGTTCAGAGATCCTCAACTATGAGTTAATGCCCGGAGATCATATTGACGTGTCAAGTGCTCGTTTCAAAAGCTCAAAGATTCACGTTTACCCGAAGATAGCTGGAGAGTATCCTTCCAATATGCGTGGAATCTTCGAACACCTGATTGTCTATCCCAATAGAGTTAAAGCCGTGAAAGTAGTAGGATACATCGACTCCTGGGAATTGAAAGGGCCATCTGATGTGTCCCTCATCTGGAAGGGCAAGGTGAAAAAAAAATTAGTTCCACGCCCTTGTCAAAATTAGAGCTTTTCGTCCTCATTAGTTTTGTTGCATTCTCGTAATTAAATGTAGTCTTAATTCGTTCTCGGCTCAAAGCTCGCTTGTCACCTCACTTTGTTGATGGAGAGTTGGTCACAAATTGAAGTAAGTATGATTTTTTTTTTTAATCTATCTTTGACCAAATGATATAGCCGTGGAGTACTATGTCCTCTGCAAATGTTTTTATCAGTATAATGCGTCATGATTCAGCTGAAACTTTAGGTTGAATGCTGACCTACTAGAATGTAATTTTTTGACTGTTGGCAAACTGACAAGGTTAAATTATGACAAACTGACTTCTATACAAGATTATTTTTCAACTCAGGTTGAATACCGCAAGAAGTGGCTTCTGCAATCCTGTGGCACTTGAATCTTTAACTTTGAAAGCAATTTCCTCAAATAAAATACCTTAACAACAACTCAATACAAAGATCATAAATACAGTGTCATGTCATCCATTGTTCAGCCCGATTTATCTCTCTCTAGTCAATCATCGACGGTATAGTGTCGGGTTACACGAACTTCTTTGATTTATCTCCATCAAGCCAGTCTTTTTTCTTGAAATCGCGCTTGGCATCTTATGTGCTAACCCTCATGGGCCACATAGGATGGCCAGCGTCTTCATCCGAAAAGACTACATTGCTGAATTATTAAAAATTTCAAATTAAATCGATCGAACTAAAAAGTGTGTTGAGATTGACATAGGTTTAGAATTTTCCTTCCTCGTTTTGAATTGATCTAGATTTACATAAAGTGGGTGATGTTTTCAAGACGTGTGAATATCCTAACCGATCCAAATTGGCAAGTGGCAACTATCTGTGCTAAAGTCGACTTGAGTTGACCAAAGTTGGCTGAATTTCAAGATATAAAAGGTTTTAAATGTTTGGCCGGAGTTGGGAATAATGCTAGTTGGCCCAAGTCGCGATTAGATAAGGTTGATATAAATTGAATTGTTTGAAGATTGGTGTACATTTGAACACAAGACTAGATCAAGATGAGGATAAAAAAAAAAATAGGTTGAATTAAGCCTCGTATTGTTTTAAGGAAAACAACTTTCAGAGTTTCCGGGATTTGGTTTACAAAAAATAAGCCAAGGAAAATATTTTCCACCCGTGGAAGAAACTCGTTCAAAAGTGGAGAGAATATTTTCCTTTTTTTTTTTTAAAAAAAAAGGACAACATTTTTATCATCTTTACTTTCTCGGTTCTTTTACATTCATTTTCTTTCCTAAGTTGCAATAATAAGTGAATTTTGGGAAAAGCTATTTTCATTTTCATTTTCATTTTTTTCTAAAGTAATATTTTTAAATAATATCATTTATACCTTAAAATAATTGAAAATACAAAAATAAATTAAATTAAATGAAAAATTATCATTATGAATGATTTTATATGCCTAAGTATTTTCGTGCACACATTAATATTTTTACTAGGCAATATTCAAGCCCATCACCACAATTTTGTAATACTTTCAACTTTGCAGTTTTCCCCCACTAGAACTTTCTTATCCTACATTCGCGCCTGAGCTGAGGGATGGAGCATTAATTATACTATGCTATTTTCCACTAGCTATATCAGCATTTCTAGATAATATGGTGGGATTCTATTGCATAATTATTATGTCAAACAAAAATCAAAATCATTCAACCTTCCATATCCGGCGAGGTATAGCTTAGCCTTGAGCAAAGAACAATAAAGACAACATTGAATCGCCAGATAAAAGAAAAAAACATATAGTCTGACAATCGTGAACAAGAAGTCACATTCAATATCCAGTCAAACGCTGGCTGCAAATTCTTTAGAGAAAAATAATAAATATGGAAGTCTCAATTTTGAATAAGAGCATCGACACTTAAATCCGAAGAAAATCGAAGGAATCAAGAAGATAACAATTCAAAGGTAAATTTTCCAGGAGAAGAATGTTCTTCACTGAAAGCCATAATATACTCCTATTTATATTAACCGCATGTCACTCACGATTTACCCACAATTGCCTCTTTATTTTCAAAATCATCTCTCCACATATTTATCATGATTTCCTCTTGATATCCAAAATCTTCTCTCCATATATCACTCACGATTTATCCATGATTCCTTCTTGATTTCCAACATCTCCTCTTTATCTTGCTCTTTGCCGACAACAGCACCTTCCATAGTTCACCAATATTATTAACGTATTATCTAAATCAACCAATTGCCCTTACCGTGCCAAATGAGTGACAATTCATATGACTCTTTCGAGTCCTCGTGGTAGATGGATCATGCCACACTAGCTGTTTTTTCTCAGCTCATGAGGTTTGAGAGGGCAGAGGCGCATTGCCTCGCAGCTTGCACTACTTGGGACCAAACTTGAGCCAGGAAGAGAGAGAGAGAGAGAGAGAGAGAGAGAGAGAGAGAGAGAGAGAGAGAGAGAGGCACATGGGGGTGGAGGTGAGAGAAGGTGGTGGGGTCAAATTTGAAACAAAACGAAAGGCTGGAATGGTTTCGTTTCCTGAGGGGCCCCTTGCCCAACCATTACCAGCTCCAAGTTAGCATTTTTACCTAATCCATCAATTCTATAACGTCACAAAATTCAGATTCTCGAATTTGGGGTACATGATTCGATTTTTTTTAAAAAAAAAAAACATAGAATTTGGGGTACATGGTGAAAAAAATTCTCCGTGTAGGATATGAGTGAATGTTTCCAAATTCCTTACAGGTTCCATCTAGAACCTGGAACATACCCATCGAAACAAGTTACTCATTTTTCAGAACCTAAAACCTATCCGTCATATCATGAAACTTGGAACTAACCCTGTCACAAGTTCTAGGACCGATTCCAGGTTATTCGGCCGAAAACCTACAAATTTCTTTTCTTTTCTTTTCATTTTTCATTTTTAGTTAAGCAAAATGAGAATGAACGTTACAACCGTTAATGGAAAATAAATGTTAGCAGTTTCAAATTCTGTACATGTTATGAAATCAATCTCTTGGAAAAAGTTCCTCATTTTTTAGAACCTAAAATCTAAAAATTTGGTTGGCTCCAGATTATATACTTATCCGTAGACATCATAGAACATTGTAAAATCATGCGAAAACATATATCAAGAAAAACACAAAAAATTGTTTCAAGATTAGGGTCCAGGTTCCAAGTTCTAAGTAGTGGAATCTATCAATTGGGATAGGTTCCATAATTTTTGGAACAAAAAACCTACCCTACATACCTTGGAACCTGTATTCGGACTGGCTCCCATAAGTTCCGGTTCCAAGTTCTCGATTCTACCCTGAAACCATGCTCACTCCTATTTACACATGTTGCTTTAACCTTGTTCAAATTGACACCATTTATGATGGAAAAAGAAGAAAAAAGGTGAAATTTTTAAAGGTTTCGGATGGAGTTCGGACATGGTGGGTTGAAGCCAAGATTCGATTTTGCAGGTCCAGTTGGCTTTCTCGCCGTGCACGCTCTCTGCAACACTTTACCCAAGTCTTTCTGGTGTTGCCAACGCAGGAAGAGGGTTTTGATCAAAGGGGCATTTTGACAGTTAGGCGATAACGAGGAAGGAGGACAGAAGAGGGTCGCTCTCTTTTTCATTTTTCTTCATTTCGGTCACAGACGAGATTCAGAATACGTTTAGTGTGAACCATGCGTACCCTTTGCGGCCAGGAACGGGAATAAGGAGCTCAATGGCACTACGGTCCGTAACCTAAGAGTCAGGCCTAGCGGGCAAGCTCGGGCTTTGTTTCGAGTCTGAGTTCAAGGGTTCTCGAGTCAAATTAACTACTTTACATAGCCAGCTCACGGACCTAGATTCATAGTTAGATTCTCAAAGGCACTTCATTTTTTTTATTTTAAGTGTGTATAGAACATAACAAAATCTTCAATCCCATCGACCTCGAATGAGAATTTACTTGACGGTTTGAAACTAGGCAACTCGAACTTGAACTTAAAGAACATTCAATCAAGTTTTGGACTCGATCTTGAGGCTCGAGTCGAGTATGAGCTTGAAATACTCGAGTCAAAGTCTATCATTTGGCTAAAATCGAGTCTAAGGTGTACATTGACGACTCAAGATAGGGATGGCTAGAAGTCCTAACCTAAAACTTGATGGATTGAAGCCAGCCTGCAGCTTGCACGCTTACATGATATGCCTTGCGATTTATACTAGATGTCGATTCAATCTAACATACCTCTGTTACATATTATGTATTCCAAATGTATATGCAACCTTGAACTCGTATTGATTTTAGCTTCTGATGTTTGCTTTTTGTTACGGACAAAATTGAATGGGATTTAGAGACTATAACTACAAGGAACTCTAGAAGTCCATTTCCATATCCCCATCCACAATTTATGGTCAAGAGCCATGACATTCCAATATGCGCACTAGTAGAAATGAGGGCAAGTCAGTGGTGCTGCTGATTCAGAACTCTTTTTGAAAGGATTTGACTCACTATTGGAACAGATGTACGCTTTCTGTGGCGCTAGGGAAGGTCGAGACATAAAAGATGGAACTAAATGGTCACTTTTGCACATGTGGAGAAGCATTAAGCAACCGCGACAATGTTGACGAGTTACTTTGATGCAACAAGGTAACATAGGGTACCTTTGGAAAGGTTTTTGGGGAATGCATGGCTCATTAAATAGCAGATGTCCTTGTCTCTCTCTCCCCCTCTCATTACAAGTTCTCCAACTGCTTGCCAACGTGATTCACAACCGGACTAAATGCGTGAAACATGCTCGATTTGAATCATCCATCCAGATTCGAACTAAGAAAAAGAATCATCAATCCGGCCAACTAGACTTTGGCTTTGCATCTTATCTAATTCACTGGACCAGGAAAAGCGTCTAATGAGCCCAATTGTTATTTATTTAAAGGTCTTTCTTAGCATAACAATATTTGAGTGACCGTGAAAATGATGGTATCTTGCGAGCCACAAATACTTAAAAGAGTGAATGTTATTCATTTTTTTTTGTAGCCCAAGCTTTTCAATTATACCGACTGATTCCTAAACATCTTCACGTTTTGTTAATTGAGTTCGTCTTGCTAATTTAGATTGGAAATAGCTGAGGTGGACGCCGACTATCCTATGTAGCATATGCGGCGGTTCACGTGGATAATTTTTTATTATTATCATATTTTCAACTTTTTTTATTAATTTTTTTTCTGTTTTCTTGCTTCATTTTTTCTTTCTTTTCTTTTTTGCCTTTTCCCTCGGCCGGCCTTGGAATTGTGAAGAAAAAAGATTATTTGGAGCTTTAATTTAGCCATTGAAAAGGTTGGCTAAAAGTGATATTATAAAGAACATGACACTAAAATAAACAACTTTTCGTACTCCAAAAGGGAACAAAATTAAATTTGTGAAGAAGCTAATAATGTTCAAGATATTCTTTTCTAATTCTTTTATGATACATCTATTATACCAACTCTGAATTTAGATTTTCAAGCCGCATTTTCTATTTTCCATTGATAAATTTTTCTACTTGGTATTTTCTACCATAAATTATCGTAACCCTAACTTATAAATATAAGTAACAACGTGGGAAGTTATCAAGACATGCGCATACAAAGCGCAGGCCACGAAACTAGTCGGGGTTGTGGAGCCGGGACAGACTCGATTTTGAATCCTTAACACAGAGAAAAGGCGATATCAAATTCTTGTGCATCAAATACATGATTTCTGTGTGCTACATCTTACAAGGCAATAAGCTTCTCTTTCATGAATATCTCATTGATATGTTGGACGTGCCTTTTACTTGGATTTCTCGGGTATATTTAATGAGCCATGCATTCCGTTAAACATCCTAATCTTCATCTTTAGGATTCCCCGACGTGGCCTTTAAAACTGTTGACTTGTCAATTTTGTTTTCAACTTTTCATTCTTAAACTTTATTTATTTGTTAAATTTCGTCAATATACTATTATATGTCGATTCTTTATCTCTAACAACCTTCGCTTGAGCATTATAAGGGTTGTCAAATATTCTATGAGACAAAAGTATCTTTACGCAATCCCTTGTCAAATATTCTTTATCTCTTCGGGAGCGAGCCGGAGAGGCTGTTGAACTGGAGCTCGTGGCGCTCGAGCTGGGTGAGGGCGTTCAGGTCAGAGGGGAGCGTACCTTGGAGGCCCTGGTGGCCGATTTGGATGCGGGTGACCCGGTTGGACTCGGAGCAGACCACGTGGGACCACTTGCATGGGTCCGGGTCGGATCAGCTGAGGGAATCCGGGGCAGCAAGGGACTTCTTGAGGGTCAGCATTGCGGCGGTGTCGTCGTCGGCGGTTGCGGCGGAGTGCAGGGAGGTGGCGGAGAAACAGAGGAGGAGGAAGAGCAGGTGGTGGTGAAGAAGAAGGCGAGTGGTCTTCCTCATCTTGGAGAGAGAGAGAGAGAGAGAGAGAGAGAGAGAGAGAGAGAGTGAGTGAAGCTGGGTTAGCGAGAAAGGCTGTGTCTTTTCTCGGCTCACGAGGATTGAGAGTCAGAGGAACATTGCCTTGCAGCTTGCGCTACTTGGAACGTAACTTTAGGGAGGGGGGTTGGGGTGGGGGCACATGGCCGCCGCCAGTTGCCCGCTCTGCCGGTCGCCAGCCATTGTTGGCAAAGATTTTGTTAATAATGTTTCAAAAATAAAAATTTTCAATCGTTACCAAACGAATTTCTGTGATCAGAAGTCAATCTGGAGCAGAAGTAGAGAAATCAATTTCTAGTCAGAAGTTGAAAAATTGGTGAGAAGTGTTATCATGCGCTACCTAGGGGACAACAAGGAAGGAGGACAGAATAGAGTTACTCTCTTTTTCGTTTTTCCTCATTTCCGTCACAGACAAGATCCATAACATGTTTAATATGGACCATGGACCTTTTGCAGCCAGGAACGGGGATAAGGAACTCAGAAAGGACTAGGGTCTAGTCACCTGCTTCATCCCGGCTTATTAGCGGTCGTGCACAGGCTTTGCTTCGAGTCGAGTTCAATGAGCTTGCGCCGAGTTAAGTGCTTGACATGAGCCGCTCGTGGACCTAGTTTCACAGTTTGATTCTCAAAGACATTTCAATTAATTTTAAATGTATATAAAACTTAATATAAGGAAATATTCATCGAGCTCAAATGAGAATTTACTTGAGGGTTTGAATCTAGACAAGTCGAGCTTGAGCTTAGTGAACATTTTATCAAGTGGAATTCAATCTTGAGGCTCCAGTCGAGCATGAGCCTGAAATACTTGGGTCAAAGTCAATCATTTGGCTAAAATCTGGCTAAGATGTGCACTTGATGACTCAAGATAAGGATGGCAAGAAGTCCTAAACCTAGAAACGGTGGATTGAAGATAGCCCATGGCTTGTATACTTATATTGAAAAAATTACTCAAATTTTTTTAAATCTATTACAATTGTATCAATTCAATCCCCCCCCCTTTTTTTTTACTAATTGAGTCCTAAACCTTTTGTAATTATATCAATTCAATCCATTTAGCTTATCGAAGTTGACGTGGGAAAATCTCAATACTATATTATGGGAAAATTGTCAAAAAAATCCTAAATCTTTTGTACTTTTGCCGATTCAGTCATAAACCTTTTAATTTTGCCGATTTAGTCCTAAACCTTTTTACTTTTTATCAATTCAATCTTCCGAACAATTTAGCTCCCGAAAAATGCTCACGTGTATTCCTAATCAGCGCCGGCTGTCCTATGTGGTTGGTCTGACGCTGATGTGGCCTCCGGAAAACGAAAATGACTTATTCTTTTTTTATTTTTCTTTTTTTTGCGTTTCTGGGTAAATTGTCATCAAAACACGCCCGAATTGAGAACCCTAAAACCCCATGACTCCATCATTCCTCATGACACCAAAGCCTCTCATTCCTTCACGCTGGAGCGATGGGCAACGATAGTTGGATGCTTGATGACACTCCTCCCATTTGTGACGACTCTCGTCGGTAGTAGCCCCTCGCTACTCCGTGACGGGCGATGACTCTCGACAATGCATAGGGGATATTCACGAGCAGTTTGCAGGGACATTAACGATGACCTTGCCAAGAGGAATGGTTGCACGGTTCATCGAGACCCAATTCATCTATACCCGGTCATTGGAGAGTTTTTGTCACTTGCCTTGGGGGTAATCTGTTTTCTTTGGCTGTGATTTTATGATTCTTTGAGAATCTGTAATACATGATTGCTAAGTATGTGCTTGAAATTCTCTTGTCGTAAGGTTGAAGGCTTCAGTTCTTATTAAAAAAATGAGAATAAACTTGTTCAGTTGGGTCATTGGAGTATAAATATCTAAAATTGTTGCTGACAGTGTCGATGGCTTTCATAAGTTAAAATCTACCGTGTGTTTGAGGAAGTGAACTCTATGCAAATGAAAATTCGACCTCTTGAACCTTTTAATGAACAAGGCCAAGATAAATTAAATTTCTTCAGTTCTACTTGCAGTGAATGTCATGCTATGGAACATCAGGGGTCTTGTCAACCCTCTTCAACAAGCTGAAGTTCGGTCCCTCGTTAGAAGTGGACGACTTTCTTGTATTGGTTTGCTAGAGACTAAGGACAAGGATTCTTTCTTTGCCGGTATCTCTGAGGTTTTATTACCAGGTTGGAGTTAGATTTCTAATTATGAATACTCACCTCATGGAAGGATATGGTTCGGTTGGGATCCTCAGGCGGTTGGTGTGAATATCTTTAAGGTTTCCTCTCAATTGATTCATATTCGCTTTAGGATGATTGTCATGAACAAGACTTGTTTTCTCTCGATTGTTTATGGAGAGCACACATTTGTCACAAGGACATCTTTATGGGCTGACCTTATTAGTTTGAGCACTTCTAAGGAACCGTGAATGGTGGTCAGTAATTTTAATGCAATTCGAGATCACATGGATAGAATGAGAAGCTCTAACACTTGGATTCCCGCCTTTGATGAGTTTGGGGCTTGTCTAACTCAAGCGATCTTGATGACTTAAGATATGTTGGGCATAGATTCACTTGGTCTACCTCATCAGGTGATTCAAGGAAGCAACGTAGGATTGATTGGGTTCTTGTTAATGAGCATTGGAGCCGTTTGTTTTCATTCTCTGAGGCGACTTTTCTTGCTCCTGGTATTTCTGGTCATACTCCGATGATTGTCAAGATTATGTCACATCCTTATTCTAGAAAGCCATTCAAGTTCTTCAACTGCTGGATTTCCATCCGTCCTTCAAGGACATCGTGGCCTAAGTTTGGGGCTCTTCTTTCACCGGTTTGCCTATGTATGTCATTTGTTGCAAGCTCAAGTTACTTAAGGCCTGGCTCAAGCAACTAAATAGAAGCTCTTTCTCGGATATCTCGGCTCATACTGAGGAAGTTAGGTTAGCTCTCAATTCGGTTCAAGATGCCTTAGAACTTGGTCCTCTTGATCGTAGCTTGGCTGAACGTGAAGCGGAGCTTCTTCGGGATTTCAAAGAACTTAGACTCCAATAGGAGTCCTTTTATTGGCAAAAATTCAGAATTCAATGGCTCAATGAAGGGGACTTTAATATGAGGTATTTCCATCATTTTGTTAACAAAAGGAGGCTCCAAAACCTTATTATTTCGGTCATGGATGAAGAGGGTTCTGTTTTGATCGAACCCATGCTGGTTTCGGATCACATTGTTCGGTACTTTCATGGCTTGCTCACCGGAGATTCTTCTCCTATTCGACCTGGGGTTCAACATATACGTGACTTCATTGGCTGTACTTTGGATGATGCTCAAGTGGACTCTCTCTCGGCCTATCACGAAAGAGGAAATTCGAAGCACCTTCTTTTCCTTGGCTAAAGGTAAATTCCCCTATACCCGATGGCTTCAATGTAGATTTCTTTATATTTTCATGGGATATTGTGGGTCCATCGATGATTTTGGCTATCAATGACTTCTTTGTGTCCGGTTGTTTGCTTAAGGAGACTAATGCCACCATTTTATCTCTTGTGCCAAAAATTCCCAATGCCTCGGCTATGACTGATTTTAGGCCTATTGCATGTTGTAACACTATTTATAAATGCATAACCAAGATTTTAGCCAATAGGATATCGTGCATATTGCCCTCCATCATTAGCCCTTCCTCAAAGGGCGGAGGATTAGTGACAATATCATGCTTGCTCAAGAGTTATTTGTGAATTTTCATCATGAGCCTTACAAACCGAAGTGTATGATCAAGGTAGATTTTCAAAAGGCATATGATACGGTTGATTGGGCATTCTTAGAGTTGGTGTTACAAGCTTTTCGCTTCCCGGCTTTCTTCATAAGATTGATTATGGAATGTGTAACATTACCTAAGTTCTCGGTGGCTATCAACGGGGAACTCCATGGATTTTTCTCTAGTAGCCGTGGTATTAGGCAAGGGGATCCTTTGTCTCCTTACTTGTTTACTATTGTAATAGAGATCTTTTCTGGTATTCTTCATGCCATGACAAGATCTTCAGGTTTCAACTTTTATTGGAGATGTAAACCGTCGGGGTTATCTCATTTATTTTTTACCGACGGTGTCATATTATTTGCCGAGGCACCCTTGGGTTATATCACATTGCTCAAAGAGGGGCTTGACTTGTTCTCTGCATGGTCTAGATTGCGACCGAATGCTATAAAGAGCGATGTTTATTTTTCTGGTGGCGTGGTTGTCCTTCGTGATCAGATTTACAGTTTCCTGGGTTTTCATGAAGGTACTCTTCTTTTCCTTCACCTTGGTGTTCTAGTCATTGCATCTAGACTTAGCAAGGTTCATTGTGATGTCTTGATGAATGCTATTACTTCTAGAGCACGTTCTTGGTCCCAGAGATTTTTATCTTATACTAGGCGTTTACAACTCATTAAATCTGTTTTACACTCTATCCATTTATATTGGGCTAGTATGTTTACTTTGCCGAAGTCTGTTTTGAATAGAATTGAACTTATACTTAGACAGTTTCTTTGGAAAGGGCTACACTTAGGCGTTGGGGGTGCCAAGGTCTCTCGGACTGATATTTGTCTCATAAAGTGGAGGTGGTTTGGGAATTCGTCGTTTATTGGATTTTAATAAGGTTTTGACCCTTAAGAATATATGGATTCTTTTCACTGAAAAAGAATCCCTATTGTGTAAATGGATACATTCGACTTTTTTGAAAAATGTGAACTTCTAAGTAGCCACCAAATTTGCTTTCTGTTCTTGGGTGTGGAAAAAGATTTTGGACCTCCGTTCGGACTTCTTTTTGCAATTTAAATGGAGGATTGACAATGGGTATTTGACTTCTTTTTTGTTTGATTGTTAGCATGACAAAGGCCCACTCTTTAAGTTGTTTGAACCCGAAGATATCTACCACTCCAGAATTCCTCGTGATATTTCGATTAGATCTTTTTAAAATTCGGATTGGCAGTCATCGGATGTTCAGGACACCATTATGGCTTGGCATGAGCCAGCCCATCTCTTTATTGAAGATAGGTCGGATAAGTTTACTTGGCATCCTCATTCACCCAGTGCTTTCTCGGTTTCCTTTGCTTGGGACTTCATCAGAAACATGATGCTGGTTGTGTATTGGCATTCTTTTATTTGGGATCGTGCTATTGCTCCTCGGGACGCCTTCCTTATGTGGTTAGTGACTCTAAAACGCATTCCTACTCAGGTTCTTTTGCTTTAATACCGTAGGATAGAGGATGAAGTTTATGCCTTTTATCGCTGTAAACCGGATTCGGTTGATTATTTATTTTTTAGTTGTTCTATCACGAGTAGTATAGCTTTAATTTGGGCTTCGAAATGTAATTTGTCGTGACACAACCGTCCATGGCATGATCAATTACGGTGGGCTATGCAACATCTTGGTGGCCAATCCTTTCCTCATCGTTTGGCTAGGTTCTCTTTTGATGTCCTATGCCATATTATTTGGACTGAGAGAAACTACATTCTCTTTAGATGTAAGCTACTTTTTGGGCCAGGAATTGTAAAGCGTCTCATTAAAGTGGTCAAAGACAAAGATCTTACGCTTGGTCGCATTGAAAATAATTCTCGGAATAGGCATTTGCAAAAGAATTAGGATCTCTCTTCCTCGATCTTTGAAGACCGCCTCGGCTCCTTGTGATCTCTTTCTTTCTTTCTTTCTTCCTTTCGGCAGCTTGTTTGCCCGTCTTTTCTCTTTGCTGCTGTTTAGGCTATGTATTTCGTACAGAATTTGGCCACTTGTTTGGCCTTTTCCTTGTTCTCTTTACTGTTGATCTTTACTGCTTTTCCGTATCACCTTTGCACCTTTGGAGACATGTAATCATGTCCTAATTGGTGCAAGGTTTTTGTGTTTGGGTTCCTCTTGTACGTTGGCACTTTGAAAAGTTATATACATACTTACTTTACAAAAAAAAAAAGGAATGTCGTGCCATGGATTTATAGTTTTGTTTTTAATCTTAGTTTGATAGAGCATACCGATCTTATGAGAAAAATGTTCCGTTGCATACCACAGGTAAGTCTCGTGCACACCCTGAGATGTTCTTTTAATTGGCATTAATTGATTGGGAGTAATGACTGTGTTTTGCGATTTAGATTTGTGGATAGACTTTGACTGAGGGTCTCATCTCTACTATAGAAGAAAGGTTAGTTTTTGCTTACGCTTTAGACATTGTGCAGAATTTCATGATATCAACGTGTCAAGGGCTTTGTCTATGCTGAAAGAAAATTGATGAATTTATTACTTTATAGAAATCTGCTAGAGTAATCCATCCTTAACTAAATATCCTCACTTTTTCCTTTGCAGATGGCATAATCGATGATGTCAATCCATGATGAGGATGATGGTTGTTCAATAGTCACCGAGGTCAAAGCTCTCATGGCACAACTGAAACAAATGAAGCAAGTGAAACAAGAATTGACATACATGAAAAAGAATATTCTAGATTGAAGATAATTGTGGTTGTATTGTTGTTGCTTCTCGTAATAACACAATGTATGAGTTTGCCAAAATGCGTTTCTTTGAACATATTTTGTACGTATGTTCTTTATATCAGTGGGATGAACGAAGTGAATGTTGTCCTGTGGGTTACTATGATGTTCTCTATATAAAGTGCTGAGGAGGGAGGGATTGCTCTAGCAAAGTTTGTTGGAAAATATGAGATATTTTGATGGGTGAGTGAATGAGAAATTGTTTCTCAAAAAACACCCTCGAGTTGGAAGTGGAAGTTTGCTAGTCCCATATTGGAAAGGATGAAGGCCTTGAAGTGCTTTATATGTGGTTACACTCCTTTTGAGTGGTAACTATTGTATCAAGTACTATGCCTCGCGCGCACGTGTAGGGGGTGCAAATCCCTGACCTTGATGGAGTCCCGACAAGTTGAAACTTGGGCGCAAGCGCACGGCCTACGTACACAAATGCAAGACCGAAAGGTGGGCCTCGCGACAAGCTCATTTTGCCTTATGTTTTAATTTTTTCCAACTCAATCCGTTACAATATAACCGTTCTTAGTTAATTACCGGCATGTTAATAGTATTAACTAAGTAACGGCTATTATAATTCCGTGGTTACATAATTAATTACATAACGGCTCTAAACGGCAGATTTACTTAGCCGTTATTATTTATTTTCGAAATGTCCCACTTAGCCTATAAATAGGTGGCTTTCCATTCTATTTTAGATGGATTTTTAGAGATATGAGAGATATCGAGGACAGAAAACAATGTCGAGAAAATCTCTTCTCCCTCTTTTCAATCGTCTATATCTGCATTGTTTTCGATAGTGTTCGCGTTGTGTTCAAGTTCGCCGAAAGCTTTGGAATGCTGTGCTTGCCTCTATCGCTGTTTACCGTTGTATTCTGGGAGACATACGTTCACGAAACCTCTAAACACGTACTGGAGGGGCGAATCTCTTTTAAGGAAACTGTGTCAAACACATGCCTCGGTATTTTTTATCGATTTCGTTTCTTCCAATAATTTTGTGCTTCTGATCGCCTCAGATCGTGTGCTGCTGACCGCCTCAAATCTTTTGACGAGTTCAGATTTTGGCTCAAACTTTGTGTTTTGATGGGCTCAGACCTTGTGCTTGTGACGGACTCAGATTTTATGTTTTTTAATGGCTCAGACCTTGTGCTTCTGGCGGGCTCAGACTTTGTGTTTTGAAGGGCTCAGACCTTGTGCTTCTGAAGGCTCAGACTTTGTGTTTTTGCTTACTCGGATTTTGTGCTTCTTCTAACTTAGTGTTTGTATGTTTGAGGCAGTTTGCCCTCATTTACTATTGTCATTCGAATAGTAAGTATCATCCAATTTTCATAAAACAGAATTATTTTTTTTAACACTGTTTTGTCCAACAATCTTAAAACAGATTTTAGTCGACACTTACCATTCGAATGACTACTGGAAAAATGGATAAGCTAGCCTTCAACGATGTTGAGGCTTTGAAAGCATTCTGATTTCCTATGTATGAATTATGTCATGAATGGCTTATATGACTCCTTATACAATGTCTATTGTACAATAAGGACGTCAAAGGAATTATAAGAATCCTTAATCGAAAATATAAAATAGAGGATACCGGAACAAAGAAATTTGTTGTCGGACGATTCATTGATTATATGACGGTGGATTCTAAGACTATGATCAATCAAGTGCAAGAAATTCAAGTGATCTTGCATGAGATTCAGGTTGATTGAATGTACTTGAGTGAATCCTTGGACCGAGCTACGTGATGGGTCGATCGAGCTAGAGGTCAAGATGGCCATGCTTGATTCTAGGGGTGTGAACGGGGCGATCCCCGTACCGCATGGAGTGAATGTCCCTTGGCTCGAGAAATTTGAAGGCTCAAGGAATTCCAAGTATGTGGACAACTTCCTATGGGAGGAGAATCGATACTTGGAAACTCAATGAGCTAGGGATGACAAGGGGCGTGTGAACACCGTACCCTTGTATTTGGAAAATGCGTTGTTGTGGTAATATACCAAAAGCAACGATAAGGCCAACCATATCAAGATATGGAAGGCATATGAGGCTGAGTTTCAAAAAGCAATTTTTCTCCTCCTATGCGGAGGAAATTGCTTGAAACGTGATCGACGCCTTCAATAGAGGCTGTGAATGCAAAAGGTTCGGCAGAGACTCTGAACACAAGAAGTTCGATAGAGGCTGTGAATGCAAAGAGTTAAATAGAGATAGAGGCTCTAAACGGAAAAGCTCAATAGAGACTTTGAGCACAAAAGGTTCAATAAAGGCTCTACGCGCGTGTCGCGACCCGTCCGAAAGCGGACGCGGCTAATGGATTACCGATCGCGGGTCTTGGATCGGCGCGGGCCCTCCCAGGCCCATACCAAATCGCGGCGGGAGTATTTTTCAAAGGGATTCGACGATAACAGTCGATCGCTTTCGACCTTAGTGTGGTCGTGGTGGCATGTGCAACTTGTGCATGCATTTGGAGTCGCCACCGGTCTTTCTTGGAGGGTAGACCGGAAACCTTATTGACCGATTGGGAGAGATCGATCAATTCTGCGGAACCAGAGATTTTGAGTTCGGGGACTTGGTTACGTTGATGTCATTACCAACGCCCTTTCGGTACCTAACGCGAGTGATTTTCCCTAACTAGGGTTTCATGCAGGCGCAATTTTGGGTGAGGTAAGTCTGACTTTGCACATTAACCAGTTTAACATGCTCACGTAATCATAAAAAAAAAATAGATGTCAATCACATAAACATCTATCCTACGTGGTGATCATGGAATTATGATTTAATGGGTCTCGAGCCAATGAGACCACATTTAATCATTTTAATATTTTAATAACGGAGAGCCGCTCTTCTCTTCTTCTTGGTTTCTTCAACTCTTCAAGAATCGGGCCCCAAAGAGCTCGCCGACTTAAAAGGCTCCTCCACGTAATCCTCGTAGCATTTACATCAACAATTGACTATGCTAAAAATAAAGATTACATGAAAAATAAAAGGAGTACGCAGCCTCCATTTAATAATTACAACCCCAAATATATAAATAATCACCATACATTCATACATACATCAATCACATTGATTAGGGATTTTTCCATGATCACCACCCTTCCACGTAAGTAATAAATTCACAATTTAAAACTTAGGAAGGCACAATAAAAATTCTACGTTGAATCATATTCAGAATTTTTACGTAAAATAAGATAGCCATAAATTTTCGATTCAAAATTGATTTAGTCTCAATTTTTGCTACGTTGATTAATTTATCATATAAAATAATCAACCTCCATTAGCCATGTAAGACGAACAATTCGTTAATACATATTGGCCATAGTATTGCAAAAATTGCAAAAAATCAATTAAATGCACGAAAACACCTAAGGATCGGCTCTGATACCACTGTTGGGATCCACGTAACACGTAGCGGAAATAAATAACAACCCATACATGTATCTCCAGAGGCGTACTTCGTGCATTTCAATCGAAAAAAAATCACAAAGCCTCAAAGGGAGTAAATGGATTACCTCTCGTAGCGTGCTTGAACGGAGGTGTCGGTTCGATGTTCTTCGATCTCAGCCTCCACAAGTGTTAGGCATCTAGTTCGGACGCACCACCAATTGACGAACGGGGAGACGACTAATAACTCCACAACAATTGTGCTAGCAATATGCGGAATCAATATTCCGAACTTAGTATATTTTGCTCACTCAAGATTATGAAAATATAGAGAGTGTTTGTGTTCTTCTCTCTAAGCTCTCAAAAATTTGCATACTCTACAAAATGTCTCCCCCTCAACCTCAAAACTCTTGCCATCCTTTTATAGCCAAAAATTCCTTCCAATAAATTGTATTATAAAATAGCACTCACAAATAATAAATACTTTCTAAAAATAGCACTCACAAATAAATGACATTTAAAAATAGCACTAACAATAGCACTCACAATTTATAATACAAAAATGCTATTTAAAAATAGCACTAACAATAGCACTCACAATTTATAATACAAAAATGCTATTTAAAAATAGCACTAACAATTATAAATTCTATCTAATAATAGCACTCACAATTTATGATAAATAAATGACATTTAAAAATAGCACTAACAATAGCACTCACAATTTATGATAAATAAATGTCATTTAAAAATAGCACTAACAATTGCACTCACAATTTATAATACAAAAATGCTATTTAAAAATAGCACTAACAATAGCACTCACAATACAAAAATGCTATTTAAAAAAGCACTAACAAAGGTGTTAAAAATAATAACCATTATTATTATTACAAGAGTTAAAGAGGTTACCAAACAGTATAAATACGCATAACGTATAAATACGTATGACGTATAAATACGTAGAGCATACGTATACATCCAAACGACCAAATTAGCCTGAATTGAGGCCGCCAATGGATTGGGCATGATGAAAATTATGGGTAGAGGTGTTGAATTTTAATGGGTATGCCCGTGTGAAATTCAAGATCCGTGAAACCGGGGACTAATCGAAAGAAAAATATGCAATTAAGCCCTTTTGGTTAAAATTGATCAAATTGGAGGGCAAATTGACCCAATTGCACTTCTAGCCTTTAGGATTCAATGTCATGGCTTATAAAAAGTGAGAATTGAAAATTAAAAGACTCGCAAAGGAATTTTTTTGCTCGGTTCGAGTTTATGTTTGTGAAGAAACATAGTGACCCGAGCCGAATTTTCAAGATTTAAGGTGACACACTTGAAGATGAAATTAAAAAAAATTATTGAATATTTTTGTGTATTTTTCTGACCACGAATGATATTTTTCTGATTTTTTGGGTATTTTTATAATTAAATAAATTCGAAAAATATTATAAAATACCAAAAAATATTTTTTGTTCAAAATTGGTCCCCGAGACTAGGCCAAGGCTTCCAAAGTTGATTTTGTGATTTTATGACCTTTTTTGATATTTTTAATTAATTTTAAAGAATAAAAATCACAATAATAAATGGTCAAAAATCAGGTGTCAACAGCTGCCCCTCTTTGAGAGGAATCTCGTTAGAGGTTTCTCTCAAAGATAAGGTGGCACCTGATTTCTAACCGACTCAACTGGGAAAATGAGAGAAGAAATGCTACGACATTGGATCGCTTAAGGCCCTTTGATGAAAGCTCAAATTAATCCCCGGTTTGTTTTAACAATTTGAACATGGGCCGGAGTGAGAGAGGCTTACCTGAAGCTCACCTGTCAGATGCTGCCGGTTGCGACAACTTTCAAGCAGATACCTAGGACTCGTCATTCAGAATATCCTAGGGAGATTAAGCTCTGACCTGTATGGTAGGTCATACCATTATGGGATTCCTAACTGGTAGGAACCTAAGGAAGGCGCGTCCCACACTTTGGGATTTGCCAAGGATTTTGATCCGTATGGTGGATCGAACCAGAAATGGTTCACCTACTGTAAGGTTTACCTAGGGAAATGACTCTTTCCGTGTCTGGAATTTGTCAAGGTTTTTATTCGTATGGTGGATCGGACCATTAGGCTGATCCTTCAGGCGGTTTCTACCATATTTGACCCTTCAGGCGGTATCTACCGTGGTTTGACCCTTCAGGCGGTTTCTACCTTGAGTTGACCCTTCAGGCGGTTTCTACCTTGGTTTGACCCTTCAGGCGGTTTCTACCTTGTGCTGACCCTTCAGGCGGTATCTACCATGAGTTTGACCCTTCAGGCGGTTTCTACCTTGTGCTGACCCTTCAGGCGGTATCTACCATGAGTTTGACCCTTCAGGCGGTTTCTACCTTGAGTTTGACCCTTCAGGCGGTATCTACCTTGTGTTGACCCTTCAGGCGGTATCTACCTTGTGTTGACCCTTCAGGCGGTTTCTACCTTGAGTTGACCCTTCAGGCGGTATCTACCTTGAGTTGCCCCTTCAGGCGGTTTCTACCATGTGTTGACCCTTCAGGCGGTATCTACCTTGGTTTGACCCTTCAGGCGGTATCTACCATATTTGACCCTTCAGGCGGTATCTACCGTGGTTTGACCCTTCAGGCGGTTTCTACCTTGAGTTGACCCTTCAGGCGGTTTCTACCTTGGTTTGACCCTTCAGGCGGTTTCTACCTTGTGCTGACCCTTCAGGCGGTATCTACCATGAGTTTGACCCTTCAGGCGGTTTCTACCTTGTGCTGACCCTTCAGGCGGTATCTACCATGAGTTTGACCCTTCAGGCGGTTTCTACCTTGAGTTTGACCCTTCAGGCGGTATCTACCTTGTGTTGACCCTTCAGGCGGTATCTACCTTGTGTTGACCCTTCAGGCGGTTTCTACCTTGAGTTGACCCTTCAGGCGGTATCTACCTTGAGTTGACCCTTCAGGCGGTTTCTACCATGTGTTGACCCTTCAGGCGGTATCTACCTTGGTTTGACCCTTCAGGCGGTATCTACCATATTTGACCCTTCAGGCGGTATCTACCGTGGTTTGACCCTTCAGGCGGTTTCTACCTTGAGTTGACCCTTCAGGCGGTTTCTACCTTGGTTTGACCCTTCAGGCAGTTTCTACCTTGTGCTGACCCTTCAGGCGATATCTACCATGAGTTTGACCCTTCAGGCGGTATCTACCTTGTGTTGACCCTTCAGGCGGTATCTACCATCATTTTGACCCTTCAGGCGGTATCTACCTTGTGTTGACCCTTCAGGCGGTTTCTACCATCAGTTTTGACTTTGAAAAGGGGTCTCATGACGAGGGTTCTCCACGTCCGATGAGACTGCCTAAATGAAAAGGGGTCTCATGACGAGGGTTCTCTACGTCCGATGAGATTTCCTGAATTTTGAAAAGGGGGTCTCATGACGAGGGTTCTCCACGTCCGATGAGACTGTTTGAATTTTGAAAAGGGGTCTCATGACGAGGGTTCTCCACGTCCGATGAGACTGCCTAAATTTTTGAAAAGGGGTCTCATGACGAGGGTTCTCCACGTCCGATGAGACTGCCTAAGTTTTGAAAAGGGGTCTCATGACGAGGGTTCTCCACGCCCGATGAGACTGCCTAAATTTTGAAAAGGGGTCTCATGACGAGGGTTCTCCACGTCCGATGAGACTGCCTAAATTTTGAAAAAGGGTCTCATGACGAGGGTTCTCCACGTCCGATGAGACTGCCTAAGTTTTGAAAAAGGGGTTTCATGACGAGGGTTCTCCACGTCCGATGAGACTGTTTGATATTTTGAAAATGGGTCCTGGGACGAGGGTTCTCCACGTCCGATGAGACTGCCTAAATTTTGAAAATGGGTCTCATGACGAGGGTTCTCCACGTCCGATGAGACTGCCTAAATTTTGAAAATGGGTCTCATGACGAGGGTTCTCCACGTCCGATGAGACTGCCTAAGTTTTGAAAAAGGGGTCTCATGACGAGGGTTCTCAACGTCCGATGAGACTGTTTGATATTTTGAAAATGGGTCCTGGGACGAGGGTTCTCCACGTCTGATAGGACTTTTTCTTTTAAAAGGGTTTTTCTTCCCCTTTTTTTTTTGGAGACCCCGAAGTTTGTCGGGAATTCAGTTTTTTTGAAGCAGTGAAAGATTTTATTTTGACAAAACTTCACTTGAGTCTGTTGAAGCGACATTCTGGGAGCTGGGTTCTCCAGGTATCCTGCAGAAGTTTGAGCCTGAAAGATTTTTCTTCACCAAGAAAACGTTAGTAATCTTTGGGAAGACTACGGCTGTCCATTTTGACAAAACCGTATGATTTAAGTTTTAATCATGAAATGTGCATTTTGATGCTGGAGGTTATCCAAAGCATTCTTGAAACATGCAAATGTGATCACAAATCCCTTGCACGGAAAATCTGGATCAACAGTTTGAAAATTCCAAAAAGAGTTTGTTCGAAACATCAATTGGAATATTTCTCGACAAGGAGGTCTTCTCACCTGTTTTGAGATAGTGGTTTTTTTTATAGGGGATGCACTCAATTCCCTACTAACCTGTGCCTAGGTTTTAGGTTCATTCGCAGCGCATACATTTTGATCGGTCGGGAGGTCTTCCACGGGACCGTAATGTTGGGCTTGAATATTGGTTTTCAAGGGGGACCCGCTTTGGAGTCGAGGCCATTGTATGAAAGTCTTCAACATCTGCTCCGGGTTTACAAGTCGAGAACCCTGCAAAATGAGAAAGAAATAGTCTTGCTCGTACCTCTTCGAGCTAAGCTATATGTTAACCCAAGTGTCTTAGTCAGAGAAGACTGTTTCAGGGTTATGATGTTGGTAAGATTGGGGACCGAAAAAGGCTTGTTTTTTGCCCAGAATTTATGAGGGGATTGACATTGGTGATCATTGCAAATTTGTCACCTGTCTTTTCCATTCTGCATCTTCAGTTTTTGAGGTGTGCAACCGCTTTTGAGGTGTGCACAAGTCCTTTAGAGAGCGTCTCTTGTTGCATTAAGAAGGTTGACAACTCTGTCTGCGCCTTTCCTCCGCGCTTGACATCATTTGGAGAGCAGTCTTTTTATCTGACTCCTTTATGGGTTTTTCTCTCTTCCCAACTAGGCTTTATTGGGGATCAATCAAACAGTTTTCACGAGCATCGGCCTTGCTTTTACTAGGCACTTTGCTTTTTCTTGCTGCTGGGGATTTTTCTTTGTTGAAATCCCGCCTTTTCTTTTCCTTTGGAACCATGATGTTCAGAAAATTGTGCTAGATATACAACTTGAATCATAGCACATTTAAACGCCGATATGAAATTTTTCTATAAATCCCATCTCTTGGATTCTTCCGTTCTTGGAGTGATGTAGTTTCTATCTTGAAACATGCCATGATCACCAACAGGAGTTTATGAAATGAATTCGCAGGCTTAAGTTGGCTGTGCAAAGGATTCGGTGTGTGGGATAGAGAATGAATGCTTCTCGTCATCCTATGGCACTTGGATTACCATATAAACAATACACAAAGATTAATGTTAGTCCGAGCAAGAAAATTTCTAACCATTTTCTCCTGACGCTGCTGGACTTACTTCCTTTTTGCCCCGGTGTGGGGTGGCTCTTGACAGGGTTAAGAATGAAAAGCGCCGTTCAAAGGGGTTTATCAACGGTCACCTGTAGTGTTTGGGGATATGAAACGAATGCCTCCGTCGTCCCAACCCATGTAATCGCTGCAAATGGTCCCTACCTCCGTAGACCCAGATTTTGCTATCTGCCCACTCCACTCATCTCTCAAGTGTGTGTTGGACATGTTTGGATTAGGTTTTCGCCTCTCGTCTGAGAAAACATCCTTTTGAAAGTTTTGAACTTTTGATTGGAAAAAATTTCTTTCATTTTCTCCAAAAATTTTACCCGCCAAGGGGATTTTAAGATGCACTATGCATGTCCTTATTCATGTTCAGACAACCTCCTGTTTTAAAACATGAATGCCAATGAAGTTTGAATTCTATGTCTTTTCTAGACATCAGATTCTGAAGGCTTTTCTTTTCTTCTCTGTTTTTTTATTCAACATCTTTAGTGGATTGGGGAAAGGGATACTTACCTGTCCCCAGAGGCTGGAGATCCCTGAAAATGCGGAAGAAACATGTTATTGTACGTTCACGAATTTTTCAAAAAATTAGAACGATACAATTTACCCTTGGTCATGTATTTCCAACGGGTAATACATGGGATGTGAAAACCCGTTTTGCCTTGATGGCAAGCCCCTGTCAAAAACAAACAATAAGTGTCAGTTTGTGTTCCAAAATTCAAGACCAATTGGAACGATACCGCATTGTTCTTGCTTGGCGTTTTCATTTGAACACAAACGCGCGGCTTGCAGAATCTGGCCCTCTATCTTGTGGTCCTGATCCCTCCGTTTGGTTGGCGATGAATCATTCTCAAGGATTTGCCCCAGAGGAGATCCATTTGTGTTTTTGGGCGCATTCCAGCGCCATTATTCAAGGTTCCTTTTATTCAAGGAAAAAAAGAAAATCTTATCAAAATGCATGTCAAAGCACGGGACGTAGGAGCGACACTTTTTACCCTCCACTAGGTCTTATAATCAAAGACCATTTCTTGGAGTGCTGACTCCCAAGGTCAATAGCTTTATTCGCCTCCTCGTTGGCGAGTTCTTTTCTTTTGAGGCTTTCGGTGCCAACGACTCCCTGTTAAATGAGTAAAAACTCATGTTAGGCATGTGGTCTTCGAAGACCAAAATGGAACGATACAAGGTTACCGTTCACCCATATTCGTATCTTGGGTTTAATTCTGATGCGGACGACTCTACAGTTGCGTCCATTGATTTTGCCAGAGAATAAACGTTATTCTTTGTCCGGCGCACAAATGATTCGCTTGCCCCAATTGGGCGTGATTTGTCGTAGCTAGGTGACGCTTGCCCCAGCTAACTCCCTTTTGCATTTTGCTGCATTGACGCATTCAGGCTATTTGACATTCGCAAAAATGGGTTTACTCGTGATTGAGTACTTCAACAACCTGCGCGATGAAAGGAGTGAAAGAGTCAATCACCGCGTAAGGAGCTTTAATTGAAACGATTACGGATTTACTATCCCCGCTCTGGTCACTTCTGGCATCCAAGATGCTGGAAATTTTTCAGTGGTCCCATTCATTTTTGTCATCACCTGCAAGAATGGAAAACCATATCAACTCGTGAACCGGTCAATCCGATTTGGAACGGATACAACTTTTTCGACTTAGGGAGAGTCGATCCAAATTAGGTTGCCCCAGCTTCACGTTGTCTACTTAAGGCTCATCACAATAAATCCATCTTGTTTTTGCAAACCCAATGGGTGATGCCCGATGAAGGTGCACTCCTTTCCATTTTGTAGGGAAGGCAAGCTCCCTTTTGTTGGTCTTTAACCATCTTATCCTGAGAGGAAGAGATATGAAATATTATGTCATTATCTGATTGAAAATCAATTAGGAATGACACGTCCTTATCCTTGATTCGGTTGCCCGGTCAAGAGGCATTTGCCCTCGTCAGTTGACTCTCCAAGGTGGTCCAGCGCTTTTCCATGCCATCCTGGTTCGTTTCAACTCGCGATTGATTCTTCACACAAGTTTTTGGATTTTGATTCATAAGCGGCGCTGAATGACCTTTTGGTTTCGAGGTGTACCAATCATTCACATACATACGCATGAGACCAGTGAGGTTTGGCTCTAAGAATCAAGATAGGGTTTGGAACCTAAGGCCAAGGCTCCCACCTCGAGTTCTAGAAAGGGTAGATTCCATTGCACAACTATCGTTGCATTGGGACCCAATCCATAATTCGAAATGAGCGGAATTGAAAAGTGGATTACCCCTTGTTTTTCCTCACGGAGATTCCATTTTCAATCCCTTATATTGTTTTCCTATAGGCGGCGCCCGGGGTTTTAGGCGCGATTGTGTGTGTTCATGTGTTGTGAGTATCACAATGCAAGTCATGCACAACAGTTTATCAATCGGCGCTTCAAATCATCCATACAACATACATTCCTACGCCAACCTGCATAAGACAATGTTAATCACGGACTACACCCCTTATCTCTCCAATCTGCAAAAACATATAACACCTACCATGAGCGCAATTACCTCACCTTCAAGAGCGCCTGCAGGGTTAGAAAAATCACTCAGCGTTTTAATTACGGCCTAAGTCCACTTGAGGTCTAGAACCATAGGTTCTAGAACAAGTTCCCAAGCGGAGTCGCCAGCTGTCGCGACCCGTCCGAAAGCGGACGCGGCTAATGGATTACCGATCGCGGGTCTTGGATCGGCGCGGGCCCTCCCAGGCCCATACCAAATCGCGGCGGGAGTATTTTTCAAAGGGATTCGACGATAACAGTCGATCGCTTTCGACCTTAGTGTGGTCGTGGTGGCATGTGCAACTTGTGCATGCATTTGGAGTCGCCACCGGTCTTTCTTGGAGGGTAGACCGGAAACCTTATTGACCGATTGGGAGAGATCGATCAATTCTGCGGAACCAGAGATTTTGAGTTCGGGGACTTGGTTACGTTGATGTCATTACCAACGCCCTTTCGGTACCTAACGCGAGTGATTTTCCCTAACTAGGGTTTCATGCAGGCGCAATTTTGGGTGAGGTAAGTCTGACTTTGCACATTAACCAGTTTAACATGCTCACGTAATCATAAAAAAAAAATAGATGTCAATCACATAAACATCTATCCTACGTGGTGATCATGGAATTATGATTTAATGGGTCTCGAGCCAATGAGACCACATTTAATCATTTTAATATTTTAATAACGGAGAGCCGCTCTTCTCTTCTTCTTGGTTTCTTCAACTCTTCAAGAATCGGGCCCCAAAGAGCTCGCCGACTTAAAAGGCTCCTCCACGTAATCCTCGTAGCATTTACATCAACAATTGACTATGCTAAAAATAAAGATTACATGAAAAATAAAAGGAGTACGCAGCCTCCATTTAATAATTACAACCCCAAATATATAAATAATCACCATACATTCATACATACATCAATCACATTGATTAGGGATTTTTCCATGATCACCACCCTTCCACGTAAGTAATAAATTCACAATTTAAAACTTAGGAAGGCACAATAAAAATTCTACGTTGAATCATATTCAGAATTTTTACGTAAAATAAGATAGCCATAAATTTTCGATTCAAAATTGATTTAGTCTCAATTTTTGCTACGTTGATTAATTTATCATATAAAATAATCAACCTCCATTAGCCATGTAAGACGAACAATTCGTTAATACATATTGGCCATAGTATTGCAAAAATTGCAAAAAATCAATTAAATGCACGAAAACACCTAAGGATCGGCTCTGATACCACTGTTGGGATCCACGTAACACGTAGCGGAAATAAATAACAACCCATACATGTATCTCCAGAGGCGTACTTCGTGCATTTCAATCGAAAAAAAATCACAAAGCCTCAAAGGGAGTAAATGGATTACCTCTCGTAGCGTGCTTGAACGGAGGTGTCGGTTCGATGTTCTTCGATCTCAGCCTCCACAAGTGTTAGGCATCTAGTTCGGACGCACCACCAATTGACGAACGGGGAGACGACTAATAACTCCACAACAATTGTGCTAGCAATATGCGGAATCAATATTCCGAACTTAGTATATTTTGCTCACTCAAGATTATGAAAATATAGAGAGTGTTTGTGTTCTTCTCTCTAAGCTCTCAAAAATTTGCATACTCTACAAAATGTCTCCCCCTCAACCTCAAAACTCTTGCCATCCTTTTATAGCCAAAAATTCCTTCCAATAAATTGTATTATAAAATAGCACTCACAAATAATAAATACTTTCTAAAAATAGCACTCACAAATAAATGACATTTAAAAATAGCACTAACAATAGCACTCACAATTTATAATACAAAAATGCTATTTAAAAATAGCACTAACAATAGCACTCACAATTTATAATACAAAAATGCTATTTAAAAATAGCACTAACAATTATAAATTCTATCTAATAATAGCACTCACAATTTATGATAAATAAATGACATTTAAAAATAGCACTAACAATAGCACTCACAATTTATGATAAATAAATGTCATTTAAAAATAGCACTAACAATTGCACTCACAATTTATAATACAAAAATGCTATTTAAAAATAGCACTAACAATAGCACTCACAATACAAAAATGCTATTTAAAAAAGCACTAACAAAGGTGTTAAAAATAATAACCATTATTATTATTATTACAAGAGTTAAAGAGGTTACCAAACAGTATAAATACGCATAACGTATAAATACGTATGACGTATAAATACGTAGAGCATACGTATACATCCAAACGACCAAATTAGCCTGAATTGAGGCCGCCAATGGATTGGGCATGATGAAAATTATGGGTAGAGGTGTTGAATTTTAATGGGTATGCCCGTGTGAAATTCAAGATCCGTGAAACCGGGGACTAATCGAAAGAAAAATATGCAATTAAGCCCTTTTGGTTAAAATTGATCAAATTGGAGGGCAAATTGACCCAATTGCACTTCTAGCCTTTAGGATTCAATGTCATGGCTTATAAAAAGTGAGAATTGAAAATTAAAAGACTCGCAAAGGAATTTTTTTGCTCGGTTCGAGTTTATGTTTGTGAAGAAACATAGTGACCCGAGCCGAATTTTCAAGATTTAAGGTGACACACTTGAAGATGAAATTAAAAAAAAATATTGAATATTTTTGTGTATTTTTCTGACCACGAATGGTATTTTTCTGATTTTTTGGGTATTTTTATAATTAAATAAATTCGAAAAATATTATAAAATACCAAAAAATATTTTTTGTTCAAAATTGGTCCCCGAGACTAGGCCAAGGCTTCCAAAGTTGATTTTGTGATTTTATGACCTTTTTTGATATTTTTAATTAATTTTAAAGAATAAAAATCACAATAATAAATGGTCAAAAATCAGGTGTCAACAGCGCGAAAGGAAATATGTTATCTTGATAACTTGAGGATTGCTCAAGGAAATGAAATCGGCACTTTACATGTCTATGCGTTGTGATTGCCAAGTGGCAATAGCCATTGCAAAGAGAAAAAACTTTTAATGGTAGAAAGAGACATGTCCGCTTGAGGTATGATGTGATAAAGCAATTGCTTGAAAATGAAACTATGTCCATTTAGAATATAAAGTCAGAAATGGAATCGGCCGATCCTTTGAATATTTCTCTTGAGAAATGGGACTTAGCCAGTTGAAGAAAATCAACAGTGATGGTAATCCAACCTATGTGTTTGACGATTTCATGAATTATGGCAATAACAAGTCATTTGTTGACCTTGTGAAGCATTATTTCCTTCCTAAGTTGATAATAATGCAATACCTCGAAATAAAGAGGATAAAACCCCTTATGTGCTGTGAAAATGTAGGAGACCATCCTACAAATGCTTATCAATGTGGGGGTGTCTTGCAAAAGTGGATGTTCCAAAATCTACTAGTGAATATGAATTCACATTAGCAGATGCAGCCATACTTTTGGGAATCCTATAAACAAATTGTTATAGCCAGATCCACAATGGTATCCGAAGTTATAGCTTTGGATAAATGTGGTGTAGAGGCTGAATGGCTACGCCATTTCTTAGAGGATATTCCAAAATGAAAAAAATCTGTGCCACCAATTTGTATATATTGCGATTGTCAATTTGCATTTGGAAGAGCACGGAGTAACATGTATAATGGTAAGTCTAGACATATACGTCGTAGACATAATACCATTAGACAACTGCTTTCAACTAGAATTATCTTTATTGACTACGTAAAGTCAAATGATAATAGTGCGGATCTACTAACCAAATGGTTAAACAAAGAGTTAGTTGAGAAAATCGATAATAGGCATGTGATTGCAGCCCATTACAAAAAAGTTTGTATAACGGAAAACCCAACCTAGCTGACTGGAGATCCCAAGATCTAGGTTCAAAAGAGACAACATAAGTATACAAATTTAAGATATCACTATGGGGCCTATCCCCAAACCATTCCTATAAAATTTCAGTGATTTGATAGTCTCAACTATTGTGGTGGTTTATCTGGAAAATGATAGCAATTATGTTTTAATGATTCTTAAGTGGAGTAAATCATTTACTCAAGATTAAGTAATCACCTATGTGAGAGAGAAGTGGGGCCGCTTCAAAGGAGAATTATTGAGGGCTGAATTCTCTAGAAACTCTCGCTGAACCAAGACGATGTTCATGACCAAAACGAATATACTCATGAGAACTGAACAAATATTTAGATGATTCCTATGTGAAGTGTATGAGTCATTTACTAAGAAAGCAGGACAGTTCAAGGACATCATGTCTACTGGACAGCTGGTAAATTAAATATACTTTCACAAGGGAAGGTTCAAAGGGTGACACCTACCTATCCTATGTAGATTTCATTTGTTGAACACTATCACAGAGTCAAAACCAAAATAATTTTCATTCATGTGTAGATTGTTGAAAAATAGGAGATATTTTGATGGGTGAGTGAATGAGAAATTATTTCTCAAAGAGCACCATTGAGTTGGAAGTGGGAAGTGGAAGTTTGCTAGTTCCACATTGAAAAAGAGGAAGGCCTTGAAGTGCTTTATATGTGGTTACACTCCTTTTGAATGGTAACTATTGTAACAAGTACTATGCCTCGCGCGCACGCGCAGGGGGTACAAATCCCTGACCCTGATGGAGGCCTGACAGGTTGAAACTTGGGCGCAAGCGCACGGCCTGCGTACGCGAATGCAAGACCGGAAAGTGGGCCTCGCGACAAGCCCATTTTGCCATCTGTTTTAATTTTCTCGAACTCAAGCCGTTACAATATAACCGTTCTTAAGTTAATTACCGGCATGTTAATGGTATTAACTAAGTAACGGCTATTATAATTCTGTGGTTTCAGAATTAATTACATAACGGCTCTAAACGGCAAATTTACTTAGCTGTTATTATTTATTTTCGAAATGCCCCACTTAGTCTATAAATAGGTGACTTCCCATTCTGTTTTAGATGGATTTTTAGAGATATGAGAGAGATTGAGGACAGAAAACAATGTCATGAAAATCTATTCTCTCTCTTTTCAATCGTCTGCATTTGTATTGTTTTCGATAGTGTTCGCGTTGTGTTCAAGTTCGCTGAGAGCTTTGGAGTGATGTGCTCGCCTTTATCGCTGTTTACTATTGTATCTTGGGAGACAAACGTTCACGAAACCTCTAATCACGTACTGGAGGGGACGAATCTGTTTTAAAGAAACTGTGTCAAACACAAGCCTCGATATTTTTATTGATTTCGTTTCTTCCAATAATTTTGTGCTTATGACTGCCTCAGATCGTGTGCTCCTGACCGCCTCAGATCTTTTGACGAGTTCAGATTTTGGCTCAGACTTTATGTTTTGACGGGCTTAGACCTTGTGCTTCTGAACCTAGACCTTGTGTTTTGAAAGGCTCAGACCTTGTGATTCTGAAGGTTCAGACCTTGTGCTTCTACTTACTCAGATTTTTTCTAACTTAGTGTTTGTATGTTTGAGGCAATTTGTCCTCATTTAATATTGTCATTCGAATAGTAAGTGTCTGTTGACACCTGATTTTTGACCATCTATCATTGTGATTTTTATTCTTTAAAATTAATTAAAAATAGTAAAAAAAGTCATAAAATCACAAAATCAACTTTGGAAACCTTAGCCTAGCCTTAGGAACCAATTTTGAACAAAAAATATTTTTTAAATTTTTTAATATTTTTGGAATTTATTTAATTATTAAAATATCCAAAAAAATCAGAAAAAATACCATCCGTGGTCAGAAAATTACACAAAAATATTCAGGAATTTTATTTTAATTCCCTCTTTAATATTTTCAGAAAAATCAGAAAAAATATTCAGGGAAATTCGGCTTGATTCATGGGGTTCCTTCACAAACATAATCCTGAATCGAGCCTAAAAAATCCTTTTCGAGTCTTTTAATTTTCAATTCTTGGTTTTTATAAGCTATGACATTGGACTCTAAAGTATTGAAATGCAATTGGGTCAATTTGACCTCCAATTTGACCAATTTTAACCAAAAGGGCTTAATTGCATAATTTTCTTTCAATTTAGTCCCCGGTTTCACAATTTTTGAAATTAAATTTCATACGGGCATACCCATTGAAATTAAACACCACTACCCTATGTTGTTCATCATGATGAATCCATTGGTGGCCTCAATTTTGGCTAATTCGGTCGTTTGGGCCCTCGATTAAGCAGAAATCAATTTCGGATCCTAAGGGTAATTTGGGGTTTTCATTAAATTTCAACCAATTGATTCACGAAAATACCCCAATTTGATAGAAAAAATGTCAAGGAGTCCGATTTTGCCATCAATTTCATGAAAATGGGTCGATTTGGGGTCCAATTTGGCGAAATTGGTCGAACCGGGCCGGTCGGGTCAGACCCGACCCGACCCGATTCGACCGGGTCTGCAACTTAATTGCAGACCCACCATGGCCGGCGCAAAAACAAAAGAAAATGAGGGAAAGCGGGGAGGTGGAGCCATGGCATTTTTTTTAAGGAAGGTGGACGACAGTCATGGGGACTGAGTGGAAGTCGACAATGGCGGTTGGACCGGTCGGCCATGAGAAAAAAGGGAGAGAGGCGGAGAGAGAAAAAAAGAAAAGAGGAGGCCGGGAGCTGCGGGAGTGGAGGTCGGGTGGCGACGAAGCTCAAGCAGAGGTCGCGGGGTCTCCGTTGGACGAGCTCACCACCGCCGAAGTCCCGATCACCGCCGGAATCGCGAAAAGCGGTCAGTAGCTCCCCGGTCTCATCCTCCCCTGTTTTCCCCTGTTTGCGAAGCTCACTGTGGGTTCGGTTCCGTTTGGTTTCCGGCCAAACGGAGCCGAACTGATCATTGTCCAAAGTCTATTCATGTCTCTGTATGCATGTTTGAAGATCATGTTGCTTCGGTTCTGCATGAAATGCGTAGGGATCTAGTCTAAACGTTCGTCTCTCGCATGCCCGTCACGTGTTCGACGAAATGCCCGCCTATGGTCTAACCCGAGTTTGTCCTCGGTCGTGTGTTACTCGAGTGGCCCGTGCCCGCATAATGCCTTAAGCTAGTCTTAGGATCGACTCTCCTCCTTCTCATCACTTTTTTTTTTTTGCATCGAATCCTGTCGACGATGGCGGTGGGGACTCCCCGGTCCTAACCCGAGGCGAAACCTCATACCGATGTGGACAGCGGTCGCTAAGCTCTAAAGAGCCTCGGGTAAGTCTCCTCAGCCCTCTTGGATGTGATTCGTTTGGTTGGAGTTGAGTTTCGTCAAAAAAATCCGTGAAATATTTTTGTTGCCGGAATCGTCACTGTTACCGTTCGGCTCCGGCGTTCGTCGTGTTCGGTGGCTTTAAATCGAGCGCAGAATGATTCAGAAACGATAAGGAGTCGAGCGGGATCAAGAGGGTAAAAAAATATCGAAATTGGGGTCTGTTCACGACTTTCCGACGAGATTTCCGGCAACTTCGCCGGAATTTGCACTGTTCCGGCGAAGCGCCGGTTGCCCTCTCCGGCCAGCTGCGAGACCGTTGACCAGTCAATGGCTGACGTGGCGTGCCACGTGGGCGGCCACGTCAGCCTGGTGGGGCCGCGTCATTAAAAAATAAAACCCAGATCGGACGGTCGTGGCTTCGCCACGTGTCGCGATCTGGGATTTTTGGAAGATTTAAAAGATTTTCAAAATAAATAAATGATTTTCGGATAAATAAAAAAATAATAAATCTGATGGTCAAGAATTCGCAAAGTGGCGCTCTGTGGATCGTCCGATCATGCTCAAGATCGGACGCACCAGAGTCCAACACGTGGCGCGTTTTGATCCGTCGGATGGGTTTTAATTTCTGAATTTATTAAATAAAATTATTCTGATCGAGTGGATGGGAGTTCGCCACGTGGCGCGTCCGGGGCAGTCCGATCAAGGTTTTTGGAGGGTAATTAAATAAAATGCATAAAATAATAATAATAATAATAATAATAATAATAATAATAATAATAATAAATTCAAAAATCAATAAAAAAATAGAAAATCATAAAAAAATTCAAAACAATTCGGAAAATTCAGAAAAATTCTAAAAAATTTCAGAAAATAGGAAATTGCCACGTTCAACTGGCCATGACCTGTTCCGGGTCATTCGACCCCCGGTCTTTCCAGAAATGACGGTTTTGCCCTTTCGGCAAACCGTCTTCCAAAAAAAATTCTAAAAAAAAAAAAATCAGGAAAATCCCAAAAAATAGGAAATGGCCACAAATAACTGGCCAAGACTCATTCCAGGTGTTTTGAACCCCTACCCTTCTTAAAATGACTATTTCGCTCTTTGGGCGAATCGTCTTCCAAAAATTGAAGAAAAATCAAGAAATTCCAAAAAATTCTCAAAAATGGGAAATGGCCACAAACAACTGGCCATGGAATATTTTGGGTAATTCGGTATCCAAGTCATCCAAAAATTGACGATTTTGCCCTTCGGGCTAAATCGCCTCCAAATCTTCCCATTTTACCCCGGTCCGAAATCCCACCTTCCCTAAGCCCTTATGACTATACTAGGAAGCCATTGATTTGAATTGATGTGCATCGATGTGATTTATTTATGCATTTGATTGCGCTTTCATTAAAATGGATTGTGATTGATAGGAACAGTCTTCCAATCTGCATGAAACCCTGAATCAAGCCTACCCCACCATAAACTGCGCCTGCATGAACTCTTAGCCAGGAAAATCACTCGCGTTATGTACCGAAAGGGCGTTGGTAATGACACCGACGTAACCAAGTCCCCGAACCCAAAATCTCTAGTTCCGCAGAACTGATCGACATCTCCTAATCGGTCAGTAAGGTTTCCGGTCTACCCTCCAAGAAAGACCGGTGGCGACTCCAAATGCATGCACAAGTTGCACATGCCACCACGACCACACTGAAGGTCGAAAGCGATCGACTGTTATCGTCAAATCCCTTTGAAAAAAATACTCCCGCCGCGATTTGGTATGGGCCTGGGAGGGCTCGCGCCGATCCAAGACCTGCGATCGGTAATCCATTAGCCGCGTCCGCTTTCGGACGGGTCGCGACAGTGTCCTCCAATTTTCATAAAATAGAATTGTTATTTTTAACACTGTCTTGCTCTAACAGGGCTTGCATTAGCAGGGATGTAACCGCATTCATTTAACTAAAACTTTTTGGAAAAGTCTTATGAATCCATTCATCAAGAAATCATGTCCAGAGCTTGCATTCATTGCATGCATTCATCTCTCTCTCTCTCTCTCTCTCTCTCTCTCTCTCTCTCTCTCTCTCTCTCTCTCTCTCTCTCTCTCTCTCTCTCTCTCTCTCTGTAGGACTTGTGAGGAGATGTTTATGTATGTTTGCTGGAATATTTTGTCACAAAAGTCTGCTGATACAAAGTGTTTGTTTGTCAAAGTTATAGTAAAGATGCTCATTAACCAAGACCATCTAATCAGAGTTGTCATTCTTGTTCTATAAAGGCAAAAGTTTGTCTTGAGAAGATTATGTAGTTAGGTGAGATAGGTCATACAAAGTGATAGGGAAAAAGGCTTGTTCGTAAGGTGAAAAATGAACTCGTTACAACTTCTCCTGTAATCATGAAAATGTACCTCTTACTGGTAGAAGATTTTACAATTTAAAGATGCATGTCTATATTGAATTTAGCAAGGAAAGGTGGTGTAACATTTCCTTATCTTAGTCTCTTTTGCTTGCAATAGACGCATTCAACATATTACACCTGTAGATCGCAGATTTGAAGTCTTGTAAGCATAGAAGCAAAAGTCATGCGCACACGAGTGCTGCCATGAAGTTAAACCCAATTGCCAATTCAATTCCAGATCATTTAGAGAATTCCATAAGCTCAATACATCAACTTTAAATCAGAGTAAAAAGTATAATACTCTATAAAGTCTGAACTCGACCATAAAATGAACAGTAGAGTGTAACACCAACTAGAAGTGAGTGAAATTACAAAACATCTATGTGTTTGTAGCCCTTGTGTATATATGCTAGTTGGTATGAGAAGAAACCATCTGGTTCAAATCTCTCAGCATCCTAATCAGACCTCTCATCCACAAAAAGAACAGCAAAGCACGACACCAACTAGGAGTGAGGTGAAATTTCAGATCTCTCAATCCATCTTCCAAACACTTCCCATGATACTTAAAATAAAGATTTTCAAATTTACCATTTGCCCCATTCTCGATATTTGTGATGAACCTTTCATAACTCATTGAGTTGATATCTACGCATACTATATCCATCTTCCCCTCAACATACTCAAGCATTGGGCGTCAGAGATATTTTCCACCATGGAAAAGGCGAAGCAATGCTGACTTGCCGCACATGTTGTGTCACGCCCCAAACCCATCAAGCACACGAACGTCCCAACAGGCCGTTCTTCTTTATATAGTCTCTTAGGATCCTTCGGCCCACAACTTATAAATCCATACATAAGATATGCGCAAGCGGAAACGACCAAACAACTTCGTACATAATTAAAATAAGATGACTTAGGACGAAAGATGATATTCTTCTCATTACTCACCAAACTGGCTGTAAGGTCAAAGCAGACAATACAAAATTATCAATTTCCTAAGGCTACAAAGGGTTACATCCGAATAGAGCTCAATATCTATGTCCTTCAAAATATGTCTTCCAAAGTCGCTCCATGGCAATTGCAGGATTCTATCACTTCGGACCTGAAAAATGTTAATTCCACGACGGGGTGAGATATAAATCTCAGTAAACTAACCCCAAATCTAAACTAAGCCATTAGTATCTCTAGACATCTTTTTAAAAAGGTGCATGCAATAGCTCGTCAAGAAAAGGAATACATGACACTCAATGCTTCATAAAAGACATTACGATTGGCGTAAAACAATCACAATTCCGAGGCATTCATAACACCAAGACCAAGTTTCGTACTAGAGCAACAATCCATCATATGCATACATGAAGAATAGTTTCAGTCTCATCATTCAAGGGCTCACAAGCCATTTCTTCAATCAAGGGGTCACTAGCCATAATTTCATCGATCGAGGGCTCACTAGCCAATTCATATGAATCAATGGCTCACTAGTCGATTCATCTTTCAAGGGCTCAATAGCCAATTCTCATGAATCAAGGGCTCACTAGCCGATTCATCTTTCAAGAGCTCAACAGCCAATTCTCATGAATTAATGGCTCACTAGCCGATTCATCTCTCGAGGAATTAACGGCTTAATAGCCAATTCATTTCTTAAACGACTTCATGATTGAGTCATACCATGCATGGCACTCTTGCATATCAAGACAATCAATTAAGCAAGACATTCTCTTGCCAATTTCAAGCATGAAGTACACACGTTTGGTCATCAAGATGAACACATTTTGACAAGAAAAAACGAAAGAAACTAGACGAACGCATAACAAAGATCCATTCACTCCATGATGCCATACATTTCTACATTGCCAAAGGATGAACTGAACGATTTTAGCTGGAATTTAACACATAACAAGGATCAACGGAGGTCGCTAGCCCTCGCCAACCTCAGGCAAGACCTCACCGGCCCCACACAATTAATCTTATAAGATAATATCTTTATCATTCAAAACCCATTTGCGCAACATTTAGTATCCAAAACTTTGATTAAAAAAAAATTGCTTAATTATCTGATCTCGCATGAACCCATATCATTTGGTGACACCAATAATGTCTACTTGAAGTATGTTAGATAAAATTGCAAATATATATTACATATATGATAAGTTCATTTGACAATACTCGGACAATATAGTTACTATCATATAAATTTTTATCGAAAGTACGTACTTCATTTTTAGACCAGTAACCTGAGCGGGGCCTAAATCTCCATTATTGTTTAATCTCTTTAATTAAAAACTAGACAGTTTTAACTCAAGAACTAAATGATAGATAGAACTAACACCTTGGCGTTGCATAATCCATCTAACAAACGCTCCACCCATCTTTTAATTTCTTATGCATGTCGTCTTCTACCTTTTTTCACTATATCAAATCAAAACAGAGAAAACTTAAATTTAAATGAAATGATACTTGTTCCGGCTAGGCTATACACCTAGAGGGGGTGAATATGTGTATTTAATCAAACTTCGATAAATAAAGCGCAATTAAAAATATCGAGTTTGATAGAGATGTCGCGACCTAAAATTCGGTTTGAATTTCGGGTTAATGAATTGCTAGATTAATTAAATAAATTAACTAACCTAGCATCTACCAACTCCAGAACAGGAAATCAAGTAGGATTGTCGAAAGTTGTAGACCAAAACAAATAAAAGCAATAGAATTCAGAACAGCAAAATCATCTGAAGAATGTGTAAGGAGCTGAAAGAATTTAAGTTACAACCTACTCCTTCTCTACACAGAAACTCACTAAAGGGAAGGAGCATTTGAACCTTAAGCTGAACCAGATGAAGCAAAAAACGACTCAGAAACTATACAGAAGATAGGTGTCGCGACCCGTCCGAAAGCGGACGCGGCTAATGGATTACCGATCGCGGGCCTTCCACCGCACAAGGGTGCGGATCGCGGGCTTTGGATCGGCACGGGCCCTCCCAGGCCCATACCAAATCGCGGCGGGAGTATTTTTTTTAGGATTCGACGATAAGAGCCGATCGATTTCGACCTTAGTGTGGTCGTGGTGGCATGTGCAACTTGTGCATGCATTTGGAGTCGCCACCGGTCTTTCTTGGAGGGTAGACCGGAAACCTTACTGACCGATTGGGAGAGATCGATCAGTTCTGCGGAACCAGAGATTTTGGGTTCGGGGACTTAGTTACGTCGGTGTCATTACCAACGCCCTTTCGGTACCTAACGCGAGTGATTTTCCTGACTAAGAGTTCATGCAGACGCAATTTTAGGCGAGGTAGGTTTGATTCAGGGTTTCATGCAGATTGGAAGACTATTCCTATCAATCACAATCAATTTTAAATGAAAGCGCAATCAAGTACATAAATAAATCACTTCAATGCACATCAATTCAGATCAATGGCTTCCTAGTATAACCATAAAGGCTTAAGGAATGTATGACTTCGGACCAGGGGTAAAATGGGAAGATTTGGAGGCGATTAGCCCGAAGGGCAAAATCGTCAATTTTTGGAAGGTTTGGATACCGAATTACCCAAAATATTCCATGGCCAGTTGTTTGTGGCCATTTCCCATTTTTGAGAATTTTTTGGAATTTCTTGATTTTTCTTCAATTTTTGGAAGACGATTCGTCCAAAGGGCGAAATCGTCATTTTAAGAAGGGTCGGGGTTCAAAACACCCGGAATGAGTCTTGGCCAGTTGTTTGTGGCCATTTCCTATTTTTTGGGATTTTCCTGGATTTTTTAGAATTTTTTTGGAAGACGGATTGCCGAAAGGGCAAAACCGTCATTTCTGGAAGAACCGGGGGTCAAAAGACCCGAAACAGGTAGTGGCCAGTTGAATGTGGCCATTTCCAATTTTCTGGAATTTTTTATAATTTTTCTGAATTTTCCGAATGTTTTTGAATTTTTTATGATTTTTCATTTTTATTGAATTTTTGAATTTTTTATTATTTTCTGATTTTTTTAATATTTAAAAATATTTTCCGGGCCGGGTCGACCCGGCCCGACCCTACGGTCGAAACCGGCCTAAGCAAAACGACGCCGCTTTTGGTTTTTATTATCATTATTATTATTTTATTTTATTTTATTTTTGATTTATCCAAATACCTCTCCATCGGGCGGTCCAGAGTGCGCCACGTGGCCCATCGTGATGCGTTCGATCTTGAAAGGAATCGGACGATCCCTGGAGCGCCACTTGGCACATCCTTAGCCGTCTGATCGATTTTAATTTGTTATTCGAAAATACTTTATTAATTCCGAAAATTCCCATATCGCGACACGTGGCGAAGCCACGGCCGTCCGGACTGAGGTGCCCTGTTCGTCGGAGCAAAACAGAGCAAAAAAGAGGGGAAGTATACTGACCTGGTTCGCCGGCGACGATGCGATGGCGAGGCGATGACTTGGTATAGCGGCGATGACAATCCTCAGCCCGGTCTCCTTGCTCTCCCCTTTTTTCGCTCTGTTTTGCTCCGACGAACAGGGCACCTCAGTCCGATTCAATTTTAATTGAATCGGACCGAAACCGACGATACCCGATCAACCTAACGCAGCATATGGTAGGTTTCAATGGTCACTTTAGCTCGGAATCTCTCGTCGGGTTTCGACGAAATCGTTTTATTGCTTTTCTGAGAGTACATACCACATGTTCGACGAAATGCCTGAGTGAACCTCGTATTTTTGGCTCTCGGCCGTGGCACTCCTAAGCTTCATTTGTGTGTGTCTGGTCTCTATCCCGTATTATACCTATCCCTGTGCCTTCCTTGCCCTTTGTTTTTCATGTAAACATGACGAGAATCGGGCTCGGAGCTCCGCCGGCCGTGGTTCGGACCGAGACCCCGACGGGGAACTTCGAGTGGCCACCGACTCCTTAAGGACTTTAGGTAAGCTTCCTAGCCTCCCTTGGGTGTTGCTTGAACGGCTGGAATCGAGCTTGGAGCGAAAAACAAAGCCCTGCATTTTTTTTTCTCTCTCGCCGTCGCCGGGAAGTTGAGGTCCGATCCAACCACTTTTAACGTGTTCATGGCTGCTCTCTCGATTGGATATTTATGTTGGGCCGATGAGGAATCGAATGGCGAAGAGATAAGTAAAAAAATACGAAGTTTTGGGTTCGGATCGCGCTCTTCCGACGAGGATTCCGGCGAACTCGCCGGAACAATCACTGTTCCGGCAAGTCGCCGGTCGTCTTCTCCGGCGAGGGGAAGTCGGTCAACCGGTCAACGCCGACGTGGCATGCCACGTCGGCAGCCACGTCGGCCAGGTGGGGCCACGCCGCGAAATTAAAAGAAATAGAACGGACGGTCCGGATCGTGACACGTGTCGCGATCCTGGATTTTTGGAAAATAAAAAAAAAAAATTTCGGAATAAATAATTGATTTTCAAATAAATAAAAAATGTAGATCTGATGGCTAGGAATGTGCCAAGTGGCGTTCTGAGAGTCGTCCGATCATGCTCAACGATCGAACGCTCCAGAATCAACCACATAGCACGATCTGATCCGTCGGATGTTTTAATTTTCGGAAATCATTAAAAAAATCAGTTGTGGATCGAACGTCCAGAATTTCAGCCACGTGGCGCGTTGTAGACCGTCTGATCTGTAGGATTTTCGTATAATATAAAAATTGTTAAATATATATATATATATATATATATATATATATATATATATAAATTTAAAAATATATAAAAAAAATTTTAAAAATACAAAACGGTGTCGTTTTAGATTGGTTTTCGACCCGTAGGGTCGGGCCGGGCGCCCGAGAGGCGCGGGCCGGGTCAGACCCGGCCCGGAAAATATTTTTAAATATTAAAAAAATCAGAAAATAATAAAAAAATAATAATAAAAAATTCAATAAAAAATGAAAAATCATAAAAAATTCAAAAAAAATTCGGAAAATTCAGAAAAATTCTAAAAAATTCCAAAAAATAGGAAATGGCCACATTCAACTGGCCATGACCTGTTCCGGGTCTTTCGACCCCCGGTCTTCGGCAAATCGTCTTCCAAAAAAATTCTAAAAAAATTCAGGAAAATCCCAAAAAATAGGAAATGGCCACGAACAACTGGCCAAGACTCATTTCGGGTGTTTTGAACCCCGACCCTTCTTAAAATGACGATTTCGCCCTTTAGGCGAATCGTCTTCCAAAAATTGAATAAAAATCAAGAAATTCCAAAAAATTCTCAAAAATGGGAAATGGCCACAAACAACTGGCCATGTAATATTTTGGGTAATTTGGTATCCAAGTCTTCTAAAAATTGACGATTTTGCCCTTCGGGCTAAATCGCCTCTAAATCTTCCCATTTTACCCTGGTCCGAAATCACACCTTCCCTCAGCCCTTGTGGCTATACTAGGAAGCCATTGATTTGAATTGATGTGCATCAATGAGATTTATTTATGCACTTGATTGCGCTTTCTTTTAAATTAATTGTGATTGATAGGAATAGTCTTCCAATCTGCATGAAACCCTGAATCAAGCCTACCTCACCTAAAATTGCGCCAGCATGAAATCTTAATTAGGAAAATCACTCGCGTTAGGTACCGAAAGGGCGTTGGTAATGACACCGACGTAACCAAGTCCCCGAACCCAAAATCTCTGGTTCCGCAGAACTGATCGACCTCTCCCAATCGGTCAGTAAGGTTTCCGGTCTACCCTCCAAGAAAGACCGGTGGCGACTCCAAATGCATGCACAAGTTGCACATGCCACCACGACCACACTGAAGGTCGAAAGCGATCGACTCTTATCGTCGAACCCATTAAAAGAAAACTCCCGTTGCGATTTGGTATGGGCCTGGGAGGGCCCGCGTCGATCCAAGGCCCGCGATCGGTAATCCATTAACCGCGTCCGCTTTCGGACGGGTCGCGACAATAGGGTAACTTAAAAAAAAAAAGCGATCGGTCCGATCCTAGGACCCTAAAATCGAGAATCTGACCGCTCCCTCTAGAATCGAGAATCGGACCATCGGTCCAAGCGGTCCGATTTGCTCACCCCTAATTGGTGTGCTTCTAAAACAAGCAAGTGGCACATCAACATGACCACTGGGTATTGGCTCCTGGTCAAGAGTCGCTCTTTCATCCATCATTTTGGGAAAATTGCACGTTAACAATCATGTCAAACAAAATTAAGGGTTCTTTTGCTCTCAATTTTGCAATATTCAGGGAAATAAATTGCCGAAGATAACTTCTACGGTTATTCATAAAGACAATTCCTATTATTTTATAATTGGTGAGAGTAAACTTAAATAAGGGTCATAATAATATTTGGATTTAGTTTTTTAATGTGTTTCGTTGAATAATGGATCTCTATAAGTCTTGAGATAATTTTCACAATCAAGTATAATTTAGTCGATATTCATAATGTATATTTAAAAAGAAAAAAAAAACGTTAATTATCATTTCAAAAAAGTTAGAAAAAGATATATATCGAGATTTTGCCTCACGCAAAAAATTATTTATCTTTGCATATTGGACCCCGATTGCCCTCTCTCTTCTGCAACTCTATCACTTCCCCTTCCCCCAAAATCACCTTCTCGCCGCCGTGCAAATCCAGTGCGATCTCGATTAACCCCTCCCCTCGGTTCTTACATGCCATTCCACGAAGGAGCACTCGTAGCGCGTGCTTGAAGCGAGACGACCATTCGCATCCCGCCCGAGCTCTAGGCTCTTTTCGCTAGTTCTGAACCTGATTTCTTCGGTTACGGAGGAGTCTTTCGGCGTTCGGACTCGTTGGGCCACGCCGAGGCGGAGGAGGGAGAGCAGGTTGACGGCTGATGAAAATGCGCGGGAAGTAGAGGAGGATCGTGGCATAGAAATCGAATGTGATCGAGAAGAGTGGGTGAACGGGGAGCGCCGATGGAGAAGCTCGTAACGTCCGCGGTGGGTTTTCATTTGCCGTCCATGAATTTGGCGAAGAAGAGAGAAGAGCATTCGAGGGTTTGAGAAATTCGATGGGGAAACGAGAGGTCGGCGAGTTGCATTAGAGAGAGAGAGAGAGAGAGAGAGAGAGAGAGAGAGGCGGGAAAGGAGTCGAGGACGCAAAAGGATTGGCCCCACTGCCATGTGTCCTCTTCATAATGGTTCATTCTAAATCGAAGATACCAAGGGCTAATTCCCTAAAAAAGCACTAACTTTAACACTAACGACGATTCTGACCCATCTCATAAAAAAACACCAACTTTAGATGCAATGACGATTTTGGCCCAAATTTTTTTCATCTAGTCCCAAATCCGGCCACCTTAATTTGAAATCATTAGTTATCCAATGTGGCAATTTCAAGTCATCAATAAATCAACGTGACTTGTTGATGTGGATTTAAGGCATCATCTTTTTAGTACGGAATTTGAAGTTGTTCATCTGCTTCATCTCTAGCATAACTTGAAGGACGGCGGTTAACCTATTCATCATCTCCTTCACTTCGCCTATAAGCGTCAACTGTCTAACTGGAATTCGAAATTGTGTATTACCACCCACGGAGAGATGCCATGGACGAGATCCGCCAAGCTCGGGACTAAAACCTTCTCTTTTTTTTTTAACAAGCCTAGCCCCACCCTTTCCCCGAAGATGATGAACAACTTCATATTCCGTACCAATATAACAATAAATAGTATCTTAAATCCATGTCAACAACCCACGTGAATTTATTAATGACATGGAATCGTCATGTTGGACAACTAATTGTTTCAAATTAAGGGAGCCGAATTTGGGATTCAAGTTAAAACTTGTGCTTTTTTATGGGATGAAAAAAAAGTTTGGGCTAAAATCGTTAGTGGACCTAAAATTGATTTTTTTTTTATGAGACAAAAAAAATGTTCGGGCCAAAATCATCATTAGACTCAAAGTCGATGCTTTTTATGGAATTAGCTCTAGATACTAATGATTCTAATGGCTCATATATGACAAAAATGACAAGGCAATTTTTTCCTTTTCCTTCATAGTGATTATTTTTAACAGCTTAATAAATTTATTAAAAGCTCCAAATCGATATTATGAATGACGGGATTCAGACTTCACGGATGGTATATGACATAACAGCACAAAATCAAAATATCTAAAATTTTGAGCTAGGTGCAAAATGATGGCCATCATAAAATGTTATTAACTTTAGATTGGAAAGTAAATACTAGACACACACCCTATGTCGCCCAAACAGAAATGTGTAGTATCGAAAGAAAGAAGATCAAAGAGTTTGTGATGATATTTGCACATATTAAAAAATTCATAGAAAGGATCCATTGATAGGCTCATGAAAATGATTATGTTGTTCCCTATATGTTATGATGTTTTAGCAACAATATAAGATGAGACAAGCCTTGTAATTCCAATCTAAACCAATAGTAGGCAGGATTGGTGAGGCATAATCTTTAGTAAGCAACAATCTAGATGGTGCTTCAAAAGTTGGTCATTCCATGCAAACCGTCCCAGGGAAAGATTTTGTAGTCAAGAGTAATAACTTTTCATAAAGTGACTAAGTCGTTTTCTTCGCATTTTCTCTTTCGGAAAATTAACCAGGTCTAACTTTCCATAAAGTGACTGTGCCGTTTTCTTCGCATTTCTCATCTGTAAAATTAACCTCGCCTTAATCAGTTTCTCTAAACCTTAATGGTTGGTGACGCACGATGGTGTAAGTAAATGAGTGCACGCTTATCTTATGGAAACGAGGTTATGAGTTTGTGTTTCATTGCAAGACAACCTGGTGGTTGGACTGCTGAGCCTGAGGTGACCCGGTTAAAGCCAGTTCTGAGGGCAAAGAAGAAAAAAGAGTTTTTTTCCCCCCTTTGGTCACCAAAGTTCGTACAAGGGTCTCTCCCTGTGCCTTTCTCGAGCCCGACTATATCCAATCCTTCTCAGCCCAATGAAAAGGTCCATTCCCTTCTTAGGTAAGGTTGGCCGAACCAAAATTATTAGCGAAGCGGACTCCAGGAGACTTTTTGAATAGCAGGTTTTAATTACGCTTAATGTATTTCACGAAAATATAAATAAATAGTATGTTTTTTTTTTTTGATAACCGAGGTGTCCGAGCTCACGGCGAACCGGGTCTCAACCCGGCGGGATCAACCGGCGAACCGGGTCTCAAACCGGGGGGATCAACCGGGTGGAGTCCGAATAATCCTCGGGGCGACACGTAGTATGTTTGTTTCACGAAAAATCAAAGATTTAAAAAAAAATCCAAAAAATAAACGCTTAGACATGTGCACGTGCGACCGTCGCATATGCTTTCGCATTTCATTTTTTTTTCCCTCCTTTTCGTGCATTATACACGATCGAGAATGTTTCACATGTGTTGTTTTGCAAATCATTATGGTTTCTGCAATTTGCTTGATGGAGTCCCTCTTATTTTTCTTTTCTTTTCCTCAGTCGGTCGGTTCATGTGTTCATCAAGGGTGCGACAGCCTACCCGCTCCGCCTGCCATAAGGATGTGTGAGATAAGGAGGAGTGCTTGCCAGATAATGTAAGATCGTAAGGATGTGTTGATGTGGGTTTAGAACACAGCCCTAATGGGGTTTCGGAGATAAAGAAAAAAACCTTTCTTGGTCCATAACCCAAATTAGGTAAATCCATGACATCAACATTACATAGAAAAATTCTCTATTCGACCTATATTATCCTCTCTCTTTTTTAACCCTCATCTTCATCGATCTTGAACCGGTATTGAATTGATATTGTATTCAAATGTACACGAATCTTAAACCAATTCAATTTAAATCAATCTTTTCTAATCGCGGCTTGCACCAATTATTAGCATTATCCACCTACCCTGGCCGAAAATTTAAAGCCTCTCACATCTTGAAATTCAGCCAACCTTGGACAGCCCGAGTCAACTTTGGCCAAGACAGGTGCCAATCTTTGAATCATTTAGGATATTCACCCATCTTGAAAACATCACTCACTTTAACTTAATCGAGACTTTTCCTGGAATAATGACCTAAACAAATCTATGAATTTCAATGCAACAAATTTTTTAATTTGGTCACTTTAGTGCTAGAACTTTTGGCTATTTATCAATGTAATCTCCCGAAAAAGTTTGCCTAACAATTGATGATATGAATGCCAATAATCCCATGTGGCACTTTACGTAGACGGTTTTTTGCTCTCTTTTTTCCAAAATTTTCTAATTTTTTTTATATGTTCTTAACTTTTCTCCTTTTTTTTTTCATTTTTCTCTTTCTTCAACAGCCGATCGCTAATCCTCAGCTATGGCCGATAACACGCAGAGGAAGAAAGAGAGAAAATAAAAAGGAAAATAAAATAAAAATTCAGATTTTTTTTTTAAATAATGATCACTTTGTAGAGATTAGTGGAGATAAATCAAACCAGTTCCCTGGTTCAAATCTCTCATCTCGCGTTCCGTGACTTAAGTGGGGGTCGCGACTGGTGGTTGTCGTGCTAGTCCCCCCGAGGAATAGTCGAGGTGCACATAAGCTGGCCCGGACACCTCGATCGTAAAAAAAAAAAACAAAAATCAAACAAGTTCATGTAATGTGACATTATCGTGACGCTCTCTCTGGTGTTTGTAAAGATTAGGATGCCAATAACCACAATAAAATCAAAGTTACCGTTCCTTGTTTTTGGAACGATTTAGAAATGATCACTTTGTTTTCGGAATACAGGTTTTCATTTATAAATAGTCCTTGTATCTCTTTTGCAATCAACTACTTTTTGAGCTAGTGCATCCTAATCTTGATAAACTATGTATGAATAATAATGTATCAAGTGGGGACTAACCATTCTATCCTTTTATAACGCGCCTATTTAGTTACAATATGCTAAAAAGACATGTTTAGATACATGTAAAAACACTTACAATATGTGATCACATGTAAGCATTTTTATGTATAAGCATTTAGATCTTAAATATTTGGTAAAGTGTAATCCATTTTATTTAACTAATAAAATTTTTTCTGTGGGATTAAATCTAAATTTGACAAGCGCAAATAAATTATGAGAACGAAATGTAACAAAATAATGATAAGCTATAGACGAAATGATATATCTCGTAATCAGTGAATCTGAGAGAATGGCCACATTGAATAGACTAAATTGTTACTTTTGCTATCCACATGCTACATGGTTTTAGATTCAATTTGCGATGTTGCTATTGGCATTGATCGAGTAGAGAGGGATAAATGGGGCTTGTTGAACATTACATTTATTGACCTTTGTAGTAAATAGTTGCCAAGATATTTGATTTGATGAACTTTTTGTCTAGAATAGATCTCATGTCTAGACTTTTTCCTCAAACTCCAGAGAAAATTACTTTCAAAGATAAATTCAACTGCAGCCTTCAGCACCAGAAACAAGACTGGCAACAAATAATGCAGAAGCCGCTTATGCAGTATTCAACCTAATTTTTCAATTTGTCATACTTTAAGCATTGTAGTTTGTCAACACTATATTGTAGAAGTCAGCATTCAACATCAAATTTGAGCAGAACCATGATGCATTATATTGATAAGAGTAAAGATATCAACATTTGCAGAGGGATACAATCTTCTACCGCAATATTATTAGGTCAAAGACAGAGCAAAACTATTCCTTCAATTATGACCAATTCTCCACCACAAAGTGAGGTGATAAGTGAGCATTGAGCTGAGAACACAGAGATACTAAGTCTAATTTTGAAATATAAAATTATATAGTTTGAAGGAAGTCCAAGTTGATATCTCGTTAACAGACCATTACAACTTCCTCAGAGAAAAGTTAAGAAGGACGAGAATCTCCGATTTTAATTAGAGCGTGGATATATATTAAAATCAACGAAGAAATGTCATTGCCACATCCAGAGCCTTAATTCCATCGGGATAGACAATTTCGTCTTCGCCAAATCCATACATATCAAATGGATACTCTCCAACTATCTATCCACGGGTAAATATGCATCTTTAAATAGAAAACTGAGCTTGTGTAAGGCATGCTTGGCATATTTGGCACGTCAAAATGATCTCCAGGCATTAACTCACGGTCGAGAATCCATACCCTTGCGTTGCCATAATAATGGCTGTCCACAGTTCCAAGCAAATTGGTCTTCTTGCAGGTTGCCTACGTGATTGAAAGGGATCTGTTGGGCTCCGTAGACTGAGGAAGGCCTGCAAAATCTTCATTTACAAGGCCCACCTTTACGTTGTCTGCAATTGGTCTTTTTGGGCTATACAAATCGGGTCATTTGCGCTAACCCACCGTAGAAATCGGGATAATCGAGTCAGTTTGACTTGATTTATTGGAAGAACAATCCAAACTGGAGTGGGCCAAAAACTGCGAGCATCCAAGTGCCCGTGCTGCAAGACTATGCACATGGCTAATTTGCTGACTTCTTTTCTATGACTAATTGCACCACGTTGAAATCGAGCAAGACGGGATTTAGGCGGTTGCACTAATATTCCTCGTATATGTCTATGGATCTATGGTGTTTGTTGGGGCTAGCGTTATCGCCTAAAAGAGGATGAATAAGTGTTTGCCGAGTAATTTTGAAAATCAACGCAGAATTATGATCGAATAAGCTCATAGCTTAACTCTCATATGATAAATACACGTAAGTGTTGACACCTAATTTTTAATTATTTTATTTTTGAAAAATTAATTAAAAGCATTTAAAAAAATTATAAAAAATTCAAAATCAACTTTGGAAGCCTCGGCCTAAACTTAGGAACCAATTTTGGATGAAAAGTATTTTTCATAAATTTTACTTTTTTCGGATTTTTTTTTATAATAAAATTAGTCAAAATAAGGAAAAATAGCATTTGTGGTCAGAAAAAATTCATAAAAATATTCCATATTTTTTCATTCCCTCTTCACATTGGTCACTCTAGACTTCAAAAATTCAATTTGAGTCACTATGTTCCTTCACAAATATAAACCCGAATCGAGCTAAAAAATTCCATTTCAAATCTTTTAAATTCTAATTTTTGCTTTTCGCAAGCTACGTCATTTGTATCTGAAGCCTTGAATTGCAATTGGGTCCATTTGTCCCACAATTTACTCAATTTTAACCATAGTGGCTTAATTGTATATTTTATTTTCAATTTAGTCCCCGATTTTGCTAAAAATGAAATTAAACTTTTCCTAGGGATACCTATGAAGATCCAAACCCGCTATCCTACTGTTCTCACCCTTCGAATCCACTAGTGGCCTTGGTTTGGATTGATTTGGTTAACTAAGCTTCGAATAACTCAGAAATCGTTTTTAGGTCCGAACCAAATTTGGGGTTTCCATCGAACTTCAAGCTATAAATTGATAAAAATACCCACGTTATATGGAGAGCATGTTGGGAAACCCAATTTTGGCATTAATTTCATGAAAAATGGTCATTTGAGGACTCGATTTGGTCAAATTTGCAAGACGGATATGTCGGGTTGGACCCGAATCGACCCGGTTGTTCCGGGTCTACAACTCACATACGATCATCAGCTTCATACGCACTCTCTCATTTCTTATTTTAATAGATTGTGAATATGGACTAAAGTCTCCATGATCGTCAGAATTTTTTTTTTCAAGACTTGTAGAGATCCATTTACACTAAACTCCTTGAAAAGCTAATTCAAAATATTGTTATAATCCTTAAGTTAAGTTTATTCCGACCAATTACAGAGTAATAGCAATTATTCTTTTCAATTACGATAGCAATCATCTTTGATAATTTATTTTACTGAATAAATCAAAATTTAAAATAACAGGCCCTTAATTTTCTTTCACATTGTTGTTAATGAGTGATATTACAAAATTAAAAACTGATAGGTTAACTCATGAAGAGTTATCTATAGGTCTGCGTTTATCATATGAATCACCACTAATTATGCATTTAGCTCTATCTACTTATGAAACTTAAGAAAAATGGGAAATTGTTTCTCTTTATAAAATTATGTGACTTCGATTTTTGTATATGCTAATATATATTCTGAATACACTCATACAACCACGCCTAGCTTTTCAATTTATCTTCTAATATCATTAATTCATCAAAAATCGGCTACTAATCTTGTGTGCAAAGTAAGTACAACTACGGAACGTAACTTTTTATCATGAAAAAGATTTAGGGGCCCAAAATCAAATCAATCTCCATATTTCCTGGAATTTTCGCCTGCTTGGTGAGAGAGAATGCTAAGGTGGATTCTGTTTCGTTGATTGCTGAAACAATCAATGCGATTTTGTGTAGTTGACTTCATTATTGGATCCCATTGGATTGATCAGGTAGAATTCCTTCCCTTTTTGATTGGATCTATTGTCCTATAATTTCGGCGAAATGACCCAGTTATATTTGAAGCTCAATAATTCGACCCTTTTTAAATGGATAAATTCACGTACGATGCAATCCCTTAAACATCTCAAATGTTTTTTTAAGTCAAATTTATTTCTTAAAGTTACCGGAAGTTCATATGGTTTCCTTCGTGTCAAACTGGCAAAAAGATGAAAAAAAAAAAGCAGATTATCAAAAAATTCCTAAAGTTATTGTAATTGTGTTAATTCAGTTATAATTTTTTTTTCTCGTCAATCAGTCTTAAATATTTTACAATTCCATCAATTACACTGACGTGACATCTCCGGCAACAAACTAATGTAGTGATCCCAGTCTCTAACTTTTTAGATTTACTGTGATGCATGGGCTCCGTATTGAATAGTTGTGCTTACGAATTACAAGTTAATATCTTCCTAGCTGTCACCAATTTTACACCTACTTCCAGACTTTTATATATTCGATCATTACTATATTTTGGCAATTTGTATATTTCTAATTGTCGATTTTACCATGCGTATTTGTTTGCAAATCTAAAGTTAATGTCTTTTAATGATTGCAACTTTTCGCACCTAGCTCAGAATTTTTACATGTTTTGGCTTTGCGTAACTATGTCATACACCATCATGAAGTCTGAATCCCATCATCCGCGGATGGATTTGGAACCTTAATTAATTATTTAAATGTTAAAAATAACTATATTCGCTTGGAAGAAAAAGGCTTTTTATTTCTTTCTTGTTTTTGGCTTATATGAGTCGGTCAGTAAAATTAATACTATAATTTTTTTTTTATCTTAGTTATGTTGATCGTTCATTAAATTTATTGGTCACTAAAATTAATATTCATATACTAAGATAACAAATATTTAGTTCCTTTTTTTTATATAACACAAGTTAGCTTGAACGTAGCTTATGATTTAGTATCATTTCATTTAGATTTAACTTTTCTCAAAGTTAGGTTCATTTCATTTAAATTTAAGTTTTTCCCGTCTTGATTTGAAATATCGAAAAAAGTTAGAAGATGAAATGCGAAAGAAATTAAAAGAAGGGTGGAGAATTGTTTAGATGGATGATGCAATGGCCTAGGCCCCAAGGTGTTAGCTCTAATTATCATCTAACTTTCACATTAAAACTGTTTAGGTTTTATATAAAAAAAAATTAAACAACGAAGAAGAGTTAGCTCTCACCCACGTTGGTGCTCTAAAAATGAAGTACCATTTTCAGATTACTCTATACTTGATAATAAGCACATCGCCCACGAATTTATTAAAAGAAATTATCATGGATATAATATTTGTTCGAAATGTCTAATCTAACGTACCTTAAATAACCATTGTATGTGTCATCAAATGATATGGGTTCATACGAGGTCGTAAAACAAAGGCAGTTTCCCTTTTTGTATGTGAAAAATTCATGTATGTTCCTACGTTCAATAATGAACAATACTTATTTCTAGAGGGAACAGTAAAGGACAAAGAAAATGACGACGAACTCCCTACTCAATGTTTCTATCTAATAGACGGACAATCTCTCTCAAGGGACTGCAACAGGTACGCCTAATCTGTGAAAAAGTAATATATCCATTATGTGATATACTTCTATGATCAGTAACTCAAGATTGATTTGGGGCATACGAATTCCCTGAAATCCGCTGTTATGTTTATATGATTGGTTCCCATCATCTTGTCTTGAACCACAATATCACCACCACCACGCCCTCATATTCAGACACAGATATCCTCACCAACACATTCGACAATGCAATTACCTTTTCCCACTACAAAAACTGACATGAAACGTATGATGATCCATGGCGCCACCGACTAAAACCCCAGCTCACCATGGTATGATTTACATGACAATTAACAGTTTAAATTGACTAGACAGGCTAACAGTGGCACTGCAACTGCGAAGAACTCCATCGCAATAATTCCCGCTTCCTAATACTCCCTGAACATTACATTCTAAACTTCTTAAAATTTGGGGAAAAAAAAAGACGAAGGAAGTTCTCAAGAACTGAACATGATTTGACGATGAGAACTGAAGGCTTCAAAAGTAGATAACATCCCCATCGATTTCGCATGGGTACTTCTGCAAGGGGAAGTTCTCAGGCACCCCCACTCTCCCACTATGGCTCTACAAAGTCATTGAACGTCAGCTCCGGCAACAGCAATGGCTCCTCCACCGATGCATCGTCGACTACCGGCGACGACGTCACCGTCGATGCTCCCACCTCCACCTCCAGCAGGAAAGACATTGAATAACGAGAGGTATCCCGCCACTGTGAGTGATGATTGCAGCGTTTGCAGGCTCTGCGGAGGAAAAAAGACTAAACAGCTAAGCAGACAAAAAGTTAGGCAATAAACATCCCGCGAAAGAAAATGTTCAACTATCATCTACTACTATGAATTTCTGAACTTACCTGCGCATGAATTGCATGTCCCTCCAATTCCAAATTCGACAAGTTTCTCATGTAGTTCAGTCATGCGGTACGGAAAAAGATCCGAAACATTGAGTTGTTCCGGAGTAAGCATTGAATGAATTGAATAAAAGCACACCACAAGAAATCAAGTAAAATAGATATTGCAATCGTTCAAAGCAAAATCGATTTCTCCAAAACAGAAAATGTGGAGAGATCCAGTATTACCTTCGGTTGTAGTATTCTGGAACTCGCTTACCAAATCCCGAAAGAAAACGGGGCAAAAGAAATGCAGCACAACAGTTCGACTTTCAACCTCCATTTGAGAATGAGAAATTGATGCAGGAACTCGCACAAGCAAGTGCCTTTTGAAATTCAAGCAACAAAACTGAAGAAGCTATTGATCCTATCCTCTTTGCGGCTTGAAAGTAGTACTAATTCAAGGTCCCAAAGCCCATGAACCGAAGATGAGGAAAACAGATGAAAAAGGCATAAAGCTTCGATCTTGACGAGGACTGAACCTTGAGGTGCCGCAACATTGGGGTATCATTCTCTCTTCCGACTCCAATCCCTTTGCGTTTTGACCTTTCCAAAATTCGAACTTTGGGTAGTTTCACTTTAATTTTCAGCCCACCTTTTTAATTTCGCTATTTTTCACCCATAATTCTTCGATCGAGGATTCTCCTTTGGGGATGACGGTAAATTTTTTGGGGGTTAAAAAATAGATTTAGGATTTCACAGTTATCCTTCACAATTAAAATAACATATAAAGATTTTCCATATGCATTTAAATACGGATTTTCTCTAAATAATATGACAATTGCTTTTCTTTTGGAAAGGCAACCTAATTAGATACACGCAATATAAGGAATTCTTTTAGGTTAATAACGCCATCAAATCTCTAAATTTTGTTCATTATTCAAAACTATCCCTCAGCTTATTTATGTTCAACTCTGTCCATCCTTCCGCTAATTTTTTTTTATTTAGAAATTCGCAAAATTAGCATTAAAAGTTATTGGCTTTTACAGTAGATTGAATTTTCATTGTGTCTTAAAATTTTCGCTACCAGGCCTTCCTTTTGTCCTCGCAAAAATGATTAATTTTAAAAATATTTTCCTAAAAATAATTATTTCATGGTTTTAAAAAAAAAGCCAATGGAATTTTACTATCATGGACGATAAAGGTATACTTGATTCATCAAATTTTTTTTAACGCATCTCTTCTTTCTCGATCAAGAAAAACTTGGACTTTATTATTCGTTTTTTACTTTTTCCTGAAACGGTGGTCACTTTTTTGTTGATTTTATATAAACGGTCCGTAGGTTTACCATTTCCGCGAAACCTGGCAGTCAAGCACAAGCCAAAAGCAAAACCGTCCGTAGGTTTACCGTTTCTGCGAAACACAGAGAAACCGAAGGACATCTCGGCGAGAGGTCGCAGTCACAACAGCCCTTGTGCAGCGCCATGCAGTGGACGTTGAAGGTTTTCATGGAAATAGATATACAATGCAAGGGCAGAAGCAAAAGCTCCGCTTCAGATTTCTCTCTCGGAAGCAATAACATAAATGAGAGAATCAACTCTTCCTGAACGTACGGGATCAATACGGAAGATTTTATCCTGCTTTTTTGCTCTTCTTTTCGGAAATCTTTGATCGTGCCCAAGCAATCTTGTCCTTTTCGTTTCTTTTTTTTTTTTTTTGTCGACAATCCTTTACCCATGACCAACACCAAATGTCTCGTACAAAGAAAAAAAAAAACAGAGCATTTTTTTTTTGGTCCCACTCCCCTTACCTACGTTGAGAAATCAATCTTCATCTTTTCGTCTCCTATTTAACAGGACAAGTCCCATCGCCTAAATGATCCACACCTCCTGCCTTCTCTGTTTCATTTATTTAAGCACAACTCTCATTCTCGAAATCATCTATGCCTCCTGTCTTAGCCTCTTTTTATTCGTTGCTCTCTCATGGCTTCCGAAGTTAATGTAAGGGCTGATCCTCCCGCAATTTCGGAACGTTTGGCAGCCCGAATAATTCTTTTGAAGGAAAAGAAATCGATACTGGGACCAAAAATAGATGCCCTATGGGTTCGACTAGTGAAGGTTACCAGCTTTTTTGTGGCAGTAGTTGCCCTTGTCTTCTCAGTGGTTCGCCCTACCAAAGTGAACTGCGCAATAATCTGGGTTGGGGATTTACTTGTAGGATTTGTGGCCTTGGGCCACTTCCTCGTCATCTTAAGCCTTTTATTCAAGTTGAGGGAAAGCTACATTGAGCTGTGGCGCACTGAGAAAAACTTGGACCAGCTGCCGAAGGGCATGGCATTGGTTGGAAGAAAGGGTGCTGCTACTTGGCGATGATCATCTTCGCCCTTCTCTGTTTCTCATTCTTTGCTTTTGTCATGGCAAAAATCTCTCGTGAGTTGCCATGCCGTTGCCATGCCTGGACGAGAAAATGTTGGGTCCCAAGAAGTGGGGCACTTCTAGTGTTTTTTCTTGTTTTCACTAGTGGGTCTTTTTCTTCTTTTGGTTCTGCTCGGGTCGGGTGAGACTTGAACCATTTTTTCTCCATTTTTTTCTTTTTCTTTTTATGATTCGGTGGGAGTGGGACTATTTCTGTAGTGACCCTTTTTTTTCGGTCGAATTTGTAGTCGGTTTTAGTGAATGGAACTTTTCAATTTTTATCTTTTTGCCTCGCTCTAAATTTTTCGATCTGTTTGTGTCGTAGACTCGGAGTCATTCCTAAAGACCCAATTCATTTTTGTTGGGTTTGACAGAGCTTAGGGACATTTTTCGACCAAAAAAAGAAGAGCTTTTGAGACGGCCCTTATCATCTTTTGGACTTGGGTCTTTAGGAATGACTCCGAGTCTACGACACAAACAGATAGGAAAATTTAGAGCGAGGCAAAAAGATAAAAATTGAAAAGTTCCATTCACTAAAACCGACTACAAATTCGACTGAAAAAAAAGGGTCACTACAGAAATAGTCCCACTCCCACCGAATCATAAAAAGAAAAAGGAAAAAATGGAGAAAAAATGGTTCAAGTCTCACCCGACCCGAGCAGAACCAAAAGAAGAAAAAGACCCACTAGTGAAAACAAGAAAAAACACTAGAAGTGGCCCCACTTCTTGGGACCCAACATTTTCTCGTCCAGGCATGGCAACTCACGAGAGATTTTTGCCATGACAAAAGCAAAGAATGAGAAACAGAGAAGGGCGAAGATGATCATCGCCAAGTAGCAGTACTCTTTCTTCCAACCAATGCCATGCCCTTCGGCAGCTGGTCCAAGTTTTTCTCAGTGCGCCACAGCTCAATGTAGCTTTCCCTCAACTTGAATAAAAGGCTTAAGAGGACGAGGAAGTGGCCCAAGGCCACAAATCCTACAAGTAAATCCCCAACCCAGATTATTGCGCAGTTCACTTTGGTAGGGCGAACCACTGAGAAGACAAGGGCAACTACTGCCACAAAAAAGCTGGTAACCTTCACTAGTCGAACCCATAGGGCATCTATTTTTGGTCCCAGTATCGATTTCTTTTCCTTCAAAAGAATTATTCGGGCTGTCGAACGTTCCGAAATTGCGGGAGAATCAGCCCTTACATTAACTTCGGAAGCTATGAGAGAGCAACGAATAAAAAGAGGCAAGACAGGAGGCATAGATGATTTCGAGAATGAGAGTTGTGCTTAAATAAATGAAACAGAGGAGGCAGGAGGTGTGGATCATTAAGGCGATGGGACTCGTCCTGTTAAATAGGAGAGGAAAAGATGAAGATTGATTTCTCAACGTAGGTAGGGGGAGTGGGACAAAAAAGAAAAGAAAAAGAGATATGCGTTAAAAAAAATGATGAATCAAGTATACCTTTATCGTCCATGAAACTCATATAGTAAAATTCCATTGGCTTATTTTTTTAAACCATGAAAATGATTATTTTTAGGAAAATATTTTTTAAATTAATCATTTTTGCGAGGACAAAAGGAAGGCCTGATCTGTATTACACTCCATACAGGTATATTGGGCTAGTGTCTTCACACTACCAAAATCTGTATTGAATCGAATTGAGCTCATTCTCAGGCAGTTTCTTTGGAGAGGCCCGAACCTGGGAAGGGGTGGTGCAAAAGTTTCATGGGTGGATATCTGTCTTCCCAAAAGTGAGGGAGGCTTAGGGATCCGTCGGCTTCAGGATTCCAATAAGGCCATGACACTCAAACACATTTGGATTCTATTTACAGACAAAGAATCCCTATGGTGCAAATGGATCCATTCGACCTTTCTCAAAAACATCAACTTCTGGATTGCAAAAAGACCCACTATTTGCTCATGGGCTTGGAAGAAACTACTTGACCTCAGGGAAGATTTCGGTTTGCAACTTCAGTGGGAGATTCGCAATGGTCATTCCACTTCCTTTTGGTTTGATCATTGGCATGAAAAAGGGCCCTTCCATTTGCGGTTTAAGGCGGTAGATATTTATCGCTCTAGAATACCACGGAAGATATCGGTCCATGACTTCTTTTCTGGCAACTGGGAGCCTACCCCTACTTTGGATGCTCTACTTGCCTTCTTAGGACCCGAAACTGCTCCCTTGGATACCAGAGAAGATAAATATAGATGGAATGGCCACAACTCTGGAGACTTCTCGGTTTCTTCAGCTTGGGAGTTCATAAGACATAAACGCCATATTGTCCCCTGGCACTCTTTCATTTGGGATAAAGCTTTTGCTCCCCGAGACTCTTTCATCATGTGGTTGGCTATTCTTAAACGGCTACCTACTTAGCTTATGCTACAACAACACCGCAGAGTTGATGATGTAAAATGTGCCTTTTGCCATACGCGGCCTGATTCGGTTAACCATCTTTTCTTTGGTTGCTCGGATACCCGCAACCTTGCGTCAATATGGGCGGCCAAGTGCAATCTAAATTGGAGGAATCGTCCATGGGAGGATCATATACAATGGGCCATACAAAACATTGGTGGTCGATGCTTTTCCCACCGCATTGCTAGATTTTCCCTAGGAGCATTGTGTCACATTATATGGACGGAAAGGAACGACATCCTTTTTCGCCACAAGAAATTCTTTGCTCCGGCGATAATTTTGCATCTTACTAAATTGGTCAAGGACAAAACTTCTACTCTTGGTGTTGTTCTTGACAACCCCCGCAATAGGAGAATTCAGCGAAACTGGGGCCTCTCCTCTACCATTTTTGAAGATGGCAGACAAAATCTTTAATACGTATCCTACCGCATGGAAGTTGTTCCTAGCATTGCTGCTCATTTTGTCTATTCCAACAGGGCTGATTCTCCTTTGTTGGGCGCCGTGCTGGTTGGTCCATTTCCTACCGTACCCGAATCTTTAGGCCACTTTTTGGCCGTCTTTTAATGTGCTTTTCCCTTTTTTACCCCCTTCTATCTGTTTATGCCGTCTGGTTGATCTTATGATGGCCGCTTGTTGGCATCTTGTTTGACGCGTTTGAAGTTAGGGCGTTTTGGCAACCGGTCACCATTGAACCCACCTAGGCACTGCGCTGCCTAGTTTGGTTCATGATTTTTGTGTCCGGTTTTTTGTACCTAGTTATTCGAAAAGTATATACTAACTTACCTTACCAAAAAAAAAAAAGGAAGGCCTGGTAGCGAAAATTTGAAGACACAATGAAAATTCAATCTACTGTAAAAGCCAAAAAAAATTTATGCAAATTTTGCGAATTTCTAAAAAAAATTAGCGGAAGGATGGAGAGAGTTGAACATAAATAAGCTGAGGGATAGTATTGAATAATGAACAAGAGTTAAAGATTTGATGGCGTTATTAACCTAAAAGAATTCCTTATATTGAATGTACCTTAGGTTGTCTTTCCAAAAGAAAAGCAATTGTCATATTATTTAGAGAAAATTCGTATTTAAATGCATATGGAAAATCTTTATATGTTATTTTAATCGCGGTTACATTGTGAATTGGATAACTGTGCAATCCTAAATCTATTATTTAACCGACAAGAATTTATCGTCATCCCCAAAGGAGAATCCTGGATCGAAGAATTATGGGTGAAAAATAACGAAATTAACAAATTCCGAAATTAAAAAGGTGGGCTGAAAATTAAAGTGAAACCATCCAAAGTTCGAATCTTGGGAAGGTCAAAACGCAAAGGGTTTGGAGTCAGAAGAGAGAATGATGCCCCTAGGTTGCGGCACCTCAAGGTTCAGTCCTCATCAAGGTCGAAGCTTTATGCCTTCTTCATCTGTTTTCCTCGCGTTCGGTTCATGGGCTTTTGGTAATCTGTCGGCCCGACATCGATTCCAGGGCTTTTGGGGTTTGAACCTAACCAGTCCCTGTTGAACTGACCGGACTTTGGGACCTTGAATTAGTACTACTTTCAAGCCGCAAAGAGGATAGGATCAATAGCTTCTTCAGTGTTGTTGCTTGAATTTCAAAAGGCACTTGCTTGCTTGTGCGAGCTCCTGCATCAATTTCTCATTCTCAAATGGAGGTTGAAAGTCGAACTGTTGTGCTGTATTTCTTTTGCCCCGTTTTCTTTCGGGATTTGGTAAGCGAGTTCCAGAATACTACAACCGAAGGTAATACTGGATCTCTCCACATTTTCTGTTTTTGGAGAAATCGATTTTGCTTTGAACGATTGCAATATCTATTTTACTTGATTTCTTGTGGTGTGCTTTTATTCAATTCATTCAATGCTTACTCCGGAACAACTCAATGTTTCGGATCTTTTTCCGTACCGCATGACTGAACTACATGAGAAACTTGTCGAATTTGGAATTGGAGGGACATGCAATTCATGCGCAGGTAAGTTCAGAAATTCAGAGTAGTAGATGATAGTTGAACATTTTCTTTCGCGGGATGTTTATTGCCTAACTTTTTGTCTGCTTAGCTGTTTAGTCTTTTTCCCTCCACAGAGCCTGCAAACGCTCCAATCATCGCTCACAGTGGCGGGATACCTCTCGTTATTCAATGTCTTTCCTGCTGGAAGTGGAGGTGGGAGCATCGACGGTGGCGTCGTCGCCGGTAGTCGACGATGCATCGGTGGAGGAGCCATTGCTGTTGCCGGAGCTGACGTTCAATGACTTTGTAGAGCCATAGTGGGAGAGTGGGGGTGCCTGAGAACTTCCCCTTGCAGAAGTACCCATGCGAAATCGATGGGGATGTTATCTACTTTTGAAGCCTTCAGTTCTCATCGTCAAATCATGTTCAGTTCTTGAGAACTTCCTTCGTCTTTTTTTTCCCCAAATTTTAAGAAGTTTAGAATGTAATGTTCGGGGAGTATTAGGAAGCGGGAATTATTGCGATGGAGTTCTTCGCAGTTGCAGTGCCACTGTTAGCCTGTCTAGTCAATTTAAACTGTTAATTGTCATGTAAATCATACCATGGTGAGCTAGGGTTTTAGTCGGTGGCGCCATGGATCATCATACGTTTCATGTCAGTTTTTGTAGTGGGAAAATGTAATTGCATTGTCGAATGTGTTGGTGAGGATATCTGTGTCTGAATATGAGGGCGTGTTGGTGGTGATATTGTGGTTCAAGACAAGATGATGGGAACCAATCATATAAACATAACAGCGGATTTCAGGGAATTCATATGCCCCAAATCAATCTTGAGTTACTGATCGTAGAAGTATATCACATAATGGACATATTACTTTTTCACAGATTAGGCGTACCTGTTGCAGTCCCTTGAGAGAGATTGTCCGTCTATTAGATAGAAACATTGAGTAGGGAGTTCGTCGTCATTTTCTTTGTCCTTTACTGTTCCCTCTAGAAATAAGTATTGTTCATTATTGAACGTAGGAACATACATGAATTTTTCACATACAAAAAGGGAAACTGCCTTTGTTTTACGACCTCGTATGAACCCATATCATTTGATGACACATACAATGGTTATTTAAGGTACGTTAGATTAGACATTTCAAACAAATATTATATCCATGATAATTTCTTTTAATAAATTCGTGGGCGATGTGCTTACTATCAAGTATAGAGTAATCTGAAAATAGTACTTCATTTTTAGAGCACCAACGTGGGTGAGAGCTAACTCTTCTTCGTTGTTTAATTTTTTTTTTATATATAAAACCTAAACAGTTTTAATGCGAAAGTTAGATGATAATTAGAGCCAACACCTTGGGGCCTAGGCCATTGCATCATCCATCTAAACAATTCTCCACCCTTCTTTTAATTTCTTATGCATTTCATCTTCTAACTTTTTCGATATTTCAATTCAAGACGGGAAAAACTTAAATTTAAATGAAATGAACCTAACTTAGAGAAAAGTTAAATCTAAATGAAATGATACTAAATCATAAGCTACGTTCAAGCTAACTTGTGTTATATAAAAAAAGGAACTAAATATTTGTTATCTTAGTATATATATGAATATTAATTTTAGTGACCAATAAATTTAATGAACGATCAACATAACTAAGATAAAAAAAAATTATAGTATTAATTTTACTGACCGACTCATATAAGCCAAAAACAAGAAAGAAATAAAAAGCCTTTTTCTTCCAAGCGAATATAGTTATTTTTAACATTTAAATAATTAATTAAGGTTCCAAATCCATCCGCGGATGATGGGATTCAGACTTCATGATGGTGTATGACATAGTTACGCAAAGCCAAAACATGTAAAAATTCTGAGCTAGGTGCGAAAAGTTGCAATCATTAAAAGACATTAACTTTAGATTTGCAAACAAATACGCATGGTAAAATCGACAATTAGAAATATACAAATTGCCAAAATATAGTATCGAAAGAAACTGAGCTAAAAATAATAATAATGATCGAATATATAAAAGTCTGGAAGTAGGTGTAAAATTGGTGACAGCTAGGAAGATATTAACTTGTAATTCGTAAGCACAACTATTCAATACGGAGCCCATGCATCACAGTAAATCTAAAAAGTTAGAGACTGGGATCACTACATTAGTTTGTTGCCGGAGATGTCACGTCAGTGTAATTGATGGAATTGTAAAATATTTAAGACTGATTGACGAGAAAAAAAAATTATAACTGAATTAACACAATTACAATAACTTTAGGAATTTTTTGATAATCTACTTTTTTTTTCATCTTTTTGCCAGTTTGACACGAAGGAAACCATATGAACTTCCGGTCACTTTAAGATATAAATTTGACTTAAAAAAACATTTGAGATGTTTAAGGGATTGCATCGTACGTGAATTTATCCATTTAAAAAGGGTCGAATTATTGAGCTTCAAATATAACTGGGTCATTTCGCCGAAATTATAGGACAATAGATCCAATCAAAAAGGGAAGGAATTCTACCTGATCAATCCAATGGGATCCAATAATGAAGTCAACTACACAAAATCGCATTGATTGTTTCAGCAATCAACGAAACAGAATCCACCTTAGCATTCTCTCTCACCATGCAGGCGAAAATTCCTGGAAATATGGAGATTGATTTGATTTTGGGCCCCTAAATCTTTTTCATGATAAAACGTTATGTTCCGTAGTTGTGCTTACTTTGCACACAAGATTAGTAGCCGATTTTTGATGGATTAATGATATTAGAAGATAAATTGAAAAGCTAGGCGTGGTTGTATGAGTGTATTCAGAATACATATTAGCAAATTCAAAAATCCAAGTCACATAATTTTATAAAGAGAAACAATTTCCCATTTTTCTTAAGTTTCATAAGTAGATATAGCTAAATGCATAATTAGTGGTGATTCATATGATAAACGCATACCTATAGATAACTCTTCATGAGTTAACCTTTGAGTTTTTAATTTTGTATTATCACTCATTAACAACAATGTGAAAGAAAATTAAGGGCCAGTTATTTTAAATTTTGATTTATTCAGTAATATAAATTATCAAAGATGATTGCTATCGTAATTGAAAAGAATAATTGCTATTACTCTGTAATTGGTCGGAATAAACTTAACTTAAGGATTATAATAATCTTTTGAATTAGCTTTTCAACGAGTTTAGTGTAAATGGATCTCTATAAGTCTTGAAAAAAAAATTCTCACGATCATGGAGACTTTAGTCCATATTCATAATCTATTAAAATAAGAAATGAGAGAGTGCGTATGAAGCTGATGATCGTATGTGAGTTGTAGACCCGGAACAACCGGGTCGACTCGAGTCCAGCCCGACATATCCGTCTTGCAAATTTGACCAAATCGAGTCCTCAAATGACCATTTTTTATGAAATTAATGCCAAAATTGGGTTTCCTAACATGCTCTCCATACAACGTGGGTATTTTTATCAATTTATAGCTTGAAGTTCGATGGAACCCCAAATTTGGTTCGGACTTGAAAATGATTTCTGAGTTATTCGAAGCTTAGTTAACCAAATCAATCCAAACCAAGGCCACTAATGGATTCGAAGGGTGAGAACAGTAGGATAGCGGGTTTGGATCTTCATAGGTATCCCTAGGAAAAGTTTAATTTCATTTTTAGCAAAATCGGGGACTAAATTGAAAATAAAATATACAATTAAGCCATTATGGTTAAAATTGAGTAAATTGTGGGACAAATGGACCCAATTGCAATTCAAGGCTTCAGATACAAATGACGTAGCTTGCGAAAAGCGAAAATTAGAATTTAAAAGATTTGAAATGGAATTTTTTTAGCTCGATTTGGGTTTATATTTGTGAAGGAACATAGTGATTCAAATTGAATTTTTGAAGTCTAGAGTAACCAATGTGAAGAGGGAATGAAAAAATATGGAATATTTTTATGAATTTTTTCTGACTACAAATGCTATTTTTCCTTATTTTGACTAATTTTATTATAAAATAAATCCGAAAAAAATTAAAATTTATGAAAAATACTTTTCATCCAAAATTGGTTCCCAAGGTTAGGCCGATGCTTCCAAAGTTGATTTTGAAATTTTTTACAATTTTTTAAATGCTTTTAATTAATTTTTCAAAAATAAAATAATTAAAAATTAGGTGTCAACACTTACGTGCATTTATCATATGAGAGTTAAGCTATGAGCTTATTCGATCATAATTCTGCGCTGATTTTCAAAATTACTTGGCAAACACCTATTCATCCTCTTTTAGGCGATAACGCTAGCCCCAACAAACACCATAGATCCATAGACATATACGAGGAATATTAGTGCAGCCGCCTAAATCCCGTCTTGCTCGATTTGGCTAAGCTCGATTTCAACGTAGTGCAATCAGTAATAGAAAAGAAGTCAGCAAATTAGCCATGTGCATAGTCTTGCAGCACGTGCACTTAGATGCTCGCAGTTTTTGGCCCACTCCAGTTTGGATTTTTCTTCCAATAAATCAAGTCAAACTGATTCGATTTCTACGGTGGGTTAGCGCAAATGACCCGATTTGTATAGCCCAAAAAGACCAATTGCAGACAACGTAAAGGTGGGCCTTGTAAATGAAGATTTTGCAGGCCTTCCTCAGTCTACGGAGCCCAACAGATCCCTTTCAATCACGTAGGCAACCTGCAAGAAACCTACATTAATTTCACCTGAGGCTTTTCCTTTCCATAAATTGTATCAAGCCCGCCCTTTGAGCAGTCATGCAATAACAACCTTAGTTTTTCAAAGCCGCTTCTTGCAAAATTCAATCCAAGTTGATTTTTTTTTTGAAAAGGGAAATGTCACGTCAGTGTAATTGATGCAATTGTAAAATATTTAAGACCGATTGACGAGAAAAATATTTATAACTGAATTGACACAATTACAATAACTTTAAGGCTTTTTTGATAATCTTCTTTTTTTCATCTTTTTTGTCAATTTGACACGAATGAAACCATATGAACATCCGGTCACTTTAGAAAATAAATTTGACTTAAAAAACATTTGAGATGTTTAAGGGATTGCAATGTGAATTTATCCATTTAAAAAGGGTCGAATTATTGAGCATCAAATATAACTGGGTAATTTCGCCGAAATTATAGGACAATAGATCCAATCAACAAGGGAAGGAATTCTACCTTATCAATCCAATGGCATCCAATAATGAAGTCAACTACACAAAATCGCATTAATTGTTTCAATATTTACGAAGTGAATGTTGTTCTGTGGGTTACTATGATGTTCTCTATATAAAGTACTTAGAAGGGATTACTCTAGCAGGGCTTGCATTAGCAATTGCATTAGCAGGGATGTAACTGCATTCATTTAATTAAAACTTTTTGGAAAAGTCTTCTGAATCCATTCATCAAGAAATCATGCCCAGAGCTTGCACTCATTGCATGCATTCATCTCTGTGTGTGTGTGTGTGTTTGGGGGGGGGGGGGGGACTTTTAAGGAGATATTTACGATTGTTTGTTGGAATATTTTACCACAAAAGTCTGCTGATACAAAGTGTTTGTTTGTCAAAGTTATACTAAAGATGCTCATTAACCGAGACCATCCAAAATCTGAGTTTTCATTCTTGTTCTATCAAGTCAAAAGTTTATCTTGAGAAGATTATGTAGTCAGGTGAGATAGGTCAAACAAAGTGCTAGGGAAAAAGGCCTGTTCGTAAGGTGAAAAATGAACTTGCTACAACTTTTCCTTTAATCATGAAAATGTACCTCTTACTGGTAGAAGTTTTTTCAATTTAAAGATGCATATCTATATTGAATTTAGCAGGGAAATGTGGTGTAGCATTTCCTTGTCTTAGTCTCTTTGCTTGCAATAGACGCAGCCGACATTTTACACTTGTAGATCGCAGATTTGAAGTCAAGTCTTGTAAGCATAGAAGCAAAAGTCATGTGCACACAAGTGCTGCCATGAAGTTAAACCCGATTGCCAATTCAATTCTAGATCATTCAAAGAATTCCATAAGCTCAATACATCAACTTCAAATCACAGTAAAAAGTATAATACTCTACAAAGTCTAAACTCGACCATAAAATGAACAGCAAAGTGCAACACCAACTAGAAGTGAGATGAAATTACAAAACATCTGTGTTTGTAGCCCTTATGTATATCTGCTGGTTGGTATGAGCAGAAACCATATTGTTCAAATCTCTCAGCATCCTAATCAGACCTCTCATCCACAAAAAGAACAGCAAAGCATGACACCAACTAGGAGTGAGGTGAAATTTCAGACCTCTCAATCCATCTTCCAAACACTTCCCAGGATACTTAAAAGAAAGCTTTTCAAATGTACCATTTTCTCCATTCTCGATATCTGTGATGAACCTTTCATAACTCACTGAGTTGATATCTACGCACACTATATCCATCTTCCCCTCAACATACTCAAGCATTGGGCGTCAGACAAATTTTCCACCATGGAAAAGACGAAGCAATGCTGACTTGCTGCTCATGTTGATCCTATACAAAAAGAAAACGTATATTAATAGAGGGTCAACATAAGGAATCACGAGAAGAGACTTGACATTGAAAAACATGAACTGACTTGATTCTGATGCATAGGTTTTTTCATAGGTTGTAGCATGCGATGAACATTATTGATTTCGATTTGTCTTTTCATTTTCTTTTAGGAAGAGGTTGCCCTCACTCGTGGCATTTGCGAACTTCCACCTGTATCACTATGGCGAGCTTAACATATCTATGCCTAGCTATTTATTCGTACATCACCTATGTAAGGCTTGAGAAAAAATTGCCATATAAAAGAGTCAGTGCTTGCATGATGAATAAAGCCCTTTATTTTTAAAAATTCACTCATGATATTTCTCTTGGACTAGCACTATCACAGCAAGTGTATTCAAGAAGAGCATAGGATTTTGGTAGTCGGTCGTGGGAGATTCTATCAAGTAACTGTCAAGGACCATGAGAATAAAAGAATCAGTGCTCGCATGATGAGTAAGCCAGAGGTAAAGTCAGTCCAAAAAGATATGACACTAGCATAGCAAAGAGGACAATGAACAACAGCAGGAAAGGAGGTTCACTTCCTCGAACATACTATACATTTTAATTTGTGAAAGCCATCGATACTGTATACTCCAATGACCCAACTGAACAAGGATGTTCTCAATTTTTTTTTTTACCAGAACTAAAGCCTTCAACCTTACGACAAGAGAATGTCAAGCACATGCTTAGCAATCATGTATTACATATTCTCAAAGAAGCACAGCTAGAGCAAAACAGATTACCTCAAGGCCAAGTGACAAAAACTCACCAGCGACTGGGTATAGATGAATCGGGTCTTGATGAATCGTGCAACCGTGGCTCGTCCTCTTTGCTAAATCGTCGTCAATGTCCTTGTGAACTGCTCGCGAATATCCCCTCTACGTCGTTGAGAATCCAACGGTCGTTGCCCGTCGCTCTGGCGTGAAGGAATGAGAAGCTTTAATGTCGTGAGGAATGATGGAGTCGGGGGCTTTTAGGTTTCTCAATTTGGGCGTGTTTTGATGGAAATTTACCTAGAAATGCAAAAGGAAAAAAAATCATTTTTGTTTTCCGGCGGCCACTTCAGTGCTGGATCGGCGACATAGGATGGCCGGTGCTGACTAGGAATACAAGTAAGCATTTTCCGGTAGCTAAATTGACAGAAAGACTGAATTGGTAAAAAGTAAAAAGGTTTTGGATTAAATCGGTAAAATTAAAAGATTTAGGACTGAATCGACAAAATATGAAAAAGGTTTAGGATTGGATCGGTAAAATTAAAATGTTTAGAACTGAATCAGTAAAAATGCAATAGGTTTAAGACTTTTTCTGACAATTCTCTCCTATATTAATATCGTGCTTGACGCTCGGGTTAGTTTAAAGATTGCAAGTAGAGGGAACTCTAGTAGAGTCCATTTGCATATTCACATCCGCAATTTACAGTGAAGAGCCACGACATCCCAACATGCATACTAGCAAAAATATGTGCAGATCAGTGGCGCTACTGATTCCGAACTCATGCAGCGCCAGGGAAGGTCGAGGACCGAGAAGATTGAATGAAACGGTCACTTTGCACGTGTAGAGAAACATTAAAGCAATCTCGACAATCTTGACGAGTTATTTTGATGCAGCAAGTTGACATAATCCTGCATCAGAAGATAATGACATATGAGGAAGTAGGAAGGAAGCTCACCTCGTTTGCTTGAAACTTCCCAAGATTTTTGGCCACATCTTCTAGCCATGGGTGCGGGCATATTACCATGAACATGGCAAATCCATAACAGTTAAGAAATGGGTACATCCCCCCCTTTTTTTTTTGTTTTTTGCAGGCGAAAAGTTAGTATTTGATCAACAGGGTATTCGCTTGATCCGTACAAAGTACCTTTTAGTGCATGGTAAAACACTATTAGGCTTGAAAACACCTGTAAGACGTGTGGTCAACATAATCAAATGGATTGACAAAGACTCACCATTATACTGGGGACCAACCATTAGAGAAGCCATTTCTTTTTCCCCGTTGAGGACAAAGATGCAGTTTTAACGTACTTTTTTTTTTAATGGATGCAACATTTCGCTCGTAATAGAATAAACAAAAGCTAAATTTTACATTTCACAATGTAATCACAATTGAGATTACATATATAAAGATTTGCGCCGTGCATTTAAGTCAATTTTTGTGTAAATAACGTGACCATGTTTATCTTATATATAGAAAACCCAATGTATCGGTTATATATAGAAGCCCCAACGTATATTCGATATTAAGATTGCTTTTGCCTTAATAACACTAGCGGTTCTCCAATTTTTGCTCATTATTCTTGTCATCCCCAAATTTTATTTTTATGTATAATGTTGTCCTTAAGTTAAATATCTAACGAAATCCACTGAGTGGCCGTTGTAGTTGCCCTGTCCTCTCGTCCTCTTTTGACATGGAAATACCATTACATGTTCACCACCACTGGACCTTCTATGAGTGCACACAATTTCTCTCCAAGACGAATGGTACCTATAGGAATGAAATGCGAACTTCGACTTGAGGGTTAGGGATGGAGTTAAGGTTAGAGGAGAGTGAGTGTTTTTCTCCTTCACCACAATATTACGCCATGGACCTATGGCTTGTGACACGACCTCGAGCTTGAGGTCGTCGATGATTCGATGGCGCAGATGGTGAGATTCTTTCCATTGTCTTTTGCAGTTTCAATTCCACTTCTTATGTACGCCATCTCATTGCTTCTCTAGCCCAACACAGCAACGCTCCATGGGCGAATCTGATAAGCTTTCTTTAGTATAAGACAAGAAGCTCACGTTATTATCGAGTGGCAGGTGTAAAAATCACCAAACTCATCAACCGATTCACCACTGGACTCGATCGGCGACTCTAATTAGTTTGGACATGAACTTCACGTCATTAGGTGTTGCACAGTTGCAGGAATACCAATTTACCACCAGGAAAATTGTCAAAAAGTTCTAAAACTTCTCAAGATATTTGGAAGTAGGAAGGAAGCTCACCTCGTTTACCTGAAACTTCCCAAGATTTTTTACCACATCTTCGGGAGATGGGTACGGACACATTACCATCAACATGGCAAATCCTTAACAATTAAGCCATGGCGAAAGAACTCAGATTTTCTTTCCCAGGCAATATGTCAAGCACTTGGTCAGCACTCAGGAATAGCTTGTGCCGTTGAACATCGAGAACGCCAAACAGAAGCAAAATGTCGAATATTTGAATTAGCATAAACAATGGTGTCTGCGATCCGAGCTCTTCGGCGGCGACGGGGCAGAGTGTTGCAGTGGAGATAGCCAGCATCAGCGATCAGTAAACATCAATCTTCGTCATGATCCCAAAGCGTGACAACAGCTATCCTCGAAAACGAAGCACAAGAATCAGATTGGAAAATCAGTATATACGTAAGAAATTCAAAGATTCAATCGAAAGTGAAACAACCTAATCATGCTTTCAGATGCTCGTCTTCCACATCCAAGCTTCCCTACCTATGTCTTAGGATTTGAGACTCGTAGGACTTTTCACGGTGTTAATCAAAACTATATCCCTTGCACGCTTGTGGGGCATGCTAGATACGAGAGGATGCATGTTGTTTTTAATAGGAGAATAGAGATTCAAAGTTTCAAGGATAAGAGATGTGACATGTGAATGGAGGATACTCGTTTAGTGATTGATCATAGATATTGAATTTGCATTAACGCAAAATTTAATGTAAAGATAAGAGTATCTTAACCAGATAAAAGGTGGAAGCCAAGCCAAATTCAAAAACTTGGCCTGGCATATAGTGTCCGCAGTGAGCAATTATTAAGAAATTGTACATATACACGGTAAAAGAAAAGTAATTGGGATTTTAAAATTACACTATTTACATTATCTTTTTTTTTTTCTGAATTCCCCAAAAAAAAATTTGAATACCCTGTATATCTTCTTTTAATTAGCGAAAAGAAGTGAAAATTTCAAAAAAAAAAATGAAAAAGGAAGTCGAATAAATATATCTACATAGCTAGCATTTATTTACTTCCATCTTTCTTTCTATACATTTTTTTTTTCGGGTCTAATCTTTCTTTCTATACTTAAATATATCCAAATATATTTTCTTCTGTTTTCTGTGTTGCTTTGAGTTGCTTCGGAGAGTGGGAGTCGGTAAACATCGATCACTATTTGGTGTAAACGACTGTGCAGCATGCTGGAAAGTTAGCTTTTAAATTTTAATTGAAATAATCGAATAAAAAGGCCGTGCAGATTTTAGAACAGGTCACCAACAACGAACGAACCCGATCTTGGATCCATATCTTTTTAAGTATTGGTTATCTCTAAGGGCACTACAAGAGATACATGGAAGAGAAGAAGGAGAAGTCTTCCGTGTACGGCCGAAACATGTTTGGCATCTGCAGTTCAAGAGACGCCGCTGTTGAGGTTTGCCAGTCAACTTGGCTGCTGTTTAGGTTTCGCTTTCAGGTTTTGCTTCTGATCATAAGCATTGATTTATTATCTTTGTGTGCATAAGGAATTAAGGGTTTCGCCGATTGATCCAACTACGGCAGGATACGAAGATTCTGTTGAAACTTTCAATAGCGCTGCCACGAATGAGATGAATGGAAGGGTAAACCATTCTGTCTCTTTATTTATATTAGTTTTACTTTAGTGAGTTGATAGATCTGTCGTAGAGTTGTTGATATTGTTGAGTTTTGCTTCAAGAACAAGAAGAAGAGCAAAAATCTTGCAAGGAAGATGGGTGCAACTGGGGCCAAGCAAAGGGCTGGACAAGGTGAACAACTTTTGAAATTAGGCTTCTCTGTTTGCTTTTCGTATTGTTCCCTTTCTAATACTACATCCTTTTTTCTGTCTAACTCAAAAAAGCATGGTCAATTTGATGGATTAATTCATATACAAACCCATATTACGAAAACCATATAGGTCAACTTTGTGGTAAAAAATAATAGCCTTTCATTTTAGGGGACTTTTCTTATGAAAATTGTAACCCAAGCTAATCGTGCAGTGCAGGCTTCCTAAGAGCCATCGAGGAGATTATCCCAACCTGTGTCGTTTATGCAAGCGGGTTGCTTCATGCGAAAAAAAAGGGTATTCTCGGCCCATAAATGTCGGATCAATGACACCTCAAATGTTGATTTATGTGTATTGCAAAGTATCATGTGCGTGAACACGATATGACGTGCAGTCCTTATTATACCATTCGAAAAAAATGGATCCTCGACTGGGAGTTGATACCCGGAGGTCATATTGACGTGCCAACTGCTCGTTTCAAAAGGTCAGTATCGCAAATAAAGATCCATGTTTACCCGAGGATAGCTGGAGAGTATCCTTTTAATATGTATGGATACGGCGAACATCGAATTGTCTATCTCAATGGAGTTAAGGCTATGGATGTGGCAGGATCCATTGACTATTGGCACTTGAAAAGTCCATGTGATGTGTCACTCATTTGGGAGGGCAAGGTGATAACAACATTAGTTCCACGCTCTTATTAAAATTGGAGATTTTCGCTCTTTTTAGTCTTTCTAGTGAGAAGTTGCAAAGGTCTGTTGATGGGATATCTGACACAGCTTTCAACAATAGCTAAAAGAGAGATAAATCTTGAAATTGTAATTGATGCATGAAAAATCTAAAAATTTGAATGTTCAAAACCCTAAAACAAACTTATATACGGTGTCAATCCTATTGATATCTAAATCAAAAAATTTCGAAAATACCACTAACATAAAATTAAATCCGAAAATACTAAAATAATTAAAAAATCTATCTAAACGACCCCGAATCGTCGAAATCCATCGCAGTTCATCACCGAAACTGCAATGAGTTTTGATTAGCACACCGTTTCGCTTCAACCGATCGAATTTGAGCTCATTCTGATATTATTTTTCGGGTCCGCCTGTTCTAGTTGCATCATCGTTTCGCCTTCCGATTGGATTTCGTCGGTCTAATCGGTCCAAAAACGCATTACTAACAGATTCCGCTTCAATATCCAATTCAACTTTCTTTTCCCCATAGTCTAATTATGATGTTCGATATCTCGTAGTTAAATGTCGTTTCAATTTGCTCTCCCTTCATTGCTTAACACCTCACTTTGTCATGGACAATTGGTCACAGGTTGAAGTTAGTAGTTTTTTTTTTTTTTGGTAACTTAAGTATAAATTGAAACTATCAAAATGCTATGCACAAGAAAGTGGCTAAACACAAAAACCTCGAACCCGCTACAACACACGGTGGTGTCCTAAAGGATACAAAGGTGTAAGACACCGAAAGATACATCATGGGGCATAGCAATCTACCCAACAGAGGCCAACAATGGCACAAGAACAGCAACCCAAAAAGGAAGAACGGGCAGCAAAGCAGCACAAGGAGCATTGAAGTTAGTAGTTTTGATCTATCTTTGGACAAATAATATTGCAACAGAGTACTATATCCTCTCCAATTCGAATGCTGAAACTGGAGTATTGAATTTTAGTGTTGGCATACTGCAATGGTTGAAGTATGACAAATTGACTTCTATATAAATTACATTTCCACTTAGGTTAGAATACTGCAAGAAGCGGCTTCTGCATCATTTGTTGCCGGGTCTCGTTTCTCTTGCTAAAGGCCGCATACTACGTCATGGACCTATGCTGCCAGCATAGGTAGTTTGTAATCCTATGACACTCGAATCTAACTCTGAAAGTAATTTTTGAAGAGCTTTAGCTAAAAGTCTGATATGATATCTCTTCTAGACAAACATTCATCAGATCAATCTGAGCAATGATTCACTACAAAGATCAAAGCATAGTGGCATCCATCATTGAGCCCCATTTATCCTTCCCTATTTCATCACTCTCAATAGATACATTCCAAGTTGTTGCATTCAATTAAAGGCAATATTTGAATAACAAAAGTAAATTTTAAGTCGTCCCTAAACTTTAAATAAATAATTCAATGTCCCTTAGAATCATTGACGATGGGATATTTCATTTAGTTTATGACTTATTACGTTGTTCAATTTTGTTCTCATACCTTTATTTGTGCATGTCAAATTTAGATTTAACCACAGTGAGTGTTTTATTATTTATGTGATAATATTAAAATCCAAACACGACATGCTAATTAAATGGATTACGTAATATCAAACATATAAGATCTGAATTCTTATACATAAAAATGCTTACATGTGATTAGACATTTTAAGTGCTTTTACATGCATTTAAAGAGCCAATATATAATTGTTTAAGGAAAAAATTAAAGAAAAAAAAAGTTGAAGAGGGGTGTTTGGTTTTGTGGAAAGTGAGTGATTTAGGAAATAATTTTCTAATGATCAATTGTATCGTGTCTAAAAAACGAATGAACGAAATATATTTTCATCTTTCACGAAAATAGATATGTAAGTATACTCTTGTCATCGAAAAAAATCATTGAAATATTTTTTAAGTGATACAAAGGATTATAAAGGCAAATATTTCTTAAATTATTTATTTTTCGCGAAATAAACGGATGCTAAGGGTGTGTTTGTTTCTTGGAAAGCATTTTCCGGGAAAGCACTTTCCGAACTTTCGTCTGTTTGGTTCGCCTAAAATAATTTGGCCAACGAAAAGTACTTTATGGTCAACAAAAATTTTATTCAGTAAATTAGGAAAATGGATTCCCCTAAATAAGAAGGAGAAAACACTTTGCCAAATATCACTCTCTCACTCTCTATCCAGGTACGATGCTCTCTCCTTCCCCCATTTTTTTTTTCTCTCTTCTTCACCGACTTACACCATTTTCGTCGTTGAAGGTCCGGCTCTTCTTCACCATTGAAGCTCGTCATGATGCTGGCTCTTCTTCATCTTCTCTATTGAAGCTCTTCACTGAAGTTGGCTTTTCTTCAACTTTAAAAGCCACGTTTGTGAATTTCGTTAAATATTTAATGGAAGGACCGTGGTGAAGAAAAATTAAAATCTGTATGGACAGCGTCGAACATAAAATGAGTTGAGGGAAAGTATTGAATAACGACCAAAAATTTAAAAACTTGGTGGCGTTATTAACCTAAAAGAATTCCTTGTATTGAATGCATTTTAGGTTATCTTTATAAAATAAAATCAATTGCTATATTATTCAGAGAAAATTCGTACATAAATGCACGTGGCAAATCCTTATATGTTATTTCAATTACGATTACATTTTAAATGATAACTGTGCAATCTTGAATTTATCATTTAACCGATAAAGAATTTATCATCACCCCAATGGAGAATAGTCGGATCGAAGAATTATGGGTAAAAAATAGCAAAATGAACAAATTCCAAAATTACAAGGTGGGCCGAAAATTAATTTGAAATCATCCAAGGTTCAAATCTTCGAAGGTCAAAACGCAAGGGATTCGAAGTCGGAAGAGATAATGAAACCCTGGTTGCAGTACCTCTAGGTTCAGTCCTCATCAAGATCGAAGCTTTTTGCTTTTTTCATTTGTTTTGGTCTTCTGTTCATTTGGTAATATGTCAGCTTTTTATTCTGACAAAAATAATTTTGTTAGAATAAAAAACTAAAAAGAAGGTTGTCGATTTCGGTAACGAGCTCTTTCTCCTAGAGAGTAGCTAGTTCAGCGGAATGAAAAATTAGGCGATAGAAAAACTAAAAATGACGAGGAAGGGGAAGATGACGGAGAGAAAACCTAATGAGTGTCTTTTATAGTCGACCTAGTACTAGCCCTAGCCCAGAAGACGACGACACAGAGAGGTTAAGAATGTCATATAAGGACAAAAAAAAGATAATAAAAAACAATTATGAGAGGCTTGAAGGTGGAGGTGCATGGCTGGCACCAAAAGATTCTAATGCTCAAACCTTCAAGTTGAGAGGGGTCAAGCAAGCTTTGCAGATGTAGTATGACGGGAGCAACATGAGAGTAATTAAAATAAAGTAACTATTCGATCCTATTTGAAGCAACAAAAATGCTCTAAACACGCTTTTACTTTCAAATGATCAAATTACATGATAAACTCATTCTACACGACTCGTCAAAACTACACTTATTTAATTATAAAACGACGATTACGCGCCAATGGAAGCTCGCAAATATCGAAAATCCATTGTGGTCCGCTTATGACAGCTTGCGATACACTCTTGGGTCATAACTTCTTTCACCAAGCTTCGTTACAAGCCATCTTATAGCCCAAACGATGCTTCCTTGGCGTACTACAAATTTCATTCAAAGACTAACGTCAATAGATAATCAAAAGTCAAAGATATTAGCCCTCGAAATGTATTGCTCGCGTAGTACAGCGGCACGCTAATTTTCACAAACTCATTTCGAGCAAACCGTAGTATCAAATTATGATCCGTCTAATCCCATGGCTTCACAACATATTAGAGTTTTATAGTTATATATATAGCCAATTGAATCTTCAATTAATCTGACAAACTTGGAATCTACTAAATTTCGAATTCCGTCAAAAATCTAAAATTTCCTATATTTTTACGAAACATAAATGTATAAATCACTATACCGTATCTTGTATAAATTTAATAAATGCATTTGGACAGAAGAATAAAAACACGCTCTTATTCATTAAGCCAACACATAATAATGTAAGCATCAAGAATCAGAAGACCCGACTGATTGATTAAAAAACAAAAAAAAAATGAAACTGAAACTGAAACTGAAAACTTCAACACCTGGCTGAAAAAGAAAAAGGAGCCTGCTTCCGAATCTTCTACTTTTGCTTCTCACAAGCACAAGCCAAGAACACCTCAACTAGAAGGAGACAAAGAAGATGAAATTTCAGTTGAGAAGACGCAACGGGCTCGTTGCTGCTGCTGCTACTCCTCCTGCACGCGATGTCGGAGAAACATTAAATAACCGCCAAGATGGAGAAAAGAATATCCCACCCGAAACATTTAAAAACCGCCCATACAAGAAAAGAAAAGAAAAGAATGCCACTCGTTAGCTTTGACCTCTTTCAGGTGGGCCACAACACCACATTTCTCCTCATACCTCTTTTTGAGCTTCTGAACAAGCCAGGAGAGATGCCCTATAGCAACAAAGGCTAGTAGAAAGTGGACTTCCCAGGCTACTGAGCATCTCAGATCCGATGACCTGACCGCTGTCTAGTTTTCCTTGCATTCTAAGTATCTTGCTCTCAAATTCTTTTTTTTTTCATGGATTCCACAAGCTCGAGAGCAATGGCAGCAGGAGGAGCGGCCATTTGAAGTGATGATGAAAGAAGAAGAAGAAGAAGAAGAAAAAATAGGAAATGATGGTTGATGTGACTTGCGTATTTAAAGATGTAAATGGGAGGAGATGGCACAATAATAATTTTGTCAGCATCAAAAACTAAAAAGAAGGTTGTCGATTTCGATAACGAGTTCTTTCTCATCGAGAGGAGCTGGTTCAGTGGAATGAAAAATTAGACGATAGAAAAACTAAAAATGACGATGAAGGGAAAGAGGGCGGAGAGAAAACCTAATGGTGTGCCTTTTGTAGTCGACCTAGTACTAGCCTTAGCCCAGAAGACGACGACGCAGAGAGGTTACGGATATATATAACAACTAATTCATGTACTTTTTCATATCTTGAAAAGTTGTGCATAAACTATCTTCAGAAATGAGATCGGGTGGAGTTGTCCGAGAATAATATAACTTTTGAGGTTCTTTCCAAGAAATTCGATTAACTTCAGGAATGTCAAATTTTTCAAGAACAGAGACCTGATTTTCTGGAATTGGAGAATTGATTTTCAAAGGTTTAGAAACTTTGGGAGTATCCAGAACTGGTTGTTTGACAACCTTTTCTCTTAAAAGTCTTTGATTTTTAAGCTGAAGGGCTTGATGAAATTCTTTACTAAAATTTTTTGGCATTTCAAAATTTTTGAATAAAGGTTGTTTTAATATTTTAGAAGGAGTAGAGATATGCTGAACAGAGTGTGCAGAAGAGGATGGAACAGAATGGATTGGAGTATGGATAAGAGAAGATTCAATTCTTTCTAATTGGACACCTATTGTATACAGATGTTGATTAGAAAAATTATTCTGTTCGATTATTTTTTTGAATTCTTCATGGGGATGGTCAGCAGGTAACTTAAAGGGTGCTGCTGGTACTTCCTTTTCACCAAAAACAATTTTAATTTTTCTTAAAGGAGGATGACTTGATTCTACTATCTGGTCATTTTCAAGTTTCCATTTAAAAACTTGTTCTAAATTAGAGATTTCTCTTTTCTTTAGAAAATAATCCTCAAACCATTCAAAGAAAAACATGTGACAACCAATTTCATTCAAAAATTCATAAAACTGGTCTTTGATTTGATTAGCACAAGATTTGAAATTTTCAAAAAACCAATTTCGAATTTCAGTGTTGTGGTCAGACATGAATTCCTTGCTTAAAAATTGCTTGTTTGGAACAAAATCTTTTTCTAGGACACCTAGTTCCCTATCTTCAGAATCATCTTCCATTTGAGATTGAGTGGGTTCAGGAGAGTCGAGTTGTTGATAGACTGGCCTGGCGATTCCTAAACTTGTATCAATACCTGCAATGTTTAAAGGAGGTGCACTTGGAGTTGTATGTCCTTGTGCAGAGATGGCGTCAGAAACATTGATACTACTAGAGCTGCTCACCGCGATAGTGATAACATGTGGTAGTTTTGGACTGAAATTTACAGACCTTCGGGAAGAAGACGTATGAAAAGAAGGTCTTGCAGACATGTCGCGACCCTCTCGCGGCGCGGAGGCGGGGAGCGGGCTAATGGGCCGCCCGATCGCTGGCTTGATCGGACGCGGGCCTCTCCCAAGGTCCATTACCCAAGTCGCAACTGCTGGATATACGTGATTGACCTTCAGTGTGGTCTAGTGACATGTGATGAGTGTACATGCCAAGGAGTCGCCACCAATCGTTTTGTGAAGGGTACGATTGGAAACCCTATCGAATAGTTGGGAGTGGTCTATTCGATTCTGCGGAAACCAGAGAAGTGGGTTCGAGGACTTAGTTACGCCAACTGTCAGAGTTGACGCCCTTTCGGTACCTAAACTGAATGGTTTATCTGATCCTAGAATTTCATACAAATGAGTGGGGTACGGATCCTAAATCTAAGAATTCATGTAGATAGGAATTGCTATCCTATCAATCAAAATCAATAGGAATAAATACGCAAATCAAGGATCCAATGCATGCGGATAAAACACATGAAATCAGCATGGTATCCCTAATGAGGCCCTATTAGCCTAGAGAAATATCAATCAAGGCTTAGGAGTGATTTGGACATAATTCGCCCATGAGGGGGGATCGTAATTTTGAACAATTCGGGGGAAATTTACCCTTAAAAGGTAAATCTGTCATTTTAGACGAATTGGGAAGTCAAAAGACAGTGGAAATAGGATTGGCCATCAATCCAATCCATTTCCTATTTTTCGGGAATTTCCAGAATTTTTCTGGAATTTTCAAGTGATTTTACCCTTGGAGGGGTAAAGTCGTCATTTTGGACAAATATGAGAACTGAAAATCTCAAATATTAGGGTTGGTCGTCCACCTGACCCAAACCCTAACTTCAAGCAATTTTCAGAACTAGATTTGAGACAAGAAAGACCATTTTCCCATTGAAGGGCAAAATCGTCATTTTGAGAAAAGAGGCGGGACTCGAAAACCCAAACCTAAGAATTGGTCGCCTACCCGACCCTAATTCTTACTTTGGCATTATCAACCTTATCTCCCATACACAGTAGAGGCGACTTACCCCTAAAAGGTAATGTCGTCGGGTCTTGGAAGAACGGATAAGAAACCCCAAAAATAGGGTTGACCAGTTGTCTGTGGTCAACCCTCGATTTTTGGGGATTTCTGGAATGTCTAGGATTTTCCCACAATTTTTCCATATTTGTTTTGGATTTTCTGGCATTTTCTAACATTTTCTTTTGATTTTCTAGGATTTTTCTGATTTATTATTATTATTATTATTTTTTAAATCATTTTCTGATTTTTTTTATATATAAAAAAATGATTCGAACCGGGTCGACCCGACCCACTCGGGTCGGAACCCGGCCCAGACCCGGACCCGCAAAGCCCTCGGTCGAAACGACGCCGTATCATGCGTTATTTATTTTCGGATTACTAGCCTTGATCCGACGGTCGCTACTGAACCGCGTGGCTAATCCACGGCCATTGGATTGTCTGACTGGAACCTGCGGTTCAGATTAGACGAAGACTCGATCAGGGCCGTCTGATCTAATTACTTAAACTTACGGCTGTGATTATAACATGGGACTTGATCTGGACCGTCCGATCCCACTAACCTAAACGACGTCGCCTCCTAACTAACCCACACGGCGCCGTTTCAACCGGTTTTTATTTCTCGATTTAAAATCCTTTTCGAATTATTATATTTTCTAATCGGACGGCCACTAGAATTTAAGTTCGATTTATCTCAACCGTCCGATCCGTTAATTCGAATAACAGACCCTAACGGCCACGCTGACTCGACACCACGTGGACCAATCGCGCATCGCCACCTAGGCCTTTGACCTGTTGACCTGCCAGGTTGGCATCGTCTTCAACCTCGCGACCATTGCTGAACGAACGGCCACGACTCTCCGGCGATGATCCAACGGTGGAACCTCAATGGAATCGAATGAGACCGGCGGCAAACGACTCATCTATGCTTCGTACGCAACATATCGTGAGATTACACGATTTCATTCACAGGATCAAGCGCGAGCAAGCACGAACCAGTACGTACACATATACTCAAATCACTCGATTCATGACGTAATGAACCAATTCATTAACAGGGAAGCACCATTCAATGTTCAGGAGACTTACCTCGAGCTCCGATCGAGCTCGCTCGGCCCAGATTTGGCTGGGGAAAGATGAACAGTGGCTTGACAATGGAGGTTGGATTGGAAGACTCGATTAGGCATGTTAAGGAAAAACCGATGCAAACAAGATACGCGACGATGGTCAGTGATGTTCAGGGAATGAAACGCCCACACTAATTGCATGAATGATCAAGAAACGCATGAATCGCCATGAAAGCTTGAAGAAACACTCGAGACTGCAACTCACCTGTTCTCGCGGATTCCTTGTGCGCGGCCGACTGCGATGGCTTCCTGGCGCTCTGGTCAAGCTTCAGAAAGCCTTCTTTGGCTGTGGTTCAGCCGGAAACAGCCCAACCGATGCCCTGCAATTCGAGCTCAAATTCTCGACGACAGGGGTCGGAGAACGAGCTCTCTCTCGCGTTCTCTCTCTCTCGCGCGATTCTGTACTCCTCTCTCTAACTGAACTCCCTCTCTCTTTCATCAGAAAACGAATGCAGGTTTTTATAGCTCTTAGAATTTTTGGCGCCGAATCGGGGACGACCAACTGACTTGAATAGCACGTGCCATCACGTGATTTTAGGTTCAAACGGCGTTGGGGAAGATGGGTGAGTCGTCTAACTCCGTTTGGTTCTCCGGCAGGTTCCTTCTCACGCGAATTTGGCACGAATTTGAGCTGCATTTGATTTTGTTGACTTTTGTAGGTCCGAAGGTTTGACTGGCCGATTGTTCCTTGCCCCGGCGACCATTGGCCTTGATTCTGGCGTCAATTGACGAGGGATGATCTCAAGTGTTAAACCCCCACCATTGCGTCTCCAATTGAGGTCGATTGGCCCGTCAATTTCCCCGTCAAAGTTCGTCCTTATACTGTTCATTCGCCAGGAACCTGAGGAAGACGATGACACTGTAGCGGACCGGTTCGACCGGTCTGACCGGCGGTCTGACCGGTCTGAACCGGTCCCGAATAGGACTTTTCAAATTAAGCCCAAATTAATGGAAAAATTTTGCAATTGAACCTCATAATCGAATCTAGGGCATGAATTTTATCTAGAAATGTGGTTTTACCCAAAATTTTTCATCAATTTCTATAAAACCCCCAAATTTTCATGTAATTGCAAATTGGGGATTTGTATAATTGAGGGTGCAAATGATCGAATTGGGTCAAACCACCTATGCCAATCGATTTAAAATGGTGAAATCCATTGGGTAGCATGTTTAATTTGTAATGATAGCCCTTGAATTGAAAGTAATTTCAATTATGCTTAATTTCAAGGACTAAAATGCAATTTTAGTATATAATTTTGTCAAATCCGTGCAATTGAGCAAATTGCGCAAACAATTGGGCTAAATTGAAATAGGGGATTGTTAGATTGAATGTCAAGATCTTAAAAAAATGCCAAAATTGCAAATTAAAAGACTCAATTGTTATTTTTTCTTCAAATTCAATAATACGGGTTACAAAGGAACACCTAAAATTGAATCTGATTTTGGATTTTTTTGTGAGGTCGAAAATACAAGGGATTAAAAAGAAAAATATTGGATATTTTTCCATATTTTTGTGACCTCAAATGCTATTTGTCTTGATTTTTTAAGTATTTTTCTATTTTCTAAAACAAATATTAAAAAATATGAAAAATATGAAAAATTATTTTTTGGTCAAGAATGGTTCCTTGGGCTTGGCCAAGGCCACCAAAGTTGATTTTGTAATTTTTTGACTTTTTATGAATTTTTTATGATTTTTCAAAAAAAATAAAAAATGAAAAAGGCTAGGTCAAAAATCAGGTGTCAACAGCTGCCCCTCTTTGAGAGGGATCTCGTGAGAGGTTTCTCTCAAAGACAGGTGACGCCTGAGTCTAGACCGACTCGACTGGGGAAAAGAAAAACGAATCTTGACACTCAATCTTTCTTGTCCCGCTGGTGAACGTTCTGTTCTTCATTCTTTAGCTGAAGTGAGAGAGAAAGTAGAGAGGCCCACCTATTACTTACCTGTTGATTACCTGCCTGATGCTCGTACGGCATGCGCGGTGTACAGCGGGTTCAAGTGGATACCTAGGGACTCGTCTTTTGAGTATCCTAGGGCGAATAAACTCTAGCCTGTATGGTAGGCCGTACCAGTATGGGATTCCTACACTTGACAGGAACCTGTGAATGACGCACCCTGTCTCTTAGGGATTGTCGGGGTTTTGATCCGTATGGTGGATCAGACCATGAATAGGATTCCTTTCTGTTAGGAACCTATGAATGACGCACCCAGTCTCTTAGGGATTGTCAGAAGTTTTGATCCGTATGGTGGATCAGACCATGAATAGGACTCCTTTCTGCTAGGAACCTATGGATGACGCACCCAGTCTCTTAGGGATTGTCAAAAGTTTTGATCCGTATGGTGGATCAGACCATGAATAGGACTCCTTTCTGCTAGGAACCTATGGATGACGCACCCAGTCTCTTAGGGATTGTCAGAAGTTTTGATTCGTATGGTGGATCAGACCATGAATAGGACTCCTTTCTGCTAGGAACCTATGGATGACGCACCCAGTCTCTTAGGGATTGTCGAACACTTTGATCCTATATTCTAAGGAATTAACTAGGATTTATACAAATGAGGTATGCCTAACCCTTAGGCTTCACCCAATGGGCTATTCTGGGTTTAGGGGTTACCTAAAACTTCACAGAAAGCTGATCTTGAAAATTGTCCTTTCGACATGCAAGGCGTTATTCTGGGATTTGGGGATTCCAAGTATCCTGCAGAAAACTTAAACCTGCAAAAACTTTGATAAGATTCTTCTGGGATCTAGGGGCTACCTGAGATCTCACAGAAAGACTATCTTGAATATTGTCCTTTCGACATTGAAGGTGACATTCTGGGATCTGGGAGCTCCAGGTATCCTGCAGAAAGATCAAACCTGTAATATTGGAATCTCACATAGGGAGATAATTTCAAACATTGTCCTTTTGACATGGGAGGTGGAATTCTGGGATCTGGGGACTCCAGGTATCCAAGAGTGATACAAGCCGTTTTAGGAGCCGAAGTCATCAAGAGTCTTGCAGAAGCTCCAATCTGAAAATTTTCTTACCAAAGGCACATTAATGGTCTTTAAGTGATATCTGATGTCAAACTGACAGCACTTTATGACTTATATCATAGTCATGGAAAATTTCAATGAATGCATTACGATGCTGGAGGTTATCCAAAACATCTTGAACTATACGGAAGTGATAAAAAATTCCTTGTGGGGGAAGTTTGAAACAAACAATCTGAAATTACCAAAAGAGTTTGGTTAAAATGTCCAACGGAGTATTCTTATCAAAGAGGACTTCTCACCGCTTTGAGATAATGGTCTTTTATCGAGAATGCACTCGAATTTCCTATCAAACCTGTGCCTAGGGTTCAGGATCATTCGCAGGGAATACACCTCGATCGATCAGGAAGACTTCCAAGGGACCGTAATGTTGGGCTTGGTCAACGGTTTTCAAAGGGGACTTGCGTGCAAGTCAAGGCTTTCGAAGAGAAGTCTTCAATGTCTGCTCCAGGTTTACAAGTCAAGAAACCTGCAAAATGAGAAAGAAATAATCTTGCTCGAACTTCTTCGAGCTAAGCTTAGACATTAAACCCTAGGTCAATCCAAGTGCCTTAATCAGAAAAAGCTTTTCAGGGTTGCAATGTAGGTAGGTTTGGGGACCAAAAAAGGCTTATTTTTGGCTTAGAATACGCGAAGGGTTTAACATTGGTGATCACTGCAGGTTTACCGCCGATCTTGTCCCTTCTGGTTCAAAGAGCGTCTTCAGTCTTTGAAGTGCATATTTGTCTTTAGAGAACATCTCTCTCATGTCAAGACGGCGTCAATACCTTGTCTATGCTTTTGTCATCTGAATGTGACATAATCTGGGAGTATCCTTTGCTATCCAGCTCCCTTGGGATTTTCTTTCATAATCAGATCTCACTAGTGACCTATACAAAGGTATCATGCCATCTTTTGGCATTTACAAGATCAAACACATGATTCACAAGTGTACAAGTATTTGGATGGGCATCGGCCTTGCTTTTACCAGGCACTTTGCTTTTTCTTGATGCCCAGGATCGAATTTTTCTCTCTTTTTTCTTTTTCTCATCTTTTGTCGAGGTCCCACCTTTTCTTTTCTTTTGGGGATCAGAATTTTCAAATGAGTGTGCTAGATGTACAACTTGAATCTTAGCACTCAAACATCAATCTAGGAATTTTTCACAAATCCAATATTTTGAACTCTTCTGCTCTTGAAGTGGCGTCGCTTCCGTCTTGGAATATGCAATGATCACCAACGGGTTTGTGAAACGAACGTGCAGGCTCAACTGGGCTGTGCAAAAGGGTAAAAGTGTATAGGATAGAGAAACGAATGCTTTTCGTCATCCTAGAGCACCTGAATTACCATAGAAGTTAAAATGACAAGCAACACACGAAGATTGATGCAAGTTTGAGCAAGAGAACTTCTAACCATTTACCTCCTGATATTGCTGGACGTACCTCCAGTTTGCCCCACTGTGGGGTGGTTCTTGACAGGGGTATAGAATGAAACCGCCGTTCACAGGGCTATCAATGGTCATCTGTAGTGTTTATGATAGAGAAACGAATGCTTCCGTCGTCTCGATCCATGTAATTACTGCGAATAACCCCTACTTCCGTAGGTCAAGGTCTCGATGTCCTTACCACTCCACTCATCTCTTCAGTGTGTATAGGACGTGTTTAGGTTCAGGTTGCCTCTTATCTGAGGAAATATCCTTTTGAATGGTTTAAACAACTTTTGCTGGAAAAGTTCATTTTGCTTTTTCCAAAACTTGCCTTCAAAAGGGATTTGTGATGCACAATGTATATTCCAACCATGTTTAGATAACCTCCAAATCTAATCATGAATGCTAATGTCACAACTGTGAGAATTCTGCATCCTTCTAGACATGAGATTTGAATGCATGCTAGTATTCCAAGTAGCCTTCAAATTCTAGAAATAAGGATTCTGACAGTCTTAAAAAAAAAACCTAAAAGGTTGTGAAAGGAATACTTACCTGCCCCGCGCGGCTAGGGATCCCTGAAAAACATAAAAGGAATATGTTAGTGTATGCTCTCGAATTTTTAGAAAATTAGAACGATACACCTTACCCTTGACCATGCGTTCCACTGGGAATAGATAGACTCATGAAATTCTGACCACTGCGGCAGTAATTCCTCTCGATCATGCATTCCAATTTATTGTGACCTTGTTTCTTTGGGTCCTGCAATATTGAACACATGCTAGTGTATGCATGGATGCATGATGTGTTTATGCAATGACTATTATGAAGGGTATGCTCAATTCGGGATAAGTCGTATGACTGGAATCTGATTTTATTTCAAGGGTAATATCTCTTCACAGCATCTGAATTTACAGGGTGCCCCAGTTCTTCTCCTTCGGAGTTTACAAGAATCAATGCTCCTCCCGTGAGAATTTTCTTGATAATATAAGGGCCTTCGTAATTCGGAGTGAATTTTCCTCCTGGATGGGTAGTATTTGGCAAAACTTTTCTAATTACCAAGTTATCTACTTCGAAGTTTCTGGTCTTGACTTTTCGATTGAACGCCCTGGCTACCCTCTTCTGGTAAGTTTGTCCATGGCAAATGGCTTTGAGACGTTTCTCGTCTATTAAATTCAGCTGTTCATATCTGTGTTTGAAATATTCTGACTCGGAGAATCTACCCTCTGATAAGACTCTTAAAGAGGGAATCTTAACTTCCACGGGCAGAACTGCTTCCATTCCATACACCAGACTGTAGGGAGTTGCCCCTGTAGAAGTCCTGATCGACGTTCGGTAAGCCATTAAGGCGAAGGGTAGCCTTTCATGCCAATCCCTATAGTTTTCTGCTGTCTTAGCCAAGATTCTCTTGATATTCTTGTTTGCTGCTTCCACTGCCCTATTCATCTGTGGGCGGTAAGGAGACGAATTCAGATGTTGAATGCTAAAGTGATCCAGTAGGTCATCGACGATCTTGTTGTTCAGGTTGGACCCATTATCCGTGATGATCGCTTGAGGGGTACCATACCGGGATATGATATCTCTTTTGATGAATCTTGCCACATTTCTTGCAGTGACATTCTTGTAAGAGCTGGCTTCTACCCATTTTGTGAAGTAATCAATCGCTACCAAGATGAAGCGATGACCATTTGAAGCCACCGGATTAATAGGCCCTATCATGTCTATGCCCCACATAGAGAAAGGCCATACTTCAGACATTTGGTGTAGTTCGTTCGGGGGTGCATTAATCTTATCCCCGTATATTTGGCATTGGTGGCATGACCGGACGTGCTGACAGCAGTCTGATTCGATGGTCATCCAGTAATATCCAAGCCGCATGATCTTCCGGGCGAGGAGGTGGCCGTTCATGTGAGGCCCACACACACCTTCATGAATCTCTTTCATGAGAATATTTGCTTCTTTGGCATCTACACATCTCAGTAGAGTGGAATCGAACGATCTCTTATACAGAATTTGTCCATTGAGGAAGAACTTGCTGGCCATCTTGGTTATATATTTTCGATCTCCTGTTTGGCATCCTTCAGGGAATTCCCCTTTTGAGAGGTAATTCTTGATGTCATAGTACCATGGTTCTCCGTCAAATTCTTCTTCGATTAGCATACAATAAGTTGGCTTTTCAACAATGCCGATCTTCAGAGGCTCTACATCCAACCCTTCAGTTGTTTGTAACATCGAAGCTAGGGTGGCTAATGCGTCTGCAAACTGATTGTGAGACCTTGATAGGTACTCGAATGACACTTCTTCGAACTTAAGTATCAATTCTTCAAGGTATTCGTGATAAGGGATGAGCTTTGCATCTTTCGTCTTCCACTCCCCCTGTGTCTGTAGAATGATGAGCATGGAATCTCCAAAAACTTGCAACTTAGGTATCTTCATAGAAATGGCCAGTCGTAGGCCCAGAATGCATGCCTCATATTCCGAAATATTGTTGGTACAAGGAAAAGTTATCTTTGCCGCGACAGGGTGATGTTGACCATCTGGGGATATCAGTACTGCCCCAGTGCCTGCCCCTGATAGATTAACAGCACCATCGAAATACATGATCCACTTATCCTCTGCTAAGTTCAAAATTCGGCCTTCTGTGTTCGTTACTTCAGGGGACTCACCGCTTGATGGGTTTTCTGCCAGCATGTCAGCTATAGCTCTCCCTTTTACCGACTTCTGTGGGGAACACTTGATGTCAAATTCAGACAACATCACCTGCCACTTTGCTAATTTCCCAATTAGAGCGGGTTTCTCCAGGAGGTATTTGACAGGATCGTTCTCTGTTATGAGCTGGATATGGTGGTGTAGGGTATACTGCCTCAGTCTGCGAAGTACCCATACCGTTGCTACGCAGGCCCTTTCAACTGGTATATATTTTGCTTCAGATGGCGTGAATTTCTTACTCAAGTAATAGATGGCCCTTTCTTTTCCATCTATCGGGCTTGTTTGGGCAAGTAAGGCTCCCAAGGACTCTTGTCGTATGGTCAGGTATAAGGTCAATGGGTGATCAGGAATTGGTGGCACAAGCACCGGTGGTGTGATCAAATAGTTTTTGATCACTTGGAATGCCTTGCTGCACTCAGCATCCCATGTTATTTTCGCGCCTTTCTTAAGCAATTTGAAGATTGGCTTAGCTACATCAGACAGCTGGTTGATGAACCTGGCAATATAGTTCAATCTCCCTAGAAGGCTTCTCACCTCTTTCACTGTGGATGGAGTTGATAAATCGTGGATGGCTTGAATTTTTGAGGGATCAATCTCAATGCATCTGTTGCTGACTATGAATCCAAGGAGTTTCCTAGATCTTGCCCCAAACACACATTTGTTGGGGTTCAGCTTTAACTTGTATTTGCGCAGGTGCTCAAACAGCTTCCTTAATACCTGTATGTGATCCTGTTCTTTTTCGGATTTAGCGATCATGTCATCGACATATACTTCAATCTCTTTGTGAATCATGTCATGGAATAACGTGACCATAGCCTTCTGGTAGGTGGCCCCGGTGTTTTTCAATCCAAATGGCATGACTTTGTAGCAAAAATTTCCCCAGGGTGTGGTAAATGCAGTCTTGGGCTTGTCTTCTTGTTTCATGAAGATTTGGTTGTATCCCGAGAATCCATCCATGAACGAGAATAATTCGTAACCCGCCGTACTGTCCACTAATACATCAATGTGGGGAAGTGGAAAATTATCTTTTGGGCTTGCTCTATTCAGATCTCGGTAATCTACGCAGATCCGAACTTTTCCGTCTTTCTTCATGACGGGGACTATATTTGCAATCTAGTCCGAGTATGGGATAGCTTCAATGAAGCCTACCCTAAGAAGTTTCATGACTTCTTCCTTAATCTTGTCTTCTAACTCGGCTTTCATCCGTCTGCTGCCCTGTTTGACAGGTTTGATGCCGGGATTCGTGGGTAATGCATGTTCCACAATTTAAGGATCTAGTCCTGGCATATCCGCGTAAGACCATGCGAAGATGTCTTGGTATTCTTTTAGTAGCTTGGTGAATTCGAGCCTTTCATCTCGGGATAGGTGTCCGCCGATCTTGACCTCTTTGACGTTCGCAGCGTCTCCCAAATTAATAACGACTGGTTCTTCTGAGGTAGGAGGCTTTGACTCTTCAAAGGTGTTCCAATCTCTTCGGATAGATGCATAATCCTCGTCTTCCTCTTCCTCGATGTTATAGGAGTGGTTAATGGAGGGATCTGAATTTTGTAACAACCTGGTATGCATGTTTGAGATGATATGCCTGAAATGTCATGAGTATGGTTAGTTTGTGCTCCATAAAAATGACATGCATGATCATGAAAAGTCTTTTTGAAAAAGTTTTCGAAACAGGTATAGGTGTCAATGGACTAGTCCTCATGTCATTGGACATCCCGGCCCCATAGAAATTTTTTGAAAATTAGGAATCATATGGCAAATCAGGCCTCAAGCTTCTATATGGAAGACTATTATCATCATCGGGCTGATTTGTGGTTCCATATGTCCTTAACAAAAACATGCGTGGTTTTATTGAATGTGAAATGGGCCGCGTTACAAGATGTGCTATTTGGACCAACGGCCGGAGATCCAAAGGCATTTCCCTATGCGTACAATAAGGAAAGAAAATACAATGAAATGCAGAAAGTTCTAAACGCAGTATTTAAAGATGAAGGAAGAGTCTATTTACTCAGAAGAAGTGGCTTCACTGTCCAACCACTCCATGATGACATTCACAGAGTCATCTTCAAGAAAAAGGATTTGTCAGATCTGGTTCCATCGGCGAAGTGATATCCTCTTCAGATAGCCATTTGGAGTTCTGGTCGAAGTAGGCACTTAAGGGATTCCTGAACATCCGAAACCTGCCCTTCTAGGTTGGAAAACCGATGAATGAGTTATTCATGCTGCTTTCGCCTCCCTGGCGTCCCAGGCTTTTGCCTCGGCCTCGGCCTGTTGCTTTCGGGACAGAATCATTCATGGGATACTTCTGGTACCCCAAGCCCATTCTATGTGGATTAGCCTTCAACTGTAGCGGGGTATTTATACCCTGATTATGTTTGCCTAGGCCTTTTTCGGGATTGAACCCATATGCTAGCAGCATCTTAGCTGGTAGAAGACTGGCTTCTGGGATGTAGGGAGTTCTCAACTTCGACCCTACTGGGGTATGAACTGTTGCTACCAATTCTAGGGAATGATAGCTTGCTTCTGTTTTCTCTTCAGGCTCAATATAGGGAATGGCACTGTTTTGGTATGCCTGGAGGTCGACTTCCCCATGTACGGTAATCACCTTCCCATCTACAACGAAACGTAGTTTTTGGTGCATGCTCGAAGGGACAGCTCCTGCTGTATGGATCCAAGGTCTTCATAGCAGGAATCCAAATGCACTGGGTAGATCCATCACTTGAAAGTTTACAGAGAACTTTGTCGGGCCGATGAATACGTCAAGCTCAATCTCTCCCTCTACAGTCTTCCTCATGCCGTCGAATGCTCTTACAGCTGTCTTGGATGCCTTGATCATTTCTTCCTTGATTCCCAGCCTCCTTATGGTAGCCAAAGGGCAAATGTTAAAGGCTGATCCATTATCGATCAATACGTGTGCCACTCTTTTGCCGTTACATTGGGCGGAGATGTATAAAGCCTTATTGTGCCCTCTTCCTTCCATGGGGAAGTCCTCGTCAGAGAAGCTTAATTGGTCTTTTAAAAGAATTGCTCCTACAAAGTCCCCTAGTTGTACCTCATTAATTGTTTCAGGGACATGTACTTCGTTGAGTACCTTCAACAGCGCGCTCTTGTGCTTCTCTGAATTGATGAATAGGTTTAATAGGGATATCTGAGCGGGCATCTTCCTTAGCTGCTCTATTACTTCAAACTCGCTAGTTGTGATGATCGATATGAGCTTTTCGGCATCTTCCTTGGAGACCTCCCTTTTTTCAGGTTCACCCTCTCTGGGGGCATAAAATCTTCCAGACCTCATTACTGCATCTACTTGTGTGGTCCCATAGTCCCAATGGACTGCTTTAGGATCATACTCTTCCACTGGGGGGACTTTTATCGTTACGGTTGTCTGATGAGATGTCTCTGGTCCCGCCGTGTCGCCTCCTTCCTCTTGAGGCAATTGAATCACGATAGGCCTGACTGGGTAATCTTCCACCTCGCTTAGGCTATCCAGCTCATCCAATCTAATCACCACGGCCGTGGCTACTTCGATCATCAATATGGCGTTGTCGAGTTCTTCCATACCGTTTGAGGTTCCTGGTTGAGAGAGATCATCCATACCTCCCCATCCGTCCGGTATGATATCTTCAATCTTCTGATAAAAGCTGGGAGGGGCCGAATATTTCACCTTGAAATTGTATCCTCCAGAATCTTGACCCAGGTTGTCTATAATTTCGCCCTTCTCAAGTGCGTCAGCCATAAACTTGATGTCTGCTAGACTTCTCCTCCTGGCTTCTACTTCGTATTCTTCAAATTCTTCTCCTGATTGAGTGGCCGGTCCCAGATCGTTTGCCAATTTCTCACGTGAGGTACCACAGGTGCTACTCTGCTCAGCTGTGATCAAGAAGTGGTTTCCTTTCAAAGATAGAGATGCTTCAATCCCTTCGAATTCTTCATTAGTAATGTCGGACACTATCCCCAAGCTCATCATCTTAGCGATACATAACTTCTTTTGGTCAGTTGAGATCTCCCATTCTTTTGGGTATGATGAAGCGATTGTTAGCAGGGCGTCCAGCTTGGGCATATCTACCTTTAGTTTAAGGTAATCCTCATCTTCTTCGGTGAATATTGCCCCTACTGTTTGATGATTTGGAAGTGGGTTTTCTTGTACATTTGGGGCTGCATTATCAAATTTCAAAATCTGACCATCGATTAGGGCTTGCACTTTCAGCTTCAGGACATAGCAGTTATCCACATTATGCCCTCTTTCGCCCATATGGTAGGCACAGGTCTGGCTCTCATCAAAGCCAGGATATCTTGCAGGGTTTGCCCTAGGTGGTTCTTTCGCCACTAGGTGTTTCTCCAGCAGCATCGGGAGCAGCTTGGATAAAGGTCTCGGGAGTTGAGAGAATTGCCTCTGGGGTTGTTTTCTTCTAGGCTCCTGCACTTTCAGTGCCGACCAGGATAACCCTCCTTTGATCTGGTTAGAGTTGCTGAACGACTTGGGCTTATGTGGATCTGGTATGAATGCTATGTCGAGCCCGGCTTCCCTCTCTTTTTTAAAGGGATACTGTTTCCTAGCAGGGGCTTCGTGAGGCCTTCTTTCTCTCAAGGCCCACTCCAGCCTCTCAGCAACCTTAATCAGGTGTGCGAATGTCTGACATCCAGAAGTGTTCAGTCTGTCAAAGTACTCATAAGGGAGTGCTTTCAGGAATAAATCGATTAGTTCCTCTTCCGGGATTGACGGCTTCACTTGAGTAGCCAAGGCTCGCCACCTCTGGGCATATGTCTTGATTAATTCGCCCCTTGCTTTCGAAGTCCGCAGAAGGTCCTCTCTTGTTGGGGCTGTAGCCGTGTTGAACTTGTATTGTCTGAGGAAATCCTCTGCAAGATCCTCCCATCCGTCGTAATCTTCCCAGTCTAGTTCAATGAACCAGGCCAGAGCGGCGCCAGCCAAGCTCTCTTGGAATGTGTTCATTAATAGTGGAATGTAATCTGAATAGTGCGCCATCTTGCGCAGGTAGTACTTGAGATGGGCACGGGGACAGCCTGTCCCATTGTATTTTCTCACGAACTCTGGCTCCCTGTAGTCTGGAGGAGTCTCTATTTTAGCAAAAGGAGATATTTTGTCGAAGCGGGTTAGCTCATAGCCTTGGCTGCTCAGGCATTCTTCGATCTTGGCCAATCTCTTAGCCTCTGCCTCTGTCTTCACAGTTTGTTTTCCCTTCTCCTCCTTTTCAAGGTTGATGACAACAGGTGAGGCTTTTTGTTGTGCCCGACTATTTGGTTCATGAACGTCTTCCTCTGTATGTTGGGTATCCCTGGCTGCTTTTTATCTGTTACATCAGGTACCATGGAAGGGCCTGAGTTGTTCTGATTGTGGGTGGTTGTCTGTCTAGCTTGGTTGACTTCCAACATCGCCTTGATGTCGGCCATCATAGTAGCCAGGGCCGTCATTTGGGATTCTAACATTCCCACGCGCGGAGCCAATTCTTGCTGCTCCATTCTTGTCTTAAGGCGAGTACGGAAACGATGTGTCGGTAGTTCCGTGATGAGAGCGCACCTATTTTGAAAAAATTTCCAGTGAGTAATTCTTTTATTTTAGCAAAAAGGAAGAGCTAATTCTTTCAGTTGCACGCTTCTTGTCAGTAGATGAGGAAAAGGGCTACCTTGTGAACCTTAGCCTCACGTAAGTAGTTCTTTTAATCATTTCTTGACAAGAATTTATGGAATTGAAAGAAGAGTAATTTCTGATGATAGTTTTTATGCATTTGCAAAACATGTTCACATTCATGCTTATGTGTCCAAGATAGTATTCCACAGAAATGAGAATGTATGAGAAGGCATCATAGTGTTTGCTTATTTTACACTTGACGGAATAGCCTATTCAAGTCTACGACGTTTGAGGTCTAAGGTATCCTCATCATCCCAGCATGGATTCCCTTCTTTAGCCTGGGGCTCCTCATCTTCTGAACATGACAGTGGTCCCATGTCTTCGGGTATGTAAGGCTCTATTCCCGGTACGTACGGCACGATGTATTCGGGTATGTAGGGCTCGACAAGGCTTCGTCGGGTCGCTTTGAAGTGTTGAATGTATTCAGTGGTAGCTCTATGAATGTTCTCTTCACGAGTCATGTCTTCTGGCCAACTTATTTTTTCAGCCTGGGAATTCTTCAAAGAGCGTACGACGGATGCTACCTTGGCTTCAAACTGTCTCTTGTCCTCTTCTGCGAGGGTCTTGCTCGGTATGTCAAAAGAAAAGGTATCAGGTTGCGGTGGAGAAGGGATCTCTTGTAGTGCTCCAAACTGCCGAATCACCCTCCTTGGATAGTATGCAGTAGCGCTTGTGAATCCTAGCAAGGGAACTGAACTTCCGTCACCGCAGGTCAATCTGACCTTGTTCAGCGTCGATAACCTTAGCCGCCATCGGAATTGTTCGGGTTTTAGTACTTTGAGGAAGTTCTTCCATTCTACAAAGTTGAACTTAGGAACACGTGTATGGGTTCTAGCAAATGTTTTAAGAGGGTGTGCATTGGGGCTGATTTCAGTGAAACCCATGCGGATGTGGAATTTTCTGATATGGGATGTGAACCACAGATACAGAAGATCACTAGAAGCTCTAAAGATTCCCTTTTTGTTTTTCTTGAAACGATTTAGGGAGAGGAAGGTTTCGGCAAGGAGGATGTTTGAGTAATCCCACCCACAACAGATTTGCCTAGCTACTATAGCCATGATAGGGTCGAATGTGACAGTTGAGATTGGGAATAGCACAAAGCTAAAGAATGCCAAGATAAAGGCTCTACCAGATTTGGTTCCTTTAGAAGCAGGAAGGCGGGAAAATCGGTCTATAAGGAAAGACAGGGAAACTCGTCCAGAATTGTTTCTCACATCTGCTTTGACTTCATTTAGGTTCGTGTCAAGGAATTCAGCCACTTGACTTAGGGGTTCAAGTCCTATAGGGGGTCGGACGAGCGTAGGGGTGAATTCAACCCCGATGACAGCGCTATATTCCTCGATAGTGGGAGTGATTTCTAACCCTTCCATGCAAAATGTAGCGGTGGTAGGATCCCAGTAGAGCGCCATGGCTTGAATAAAGGCAGGTGGGCACTCAATCTTCAGTAGGTCCAGCAGGTACCCTAGTCGTGACTCCGCATACTTCTGGCTGGCTTCTCCCATGCCATCCCACCATGATTGGAGTTCAGCTCGGGGGATCTTGAACACTTGAATATCATTCTTTCCCATCAAGTCTAAAATACGCAAATGATTTTTAAAAGGTCAATCGCCAGAAGTTACTTTCAATGTATGAATATGCAGATGTCATGAAGCATGCATGAGCTAACTTGATTGCATAGTTCAATTTGAAGAAATGGAGATTAGGACCCTTTTTCAGGTTTTGAAAGCCTGACTCAAAGCCTAATTTGCATTTCAGGGAAGAGAATTATGCAATTTAGTCAGGTTTACTCCGTGACTAAAGGGAACAGCAATGTCACATTCCATTGGTCAATACATCAAAAGAACAAAGTGGAATGAACTTTTATTACAATCAAGATGCCTAATGGAAGAAGGGTAAAGAGAGGTTTTTCAAACAAGAAAGCCATAAAAGCCAATGGAACGTGAGGACCTAGATCACTCTTTTTTCAGAAGTCTACCCAAATGACAGTCGGTCAGGAGCTCTCCCTTAATCTAGGGTAGGGGGTTATCTTCAGTGGTTTGGTCGAGAGGTTGTAGTTCCTCTGGCCACTCTCTAGTCCAGGGTATGATGACTTCGGGAGTCTTCTTGGGTTCTACTTTCTTGAGTGTGATACGCCTTGGCTTGGTCTTGATCGCAGGGCGTCTCTTCCTACTCCAAGAAGTGATCATGGGTAGGTTCTCTCTGGCCAGCAATTCAGCCTTTCGACGGGCATACGCTTCCCTAGCCAGCTGGTTGCGACGCTGTTTCTTCATCTCTAGGTAATTCTTCATCCCTTCGTCTGCTTGTCGCTTAAACCTGAGGTTATCGACGAAGTAGCGGGTTTGACAGTCCTCAGCATATCCTAGCTTACGTCCAGTCAGTTCCCGTCCATGCACGAATCTAGTGAAGTGTAGCCTTGTGTTCGGTCCAGGGCGAGTGACTTTTCTCAAGTACTCGAAAGTTACCAACTCTGTTGAACTCTTAGGAAACAGCGACATCCTATCCTATAATCATTGTTGTTCCTATTAGTCACTTTGAGTAATCTTCATGATGCTAATGCATATGGGTGTATGCAATGTATGAGTCATGTCATGGAGCATGAAATAAAGTACATTTAGAAATAAATGTCTTACCAACCACACTTTGGGGGATGTTGAATGCCCCATGTATCAATGGGTGGTTTTAGGTATACCAACCATCCATAGACATGCGCATGAGACAAGTGGGTATACTCTAAAGAAAAAATCAGGTGAGGAACCTAGGGCTCAGGCTCCCACGATCCACACGAGGCAGATTCCTCCCCAAGGGTACCTACCCAAGAGGGCTAGATATCGCCAATGCAGATGGTAGGCGGGAACGACGAAAGTCTCAAGTGCCATCAAACACAAGATCCTTTTCGCACCCTTTCCCTATCTAAGGTAACCTAGAGGTGGTTTGCAGTCGGGGTTTGACCGCCAGTGTGTGCGATGTGTCGTGATCATCACAATGCAAAGTCATGCACATCAGTTTGTATCAAAACACCGCTTCAGTATGTGCATAAAAATAAACATACATTCCCAACTCCAACCTGCAGGAAAAACGTTAACAATCACTCCACCCCTTATTTCTCCAATATGCAAAAACATCTAACACAATGGTTAGTGTACGTACCTCACCTTCGAGAGCATCTGCAGAAAACAAGGTTAGATAAACCAAACAACTTCTTAATCGGCTCAAGTCCTCTGGAATTCGTAACCAGAGATCCCCAGCGGAGTCGCCAGTCTGTCGCGACCCTCTCGTGGCGCGGAGGCGGGGAGCGGGCTAATGGGCCGCCCGATCGCTGGCTTGATCGGACGCGGGCCTCTCCCAAGGTCCATTACCCAAGTCGCAACTGCTGGATCTACGTGATTGACCTTCAGTGTGGTCTAGTGACATGTGATGAGTGTACATGCCAAGGAGTCGCCACCAATCGTTTTGTGGAGGGTACTATTGGAAACCCTATCGAATAGTTGGGAGTGGTCTATTCGATTCTGCGGAAACCAGATAAGTGGGTTCGATGACTTAGTTACGCCAACTGCCAGAGTTGACGCCCTTTCGGTACCTAAACTGAATGGTTTATCTGATCCTAGAATTTCATACAGATGAGTGGGGTACGGATCCTAAATCTAGGAATTCATGCAGATAGGAATTGCTATCCTATCAATCACAATCAATAGGAATAAATGCGCAAATCAAGGATCCAATGCATGCGGATAAAACACATGAAATCAGCATGGTATCCCTAATGAGGCCCTATTAGCCTAGAGAAATATCAATCAAGGCTTAGGAGTGATTTGGACATAATTCGCCCATGAGGGGGGATCGTAATTTTGAACAATTCGGGGGAAATTTACCCTTAAAAGGTAAATCTGTCATTTTAGACGAATTGAGAAGTCAAAAGACAGTGGAAATAGGATTGGCCATCAATCCAATCCATTTCCTATTTTTCGGGAATTTCCAGGATTTTTCTGGAATTTTCAAGTGATTTTACCCTTGGAGGGGTAAAGTCGTCATTTTGGCCAAAGATGAGAACTGAAAATCTCAAATATTAGGGTTGGTTGTCCACCTGACCCAAACCCTAACTTCAAGTAATTTTCAGAACTAGATTTGAGACAAGAAAGACCATTTTCCCATTGAAGGGCAAAATCGTCATTTTGAGAAAAGAGGCGGGACTCGAAAACCCAAACCTAAGAATTGGTCGCCTACCCGACCCTAATTCTTACTTTGGCATTATCAGCCTTATCTCCCATACACAGTAGATGCGACTTACCCCTAAAAGGTAATGTCGTCGGGTCTTGGAAGAACGGATAAGAAACCCCAAAAATAGGGTTGACCAGTTGTCTGTGGTCAACCCTCGATTTTTGGGGATTTCTGGAATGTCTAGGATTTTCCCACAATTGTTTCATATTTTTTTTGGATTTTCTGGCATTTTCTAACATTTTCTTTTGATTTTCTAGGATTTTTCTGATTTATTATTATTATTATTTTTTTAAAATCATTTTCTGATTTTTTTTTATATATAAAAAAATGATTCGGACCGGGTCGACCCGACCCACTCGGGTCGGAACCCGGCCCAGACCCGGAACCGCAAAGCCCTCGGTCGAAACGACGCCGTATCATGCGTTATTTATTTTCGAATTACTAGCCTTGATCCGACGGTCGCTACTGAACCGCGTGGCTAATCCACGGCCATTGGATTGTCTGACTGGAACCTACGGTTCAGATTAGACGAAGGCTCGATCAGGGCCGTCTGATCTAATTACTTAAACTTACGGCTGTGATTATAACATGGGACTTGATCTGGACCGTCCGATCCCACTAACCTAAACGACGTCGCCTCCTAACTAACCCACACGGCGCCGTTTCAACCGGTTTTTATTTCTCGATTTAAAATCCTTTTCGAATTATTATATTTTCTAATCGGACGGCCACTAGAATTTAAGTTCGATTTATCTCAACCGTCCGATCCGTTAATTCGAATAACAGACCCTAACGGCCACGCTGACTCGACACCACGTGGACCAATCGCGCATCGCCACCTAGGCCTTTGACCTGTTGACCTGCCAGGTTGGCGTCGTCTTCAACGTCGCGACCATTGCTGAACGAACGGCCACGACTCTCCGGCGATGATCCAACGGTGGAACCTCAACGGAATCGAATAAGACCGGCGGCAAACGACTCATCTATGCTTCGTACGCAACATATCGTGAGATTGCACGATTTCATTCACAGGATCAAGCGCGAGCAAGCACGAACCAGTACGTACACATACACTCAAATCACTCGATTCATGACGTAATGAACCAATTCATTAACAGGGAAGCACCATTCAATGTTCAGGAGACTTACCTCGAGCTCCGATCGAGCTCGCTCGGCCCAGATTTGGCTGGGGAAAGATGAACAGTGGCTTGACAATGGAGGTTGGATTGGAAGACTCGATTAGGCATGTTAAGGCAAAACCGATGCAAACAAGATATGCGACGATGGTCAGTGATGTTTAGGGAATGAAACGCCCACACTAATTGCATGAATGATCAAGAAACGCATGAATCGCCATGAAAGCTTGAAGAAACACTCGAGACTGCAACTCACCTGTTCTCGCGGATTCCTTGTGCGCGGCCGACTGCGATGGCTTCCTGGCGCTCTGGTCAAGCTTCAGAAAGCCTTCTTTGGCTGTGGTTCAGCCGGAAACAGCCCAACCGATGCCCTGCAATTCGAGCTCAAATTCTCGACGACAGGGGTCGGAGAACGAGCTCTCTCTCGCGTTCTCTCTCTCTCGCGCGATTCTGTACTCCTTTCTCTAACTGAACTCCCTCTCTCTTTCAACAGAAAACGAACGCAGGTTTTTATAGCTCTTAGAATTTTTGGCGCCGAATCGGGGACGACCAACTGACTTGAATAGCACGTGCCATCACGTGATTTTAGGTTCAAACGGCGTTGGGGAAGATGGGTGAGTCGTCTAACTCCGTTTGGTTCTCCAGCAGGTTCCTTCTCACGCGAATTTGGCACGAATTTGAGCTGCATTTGATTTTGTTGACTTTTGCAGGCCCGAAGGTTTGACTGGCCAATTGTTCCTTGCCCCGGCGACCATTGGCCTTGATTCCGGCGTCAATTGACGAGGGATGATCTCAAGTGTTAAACCCCCACCATTGCGTCCCCAATTGAGGTCGATTGGCCCGTCAATTTCCCCGTCAAAGTTCATCCTTCTACTGTTCATTCGCCAGGAACCTGAGGAAGATGGTGACACTGTAGCGGACCGGTTCGACCGGTCTGACCGGCGGTCTAACCGGTCTGAACCGGTCCCGAATAGGACTTTTCAAATTAAGCCCAAATTAATGGAAAAATTTTGCAATTGAACCTCATAATCGAATCTAGGGCATGAATTTTATCTAGAAATGTGGTTTTGCCCAAAAGTTTTCATCAATTTCTATAAAACCCCCAAATTTTCATGTAATTGCAAATTGGGGATTTGTATAATTGAGGGTGCAAATGATCGAATTGGGTCAAACCACCTATGCCAATCGATTTAAAATGGTGAAATCCATTGGGTAGCATGTTTAATTTGCAATGATAGCCCTTGAATTGAAAGTAATTTCAATTATGCTTAATTTCAAGGACTAAAATGCAATTTTAGTATATAATTTTGTCAAATCCGTGCAATTGAGCAAATTGCGCAAACAATTGGGCTAAATTGAAATAGGGGATAGTTAGATTGAATGTCAAGATCTTAAAAAATGCCAAAATTGCAAATTAAAAGACTCAATTGTTATTTTTTCTTCAAATTCAATAATACGGGTTACAAAGGAACACCTAAAATTGAATCTGATTTTGGATTTTTTGTGAGGTCGAAAATACAAGGGATTAAAAAGAAAAATATTGGATATTTGTCCATATTTTTGTGACCTCAAATGCTATTTTTCTTGATTTTTTAAGTATTTTTCTATTTTCTAAAAAAATATTAAAAAATATGAAAAATTATTTTTTGGTCAAGAATGGTTCCTTGGGCTTAGCCAAGGCCACCAAAGTTGATTTTGTAATTTTTTGACTTTTTATGAATTTGTTATGATTTTTCAAAAAAAAATAAAAAATGAAAAAGGCTAGGTCAAAAATCAGGTGTCAACAAGACATAAATGGGTGAGTGTCAAAAGATCTCCTAGGGAATTGTATGGTAACTTTTCCCTCAGGATGTTGAATTATATATGTTGGAGCATCATTCTTGATGGCTGTTTGAGGAATGGGATTGTCTATTTCCCATTGCTCAGGAAGAACAACATCGTCCCATCTTATGGACTTTGGAATAATTGAATTGGAATGAGAAATATCATGTTGAAGCAGAAGAGTTTTCCCTTTTGGAGCTTCATTCAAGGATTGAGCATAAAAAGCTGAGCTCATAGCTTTGTAATGGACTTTGTAGATGAGGGAGAGTGGAATGGATCCTTCATCTAATTTGTAATTATGAGTTTTGATTTGCAGAATCAATGATTTCATTACCTTTGGGTCCTTCAAAGAGACTGAAAAATTTGGATAGCAATCAAAGTGAATTGGACCATTGCCAAGACTTGTTTCAATAGTTGCTAGAATTGAGTCCTCATAAACAAGCATCGTAGCATCTCTTAAAACCAAAAGGATTGAAGTATTAAGACCTTCTTTCAAGAGTGGCTTGACACCAACTTGAATCATCCCAAAATGAAGGTAGTTATACTTCAAAGCATGTTTTTTGAGAGAATCACGACTTAAGAGAGGAATGATAGAATATGAGTTAGAAATAGGAATGTCGCGTTCCTCAGTAGCGATTATATAATCGCTAGACTTGAATAACTTTTTGAATTTAGATTCTGCATAAATTTGGTCATACTTAACTTTAGGAATTTTCCAATTTTTTAAAGATTTGTTAAAATATTCAATCGTAATTTCTTCTCTATTTAAAGGATCTGTGATCTGAGACAACTCAAATACAGAACAAGAGGATGTTGAATTGGTTCTTCTAAAAAGATCCATTGTGGATAAAATTGTTATATATATATAAACAGCTATTAGAGGCTTGAAGGTGGAGGTGCATGGCTAAACTACACTTATTTAACGATCCAATTACATGATAAACTCATTACACACTACTCGTATAAACTATACTTATTTAACGATAAAATGACGATCACGCGCCAACGGAAGCTCGCAAATATAGAAAATCCATTGTGGTTCATTAAGGACAAATTCCGCATTGAATTCTCTTGGGTCATAATTTCTTTCACCAAGCTCCGTTTCCAACCATCTTATAGTCCAAACGATGCTTACTCAGCATACTACAAATTTCATTCAATGACCAACGTCAATAAATAATCAAAAGTCGAAGATATCAGCCCTTGAAATGTATTGCTCGCGTAATACAGCAACACGCTAATTTTCAAAAACTCATTTCGGGCAAACCGTAGTATCAAATTAAGAACCGTTCAATCCCATGGCTTCACAACATACTAAAGTTTTATACTTATATATATACATAGCCAATTGAATCTTCAATTAATCCGACAAATTCGGAATCTACTAAATTTCGAATTCCGTCAAAAATCTAAAAATTTCATATATTTTTACAAAACATAAATGTATAAACCACTATACCATATTCAATATAAATTTAATAAATGCATTTGGACAAAAGAATAAAAACACGCTCTTACATAATAATGTAACCATCAAGAATCACAAGACAAACTGATTGATTAAAAAATAAAAAAAAATGAAAACGAAACCGAAAGTTTCAACACCTGGCTAAAAAGAAAAAGGAGCCTGCGCTCCGAATCTTCTGCTTTTGCTTCTCACAAGCAAAAGCCCAACACACATTACCTAGAAGGAGACGAAGAAGAAGAAATTTTAGTTGAGAAGACGCAACTGGCTCGTTGCTGCTGCTCCTCCTGCACTCGATGTCGAAGAAACATTAAATAACCGATAAGATGGAGACAAAGAAGATCCCATCGGAAACATTAAAAAACCACCCAAATAAGAAAAAAAAAGAATGCTACTTGTTAGCTTTGACCTCTGTCAAGTGGGCCTCAGCACGCCATTTCTCCTCATAACTCTTTTTGAGCTTATGAACAAGTCGGAGAGATGCCCTATAGCAACAAGGGCCAGCAGAATGTGGACTACCCAGGCTGCCGAGTATCTCAAACCTGGTGGCCTGGTCGCGATCTAGCTTTCCTTGCGTTCTAAGTATCTCACTCTCAAATTCTTTTTTTTTTTTCATGGAGTTCACAAGTTCGGGAGTAATGGATGTAGGAGGAGCGGTCATTTGAAGTGATGATGGAAGAAGAAGAAGACGAAAAATAGCAAAGGATGGTGGATGTGACTCGCGTATTTAAAGATGAAAATGGGACGAGATGGCACAATAATAATTTTGTCAGAATAAAAAACTAAAAAGAAGATTGTCGATTTCAATAACTAGCTCTTTCTCATCGAGAGGAGCTAGTTCAACGGAATAAAAAATTAGGCAATAGAAAAACTAAAAAAGACGAGTAAGGGGAAGAGGCCGGAGAGAAAACCTAATGAGTGTGCCTTTTATAGTCGATCTAGTACTAGCCTTAGCCCAGAAGACGAAGATGTAGAGATGTTATGAATGTCATATAAGGACAAAAAAAGATAATAAAAAAATTGCTATGAGAGGCTTGAAGGTGGAGGTGCATGGCTGGCACCGAAGGATGCTCTAACTTTCAAGTTAAGATGGGTCGGGCAAGCTTTGCTGATGTAGTATAACGGGAGCAACATGAGCACAATTAAAATAAAGTAACTATTCGATCCTATTTGAAGTAATAAAAATGCTCTAAACACGCTTTTACATTCAAATGATCAAATTACATGATAAACTCATTATACACAACTCGTCTAAATTACACTTATTGAACGATAAAACGACGATCACGAGCTAGCGGAAGCTCGCAAATATCAAACACCCATTGTGGTCCGCCAAGGATAGCTTGCGCGTCGAACTCTCTTTCGTCATAACTTCTTTCACTAAGCTCCGTTTCAAGCCATTTTATAGTCCAAACAATTCTTACTTGGCGTATTACAAATTTTATTCAATGACTAACATCAATAGATAATCAAAAGTTGAAGATATCAGCCCTCGAAATATATTGCTCGCGTAGTACAGCAGCACGCTAATTTTCAAAAACTCATTTCGAGCAAACTATAGTATCAAATTAAGATCCGTCAAATCTCATGGTTTCACAACATACTAGAGTTATATATATATAGCCAATTGAATCTTCAATTAATTCGAAAAACTCGGAATCTATTAAATTTCAAATTTCGTCGAAAATTATAAATTTCCTATATTTTTACAAAACATAAATGTATAAACCATTATACTATATCCAATATAAATTTAATAGAAAGATTTGGCTAGTTTGCCACGGAGAGGAGGATTAGGAAGGTTTGGCTAGCCTGCAAAAAAAAAAAAACGGATGTTTTTCTTCATGCTTTTTATTTTTGTCTTTTTTCCTTATTTTTCTGTTTTGTTCTCTCTTTCCATGGATGTTTTTCTTCATGCTTTTTATTTTTGTCTTTTTTTTTCCTCTTTTTTTTGTTTTGTTCTCTCTTTCCATGGTCTCTTGCCCTTGCTTGCTGATGTCCGCTTTTGATTTTCGAATGAATCATGACTATATATATAGGCTGGAGATTTGTTCATGAGATTAGCTTAGTTTTTTTTTTTTTTTTTAAAAAAGGCCCTGAAGACGATATAGAGTTTGAGTGGGTATAAGTGCACCGATAAATCATTTTTTTAAATGACATTTGTAAAGGTATATAACAAAAGAAAAGATTTATCGGTATAGAGAGGGATAACTCCTAATTGCATTTCTTCGCGTATAATTTCTGGGCTTCTATTAAGATTTTTTTCTTTTTCTTTTTATAAAGCTTTGAAAGGAAAAATTTCGACTATGGGCTTTCTTTGATGTCATTTGGACATTTTTCATATTGTAGAGATGCTATGTGTTGAAATTTATTTCTAAAGCAAACAAAATATTACTTTTTTCACATCCCACATCGGATAAAAAGTAGAGAGCAATTCACATATGTGAATTGCTCTAAACACGCTTTTACTTTCAAATGATCAAATTGTAATTACATGATAAACTCATTATACGCGACTCGTCTAAATTACATTTATTTAACGATAAAACGACGATCACGCATCATCGGAAGCTCGCAAATATAAAAAATTCATTGTGGTCCGCTAAGGACAGCTTACGTGTCGAACTCTCTTAGGTCATAACTTCTTTCACCAAGCTCCGTTTCAAGCCATCTTATAATCCAATCGATGCTTACTCGGCGTACTACAAAATTTATTCAATGACTAACATCAATAGATAATCAAAAGTCGAAGATATCAGCCCTCAAAATGTAATGCTCACGTAATACAGCAGCATGATAATTTTCAAAAACTCATTTCAGGCAAACCGTAGTATCAAATTAAGATCCGTCAGATACCATGGCTTCACAACATGCTAGCTAATTGAATCTTCAATTAATCCGACAAACTCGAAATCTATCAAATTTCGAATTTCGTCGCAAACTGAAAATTTCCTATATTTTTACGAAACATAAATGTATAAACCATTATATCATATCCAATATAAATTTAATAGGAAGATTTGGTTGGCCTGCCACGGAGAGGAGGATTAGGAAGGTTTGGCTAGCCTGCAAAGAAGACAGATGTTTTTCTTCATGCTTTCTATTTTTTTTCATCTCTTTTCTGTTTTATTCTCTCGGCTCGTCGGTTCTCCTTCTCATCTCATCTTCTTGCTATGGACAGGAAAGTTGTTGAGCAGGCCACTGTAGAGGAGCGAATAGAGGAAAAACTTCAGTCCGAAGTCTGGAAGGTACAAAACTCTATAGATGTTTTTTGGGGAGGATTGGGGCGCTTGTAAGTCTTCACATAACGGCCATGGGCTATATTCTGGCAGTCGCCCTCCAAGGTTGTTCGACTGCAAGAGTTACGGAATACCCATGAAGCTCATTGGGCTGTTATCATTTGCTCATTTTTTGATCTACTGTATCCTCATGAATCGCCCGCGCGAAAATAAATAGCCATTGACGCCACGAGAGTGAAGCTGAAGGCACGAATGGGAGAAGAGCAGGAAAAGGTCAAATGTGGGCCATTCCCCATCCTAGCTTGGTTCGTCCTACGCTTCCTCAAACTAATGTGCTTCATCGGCGGGGCTTACTTCCTAGGTTTCACGGTGGCTGTCCTAACCATGTGTTGGTGGTTGGCCTACCACGGAGAGGGGATTAGGAAAGTTTAGCTAGCTTGCAATGAAGACAGATGTTTTTCTTCATGATTTTTGTTTTTGCCTTTTTTTACTCTCTATTCTATTTTGTTAATGGGAATAGCATAGTAAAAAAAAGGGAGGCCTTGAAGAGAACACAGAGTTTGAGTAGGTATAAGTGCACTGATAAATCATTTTTTTTAAAATGACATTCGTAAAGATATATGACAAAAGAAAAGATTTATCGGTATAGAGAGGGATAACCCTCTAATTGTATTTCTTCGCGTAGAATTTATGGGCTTCTATTAAGATTTTTTTCTTTTTCTTTTTATAAAGATTTGAAAGGGAAAATTTCGACTATGGGATTTCTTTGATGTCATTTGGTCTTTTTTCATATTATAAAGGTGCTACCTGTTGAAATTTATTTCTAAAGCAAACAAAATATTGCTTTTTTCACATCCCACATCGGATGAATTGCTCTAAACACGCTTTTACTTTCAAATGATCAAATTGTAATTTCATGATAAACTCATTATACGCGACTCGTCTAAATTACATTTATTTAACGATAAAACGACGATCACGCACCTGCGGAAACTCGCAAATATCAAAAATCCATTGTGGTCCGCTAAGGACAGCTTACATGTCGAACTCTCTTATGTCATAATTTCTTTCACCAAGCTCCGTTTTAAGCCATCTTATAATCCAAACGATGCTTACTCGGCGTACTACAAATTTTATTCAATGACTAACATCAATAGATAATCAAAAGTCGAAGATATTAGCCCTTGAAATGTATTGCTCTCGTAATACAGCAACACACTAATTTTCAAAAACTCATTTCGGGCAAACCGTAGTATCAAATTAAGAACCGTTCAATCCCATGGCTTCACAACATACCAAAGTTTTATACTTATATATATACATAGCCAATTGAATCTTCAATTAATCCGACAAACTCGGAATCTACCAAATTTCGAATTTCGTCGAAAATCTAAAAATTTCATATATTTTTACAAAACATAAATGTATAAAGCACTATACCATATTTAATATAAATTTAATAAATGCATTTGGACAGAAGAATACAAACACGCTCTTACATAATAATGTAAGCATCAAGAATCACAAGACCCAACGGATTGATTAAAAAATAAAAAAAAATGAAAACGAAAACGAAACCGAAACCGAAAGCTACAACACCTGGCTGAAAAGAAAAAGGAGCTTGCATTCCGAATCTTCTGTTTTTGCTTCTCACAAGCAAAAGCCTAGCACACATCAGCTAGAAGGAGACGAAGAAGAAGAAATTTTAGTTGAGAAGACGCAACTGGCTCGTTGCTGCTGCTCCTCCTGCACTCGATGTCGGAGAAACATTAAATAACCGATAAGATGGAGACAAAGAAGATCCCATCGGAAACATTAAAAAACCACCCAAAGAAGAAAAAAAAGAATGCTACTCGTTAGCTTTGACCTCTGTCAAGTGGGCCTCTGTCAAGTGGGCCTCAGCACGCCATTTCTCCTCATAAATCTTTTTGAGCTTATGAACAAGTCGGAGAGATGCCCTATAGCAACAAGGGCCAGCAGAATGTGGACTACCCAGGTTGCCGAGTATCTCAAACCTGATGGCCTGGTCGCCATCTAGCTTTCCTTGCTTCTAAGTATCTCACTCTCAAATTCTTTTTTTTTTCTTGGATTCCACAAGTTCGGGAGCAATGGATGTAGGAGGAGCGGTCATTTGAAGTGATAATGGAAGAAGAAGAAGAAGAAAAATAGGAAAGGATGGGGGATGTGACTCACGTATTTAAAGATGAAAATGGGACGAGATGGCACAATAATATTTTTTTCAGAATAAAAAACTAAAAAGAAGATTGTCGATTTCAATAACGAGCTCTTTCTCATCGAGAGGAGCAAGTTCAACGGAATAAAGATTAGGCAATAGAAAAACTAAAAATGACGAGTAAGGGGAAGAGGGCGGAGAGAAAACCTAATGAGTGTACCTTTTATAGTCAATCTAGTACTAGCCTTAGCCCAGAAGACGAAGATGTAGAGATGTTATGAATGTCATATAAGGACAAAAAAAGATAATAAAAAAACTGCTATGAGAGGCTTGAAGGTGGAGGTGCATGGCTGGCACCGAAGGATGCTCAAACTTACAAGTTAAGATGGGTCGGGTAAGCTTTGCTGATGTAGTATAACGGGAGCAACATGAGTACAATTAAAATAAAGTAACTATTCGATCCTATTTGAAGTAATAAAAATGCTCTAAACACGCTTTTACTTTCAAATGATCAAATTACATGATAAACTCATTATACACAACTCGTCTAAATTACACTTATTGAACGATAAAACGACACAACTCGTCTAAATTACACTTATTGAACGATAAAACGACGATCACGCGCCAGCGTAAGCTCGCAAATATCAAACACCCATTGTGGTCCGCTAAGGATAGCTTGCGCGTCGAACTCTTTTTGGTTATAACTTCTTTCACTAAGCTCCGTTTCAAGCCATTTTATAGCCCAAACAATGCTTACTTGGCGTATTACAAATTTTATTTAATGACTAACATCAATAGATAATCAAAAGTTGAAGATATCAGCCCTCGAAATACACTGCTCGCGAAGTAGAGCAGCACGGTAATTTTCAAAAACTCATTTCGGGCAAACCATAGTATCAAATTAAGATCCGTCAAATCCCATGGTTTCACAACATACTAGAGTTATATATATATAGCCAATTGAATCTTCAATTAATTGGAAAAACTCGGAATCTATTAAATTTCAAATTTCATAGAAAATTGAAAATTTCCTATATTTTTACAAAACATAAATGTATAAACCATTATACTATATCCAATATAAATTTAATAGAAAGATTTGGCTAGTCTGCCACGGAGAGGAGTATTAGGAAGATTTGGCTAGCCTGCAAAAACAAACTGATGTTTTTCTTCATGCTTTTTATTTTTGTCTTTTTTTCCTCATTTTTCTGTTTTGTTCTCTCTTTCCATGGAAGTTTTTCTTCATGCTTTTTATTTTTGTCTTTTTTTTTCCTCTTTTTTCTATTTTGTTCTCTCTTTCCATAGTCTCTTGCCCTTGCTTGCTGATGTCCGCTTTTGATTTTCGAATGAATCATGACTATATATATATATATATATAGGCCGGAGATTTGTTAATAAGATTAGCTTAGTTTTTTTTTAAAAAAAAAAGAGGCCCTGAAGACGATATAGAGTCTGAGTGGGTATAAGTGCACTAATAAATCATTTTTTAAATGACATTCGTAAAGCTATATAACTAAAGAAAAGATTTATCGGTATAGAGAGGGGTAACTCCTACTTGCATTTCTTCGCTGTCGCGACCCTCTCGCGAGCGCGGAGGGCTAATGGGCCGCCCGATCGCTGGCTTAGATCGGACGCGGGCCTCTCCCAAGGTCCATTACCCAAGTCGCAACTGCTGGATATACGTGATCGACCTTCAGTGCGGTCTAGTGACATGTGAAAAAGTGTACATGCCAAGGAGTCGCCACCAATCGTTTCGTGGAGGGTACGATCGGAAACCCTATCGAATAGTTGGGAGTGGTCTATTCGATTCTGCGGAAACCAGAGAAGTGGGTTCGGGGACTTAGTTACGCCAACTGTCAGAGTTGACGCCCTTTCGGTACCTAAATTGAATGGTTTATCTGATCTTAGGATCTCATACAGATGAGTGGGGTGCTGATCCTAAATCTAGGAGTTCATGCAGATGGGAATATCTACCCTATCACTCACAATCATTAAAAATAAGTGCGCAAATCAAGGATCCAATACATGCGGATAAAACACATGAAATCAACATGGCATCCCTAATGAGGCCCTATTAGCCTAGAGAAGTATCAATCAAGGCTTAGGAGTGATTTGGACATGATTCGCCCACGAGGGGCAGAATCGTAATTTTGAACAATTCGGGGACAATTCACCTCAAAAAGGGCAAATTGGTCATTTTAGATGAATTGGGAAGCCAAAAGACAAGGGAAATAGGATTGGACATCAATCCAATCCATTTCCCATTTTTCGGGAATTTCCAGGATTTTTCTGGAATTTAAAAGTGATTTTACCCTCAGAGGGGTAAAATCGTTATTTTGAACAAAGATGAGAACTGAAAATCTCAAATATTAGAGTTGGTCGTCCACCTGACCCTAACCCTAATTTTAAGCAATTTTCGGGACTCAATTAGGACAAGAAAGACAATTTTCCCATTGAGGGGCAAAATCGTCATTTTTGAGAAAAGGGGCGGGACTCGAAAACCCAAACCTAAGAATTGGTCGCGTACTCGACCCTAATTCTTACCTTGACATTATCGGCCTTTTCTGGCATGCACAGCAGAGGCGACTTACCCCTAAAGGGTAATGTCGTCAAGTCTCGGAAAATTGGATAAGAAACCCCAAAAATAGGGTTGACCAGTTGTCTGTGGTCAATCCTCAATTTTTGGGGATTTCTAGAGTGTCTAGGATTTTTCCACAATTTTTCCACATTTTTTTGGAATTTTCTGAAATTTTCTAGCATTTTTTGGATTTTCTAAGATTTTTATGATTTTTTTTATTATTTTTTTTTATTTTTAAAAATCATTTTCGGAATTTTTTCTTTAAAAAATGTTACCCAGGCCGGGTCGGGTGACCCGGCCCACGGCCCACGGGCGGGCGGCCCGGCCCGGACCCGGCCCCGCACCGAAACGGCGCCGTATCCATCTCCCTCGCTCAAATTTCAATTCCCGCCCAAACCAAACGAGCGGCCTTGATTGCGCCACGTGGAGGTCCTGCGGACGGCCTGATCTTCATGATGAGCCAACGGTCTAGATTGAAACACCCGATCGAACTACAGCCGTCCGATCTAAAGGATTTTTAATTTTCGAAAATTATTTTTTATCTTTGAAATTTCACGATCGCGACACGTGGCCAAATATCCACCGTCCGATTATTTTTGTTATTCGGTTATAACAACCGATGCTGACGTGGCTGCCACGTGGGCGCCACGTCAGCGACACGTCAGCGTTGACTGGTCAACTCTCGTTGACCAGTCAACAGCTCGCCGGGGAAGACGATCGGCGCCGGCTCTGTTTCGCCGGCGCCTCGTCGGAGGCCGTTTTCTCCTCGCTCAGACCACGAAATTGCATGAAACTTCCGCCATTCGACTCGTACAGATCTCATCTACCACATATCCAAGCCTCTACACAGCAGATCATCATTTCATCTACATGCTACTTCTGGCCGAAGTTAGGCTCCGGCGGCTATTCGTCCTAGCAATATCTAGCGTTATCTAGCTAAAAGAATCAATCAGGAAGTATCACCGCGGGTTGAGGAGACTTACCTGGCCATTGCGAGGCTTCGGTTTCGCTCGGGTCGAGCTCTCAAGCTCTCGGTAGATTTGGATGGTCGGAGGTCAGACCCGATGTTTCACATAGGGAAAATGCAAGAAATCAAATGGAAAATGCTCAGTGATGCACAAGGAGTAAATTGCGACTCATAAAACGCAAAACGATCGAGTGGATCGCAAGTCGCCATTAGAGGCCGAAGCCAAGCACGAGGAGGAGCCTCACCGTTTTTCGAGACGAGAGGCCGATTGGAAGGGTTCGGTCGCTTCTCTGAGAATCAGGGAACTCGAAAACGGGCGTCGCTGGCTTCGGTTTCGCCGGTAGGGGTCAGTCGAAGCTTGCACAGGTTTGGCAAGCTTCGGTCGCCGTCTTCCTCTCTCTCTCTATCTCTCTGCCCTTCGCGAGCTGTCTTTGCGCGAACCGACTCTCTCTTGCTCTCTCTCTCTCTCTGTTTTGTTCTCTTCTGCGCGAACAGACTTCTCTCTCTCTCTGTTCGTTCTCCTCCCTCTTTTAAACTGAATTCGTTTCAGTTATGGTACCCGAAGTCTGTTGTTCAGATTCGGTTTTACACCCACTAGCTTCGTCTTGTACGCGCGACGCCAGTTCTCGCTAGTTGGAGGCCGAATCAGTGTGGATGAATCACTGGCGTCGAATCGTGGCTTGGGTATGTGGATTGGAGTTGCAATTTCATCCTTGCCTCCCTCGGGTTCCTCTGTGCGCGCGTGTAAAAGAAGAGGTAGAGCGAGCAGAGGGTGCTCTGCTTGGTTGACTGGGTTGACTGGTTCGGGTCAACCCGACCCAGTTGACCCAGTTCGCTATTTTCCCCAAATTCAATGCCAAAATGAGCATGAATCACAAAATTGATCATAAAATCAGACTCTATGACACAAATTCCATCTGAAAGATGTGAATTATGGTTAAATTGGTTTTAATTTGTGTGAAAGCCCCAAATTTAAGATAGGATCCGAATTTGATTTTTGTCAAATTGAGGATCCTAATGGGCGAATCGACCTCAATCGGATTGACCGTTAGATTTAGGGGATCGAATACTATAGGGAGGAAACTTTGGGGTTCAATGGGTGCCCCTCAAAAAAGTTTAATTTCAGAATTGGCGTTATAGGGACTAAAATGAAAAGATTTTTTTGTGCAATTAGGTCCCTAAAGCCAAAATCGATCAAATTGGCACACAATCGAACCAAATTGAAATGTCGAGCAATCAAATTGAATGTCAAGATTCGTAAAATGCAAAAGATTGCAAATAAAAAGACTCAAAACGTATTTTTTGACAAATTTAACTCTGTGTATTACAAAGAAACACACAAAATTTAAGCTTGAATTTGGACTCTTGATGAGGTCAAAATGACAAGGGATTTAAAAGAAAAATATTGACTATTTTCCTATATTTTTGTGACCTCAAATTCTATTTTTGTTGATTTTTCTAGTATTTTTCTATTTTCTAAAAATACTAAAAAATGTGAAAAATATGAAAAATTATTTTTTTGGTCAAGAATGGTTCCTTGGACTTGGCCAAGGCCACCAAAGTTGATTTTGTAATTTTTTTGACTTTTTATGGATTTTTTGTGATTTTTCAAAAATAAAACTGAAAAAGACTTGGTCAAAAATTAGGTGTCAACAGCTGCCCCTCTTTGAGAGGAATCTCGTGAGAGGTTTCGCTCAAAGACAGGTGACACCTGAGTCTAGACCGACTCGACTAGGGGAAAGAAAAACGAATCTTGACACTCAATCTTTCTTGTCTCACTGGTGAACGCTCTGCTCTTCATTTTTTTGCTGACGTGAGAGAGAAAGTAGAGAGACCCACATGTTACTTACCTGTTGATCACATGTCTGATGCTCGTGCGGCATGTGCGGTGTATAGCGGGTTCAAGTGAATACCTAGGGACTCGTCTTTTGAGTATCCTAAGGCGGTTAAACTCTAGCCTGTATGGTAGGCTGTACCAGAATGGGATTCCTATACTTGACCGAAACCTGTGAATGACGCACCCAGTCTCTTAGGGATTGTCGGGGTTTTGATCCGTATGGTGGATCAGACCATGAATAGGACTCCTTTCTGCTAGGAACCTATGGATGACGTACCCAGTCTCTTAGGGATTGTCAGAAGTTTTGATCCGTATGGTGGATCATACCATGAATAGGACTCCTTTCTGCTAGGAACCTATGGATGACGTACCCAGTCTCTTAGGGATTGTCAGGGTTTTGATCCGTATGGTGGATCAGACCATGAATAGGACTCCTTTCTGCTAGGAACCTATGGATGACGCACCCAGTCTCTTAGGGATTGTCAGAAGTTTTGATCCGTATGGTGGATCATACCATGAATAGGACTCCTCTCTGCTAGGAACCTATGGATGACGCACCCAGTCTTTTAGGGATTGTCAGGGGTTTTGATCCGTATGGTGGATCAGACCATGAATAGGACTCCTTTCTGTTAGGAACCTATGGATGACGCACCCAGTCTCTTAGGGATTGTCGAACATTTTGATCCTATATTCTAAGGAATTAACTAGGATTTATACAAATGAGGTGTGCCTAACCTTGAGGCTTTACCAAATGGGCTATTCTGGGTTTAGGGGTTACCTAGAACCTCACAGAAAGCAGATTTTGACAACAGTTTTTGATCCTATATTCTAAGGAATTAACTAGGATTCGTATAAGTGAGGTGTGCCTAACCTTTAGGCTTCACCAAATGAGCTATTCTGGGTTTAGGGGTTACCTAGAACCTCACAGAAAGCTGATCTTGAAAATTGTCCTTTCGACATGCAATGCGTTATTCTGGGATTTGGGGATTCCAAGTATCCTGCAGAAAACTTAAACCTGCAAAAACTTTGATGAGATTCTTCTGGGATCTAGGGGCTACCTGAGATCTCGCGGAAAGATTATCTTGAATGTTGTCCTTTCGACATTGAAGGTGACATTCTAGGATCTGGGTACTCCAGGCATCCTGTAGAAAGTTCCAACCTGTAACACTGGGATCTCACACAGGGAGATAATTTCAAACATTGTCCTTTTGACATGGGAGGTGACATTCTGGGATCTGGGGACTCCAGGTATCCTGCAGAAAGCTCAAACCTATAAATTTGAAATCTCACAGAGGGATGATTTCGGAGATTGTCCTTTTGACATTAGAGGTAGCATTCTGGGATCTGGGGACTCCAGGTATCCACGAGTCCAAGAGAGGTTGTGTTCTTCTGAAATCAAGAGTGATACAAGCCGTTTTAGGAGCCGAAGTCATCAAGAATCTTGTAGAAGCTCCAGTCTGAAAATTTTCTCACCAAGGGTAAATTCATGGTCTTTAAGTGATATCTGATGCCAAACTGACAGCACTTTATGACTTATATCATAGTCATGAAAAATTTCAATGAATGAATTATGATGTTGGAGGTTATCCAAAACACCTTGCAACATATGGAAGTGATCAAAAATTCCTTGTGGGGAAAGTTTGAATCAAACAATCTGAAATTACCAAAAGAGTTTGGTTAAAATGTCCAACGGAGTATTCTCATCAAAGAGGACTTCTCACCGTTTTGAGGTAATGGTCTTTTACCAAGAATGCACTCGAACTTCCTATCCAACCTGCGCCTAGGGTTCAGGATCATTCGCAGTGAATACACCTCGATCGATCAGGAGGACTTCCAAGGGACCGTAATGTTGGGCCTGGTCAACGGCTTTCAAAGGGGGACTTGCGTGCAAGTCAAGGCTTTCGAAGAGAAGTCTTCAACGTCTGCTCCAGGTTTACAAGTCAAGAAACTTGCGAAATGAGAAAGAAATAATCTTGCTCGAACTTCTTCGAGCTAAGCTTAGACATTAAACCCTATGTCAATCCAAGTGCCTTAATCAGAAAAGGCTTTTCAGGGTTGTAACGTAGGTAGGATTGGGGACCAAAAAAGGCTTGTTTTTGGCTTAGAATATGCGAAGGGTCTAACATTGGTGATCACTGCAGGTTTGCCGCCGATCTTGTCCCTTCTCGTCCAAAGAGCGTCTTTGGTCTTTGAAGTGCATATTTGTCTTTAGAGAATATCTCCTTCATGTTGAGATGACGTCGACATCTTGTCTATCCTTTCATCATCTGAGTGTGACATGATTTGGGAGCATCTTTCGCAGTTCAGCTCCTTTGGGATTTTCTTTTATAATCAGATCTCACTAGTGACCTATACAAAGGTATCATGCCATCTTTTGGCATTTACAAGATCAAACACCTGATTCACAAGTGCACAAATATTTGGACGGGCATTGGCCTTGCTTTTACCAGGCACTTTGCTTTTTCTTGATGCCCAAGATTGAATTTTTCTCTCTTTTTGCTTTTTGAGATCCCATCTTTTCTTTTCTTTTGGGGATCAGAATTTTCAAATGAGTGTGCTAGATGTACAATTTGAATCTCAGCACTCAAACATTAATCTAGAAATTTTTATAAATCCTGTATTTTGAACTCTTCTGCTCTTGAAGTGATGTCGCTTCCGTCTTGGAATATGCAATGATCACCAACGGGTTTGCGTAACGAAGTACAGGCTCAACTGGGCTGTGCAAAGGGCAAAAGTGTATAGGATAGAGAAACGAATGCTTTTCGTCATCCTAAAGCACTTGAACTACCATAGAAGTTAAAATGACAAGCAACACACGAAGATTGATGCAAGTCTGAGCAAGAGAATTTCTAATCATTTACCTCCTGATACCGTTGGACGTATCTCCAGTTTGCCCCACTGTGGGGTAGTTCTTGACAGGGGTATAGAATGAAACCGTTGTTCAAATGGTTATCAATGGTTACCTGTAGTGTTTATGATAGAGAAACGAATGCCCCCGTCGTTTCAATCCGTGTAATCACTGCGAATAACCCTTGCTTCCGTAGGTCAAGGTCTCGCTGTTCTTACCACTCCACTCATCTCTCAAGTGTGTATAAGACGTGTTTAGATTAGGCTTGCCTCTTGTCTGATGAACCATCCTTTTGAACAATTCTAAACAACTCTTGTTGGAAAAGTTCATTTTGCTTTCTCTAGAACTTTACCCTCCAAGGGGGTTTATGATGCACAATGTATATTTCAATTATGTTCAGATAACCTCCAGATCTAAACATGAATGCCAATGACCGTGAGGACTTTGCGTCTTTCTAGACATGAGCTTTGATGTATGCCAGATTTCAAAGGGCCTCCCAAATTCTAGCAATTAGGATCCTGAGAGTCTTAAAAACCTAAAAGATTGGGAAAGGAATACTTACCTGCCCAGCGCGGCTAGGGATTCCTGAAAAACATAAAAGGAATATGTCAGTGTATGCTCTTGAATTTCAGAAAATTAGAACGATACACTTTACCCTTGATCATGCACTCCAATGGAAGTGGATAGATTCGCGAAAATCTGCATTTTTCTTAACAACACAAGATGGTTAAGTTGTTCTAAAATTTCTTAAAATTCTCAGTCTTTGGAGAAGAAGACGTGCACCTGACCACCATGACGTTAGGTCTCCTTGATCATACGTTCCAACTTATCGCGAACCTGCTTCCTTGGATCCTGCAATATTGAACACATGCTAATGTATGCATAGATGCATGACATGCTTATGCAAAGACTATCATGAAGAGTAGGCTCAATTCGAGGCAGGGCATATGACCGGAATCTGATTTTATTTCAAGGGTAATATTTCTTCACAGCATCTGAATTCACAGGGTGCCCCAATTCTTCTCCCTCGGAGTTTACAAGAATTAATGCTCCTCCCGTGAGGATCTTCTTAACAATGTAGGGGCCTTCGTAATTTGGAGTGAATTTTCCCCCTGGATGGGTAGTACTTGGTAAAACTTTCCTAATTACCAAGTCATTTACTTCGAAGTTTCTGGTCTTGACTTTTCGATTGAACGCCCTGGCCACCCTCTTCTGGTAAGTTTGTCCATGGCAAATGGCTTTAAGACGTTTCTCATCTATTAAGTTCAGCTGTTCATATCTGTGCTTGAAATACTCTGACTCAGAGAGTTTATCTTCGGATAAGATTCTCAAAGAGGGAATCTTAACTTCTACTGGTAGAACTGCTTCTGTCCCATATACCAAACTATAGGGAGTTGCCCCTGTAGAAGTCCTGATCGACGTTCGGTAAGCCATCAAGGCGAAGGGCAGCCTTTCGTGCCAATCTCTGTAGTTTTCTGCTGTTTTAGCCAAGATTCTCTTGATATTTTTATTGGCGGCTTCCACTGCCCCATTCATCTGTGGGCGGTAAGGAGATGAATTCAGATGTCTAATGCTAAAGTGATCCAGCAGACCATCGACAATCTTGTTGTTTAGGTTGGACCCATTATCTGTGATGATCGCTTGAGGGGTACCATACCGGGATATGATATCTCTTTTGACAAATCTGGCCACATTTCTTGCAGTGACATTCTTGTAAGAACTGGCTTCTACCCATTTGGTGAAGTAATCAATTGCTACCAAGATGAAGCGATGACCATTCGAAGCCATAGGATTAATAGGCCCTATCATGTCTATCCCCCACATAGAGAAAGGCCAAACTTCAGACATTTGATGTAGTTCGTTCGGGGGTGCGTTAATCTTATCCCCGTATATTTGACATTGGTGGCATGACCGGACGTGCTGACAGCAGTCTGATTCGATGGTCATCCAATAATAACCTAGCCGCATGATCTTCCGGGCAAGGAGGTGGCCGTTCATGTGAGGCCCACACGCACCTTCATGAATCTCTTTCATGAGAATATTTGCTTCTTTGGCATCTACGCATCTCAGTAGAGTGGAATCGAACGATCTCTTGTATAGAATTTGTCCATTGAGGAAGAACTTGCTGGCCATCTTGGTTATGTATTTTCGGTCTCCTGACTGGCATCCTTCAGGGAATTCCCTTTTCAAGAGGTAATTCTTGATGTCATAGTACCATGGCTCTCCATCACATTCTTCTTCGATTAGCATGCAATAAGCTGGCTTTTCAACAATGCCGATCCTCAGAGGTTCTATATCCAACCCTTTAGTCGTTTGTAACATCGAGGCTAGGGTGGCTAATGCATCTGCGAATTGGTTGTGAGACCTTGATAGGTACTCGAATGACACTTCTTCAAACTTGAGTATCAATTTTTCAAGGTATTCATGGTAGGGGATGAGTTTTGCATCTTTCGTCTTCCACTCCCCTTGTGTCTGTAGAATAATGAGCATAGAGTCTCCAAAGACCTGCAATCTAGGTATCTTCATGGAAAGGGCCAGTCGTAGGCCCAGAATGCATGCCTCATATTCTGAAATATTGTTGGTACAAGGGAAAGTTATCTTTGCCGCGACAGGGTAATGTTGGCCATCTGGGGATATCAGTACTGCCCCAGTGCCTGCCCCTGATAGGTTAACAGCACCATCGAAATACATGATCCACTTATCCTCTGCTAAGTTCAGAATTCGGCTTTCTGTGTTCGTTACTTCAGGGGATTCAGTGCTCGATGGGTTTTCTGCCAGCATGTCCGCTATAGCTCTTCCTTTTACCGACTTCTGTGGAGAACATTTAATGTCGAATTCAGACAACATTACTTGCCATTTTGCCAGTTTCCCAATTAAAGCGGGTTTCTCCAGGAGGTATTTGACGGGGTCGTTTTCTGTTATGAGCTGAATGTGATGATGTAGGGTATACTGCCTTAGTCTTCGTAGTACCCATACTGCTGCTACGCAGGCCCTTTCAACTGGTATATATTTTGCTTCAGATGGCGTGAATTTCTTACTCAGGTAATAAATGGCCCTCTCTTTTCCATCTATCGGGCTTGTCTGGGCAAGTAAGGCTCCCAAGGACTCTTGTCGTATGGTCAGGTATAAGGTCAATGGGTGACCGGGAATTGGTGGCACAAGCACCGGTGGTGTGATCAAATAGTTTTTGATCATTTGGAATGCCTTGCTGCACTCGGCGTCCCACGTTATTTTCGCGCCTTTCTTAAGCAATTTGAAGATAGGCTTAGCCACATCAGACAGCTGATTGATGAACCTGGCAATATAGTTCAATCTCCCTAGAAGGCTTCTCACTTCTTTTACTGTGGATGGAGTTGATAAATCGTGGATGGCCTGGATTTTTGAGGGATCAATCTCAATGCCCCTGTTGCTGACTATGAACCCAAGGAGTTTCCCGGATCTTGCCCCAAACACGCATTTGTTAGGGTTCAACTTTAACTTGTATTTGCGCAGGCGCTCAAATAATTTTCTTAATACCTGTATGTGATCTTGTCCTTTCTTGGATTTAGCGATCATGTCATCAACATATACTTCAATCTCTTTGTGGATCATATCATGGAATAACGTGACCATAGCCTTCTGGTAGGTAGCCCCGGCGTTTTTCAATCCAAAGGGCATGACTTTGTAGCAAAAATTTCCCCATGGTGTGGTAAATGCAGTCTTGGGTTTGTCTTCTTGTTTCATGGAGATTTGGTTGTATCCCGAGAATCCATCCATGAATGAGAATAATTCATAACCTGCTGTACTATCCACCAATACATCAATGTGGGGGAGTGGAAAATCATCTTTTGGGCTTGCTCTATTCAGATCTCGGTAATCTACGCAGATCCGAACTTTTCCGTCTTTCTTCATGACGGGGACTATATTTGCAACCCAGTCTGAATATGGGATAGCTTCAATGAAGCCTACCCTAAGGAGTTTCATGACTTCTTCCTTAATCTTGTCTTCTAACTCGGCTTTCATCCGTCTACTGCCTTGTTTGACAGGTTTGATGCCAGGATCCGTGGGCAATGCATGTTCCACAATCTTAGGATCAAGGCCTGGCATATCCGCGTAAGACCATGCGAAGATGTCTTGATATTCTTTTAGTAGCTTGGTGAACTCGAGCCTTTCATCACGGGATAGGTGTCCGCCGATCTTGACCTCTTTGACGTTCACGGTGTCTCCCAAATTAATGACAATTGGTTCTTCCGAGGTAGGAGGCTTTGATTCTTCAAAGGTGTTCCAATCCCTACGGATAGACGCGTAATCCTCGTCTTCATCTTCCTCAATGTTATAGAAGTGGTTAATGGAGGGATCCGAATTTTGTAACAACCTGGTATGCATGTTTGAGATGATATGCCTGAAATGTCATGAGTATGGTTAGTTTGTGCTCAATAAAAATGACATGCATGCTTATGTAAAGTCTTTTTTGAAAAAGTTTTTCGAAATAGGTGTAGGTACAGATGGGACTAATCCTCATGTCATTGGATATCCCGATCCCTTGAAAATCTTTTGAAGATTAGGAATCATATGGCAAATCAGGCCTCAAGCTTCTATATGGAAGACCATTATCATCATCGGGCTGATTCGTGGTTCCATATGTCCTTAACAAAACATGCGTGGTTTTATTGAATGCGAAATGGGCCGCGTTACAAGATGTGCTATTTGGACCAACGGCCGGAGATCCAAAGGCGTTTTCTTATGCGTTCAATAAGGAAAGAAAATACAGTGAAATGCAGAAAGTTCTAAACACAGTATTTAAAGATGAAGGAAGAGTCTATTTACTCAGAAGAAGTGGCTTCACTGTCCAACCACTCCATGATGACATTCACAGAGTCATCTTCGAGAAAAGGATTTGTCAGATCTGGTTCCATCGGCGAAGTGATACCCTCTTCAGATAACCATTTGGAGTTCTGGTCGAAGTAGGTATTTAAGGGATTCTTGAACATTCGAGACCTTCCCTTCCAGGTTGGAGAACCGATGAATGAGCTATTCGGGCTGTTTTCGCCTCCACGGCGTCCCAGGCTCTTGCCTCGGCCTCGGCTTGTTGCTTTCGGGATAGAATCATTCATGGGATACTTCCGGTACCCCAAGCCCATTTTATGTGGATTAGCCTTCAACTGTAGCGGGGCATTTATACCCTGATTATGTTTGCCTAGGCCTTTTTCAGGATTGAACCCGTATGCCAGCAGTATCTTAGCTGGTAGAAGACTGGCTTCTGAGATGTAAGGAGTTCTCAACTTCGATCCTACTGGGGTATGAACTGTTGCTACCAACTCTAGGGAGTGATAGCTCGCTTCAGTTTTCTCTTCAGGCTCAATATAGGGAATGGCACTGCTCTGGTATGCCTGGAGGTCGACTTCCCCATGTACGGTAATTACCTTCCCATCTACAACGAAACGTACTTTTTGGTGCAGGCTCGAAGGGACAGCTCCTGCTGTATGGATCCAAGGTCTTCCTAGCAGGAATCCAAATGCACTGGGTAGATCCATTACTTGAAAGTTTATAGAGAACTTTGTCGGGCCGATGAATACGTCAAGCTCGATCTCTCCCTCTACAGTCTTCCTCATGCCGTCGAATGCTCTTACAGCTGTCTTGGATGCCTTGACCATCTCTTCATTGATTCCCAGCCTCCTTATGGTAGCCAAAGGACAGATGTTAAAGGCTGATCCGTTATCGATCAATACATGTGCCACTCTTTTGCCGTTACATTGGGCAGAGATGTATAAAGCTTTGTTGTGCCCCCTTCCTTCCATGGGGAAGTCCTCGTCAGAGAAGCTCAACTGGTCTTTTAAGAGAATTGCCCCTACAAAGTCCCCTAGTTGGACCTCATTAATTGTTTCAGGGACATGTACTTCATTGAGTACCTTCAATAGTGCGTTCTTGTGCTTCTCTGAATTGATGAATAGGTCTAACAGGGATATCTGAGCGGGCATCTTCCTCAGCTGCTCTATCACTTCAAACTCACTGGTTTTGATGATCGATATGAGCTTTTCGGCATCTTCCTTTGAGACATCTCTTTTTTCGGATTCACCCTCTCTGGGGGCATAAAATCTTCCAGACCTCATTATTGCATCTACTTGTGTGGTCCCATAGTCCCAATGAACAGCTTTGGGATCATACTCTTCTACTGGGGGGACTTTTATCGTTACAGTTGTCTGATGAGGTATCTCTGGTCCTGACGTGTTGCTTTCTTCCTCTTGAGGCAATTGAATTACGACAGGCCTCACCGGGCAATCTTCTACCTTGCCCAGGCTATCCAGCTCATCCAATCTGATCACCACGGCTGTGGCTACTTCGATCATCAATATGGCGTTGTCGAGTTCTTCCATATTGTTTGAGGTTTCTGGTTGAGAGAGATCATCCATACCCCCCCATCCGTCCGGTATGATGTCTTCAATCTTCTGATAAAAGCTGGTAGGGGCCGAATATTTCACCTTGAAATTGTATCCTCCAGAATCTTGACCCAGGTTGTCTATAATTTCGCTCTTCTCAAGTGCGTCGACCATAAATTTGAGGTCTGCTAGACTTCTCCTCCTGGCTTCTATTTCGTCTTCTTCAAATTCTTCTTCTGATTGAGTGGACAGCCCCAGATCGTTTGCCAATTTCTCACGTGAGGTACCACAGGTGCTACTCTGTTCAGCTGTGATCAAGAAGTGGTTTCCTTTCAAAGATAGAGATGTTTCAATCCCCTCGAATTCTTCATCAGTAATGTCGGACATTATCCCCAAGCTCTTCATCTTGTTGATACACAACTTCTTTTGGTCGGTTGATATCTCCCCCTCTTTTGGGTATGATGAAGCGGTTGTTAGCAGGTTGGCCAGCTTAGGCATATCTACCTTCAGTTTAAGGTAGTCCTCTTCTTCTTCAGTGAATATTGCCCCTATTGCTTGATGATCTGGCAACGGATTTTCTTGTACATTTGGGGCTGCTTTGTCAAATTTCAAAATCTGACTATCGATTAGGGCTTGCACTTTCAGCTTCAGGACATAGCAGTTATCCACATTATGCCCTCTTTCGCCCATATGGTAGGTACAGGTCTGGCTCTCATCAAAGCCAGGATATCTTGCGGGGTTTGCCCTAGGTGGTTCTTTTGCCACCAAGTGTTGCTCCAGCAGCATCGGGAGTAGCTTGGATAAAGGTCTCGGGAGCTGAGAGAATTGTCTCTGGGGTTGCTTTCTTTTAGGCTCTTGTACCTTTGGCGCTGACCAGGATGATCCGCCTTTGGCCTGATTAGAATTGCCAAATGGCTTTAACTTGTGGGGATCTGGTATAAATGCTATGTCCAGTCCGGCTTCTCTTTCCTTTCTCAGAGGGTACTGCTTCCTAGTAGGAGCTTCCTGAGGCCTTCTTTCTTTCAAGGCCCATTCCAGCCTCTCAGCAACCTTAATCAGGTGTGCGAATGTCTGACATCCAGAAGTGTTCAGTCTGTCAAAGTACTCGTAGGGGAGTGCTTTTAGGAATAAGTCGATCAGCTCCTCTTCTGGAATTGAAGGCTTTACTTGGGTAGCCAAGGCTCGCCATCTCTGAGCATATGTCCTGATCGATTCGCCCCTCACTTTTGAAGTTCGTAGGAGGTCTTCTCTTGTTGGGGCTGTAGCCGTGTTAAATTTGTACTGCCTGAGGAAGTCTTCAGCAAGGTCCTCCCATCCGTCATAATCCTCTAAGTCTAGCTCAATAAACCAAGCCAGAGCGGCGCCAGCCAAACTCTCTTGGAATGTGTTCATTAACAACGGAATGTAATCCGAGTAGTGCGCCATCTTGCGCAGGTAATATTTGAGGTGGGCACGGGGACAACCTGTCCCGTTGTATTTTCTCACGAACTCTGGCTCCCTATAGTCAGGAGGAGTCTCTATTTTAGCAAAAGGAGATATTTTGTCGAAGCGGGCCAGCTCATAGCCTTGACTGCTCAGGCATTCTTCGATCTTGGCCAATCTCTTAGCCTCTGCCTCTGTCTTCACAGTTTGTTTTCCCTTCTCCTCTTTTTCAAGGTTGATGACAACAGGCGAGGCTTTTTGTTGTGCCCGACTATTTGGTTCATGGACGTTTTCCCCTGTATTTTGGGTATCCCTGGTTGCTTCTTTATCTATTACATCAGGTACCATGGAAGGGCCTGAGTTGTTCTGATTGTGGGCGGTTGTCTGTCTAGCTTGGTTGGTCTCCAGCATGGCCTTAATGTCAGCCATCATAGTCGCCAGGGCAGTCATCTGAGATTCCAACATGCCTACGCGCGGAGTCAATTCCTGCTGTTCCATTCTTGTCTTTAGGCGGGTACGGAAACGATGCGTTGGCAATTCCGTGATGAGAGTGTACCTGTTTCAAAAGATCTCTGTGAGTGCTTCGCTTATTTAGCAAAAAGAAGCAGCTAATTCTTTTAGTTGCATGCTTCTTGTCAGTAGATGAGAAAAAGGGCTACTTTGTGAGCCTTAGCCTCATGTAAGTAGTTCTTTTAATCATTTCTCGACAAGAACTCATGGAATTAAAAGAAGCGTAATTTCTGACGATAGTTTTTTATGCATTTGCAAAACATGCTCACATTCATACTCATGTGTCTAAGATAGTATTCCACAGAAATGAGAATGTATGAGAAGGCATCACAATGCTTGCTTATTTTACACTTGACAGAATAGTCTATTCAAGTCTAGGACGTTTGAAGCCTAAGGCATCCTCATCATCCCAGTATAGATTCTCTTCTTCAGCTTGGGGCTCTTCGTCTTCTGAACATGACAGTGGTCCCAGGTCTTCGGGTATGTAGGGCTCTACTCCAGGTACGTACGGCACGATGTATTCAGGTATGTAGGGCTCGACAAGGCTTCGTCGGATCGCTTTGAAATGTTGAATGTATTCTGTGGTGGCTCTATGAGTGTTTTCTTCTAGAGTCATGTCTTCTGGCCAACTTATTTCTTCAGCCTGGGAATTCTTCAAGGAGTGTATGATGGATGCCACCTTGGCTTCAAATTGTTTCTTCTCCTCCTCCGTGAGGGTCTGGTTTGGTAAGTCAAAGGAAAAGACACCAGGTCGCGGTGAAGAAGGGATCTCCTGAAGTGCTCCAAACTGTCGAATCACCCTCCTTGGATAGTATGCAGTTGCGCCCGTGAATCCTAGCAAGGGGACTGGGCTTCCGTCATCGCAGGTCAATCTGACTTTGCTCAGCGTCGGCAACCTTAGCCGCCATCGGAGTTGCTCAGGTTTTAGGACTTTGAGGAAGTTCTTCCATTCTACAAAGTTAAACTTAGGAACACGTGTATGGGTTCTAGCAAATGTTTTAAGAGGGTGTGCATTGGGGCTGATTTCAGTGAAACCCATGCGGATGTGGAATTGTCTGATATGGGATGTGAACCACAGATACAGCAGATCACTAGAAGCTCTAAAGATTCCATTTTTGCTTTTCTTGAAACGATTTAGGGAAAGGAAGGTTTCGGCAAGGAGGAGGTTTGAGTAATCCCACCCACAACAGACTTGCCTAGCTACTATAGCCATGATAGGGTCGAAGGTGACAGTTGAGATTGGGAATAGCACAAAGCTAAAGAATGCCAAGATAAAGGCTCTACCCGATTTGGTTCCTTTAGAAGCAGGAAGGCGGGAAAATCGGTCTATAAGGAAGGATAGGGAAATTCTCCCAGAATTGCTTTTCGCATCTACCTTGACTTCATTTAGGTTTGTGTCAAGGAATTCAGCTACCTGACTTAGGGGTTCAAGTCCTATAGGGGGTCGGACGAGCGTAGGGGTGAATTCAACTCCGATGACAGCGCTGTATTCCTCGATAGTGGGAGTGATCTCTAATCCTTCCATGCAAAATGTAGCGGTGGTAGGATCCCAGTAGAGCGCCATGGCTTGAATAAAGGCAGGTGGGCACTCAATCTTCAGTAGGTCCAGTAGATATCCTAGTCGTGACTCCGCATACTTCTGGCTGGCTTCGCCCATGCCATCCCACCATGATTGGAGTTCAGCTCGGGGGATCTTGAACACTTGAATATCATTCTTTCCCATCAAGTCTAAAATATGCAAATGATTTTAAAAGGTCAATCGCCAGAAGTTACTTTAAATGTATGAATATGCAGATGTCATGAAGCATGCATGAGCTAACTTGATTGCATAGTTCAATTTGAAGAAATGGAGATTAGGACCCTTTTTCAGGTCTTGAAGGCCTGACTCAAAGCCTAATTTGCATTTCAGGGAAGTGAATTATGCAATTTAGTCAAGTTTACTCAGTGACTAAAGGGAATAGCAATGTCACGTTCCATTGGTCAACACATCAAAGGAGCAAAGTGGGATGTACTTTTATTACAGTCAAGATGTCTAATAGAAAAACGGTAAAGAAAGGTTTTTCAAACAAGAAAGCCATAAAAGACAATGGAACGTGAGGGTCTAGATCACTCTTTCTTCAGAAGTCTACCCAAGTGACAGTCGGTCAGGAATTCTCCTTTAATCTAGGGTAGGGGAGTTATCTTCAGTGGTTTGGTCGAGAGGTTGTAGTTCCTCTGGCCACTTTCTAGTCCAGGGTACGATGACTTCGGAAGCCTTCTCGGGTTCTACTTTCTTGATTGTGATACGCCTTGGCTTGGTCTTGATCGCAGGGCGTCTCTTCTTACCCCAAAAAGTAATCATGGGTATGTTTTTTTTGGCCAGCAATTCAGCCTTCTTGCGAGCGTACGCTTCCCTAGCTAGCTGGTTGCGACGTTGTCTCTTCATCTCCAGATAATCCTTCATCATTTCGTCTGATTGTCGCTTGAATCTGAGATTATCAGCGTAGTAGTGGGTTTGACAGTCTTCAGCATACCCCAGCTTACGTCCAGTCAGTTCCCGACCATACACGAATCTAGTAAAGTGTAGCCTTGTGTTTGGTCCGGGGCGAGTAACTTTTCTCAAGTACTCGAAGGTCACCAACTCCGTAGAGCTCTTAGGGAACAGCGACATCCTACCCCATAATCATTGTTGTTCTCATTAGTCACCCGAGTAATCTTCATGATGCGAATGCACATGGATGTATGCAATGTATGAGTCATATCATGGAGCAGGAAATAAAGTATGTTTAGAGATAAATGTCTTACCAACCACACTTTGGGGGACGTGGAATGCCCCCTGTATCAATGGGTGGTTTTAGGTATACCAACCATCCATGGACATGCGCATGCGACAAGTGGGTATACTCTAAAAATCGAAAATTAGGTAAGGAACCTATGGCTCAGGCTCCCACGATCCAAATGAGGCAGACTCCTCCCCAAGAGTACCCACTCAAGAGGGCTAGATATCGCCAATTTGGATTGTGAGCGGGAACGAACATGAAAGTCTCAAGTGCCATCAAACACGAGATCCTTTCACATCCTTTCCCTATCTAAGGTAACCTAGAGGTGGTTGCAGTCGGGGTTTGACCGCTAGTGTGTGCGATGTGTCGTGATCATCACAATGCAAAGTCATGCACAGCAGTTTGTATCAAACACCGCTTCAGTATGTGCGTAAAGTAAACATACATTCCCAACTCCAACCTGCAGGAAAAATGTCAACAATCACTCCACCCCTTATTTCTCCAATCTGCAAAAACATCTAACACAATAGTTAGCATACGTACCTTACCTTCGAGAGCATCTGCAGAAAACAATGTCAGATAAACCAAACAACTTTTTAATCGGCCCAAGTCCTCTGGAATTCGTAACCAGAGATTCTGGTTTAGAATAAGGTCCCCAGCGGAGTCGCCAGTCTGTCGCGACCCTCTCGCGAGCGCGGAGGGCTAATGGGCCGCCCGATCGCTGGCTTAGATCGGACGCGGGCCTCTCCCAAGGTCCATTACCCAAGTCGCAACTGCTGGATATACGTGATCGACCTTCAGTGCGGTCTAGTGACATGTGAAAAAGTGTACATGCCAAGGAGTCGCCACCAATCGTTTCGTGGAGGGTACGATCGGAAACCCTATCGAATAGTTGGGAGTGGTCTATTCGATTCTGCGGAAACCAGAGAAGTGGGTTCGGGGACTTAGTTACGCCAACTGTCAGAGTTGACGCCCTTTCGGTACCTAAATTGAATGGTTTATCTGATCTTAGGATCTCATACAGATGAGTGGGGTGCTGATCCTAAATCTAGGAGTTCATGCAGATGGGAATATCTACCCTATCACTCACAATCATTAAAAATAAGTGCGCAAATCAAGGATCCAATACATGCGGATAAAACACATGAAATCAACATGGCATCCCTAATGAGGCCCTATTAGCCTAGAGAAGTATCAATCAAGGCTTAGGAGTGATTTGGACATGATTCGCCCACGAGGGGCAGAATCGTAATTTTGAACAATTCGGGGACAATTCACCTCAAAAAGGGCAAATTGGTCATTTTAGATGAATTGGGAAGCCAAAAGACAAGGGAAATAGGATTGGACATCAATCCAATCCATTTCCCATTTTTCGGGAATTTCCAGGATTTTTCTGGAATTTAAAAGTGATTTTACCCTCAGAGGGGTAAAATCGTTATTTTGAACAAAGATGAGAACTGAAAATCTCAAATATTAGAGTTGGTCGTCCACCTGACCCTAACCCTAATTTTAAGCAATTTTCGGGACTCAATTAGGACAAGAAAGACAATTTTCCCATTGAGGGGCAAAATCGTCATTTTTGAGAAAAGGGGCGGGACTCGAAAACCCAAACCTAAGAATTGGTCGCGTACTCGACCCTAATTCTTACCTTGACATTATCGGCCTTTTCTGGCATGCACAGCAGAGGCGACTTACCCCTAAAGGGTAATGTCGTCAAGTCTCGGAAAATTGGATAAGAAACCCCAAAAATAGGGTTGACCAGTTGTCTGTGGTCAATCCTCAATTTTTGGGGATTTCTAGAGTGTCTAGGATTTTTCCACAATTTTTCCACATTTTTTTGGAATTTTCTGAAATTTTCTAGCATTTTTTGGATTTTCTAAGATTTTTATGATTTTTTTTATTATTTTTTTTTATTTTTAAAAATCATTTTCGGAATTTTTTCTTTAAAAAATGTTACCCAGGCCGGGTCGGGTGACCCGGCCCACGGCCCACGGGCGGGCGGCCCGGCCCGGACCCGGCCCCGCACCGAAACGGCGCCGTATCCATCTCCCTCGCTCAAATTTCAATTCCCGCCCAAACCAAACGAGCGGCCTTGATTGCGCCACGTGGAGGTCCTGCGGACGGCCTGATCTTCATGATGAGCCAACGGTCTAGATTGAAACACCCGATCGAACTACAGCCGTCCGATCTAAAGGATTTTTAATTTTCGAAAATTATTTTTTATCTTTGAAATTTCACGATCGCGACACGTGGCCAAATATCCACCGTCCGATTATTTTTGTTATTCGGTTATAACAACCGATGCTGACGTGGCTGCCACGTGGGCGCCACGTCAGCGACACGTCAGCGTTGACTGGTCAACTCTCGTTGACCAGTCAACAGCTCGCCGGGGAAGACGATCGGCGCCGGCTCTGTTTCGCCGGCGCCTCGTCGGAGGCCGTTTTCTCCTCGCTCAGACCACGAAATTGCATGAAACTTCCGCCATTCGACTCGTACAGATCTCATCTACCACATATCCAAGCCTCTACACAGCAGATCATCATTTCATCTACATGCTACTTCTGGCCGAAGTTAGGCTCCGGCGGCTATTCGTCCTAGCAATATCTAGCGTTATCTAGCTAAAAGAATCAATCAGGAAGTATCACCGCGGGTTGAGGAGACTTACCTGGCCATTGCGAGGCTTCGGTTTCGCTCGGGTCGAGCTCTCAAGCTCTCGGTAGATTTGGATGGTCGGAGGTCAGACCCGATGTTTCACATAGGGAAAATGCAAGAAATCAAATGGAAAATGCTCAGTGATGCACAAGGAGTAAATTGCGACTCATAAAACGCAAAACGATCGAGTGGATCGCAAGTCGCCATTAGAGGCCGAAGCCAAGCACGAGGAGGAGCCTCACCGTTTTTCGAGACGAGAGGCCGATTGGAAGGGTTCGGTCGCTTCTCTGAGAATCAGGGAACTCGAAAACGGGCGTCGCTGGCTTCGGTTTCGCCGGTAGGGGTCAGTCGAAGCTTGCACAGGTTTGGCAAGCTTCGGTCGCCGTCTTCCTCTCTCTCTCTATCTCTCTGCCCTTCGCGAGCTGTCTTTGCGCGAACCGACTCTCTCTTGCTCTCTCTCTCTCTCTGTTTTGTTCTCTTCTGCGCGAACAGACTTCTCTCTCTCTCTGTTCGTTCTCCTCCCTCTTTTAAACTGAATTCGTTTCAGTTATGGTACCCGAAGTCTGTTGTTCAGATTCGGTTTTACACCCACTAGCTTCGTCTTGTACGCGCGACGCCAGTTCTCGCTAGTTGGAGGCCGAATCAGTGTGGATGAATCACTGGCGTCGAATCGTGGCTTGGGTATGTGGATTGGAGTTGCAATTTCATCCTTGCCTCCCTCGGGTTCCTCTGTGCGCGCGTGTAAAAGAAGAGGTAGAGCGAGCAGAGGGTGCTCTGCTTGGTTGACTGGGTTGACTGGTTCGGGTCAACCCGACCCAGTTGACCCAGTTCGCTATTTTCCCCAAATTCAATGCCAAAATGAGCATGAATCACAAAATTGATCATAAAATCAGACTCTATGACACAAATTCCATCTGAAAGATGTGAATTATGGTTAAATTGGTTTTAATTTGTGTGAAAGCCCCAAATTTAAGATAGGATCCGAATTTGATTTTTGTCAAATTGAGGATCCTAATGGGCGAATCGACCTCAATCGGATTGACCGTTAGATTTAGGGGATCGAATACTATAGGGAGGAAACTTTGGGGTTCAATGGGTGCCCCTCAAAAAAGTTTAATTTCAGAATTGGCGTTATAGGGACTAAAATGAAAAGATTTTTTTGTGCAATTAGGTCCCTAAAGCCAAAATCGATCAAATTGGCACACAATCGAACCAAATTGAAATGTCGAGCAATCAAATTGAATGTCAAGATTCGTAAAATGCAAAAGATTGCAAATAAAAAGACTCAAAACGTATTTTTTGACAAATTTAACTCTGTGTATTACAAAGAAACACACAAAATTTAAGCTTGAATTTGGACTCTTGATGAGGTCAAAATGACAAGGGATTTAAAAGAAAAATATTGACTATTTTCCTATATTTTTGTGACCTCAAATTCTATTTTTGTTGATTTTTCTAGTATTTTTCTATTTTCTAAAAATACTAAAAAATGTGAAAAATATGAAAAATTATTTTTTTGGTCAAGAATGGTTCCTTGGACTTGGCCAAGGCCACCAAAGTTGATTTTGTAATTTTTTTGACTTTTTATGGATTTTTTGTGATTTTTCAAAAATAAAACTGAAAAAGACTTGGTCAAAAATTAGGTGTCAACATTCGCGTAAAATTTCTGGGCTTCTATTAAATTTTTTTTCTTTTTCTTTTTATAAAGATTTAAAAGGAAAAATTTCGACTATGGGCTTTCTTTGATGTCATTTGGTCTTTTTTCATATTATAGAGGTGCTACCTGTTGAAATTTATTTCTAAACCAAACAAAATATTTCTTTTTTTCACATCCCACATCGGATAAAAAGTAGAGCGCAATTCACAAATGTGAATTGCTCTAAACACGCTTTTACTTTCAAATAATCAAATTGTAATTACATGATAAACTCATTATACGCGACTCGTCTAAATTACATTTATTTAACGATAAAAGGACGATGACGCACCAGCGGAAGCTCGCAAATATCAAAAATTCATTGTGGTCCGCTAAGGACAGCTTACGTGTCGAACTCTCTTAGGTCATAAGTTCTTTCACCAAGCTCCGTTTCAAGCCATCTTATAACCCAAACGATGCTTACTCGGCGTACTACAAATTTTATTCAATGACTAACATCAATAGATAATCAAAAGTCGAAGAAATCAGCCCTTGAAATGTATTGCTCGCGTAATACAGCAACACACTAATTTTCAAAAACTCATTTCGGGCAAACCGTAGTATCAAATTAAGAACCGTTCAATCCCATGGCTTCACAACATACCAAAGTTTTATAGTTATATATATACATAGCCAATTGAATCTTCAATTAATCCGACAAACTCGGAATCTACCAAATTTTGAATTTCGTCGAAAATCTAAAAATTTCATATATTTTTACAAAACATAAATGTATAAACCACTATAACATATTCAATATAAATTTAATAAATGCATTTGGATAGAAGAATAAAAACACGCTCTTACATAATAATGTAAGCATCAAGAATCACAAGACCCAACGGATTGATTAAAAAAAAATGAAAACGAAAACGAAACCGAAACCGAAAGCATCAACACCTGGCTGAAAAGAAAAAGGTGCCTACGTTCCGAATCTTCTGTTTTTGCTTCTCACAAGCAAAAGCCCAGCACACATCAGCTAGAAGGAGACGAAGAAGAAGAAATTTTAGTTGAGAAGACGCAACTCGCTCTTTGCTGCTGCTCCTCCTGCACTCGATGTCGGAGAAACATTAAATAACCGATAAGATGCAGACAAAGAAGATCCCAACGGAAACATTAAAAGACCACCCAAAGAAGAAAAAAAAAGAATGGTACTCGTTAGCTTTGACCTTTATCAAGTGGGCCTCAGCACGCCATTTCTCCTCATAAATCTTTTTGAGCTTATAAACAAGTCGGAGAGATGCCCTATAGCAACAAGAGCCAGCAGAATGTGGACTACCCAGGTTGCCGAGTATCTCAAACCTGATGGCCTGGTCGCCATCTAGCTTTCCTTGCGTTCTAAGTATCTCACTCTCAAATTCTTTTTTTTTTCATGGATTCCACAAGTTCGGGAGCAATGGATGTAGGAGGAGCGGTCATTTGAAGTGATGATGGAAGAAGAAGAATAAGAAAATAGGAAAGGATGGTGGATGTGACTCGCGTATTTAAAGATGAAAATGGGACGAGATGGCACAATAATAATTTTGTCATAATAAAAAACTAAAAAGAAGATTATCGATTTCAATAACGAGCTCTTTCTCATCGAGAGAAGCTAGTTCAACGGAATAAAAAATTAGGCAATAGAAAAACTAAAAATGACGAGTAAGGGGAAGAGGGCGGAGAGAAAACCTAATGACTGTGCCTTTTATAGTCGATCTAGTACTAGCCTTAGCCCAGAAGACGAAGATGTAGAGATGTTATGAATGTCATATAAGGACAAAAAAAGATAATAAAAAAAATGCTATGAGAGGCTTGAAGGTGGAGGCGCATGGCTGGCACCGAAGGATGCTCAAACTTTCAAGTTAAGATGGGTCGGGTAATCTTTGCTGATGTAGTATAACGAGAGCAACATGAGGACTATTAAAATAAAGTAACTATTCGATCCTATTTGAAGTAATAAAAATGCTCTAAACACGCTTTTACTTTCAAATGATCAAATTACATGATAAATTCATTATACACAACTCGTCTAAATTACACTTATTGAACGATAAAACGACGATCACGCGCTAGCGTAAGCTCGCAAATATCAAACACCCATTGTGGTCCGCTAAGGATAGCGTGCGCGTCGAACTCTCTTTGGTTATAACTTCTTTCACTAAGCTCCGTTTCAAGCCATTTTATAGTCCAAACGATGCTTACTTGGCGTATTACAAATTTTATTCAATGACTAACATCAATAGATAATCAAAAGTTGAAGATATCAGCCCTTGAAATACACTGCTCGCGAAGTACAGCAGCACGGTAATTTTCAAAAACTCATTTCGAGCAAACCATAGTATCAAATTAAGATCCGTTAAATCCCATGGTTTCACAACATACTAGAGTTTTATATATATATATATATATATATATATATATATATATATATATATATATATATATATAGCCAATTGAATCTTCAATTAATTCGAAAAACTCGGAATCTATTAAATTTCAATTTTCATCGCAAATTGAAAATTTCCTATATTTTTACAAAACATAAATGTATAAACCATTATACTATATCCAATATAAATTTAATAGAAAGATTTGGCTAGTCTGCCACGGAGAGGAGAATTAGGAAGATCTGGCTAGCCTACAAAAAAAAACGGATGTTTTTTTTCATGCTTTTTATTTTTGTCTTTTTTTCCTCATTTTTCTGTTTTGTTCTCTCTTTCCATGGATGTTTTTCTTCATGCTTTTTATTTTTGTCTTTTTTTTCCTCTTTTTTCTGTTTTGTTCTCTCTTTCCATGGTCTCTTGCCCTTGGTTGCTGTTGTCCGCTTTTGATTTTCGAATGAATCATGACTATATATATAGGCCGGAGATTCGTTAAAGAGATTAGCTTAGTTTTTTTTTTAAAAAAGAGGCCCCGAAGACGATATAGAGTTTGAGTGGGTATAAGTGCACTGATAAATCATTTTTTTAAATGACATTCGTAAAGATATATAACAAAGGAAAAGATTTATCGGTATAGAGAGGGATAACTCCTAATTGCATTTCTTCACGTAGAATTTCTGGGCTTCTATTAAGATTTTTTTCTTTTTCTTTTTATAAAATTTAAAAGGAAAAATTTCGACTATGGGCTTTCTTTGGTGTCATTTGGTCTTTTTTCATATTATAGAGGTGCTACCTGTTGAAATTTATTTCTAAACCAAACAAAATATTGCTTTTTTCACATCCCACATCGGATAAATAGTAAAGAGCAATTCACATATGTGAATTACTCTAAACACGCTTTTACTTTCAAATAATCAAATTGTAATTACATGATAAACTCATTATACGCGACTCGTCTAAATTACATTTATTTAACGATGAAAGGACTATCACGCACTAGCGGAAGCTCGCAAATATCAAAAATTCATTGTGGTCCGCTAAGGACAGCTTACGTGTCGAACTCTCTTAGGTTATAACTTCTTTCACCAAGCTCCGTTTCAGGCCATCTTATAATCCAAACGATGCTTACTCGGCGTACTACAAATTTTATTCAATGACTAACATCAATAGATAATCAAAAGTCAAAAATATCAGCCCTCGAAATGTACAACTCACGTAGTTCAGCAGCACGATAATTTTCAAAAACTCATTTCGGGCAAACCGTAGTATCAAATTTAGATCCGTCAAATCCCATGGCTTCACAACATACTAGCTAATTGAATCTTCAATTAATCCGACAAACTCGAAATCTATCAAATTTCGAATTTCGTCCCAAACTGAAAATTTCCTATATTTTTACGAAACATAAATGTATAAACCATTATATCATATCCAATGTAAATTAAATAGGAAGATTTGGTTGGCCTACCACGGAGAGGAGGATTAGGAAGGTTTGGCTAGTCTGCAAAGAAGACGGATGTTTTTCTTCATGCTTTTTATTTTTTTTCATCTCTTTTCTATTTTATTCTCTCTGCTCGTCGGTTCTCCTTCTCATCTCATCTTCTTGCTATGGACCGGAAAGTCGTTGAGCAGGCCACTGTAGAGGAGCGAATAGAGGAAAAACTTCAGTCCGAAGTCTGGAAGGTACAAAACTCTATAGATTTTTTTTTGGGAGGATTGGGGCGCTTGTAAGTCTTCACATAACGGCCATGGGCTATATTCTGGCAGTCGCCCTCCAAGGTTGTTCGACTGCAAGAGTTACGGAATACCCATGAAGCTCATTGGTCTGTTATCATTTGCTCATTTTTTGATCTACTGTATCCTCATGAATCTCCTGCGCGAAAATAAATAGCCATTGACGCCACGAGAGTGAAGCTGAAGGCACGAATGGGGGAAGAGCAGGAAAAGGTCAAATGTGGGCCATTCCCCATCCTAGCTTGGTTCGTCCTACGCTTCCTCAAACTAATGTGCTTCATCGGCGGGGCTTACTTCCTAGGTTTCACGGTGGCTGTCCTAACCATGTGTTGGTGGTTGGCCTACCACAGAGAGGGGGATTAGGAAAGTTTAGCTGGCCAGCAATGAAGACAGATGTTTTTCTTCATGATTTTTTTTTTGTCTTTTTTTTCCTCTCTTTTCTATTTTGTTAATGGGAATTGCATAGTAAAAAAAAAGGGAGGCCCTGAAGACAACACATAGTTTGAGTAGGTATAAGTGCACTGATAAATCATTTTTTTTAAATGACATTTGTAAAGATATATGACAAAAGAAAAGATTTATCGGTATAGAGAGGGCTTACAGAAGTTTAAACTTGAGAGTTCATTCCTCATCGAAAAGATATCAGTAATCTCGAGGCAATGACAGTTATGATGCTGGCAAAGCTTTATTTTAGGCTATGCAATTATGCAAAATGACTTATGATGCTAGAGGTTATCCAAGACATCTTGAAGCATGCAAAGATGATCAGAAATCCCTGTGGGGAAAATCTGAATCAAACAATTTGAAATTTTCAACTTCTGGGCAAAATCACATTTTTGGATAAAACTGATGCCCTAAGTTCGATTATGAGGTCTAATTGCAAAATTTCCCCATCAATTTGGATTTATTTTGAAAATTTCAAGTCGGAACCGGTTCAGACTGGTCGAACCGATCTGAAACAGTGTCTTCTTCCCCAAAGTTTCCCCCGTCAATTGCAGGTTTGGAAGGTGAGTTTTGATTGCAAAATTGGACCATCAATCAGCTTCAATTGGTAAAATTGATGGAGGCGTTTTGTTGGCCAAGAAGTTCTCCGTCGATCGAGACCAGTCCGACGATCTGGGTCCATCGGAGTGACACCGGCGAAGGCCAAATACCCACCGGCCGTTTTCAAACCAAATATAGGACCAAATACAAGTGCCCCTAATTGCATTTCTTCACGTAGAATTTCTGGGCTTCTTTTAAGATTTTTTTCTTTTTCTTTTTATAAATATTTGAAAGGGAAAATTTCGACTATGGGCTTTCTTCGATGTCATTTGGTCTTTTTTCATATTATAAAGGTGCTACCTGTTGAAATTTATTTCTAAAGCAAACAAAATATTGTTTTTTTCACATCCCACATCGGATAAAAAGTAAAGAGCAATTCACATATGTGAATTGCTCTAAACACGCTTTTACTTTTAAATGATCAAATTGTAATTACATGATAAACTCATTATACGCGACTCGTCTAAATTACATTTATTTAACGATAAAACGACGATCACGCACCAGCGGAAGCTCGCAAATATGAAAAATCCATTGTGGTCCGCTAAGGACAGCTTACATGTCGAACTCTCTTAGGTCATAATTTCTTTCACCAAGCTCCGTTTCAAGCCATCTTATAATCCAAACGATGCTTACTCGGCATACTACAAATTTATTCAATGACTAACATCAATTGATAATCAAAAGTCGAAGATATCAGCCCTCGAAATGTACTTCTCACGTAGTACAGCAGCACGATAGTTTTCAAAAACTCATTTCGGGCAAACCGTAGTATGAAATTAAGATCCGTCAAATCCCATGGCTTCACAATATACTAGCTAATTGAATCTTCAATTAATCCGACAAACTCGAAATCTATCAAATTTCGAATTTCGTAGCAAACTGAAAATTTCCTATATTTTTACGAAACATAAATGTATAAACCATTATACCATATCCAATATAAATTAAATAGGAAAATTTGGCTGGCCTGCCACGGAGAGGAGGATTAGGAAGGTTTGGCTAGCTTGCAAAGAATACGGATGTTTTTCTTCATGTTTTTTGTTTTTTTTCATCTCTTTTTTGTTGTATTCACTCTACTCGCCGGTTCTCCTTCTCATCTCATCTTCTTGCTATGGACAGGGAAGCCGTTGAGCAGGCCACTGTTGAGGAGCGGATAGAGGAAAAACTTCAGTCTGAAGTCTGGAAGGTACAAAACTCTATAGATATTTTTTGGGAGGATTGGGGCACTTGTAAGTCTTCACATAACGGCCATGGGCTATATTCTGGCAGTCGCCCCTCCATGGCTGTTCGACTGCAAGAGTTACGGAATACCCATGAAGCTCATTGGGCTGTTATCATTTGCTCATTTTTTGATCTACTGTATCCTCATGAATCGCCTGCACCAAAATAAACAGCCATTGACGCCACGAGAGTGAAGATGAAGGCACGAATGGGAGAAGAGCAGGAAAAGGTCAAATGTGGGCCATTCCCCATCCTAGCTTGGTTCGTCCTACGCTTCCTCAAACTAATGTGCTTCATCGGCGGGGCTTGCTTCCTAGGTTTCACGGTGGCTGTCCTAACCATGTGTTGGTGGTTGGCCTACCATGGAGAGGGGATTAGGAAAGTTTAGCTGGCCTGCAATGAAGACAGATGTTTTTCTTCATGATTTTTGTTTTTTCTTTTTTTTTCCTCTCTTTTCTATTTTGTCAATGGGAAAAGCATAGTAAAAAAAAAAAGAGGCCCTGAAGACAACACAGAGTTTGAGTAGGTATAAGTGCACTGATAAATCATTTTTTTAATGACAAAGGTAAAGATATATAACAAAAGAAAGGACTTATTCGTGTAGAGAGGGAGCACCCTTGATCGCATTTTTTTGCATAGAATTTCTGGGCTTATCTTATGATTTTTTTTTCCTTTTTATAATGATTTGAAAGTGAAAATTTCGACTTTGGGCTTTCTTTGATATCATTTGGTCTTTTTTCAAATTATAGAGGTGCTACCTATTGAAGTTTATTTCTAAAACAAACAAAATATTACCTTTTTTTTACCTCCCACATCAGATAAAAAGTAAAGAGTAATTTACTTTATTAGTTAGAAGGCTAGTATTGTCTTTCAAAGAAAGAAATGGGCAAGTGTGCTACACCCCACTATACTCGCGTGCGGGTGTCCATGTGATTGCGTGATTATTAGGGCTATCATAATGCAGGTCAAGCCAGGAGATGATTTTTCAGGATTTATTTGTTTGCAACTTGTGATGTCCTCTTTGTAGTCCTCTTTTTTCCCGCTCTCTTTTTTCTCATTGTATCAGTTACCTGGTGCCCGAACCTCGACACCTCCTCTAAGCACATAATTAGTACTCTGAACGTAGCAGATGAGAAAGTTGGCAGCTGTCGAGTATTGACTCCAGACGAGCACTTTTGACCGTCGGATCCACTCTGATATTGGGGAAGACATGGTAGGATTCTACGGTCAGGGATACACGGCCCCCCAGCCCTAGGGCAGGGGATCCCTGCATTTTTGGCCGTCAGATCCCCCGATATATGGGAAAGAAAGGGGATCTGACGGATCGGGGTGGGGTGTAGGGGATCCCGTTCCAGTTTAAATCCGGATCCCCTACCCTAAGGGCAGGTGATCCCTGCACTTTTGGCTTTGGATCCCCTTGATATAGGATAGACAAAAGGGGACCTGACGGTTAGGGGTATAGGGCACCCATGCCCTTGGGCATGTGATCCTATTTCATTTTGGAATCGGATCCCTTGCCCTAAGGGCAAAGGATGCCTACACTTTTTACCGTCAGATTCCTCCTTAATATAGAGGGGATCTAACGATCAAGGGTGCCCTATTCCATTTTTGGATTCGGATCCCCTGCCCTAGGGGCAGAGGATCCCTGCAATTTTGGCCATCGGATCCCCTTGATATATATGGGAAGAACATAGGATATATATAAACAGAACAGGATACCTGCCCTAGGGTAGGGATTCCGTTCCATTTTTGGATCCAAATTCTCTGTCCTAAAGGTGGGGGATCCCTGCATTTTTTATAGTCAGATCCCTTGATATAGGGGAAGAAATAGGGGATCTGACGATCAGGGGTGAAGGGCACCCCGTTTCGAAGTCTGGAAGATAGAGAACTCTATACATGTTTTTTGGGAGAGAATTAGGGCTCTTGTAAGTCTTCATTGTGGTCGTGGGCTGTATTCTGGCACTCGCCCCTCCATGGATGTTCGACTGCAAGAGTTACGGAATTCCCATAGAGCTCGTTGGGCTGTTATCGTTTGCCCATTTTCTGATCTTTTATATCCTCATGAATCATCTGCGCTGAAAATATAAAGCCATTGGCACCACGAGAGTGAAGCAGAAGGCACAGATGGGGGAAGAGCAAGAGAAGTTCAAATGTGGACCATTCCACGTCCCAGATTGGTTCGTCCCACGCTTCCTCAAACTAATGTGCTTCGTCGGTGGGGCTTTCTTCTTGGGTTTCACGACCACTGTCCTAACCATGTGTTGGTGGTTGGCCTGTCACAAAGAGGAGGATTAGGAAGGTTTGGTTGGCCTGCAATGAATCTATGGTCAGGCTGACAGGGAAATATTTTCTTACTGTGTATTAGGTATTGGATTTGGTGGTTGCTCTTCTGTCTTGAGGAGAGGCTCGTTCAAGGGGTTGAAATTCAAAAGGGTAGATTTGATGCAAACTGAAACGCATATGCGCTCCATGAGATCGTATGGTTGCTATCAAAACCTAGTAAATTATGTATATTGGTGTCCATAACCTGTTTTTTGTGCGATACGCAACATAATTCATTTCTATGCAAAAACAAAAGAACAAATCTTGAAAAAAAAAATGTGACGTTCAGCTAATAATTGAGTGTCAATAGGCATGCAGTCATGTTGGTAATACCATTTCAAGGGGGTTGGTTGCAGGAGAGTATTATGCTCGGGGATTGATCCTTGTAAGCATCGCCATACACATTTACATAGAGGAGTGAGACTTAAAAAAAATTAACAATTGAGCATTTTCTCTATTTGTTTTCTATGCTTTCGACTTCTATATATATATATATATATATATATATATATATATATATATCACATAATCAATAACTCAAATCTAGGTAAGATCGATATTGCCCTTAAACTTTCATGAAACACGAGAAAGATAAGTAGAGAAGTATTTGATTGTGCACTTTTGCTCAATTTGGTAATCAACCTATTGAAATTATCTATTAGCATTGTGGAACTATGTGGTAATTCGAATTTCGAAGTCCGGATGTTAAAAAGGACCGCAATAATGACTATTTATGAATCGTGGTTGAAAGGGTGAAATGTTAGGTGATCAACTAGTCGCATTTAACGTGAACACACTAAATAAAAATTCATTTTTTTTGTTGAGAATTAGTTATGTGTAGGAAAATTGTACGAAAAGTCAACAACCTATTGTATGATGGCCAATTCAGTCCTAAACTTTTCGCTAATGTAATTCTAAATCATTTGGTGAATGTTCAATGTACTTAATCCGGCCATTATTTTAAAATACTCAGAACGTTTGTTTCTTTCATTTTTTTATGGTGCTTTTTATTTTCTTCCTCCACAGGATATCGATTATGGTCGCTGGCCACAGGTGAGGCAATGTTCGATGTGGACAAACAAGGTTCGCTACCCTCATCTTTCGTCGGGCATTTTCCAAAACAAAGATAAAAAAAAAAGTATTTGCCGAACTAGGGGCCGCTCAGCAGTCTTACTGCCGAGCGATGGGGGGCGGGGTAGCCAGCCCCCCTCAGTAGTGGGACTGTCGAGCAAGGCCCCTGCTCGGTAGTCAGACTACCGAGCGAGGGAGGGGGGACGCCACTTCCTGGAGAGAAAAACCCTTAGGCTACGTTTGTTCGTTGAGATTTCTAGTCAGGATAGGATTGGATAAGAAATCCAGAGATTTGGCCATATCATATCCACTGTTTGGTGAACTGCGGATTTAAAGTCGGATACATAACTTCTCTGATCGTGACTCTGCCGCCGCACGAATCCATGGCTTCCATCGCTCTCTTCCTCACGTCAGACGACAACTTGTCGCTCTCGACGATGCCTTCGGGCCGAATGGCCGTGGTCACGTCGATGGCAGCCCTCACCGCCGGAGCCCTAAACTCTCGAGCTCCAAACGAAATTCCCGATAAAGCCGAGGTCTGCATCCTTTTGGGGAAGCAAGCAGGGGACGGCCTGAGCGAATCTTAAGGGAGGAGAAATCAAGAAGAAATCTCAGGTCTTGTCCACAGACTCGCAACATCCCCATCATCTCCGCCCTCTCATCCCTCCGCCTCTCCATCGCCCGCTGGTTCGCCTCCCAGCCCAGGTTCACAGTGAACGACTTTCCCACCCAAAATCACGATTGCAAATGGGGGAAAACTTCAAGCATGATGATTGCAAAAGGAGAAAAAAATCAAGAAAAATGGTTCCTGCAAACAAACTAGTTCAAGAACAGCTCCACATCCCCACCCAAAATCACCTCATGGGACAACATACAAAAAAACTCCCAGTCGCCATCCTTTCTTCGTCGCCACCCCCCTAATTGCCATCCTCTCCGACTTCTTCGTCGGCTGGACCCTCGACTTGGTCGACGAGCTCGACGTCCCCCGGATCGCTTTCTTCTCCTCCGGCGCCTTCTTGATTTCTTCCTCCGAAGCCATAAATGAAAGTTTTGAGATTTTCTGCTTTGAGAGAAATCCTATCCGATCTTATCCTATCCCCCTCCTCAGATTTTTTTATCCGGGCTATATCCCCTCTATATCCAACCTTATACTATCTGGATCACCTACCAAACACGGGATATGATAAAACATATCATATCCTGAGTTTTATACGGACGACCAAACGCAGCCTTAATGCTTTGTCAAAGATGGACATGTGGAACGACCCAACATCGTCCCTCTCGGCTCCTCCACATTGCCTCAAGAGCTTGGTGTGACATCAACCGACGCCATTGTCGGCAAGTTCACAAACTTCTGGGCGAGATTCTACGTCCCAAACCACCACGCATAAAACCAGCTCCTTCCGTTGATTGTGTACTTCCACGGCGATGGCTTCTGTGTCGGTTCCACCGCTTGGAGCTGTTATCACGAGTTCTTAGCCAAGCTAGCCGTTAAAGTCAACTGCGTGATCATGTCCGTTAATTATCGGCTCGCACTGGAGAACCCCCTCCCGGCAGCCTACGAAGCCGGCTTCAAAGCCTTGACTTGGCTTGGACAGTAGCTCCTAGAAGCCTCTAGCGAGTGGTGGATGAGGTAGTGCAACTTCTCGAGAGTTTTCCTCGCCGGCGACAGTGCCAGAGCCAACATAGCCCACCATTTGGCCATGAGACTCATTTCTGATGATGGCACTGAGCTCGAAGCGGCGAACTCGCTACGCTTCGTGGGTACGATCTTGATACAACCCTTCCTCGGAGTCGAGGCAAGGACGAAGTCGGAGAAGCACGCGGCACAGATGCCCTGTTCGGCGCTGACCGTGGCTGCGTCCGACACGTACTGACGGTTGGCCTTGCCGCGGAGGAGCAACCGGGACCATCCTTGGTGCAATCCGCTGAAACAAGACAAGCGTAGAGGTTGCAACACGGAGAAACCGAGGGTTTTGCCTCGTACTTTAGTGTGTTCAACACATCCATGTGACACAACTTCATATGTCATTGCTTCAGGGGAATCTACTTCAATCAAGCAGTTAGCCTCACCTTCTGCAAAGTCCGACCATTTTCACAAGTTTCGTTCCCCCTTCCCCCGCTCCGCAGTCAGACTGTCGAGAGGGGACTGGCCGCCTCGCCCCCCACCGCTCGACAGTAAGACTGCTGAGCCGGGGGCCGCTCGGCATTAAGACTGCCGAGCGGCCCCTAGTTCCACAAATACTTTTTTTTTTCACATGAATTGGTAAATACTTCTTTTTTTTACCTTGTTTTGGAAAAAAGCCCTCTTTCGTTGCAGCCCTCATCTGAGGTAAGTAACCTTCCCCAACTATCACTAAGCCATGACTGATGAAGAAGACGAATAGAAAAATATGAAAAGAAAAAAAAAACAAAAAGAATTTAGAATTTTTTTGGTCAAAGAATTTAGAAAATTTGAAAAAGTGCAAATTGGCAACATTAAGTCCAGGGAAAACTATAAAAAATGTTTTAAACCTATTGTAATCATGGTAATTATGTCCAATGTGGCATGACCAGTACTGATATGGATAATTTTTCTGATTTTTTTTTCCTTTGTTTATTTTTCATTCTCTTTTCTTGATCGTTGGTGAGGGTCAACCTCGCAAAATACGCCGGCATGCCGATGGTGGCATGGCCGCCGTACGCTTTGTAGCGGCAGAACAAAGGGCTGATGGTGGAGGAAATCAAGATTGCCCTGCTGATCAACGGGTCGGAGAGTGGGTCGGTGAGTTTGGAGGAGGTGGAGAAGCGAGTCAGAGAGTTGATGGAGTCGGAGGAGGGTGAGATCATGAGGGAGCGAGTGAAGTCTTTGAGGGAGGAAGCCGAGGCTGCTCTGAGCCCGAGCGGGTCATCCAGCATTGAATTGGTAATCTCGTTGAGTCATGGAAGCGGAATTAGTGAGGGAGTGGAATGGAGTAACATGCAGCATTTACGTCAATAAGATGAAAAATGGTTGCTATGCAAGCCAAATTTATGACAATACATTTATTATGTCAAAATATTTAGATACCTATTCATTAAAGTTGGTAGTTGTTTCATAAAATCTCACATATTATCAGAGCATAAGATTGTTTCATAAAATCTCACATATTATCAGCACAGAAGTCTTAAGTTTAAATCTTTTGGGCTCCTATTTACCTTCCTGATTGAATATTTTCACACCTTAGGTTAAGGTCAAAATCCCTCCATGCTTGAGGGGAAATGTTAAAATATCTAAATAATATATCATGCCTTTGGCTAACAGCTTAAATTTTTAAATAATTGACAATGATTTAACAAAATTTTGTAATTGACAACGATTCAACAAAATCTCACATACTAAGTACTTTTCTCAGGCTTTTTTTCCAAAATGGAATAAAAAATAAAATTTACCAAAATAGGTGAAGAAAAAAATTACCAATTTAGGTCCCGCTCGGCATTGAGACTGCCGAGCGGGTGTAGAAAAAAATTACCATTTTAGGTCCGGCTTGGCATTGTGATTGCTGAGCAGCTTGTTTACTTTTTCTTTTTCTGCTAAGAGGTCTTTTGTTTACTTTTTTTTGTCTTGTTTTGTCTACTTTTTTGTCCAGTAAGGTGTTCGGCACTCAGAGTCCAATCTTTTTTACTTTCTTTTATTTTTTTTTAATCATTATTTTAGTCAATCAAACGTGAAGGCAATATATGAAACATTGTAATAAGGTGTTTTTGAACTCAGTCGAAGTCCAATAGAAACTCGGACGCATATTGCGCGGAGTCGTGAAGACGAGGTAGTCCCCAGACACTTAATACGTATTTACAAATATGATGAAATTCGAAATCCAAGGTGAAAAACCTAACGGGTCGGATACATGCCCAATCAAATTTTTATTGTGTTAATTGAGTAAAAAAAAAAACTTAACGGTGCGGTTGTTCTACGTGACGGGATCTTCCGGGAGCGATTTGAATCTGAGCACGGCGGAATTGGTGAGGAAAGAGATCAGATGATTGGTCGTGATCGTGAACAAGTAAAACAAATGCGCGTCCAAGTAAACCCATAACAGAATTTTTCACGTTGGATTTCGAATTCCATCAGATTTGTAAATACATATTAAGAACCCGGGGCCAACCTCGCCTCACGACTCTGCGAAATACGCATTCAAATTTTTGTTGTACGTATTTATTATGTTGTACGTACGATATCTCTTTGCATTTGTGGAAAGGACGTGATTTTATAACAACAAGAAGTAGTACGTGGATACGTAATTAAACGTCTAAAAAAGCCCCTCCTCGCGATAATTTTTTTTTTCATTTTGTCCCTATACTTTTATTTCTCATCCAATTAAATTTTCTTACTTTTATTTTATATAATGAACTCCTTACTTTTACAATTTTTTTAAGGGTTAATACCACCAAACCCCAAAATGGTACACATGTGACAATTTTATCCCAAATTATTTTTTTGACCCCTCAAAAACCTCAAGCTGGTACATCTGTGACAAATTTACCTCGAACTGGTATAGCTGTGACAAATTTACCCTCCGTTAATTTTCGTTAAATTTTACAGTCAAATTGCTAAGTTGGATGACGTGTGGCTATTGTCGGGTGTACACGTTACTCTACTTTGCTATATGTGTATCAATTTGAAATTTTTCGTGGTATTAACTCAATTTAACGAAAATTAACAAATGGTAAATTTGTCATATGTGTATCAATTTGAGATTTTTTATGGTAAAAAAAGTAATTTAGGGTAAATTTGTCACAGTTATATCTGTTTAGAGCTTTTGGTAGTTAAAAACATAGTTTGAGATAAATTTGTCACAAGTGTACCAGTTTAGAGTTTTTGGTGGTGAAAAAAAATATTTGAGTTAAATTTGTCATAAATGTATCAGTTTGGGATTTTTCGCGGTATTAACCCTTTTTTTTTAAGATCCCTCCGAATTAGATTAAACCAGATTAAGTTAACGGGACCGTCGGATATGGCGGAAGTATGATGTGGATGCACAAGTGGACATGTGTGGAAAATTTTAGCTAATGTAGAACGTCCGAATATGATGTGAATAGAACTTATCCAGCTAAACATCCATGTGTACATATTATTTAACTGGAAATCGCTGACTTGAAAATTGGTAGTGCCATGTGAATAATTTTTTAGTATTTTCTGTTCTATCTTTTATATTTCTTTTTTTTTTCTCTCAAGTCTGCCAAGGGCCGGCCAACCCTCGTTGTGCCTAAATTTTGATTAACCCATTTTTTAATATATATATATATATATATATATATATATTTTTGGCGTAGAAAATTAGAACTAACTATAATCAAATCATATTTCATATTTAATTTTTGTCAATCATCCATTGCATTTTGCATCTGCAGAATGAATTTGGGCTTATATTAACAAGCGACTGGACCAGGACCCATCACAAATATTCAACAATGGGGATTGAGCATGTGCCAAATTTCTTAAGGCTATTGGAGCTTATTTTAATCTTAATTCGGCCCATTCAAATTTATTGTAAAGAAAAGGTTTTTAATTTCAATGTTTATTGATCGGTCAAAGCCAAGATTAAGCTCGAAAATACGCGGGATAGCCTACTAGAGGCTCGAAAAATCGGCTAGCCCATTCCACATATCATGGCCGAAAAGTTTAATGTCAAACTGATGCAATCGGGCCCTTTGACACTTGATTAAAATTCTAATTTCAATTATGGGTCTGTTTTGTGAAAATTAAAAAACTTAAGCCCCAAGTTTGCAAACCTGACCTCTATAAATATATCATTATGCTTGGGTCTAAGGGGGGCAATTCAATGTTATCACACGGTTACAGTGGAGAGGCCCATTCATTGATGTTCACGGCAAAAACAAGAAGGAGATATTACTCTTTGAGAGAAGGCTTTCGTGGGGGAGAGCTCTGCCAAAAGAGAGAAAGGACGAATCCTCGTGGAATCCCTATTTTCAGAGTGCAATCTTTGCGTTTGCATGGAGAGGAGGCGGCTTGCTCATATGCGCTCAGTCAGCACCTCATCTTGCACCATCACCGGTTCGGCCGTCGTCCGATCGTCATCTGCGGAGTACCCGACGAAGTCTCTAGATATTTCATCAATATTAATAATGCGCTTAGGGTCGGCGAACTCCAAATGAGCTCAAATTTGATTGGTTGCATGGAAATGGGCAGCTAATCAATACTCACCGCTATTCTGTGACCGACGTCTTTTTCACATTTCGGAATCGTTTAGATGAGTTTTCATGTATTTTTTTGTTTTTAGGCAGTTTTTTTTTTAAATAATTTTAATGGTATTTTCGTAATTTTGTGTTTCCTTTTGTAATTTAAGGTTAACACTGTATAAAAGGGGCGTTTAGGGTTTCGAATGATGCAGACTTTTATAGATTTTTTATATTCAGTCGATTTGATAATTGTAGTTCAGATAGAGCGAATTATTTCTCGTATCGATTCCTATTTTCTTCTTAGCCAATTTCCGTTGCGTTTCTGCATCATTTGGTATCAAAGCACAGGTTGCCTAGGACCAATGGCTAAACAGAATCGCGGTGGTCGACGAAAGGGTCGTGCTGACTCCGATTGGAATAGAGGACTCCGATTGTAAGTAATTCTAAAGACTGAATGTCCCGATTATATGTTCAAATAAAACCACGTATAATCAAAACCAAGTGCAGAAACGTAAGGAATCTTTACTTACCTCGGGTCATTGATGAAGATGATTGACAAACTGGAATTCGCGGAGCGTTGAGCGATTGACGACGGGTGCCTCTAGCCAATTGCCCTCTCTATGCAATGGTGTGTGTTCTCACTAAAGACGTACATTCTGAATGTACATTAGAATGAAAACTGACGATCAGAGGGTTTGGCTTAGATGACCTTTTTATATTCTCCTCTTTGCATCTCTTCGGATAATGTTATCCATCAAGACGTTATCGTAACTTTTGGGCATCGTGACTCTTGGGCGAGAATAGTTATCACTCAAGTTAATGCAATCAATAAGTTAATGAAATCAAATGTGGGATCACATTAGCTATAAAATTATAACACCTTGAGTACAAACCCGAAGTCTTAAAGCCAAGTGTGATGGCTTGCCTCGCCCTACCGGGCGTCGCAAGCCTGCCTATTACCTTGGTTTATTGGTTGATTCGCTCGGCGTCAGTGTTTCATTGTGTGTCGTTTCATCTTTGGATCATACATTATTCACTTTATTTGAAGTTATTGGTCATGCCTTGAACCCTTATCCAAACTGATCCACGTTCATGTAAGAATGGAGCGTTAGGCCTTTGCTTAATTGTTTTGGTCATCCATGTTTGTATCTTAGTCCATGAGAAAGTTGCAGTTATATATTTGCATTGACTAGATTAGCTCGATTTTGATGGGCTATAAGCCGCTGTCCGAGCTATGGCGAGTTACTGGTCCTAATCTACTCATTTGTGTTGAAATGTCAATTATTTGGGCTTATTGTTAGTAAGGGTATTTTAGTCTTCTTTATTAGTGAGCTTAATTCTCACTATATGTACTGATGTAATCCCTCATTATGAAATAACAAAAATATTCCCCTTTCGCTTTCATGTCAGAGCCACCACCGTTGACCACTAAACCCTAAATAATCTCTCACCACCGTTGACCTCCGGCCACCATGTCGATCTTCACCCTCCCCCCCTTCAGAATCCTTGTCACAGTTAACAAACCTAGTTAGAATTCTCAGATAAGGGGTCATCCAGGCTAGGCGAGCCAGATCCGGCGTCACTCAGACCCGTTGAGCCTTGACCCGAAGTCGTCGGACGTCGTCTAGGCTGGCGAAGCCTAAACCTGCCGTTATTCGACTTCTCCTAGGCCAGCGAAGCACAGATCTGGCGTCGTTCGAAGTTGCATAGGCAGGGGAGTCCAGCTTCGGCTTTCTCTAGTGACAAAACAACAGGTCCCGCTTGAGGAATGAGAAGTCTTTCGAGATTGCGAGTGCTCCGGTGCTCTTAAGGTGCTTCGGTGGAGGCGATGCGAAGTCGATTGGTGGGTGAATTGCGGCAAAGCCAATTCCATTGTAGTCTCAGACGCATGGGACCGAAGTGAGGAGAGCGCGAGTTGTAGCGAAGTGCTAAGTTTGTCACTTTATATAGCCATAGAATGAGCCTCACGGAATCTGAGTATTGAGTATATTGTTTTGAGTTATTTTCGGTCTCGTCTTTTATCAATGCATTGATCAATTGTGGCCCCAATTAATTGGATGTCCTTCACCACAAACTCAACATCTTCATTCTGTTCTTCTCTTTAAAGAACTGAATATGAGTATACTCTTTTAGTGAGGAAGAATTTAAAGAATTTTCGTTTATATGCTGATTCAAGCGGCTGATTAATGATGTTTACGAGTCGTGGAGGCTCTCCTATGTGGTGATATATTTTCAGAATATATCAGCTGTGTTGGATTATTGAATTACTGAAGTTAAGTTCATTTTTTTAGTATTGATTTACGGATAAAAATCCTACTACTGAAACTGCTGTGAGCATGGATACTAGTATTACTAACTTGAAGCTGAGTTCTGTCAAGCTAGATGGGACCAATTATCCTTCTTGGTCCATGGCAGTCGAGACATATCTTTTGGCCACCAAACAGTAGAGTTATTTGACTTCACTTCTACCTTCAAATAAAACGAAGATGGATGATTGGCGTTCTGGTGATGCAGCCATTCGGACACTATTGTGCAATACCATAGATTCCAAGATTTGTCTACAGTTTATGCGATGTACATCAGCCAAAGCCATTTGGGATAAGTGTGCTCTTATGTTTTTTGGTCGAGATAATATGACCCGTGTTTGTGATGTTTGGGAGGAGCTATTTGATCTACGTATAGGAGACATGTCTATATCAGAGTATTATTCTAGATTTACCACTCTTTGCGAGAGACTTGACACTTATTTACCTACCACTGATGACATTAGAGAGTTGGCCAAGCATCAAGAGGATATGAGAGTTATGTTATTTCTCCGAGGGCTTGGTCCAACTTATTTTCACTTCGACAGCAGATTACTTCTCAGGGTACTCTTCCATCAATTGATGAGGTATTCTCTCAAGTCCTTCGGTGCACACCTGACTCATCTGTACCCTATACCGCACCTGTAGCAAGTGTTATGATTTCTCAGTCATCTGGTGGTCGTGGAGGCCGGGGACATGGTCATTGTGGTCGTGGTAGATCGGATTTCTCTCCTGGTCGTGGTCGTGATGGAACTAGGGGTGCTGGAAACTCTCGTTATTGCCACCACTGTCAGCAAGCTGGCCATACTGAAACTTATTGCTATACTCTACATCCCGAGCTTCGATCACAGGCTGCTTATGTCGATGTTGCTGAGTCTCCAGTGCAGAAGGCTCTTAATCAGGCACGAGAGAGGCCTAACACTATTATGTTATCTCGCTCTGAATATGAGTCCTTAGTCCTAACTAGGTGGTGGATTTCTCTGCACCTACTGCTCCTTTGGCACAGACTTCTTTAGGTAATTCATCTTGCTTACTCTCTGTTGCACCCACTTCCTAGGTCGTAGACTCGGGTGCCACCAATCATATGACCAGTAATTCTAACTTATTGTCTAGTATTACCTCTATGTCTACTAGTTCTGTTACACTTGCTGATGGTTCACAGTCCCATATTACTGGTCAAGGGGATGTAACATTGGGTCTCTCTCTCTCTCTCTCTCTCTCTCTCTCTCTCTCTCTCTCTCTCTCTCTCTCTCTCTCTCTCTCTCTCTCTCTCTCTCTCTCTCTCTCATCTGTTTACCATTTACCAGCTTTTCCATGTAACTTGCTTTCTATTAGTTCCCTTACCATAGATTTAAACTGTTCGGTGACATTTACCTCTACTCGCTGTGTCTTTCAAGATCTAAGGACTAGAAGGATGATTGATGGAGGGCATGAGTCTAATGGGCTGTACTACCTTAATAAAGATCTTATCGCTGCTGCTGTTTAGAAGAACATCACCTCCAACTTCTTTCAGATGCATTGTCACATGGGTCATCTGCCATCTGATATACTTCGCCATTTCTCTCCTGTTTCAAAGTCTGTGGGTCCTAACCAATGTGATGCTTGTCAGTTTGGCAAATATCATCGAGTCCTTTTGAGTTGGTCCATTCTGATGTTTGGGGACCATGTCATGTCAAAGATATGTCTGGTTACAAGTATTTTGTTACATTTGTGGATGATTATTCCCGTATGACGTGGTTATATTTAATAAAAGATCGAGCTGAAGTTTTACCTTGTTTTCGTATGTTTTACTTTGAGATTCTCAACCAATATCATGTTTCTGTTAACTGTCTACGGTCTAATAATGCCAAAGAATATATGGCTATCTCCTCTGGTTTTCAATCATTTCTTACATCTCATGGGATCCTGCATCAAACATCTTATCCATATACCCCCCCAGCAGAATGGGGTGGCGGAACGAAAAAATCGTCATCTCTTGGATATTGCTCGTTGTCTTCTTTTTCATATGAATCTTCCCAATATGTTTTGGGGACATGCTATTATTACAGCATGGTATCTCATAAACCGTCTTCCATCCTGAGTGCTTCGTGGAGGCATACCTTTTTCTATTATCCATCTTATGAGTTCGCTTTTTTCTTTACCACTCCTTGTGTTTGGGTCTGTTTGTTTTGTGCATTGTTTAGGTCCTGGTCATGATAAGCTCGATCCATGGGCTGACAAATGTGTTTTTCTTGGATATTCTCGAACTCAGAAAGGGTACAAGTGTTATAATCCAGTTAGTTGACGGTTGTATGTCTTGGCTAGACGTACACGGTTCCGTCGAACCGCCGGTTCCGGTTCAGGAACCGGCCCATAAAGGACCGGTTCCGGTTCCGGTTCGGAACCGTCCGGTTCCGGTTCGGAACCGTCCGGTTCCGGGCCGATTCCGGTTCGGTACCAGACGGTTCCGGGCCGGTTCCGGTTCGGTACTAGACGGTTCCAGGCCGGTTCCGGTTCCGGGACCTTTAATTTTATTTTTAAAATAATAAAATAAATTATTAATTATTAATTAAAATTTATAATCAAATTGTACATTGTAAAAAAAAAATTTAAAAAAAAAAGATGAGGAGTTGGCTTGAACTTAATGAATTATCATTAAGCGCCTATATATCTTCTTGGGGATAGAAGAATCAAAGTCCATGTAGTTCTCTTACCTTTGGTAACCCCAACTTACCTCATCCTCAATCGTCGCTACCTGTTGTTGTGGTGGCGGTGGTATCTCCACAATCATCACTGAAGAAGTCGTGTTCTCGATCCAACTCTTGTTGTCGAAGCTTAGCCCTTGTCCAATCATCGACGCAAGCTTGAAACTCCACACTTTCTGGATTTAATCTTGAACGGCGAGAGTCTAAAATTAATCCTCCAACACTAAATGCTTGTTCAACTGCCACTGTCGAAGAAGGTGTCGCTAATATTTGTCTTGCAATGAGGGAGAGAACTGGATATTGAATTGAATGGTTCTTCTACCACTCAAGAATCTTGAAATCTGCTGCGCTGTGTTCGGAATCACTAAACTCAAAATAAATTGTTAAATAGTTTTCTAATTCAGAAATACTACCTGTTGTCCCTTTTTATTTTTTTTGCCTACTCATGAACATTTTACACCCTCTACTAAGTGAAATACCTGTATTGCTCTGTGAGACACTAGGCTGGACAGATTCACATCCACTATCACTTAAACCATATTTACTACAAAATTCATTATATAATTCTACTATAACTTTTTTAACATCTACGTGTATACTATGAATATCTATTACTTCATTCAAATGTAAACATTCATAATAATAAGCATTCAAATAATCTAATAAACCATCTAATTTAATACGTGGATCGAAAACAATACCAACTAAATAGACAAGAGGAATGTTCAAGTAATAATGAAACCATTTTTCTTGCATTACTAAAATACTCGAAGCTAATTCAGTATCTTTTTCACATTCATTAAAAATACCAGCGATGTTAACACACTCTATTAAAAATAAATGCGTAGTAGGATAATAAACACCAGATAAAATATTAGTAGCATTATTAAAAACTTTCAAAAAATCTAAAAAAAATTTGCAAACTTCCCAATGTTGCGGGAGCAAAGCAATATCGGGAACATTATTCGAAATAAAGGAACATAATAAATCTTTGTAATCAAAAGTTTGTAGAAGCATATCGTAGGTAGAATTCCAACGAGTCGGAATATCTTTTGGAAACCTTCTTGCCCTTCTCCCCTTTTTTTTACAATATTTTCCCCACTCTTTCATAAGTTGAGGACGGCTCCACAAATATCTAATTGCATTATTTATTGGCTGAAGAGATGTTGCAAGAACTCGTAAACCATCTTGAACACATAAATTTAAAACATGGCAAGCACATCTAATGTGAAAAAATTGTCCGCCAAAAGAGGGTTTACAAAGTTTTTCTAACTCTGGAATGGAAGCAGTATTTACGGCGGCATTATCAAAAGCAACTGAAAAATTTTTATCAATCAAATTAAATTCTTCTAAAACTTGCCTAATTAGTCTATAAATATTATGGGCCGTATGCCTTTCAGGAAAAACTCGAAATGCAAGAAGTCTTTTTTGAATAACCCAATCATCACCTATCCAATGTCACATAATACCCATATAAGAATTAATATTCTAAGAATCAGTCCAAATATCACTACCTATATGTACACGTCCATTGAATTCTTTAAAAAATCTTAACAATTTCTTTTTTTGTTTTGTATAAACATGTTCAAGTTCGCGTTTAAGAGTATTTCTCGAAACAGATGGTGCTTGCGGAGCTAACACAGTGTTTACCAAATATCTAAAATTAGGATTTTCACCAGTATTAAACGGAGCATGCTCAAGGGCAACATATTCAGCTAATGTTTCTTTGTAAAGTGCATTAGTGAAATGAAATAAATGATGAGCGTTAGGATTGACGAACCCAGGAATTTGTTGTTGGCTAGTGTCGATCCCCGCTTGCGTTGGATGTTTTTTCGTCACATGCCGACGAAATGTTCCATAGCCATCTCCTTTACCAAGCTTGTATGTCTGCGGACAATATTTACAGCTTATATCAAACTTGCCTTCATTTTCATTCCACACTTTGTTAAAGTGTAGCCATAAATCGGATTCTCGGCTCTTTCGTCCCGGCTCCTTCGCTATCGACGATTCTTCGACACCACGAGGACGAAGACTTTCTTGCGTTGGGACGTGCTCGACGTTCGGATTGGAAGCATTGTCGTCTTCTCAACATGCATATTCACGAGGATCATATTCATGAACGGGATAATCGGATTCTCCCATCTCGATCGGCATCGGGTTCTTTCCCTTTCTAGTATTTCTGCTTCCACTTGCCATTTTTTGAGAAAATTGATCGAAAAATTGAGACCAAATTTAGAGAGAATAGCAGATTGAGAGAATTTGAGAGATTGTAATACTTGACACTTGATAGTATTAGAGAGAATTGAGAGAAATTGTGAGAAAAATACATAAGGATTGATATGTATTTATAGAGTTTTTTTTAATTTTTAATTTTTTAATTTTTTTTTTGCTCTTTCCCGCGGAGGGGGGCCCCGCCCCCTGAAATTTTCAGGGGACGGGGCCTACAGTTGTTTTTTTTTTAAACGGGTCGGAACCGCGGACTCGGTCAACAGGCCGGTCAACGGGCCGGTTCCGGGTCCGGGTCCAATTTGGCCATGTCTAGTCTCGGCAGATGTTACCTTTTTTTAGGATCAATCATATTACTCTTCTGCTGACCATCCGGTGACTCCTTTTGAAGATATTTTGTCCTCGGCAACCGCAACACTACTGCTTATCTCCTTAACAGGGGCGCCTAGACAGTCGCCCGATTTTCAGTTCTTCGATCAGACTTATCAACGACGTCGCCCTGTTCAACATGAGGTAGTATAGTCGTCGTCTGCATTGGATATGCATGCTTCTCCACCGGTTCATGCCCCGGACTTTGATCCGCTAGTTTCTTCTGAGCCTGATTCTACTGCTGATATTCCTATTGCATTACTCAAAGGTACACGTTCTTGCGCTGGTCAACCAAATTCTCTATTTGCTCCATATACTGATTTGTCTAGTTGTAGAAATACTCGTCACCCTCTTTCTCAGTTTTTGTCCTACAATTGTCTTTTCCTATATATTCCTCTTTTTGTTGCTTCTTTGTCTGTTGTGTCAGTGCCAAGTACTGTTGAAGAGGCTTTTGCCCATCCAGACTGGCGGTGGGCTATGGAGGATGAAATGAAGGCGCTACAAGATAATGACACATGACAGCTTACACCGTTATCTGATGGCAAACATGCTGTGGGGTGTCGTTGGGTTTCACAGTGAAGTTTCAACCAGGTGGTTTTGTTGAGCATCTGAAGGCACGTCTGGTTGCTAAAGGTTACACCCAGACCTATGGAGTTGATTACGATGATACATTTTTTCATGGCGCAAAGATACCATCTGTTCATGTTTTTATTACTCTTGCAGCCCACTATGGTTGGATTCTCCATCAGCTTGATGTTAAAAATGCATTTCTTCATGGCGACTTGGCTGAGGAGGTATTTATAGGGCAACCCTCAGGATTTGTTGCTCAGTGGGAGCCTACTAATGTTTGTCGCCTGCGTAAGGCATTATATGGTTTGAAGCGATCTCCTCGTGCCTAGTTTGGCCGTTTCAGTGATGTTGTTATTCGGTTTGGTTTGCAAGGTTGTATCGTAGACCATTCTGTATTTAGCTCCACTTCTTCTAGGGGATGTGTGCTCCTAGTTGTATATGTAGACGATATTATCATCACTAGTAATGATTCTGTGGCTATATAGGAATTAAAGCAATTTCTACAGATAGAGCTCAGCACAAAATACATGGATCGTCTGCGGTATTTCTTGGGCATTGAGGTGGCCTACTCACGTGATGGTATCTCATTATCACAGCAAAAATATGCTTTGGATATTCTGAGTGAAGTTGGTTTTCTTGGAGCGAAGCCTGTCGATACTCCAATGGATCCTAATGTGAAACTTGATGCCGAACATGGCGACTTACTTCATGACCCAAGTAAGTATCGAAGACTAGTAGGTAAGCTCAACTATTTAACTGTCACCTAACCAGATATTTCTTTTGCTGTTAGCGTGATTAGTCAATTTATGAGTACTCATTGTACTACACATTGAGAGGTAGTACTATGTGTTGTTAAGTACTTGAAGGAAGCACCGGGTAAAGGGCTTTTGTTCAAGAATCATAGACATCTTAATATCGTGGGGGTACTGTGATGCTGATTGGGCCGGGTGCCTGTTGATAGAAGATCGATTTCTGGCTATTGTGTGTTCTTGAGAGGCAATCTTGCGAGTTAGAAAAGTAAAAAGCAACAGGTTGAGTGTCGATCAAGTGCAGAGGCGGAATATCGCGTCATGGCTCATGTGATTAGTGAGTTGCTTTGGTTAAGGATGTTGTTATCTGAACTCAACATGCCATCCTCGGCTTCTTCAGTTTTATGTTGTGATAATCAGTCTGCTATGCATATTGCTTCAAATCCAGTCTTTCATGAACGCACAAAGCATATTGAAGTAGATTGTCATTTTGTGCGAGAAAAGATTCAAAACAAGGAAATAGTACTTCAATATACACGGTCCGAAGACCAACTTGCTGATCTTTTCTCTAAGTCGTTGTGGGGTAGTAGAGTGATTACTTTATGTAACAAGTTGGAGCTCTTTTATGTTTATGCACCAACTTGAGGGGGGAGAGTGTTGAAATGTCAATTATTTGGGCTTATTGTTAGTAAGGGTATTTTAGTCTTCTTTATTAGTGAACTTAATTCTCACTATACATACTGATATAATCCCTCATTATGAAATAACAAAAGTATTCCCCTTTCGCTTTCAATTTGATAAGCCTCGAGCCAACCCTTGTGGGTCATTATGGCTCGGGGTGCATCGGCTTGACTTTTTGAATTTTTTTGGACCGGTTTTGAGTCCGATAAAGAATCAATGGCCGCTGTCCGGGTTGTGTGCTTGCTGGAGGGCGGGCATTCCTAAGGTTTTTGCTTCAACTAACGTTCTTGCAATTGGCCAGGAGCAAGCTGCATGCACATCTCAGTTTCTTTTCTTGTGTCGGAGGAAGAATATAGAATGGAGAAACAGTCGATAGATAAAAGTGGAGGATGAAAAATGAACCCAATCACTTGCTGCCGTTACTCGTTAGTTATGAAACGCCATGATTTTCCTCATTGCAGTAGAGAATCTGGAATCAAGAACCAACAGGAAATCTCAAGAACTTCCCACTACAGAAACATGAATTTCTTGGTCGGTCGTGCATTGAAAGCACTTACACTTGTTCCAGGCTATCCGAGAAATAACAAATAATCGACGTCCTTCATCAATCAAACATGGATATTCTCTTTAGCCATCGCTCGAGCGATACCGCGCCAGACTTCTCATTGTTGACTTGGTGCCCGTGGCATGGGCGTATTCGATAGGTAGCTCTTGAACAAAGCATGTGCATGAGATGGGAGATACATCGGGACTTCGTGTCCCGATCCAAACACAGCGACGAATGTAAGCCCTTCGTATACCTCGATCCAACCTCCGAGCTAATAAAAAACAATATTCTTATTTTAGTTTATTATGAATTACTGGACGAAAGCTTTTCTTCAACTTGATTTGAATTTGTGCTTACCAGATTGTTATGGTTCCAGGGGTACCATTTGTCCTGTATTTTGAGCTCAAGTGCTTCAATGTTGCGCCGAGTTGTTGACAAAGTAATGGCTATATCCGTAGTCCCGCTGCTCAAAAGGAAAAAAAGGAATAATCCAGTGTTTTGTTTGATGTTAATGCATTGATTCTACCAATTCAATACTATTATGATTATATCTAGAGTTAATCAAATGTTGCAGTCTCGAGATCAAATGCATTGGCATGATTTTTTCTTTTCTTGTTTCTAAATCTAATACGCCTTACCTATATATCCAAATGCGCAAACGGGTCTCTATGAGTTCTTTTAGAACCGGCAACATCGATGAACGTGTGTCGCTTTCTACATAGTTCGTTTGAACCAGTTCACTGCATAAGACAAACCACAAGATTTGTTATTCTCCAGAAATTTTCCATGCCCTTGATTTGAGTGAAGTTCTTGTATCATGGACAATACCTGGCTAGAGTGTAGTTCACTGGAATATAGGAGGGGTCAATGTGGAAAGCCTCCTGCACCTCTTTCCTTCTCAAGTAATTAACAATGTCATTATCTGAATAGAATCCAAACCCATCTCTGTACATCAAATCCTACTTGTAGAGAAAAACAAAGCATAAGTATGAAGGGTTCTCGGGCTTTCTAATCTGTCTTTCTAGCCTCTAAGAATAAAATTAGGAACTATGTCACCTGTATGGGGCTTGAAGACGGTCTCATGAATAGGTTAAAATTGTTGACATCACCAAATTCATTCATGTATACTTCATTCCAAGCTTTATTGCAGCCATCAGAATGTCTATCAACAGCGCAGAAGTTTCGTATGTTTTGGTATGCAGTGCTCGACATCAATCCTTGATTCCACAAGTAATCAGCCATTCCCGGTTCTCCGGTTTCGTCGTCAAGAAGAGGGTTTCCTAGCTAAAAAAATTTACCCAAGAAAAGAGCATTAGTTCAGTCCAGTTCAATAGCGAAAATGGATATGCTTTGACATGCAAATTCGAAACTGATCATCTCACCAATATTCCCTTCAGATTGATGATTGGTCGCACGATCCCCTTGTTGTGATTTACTATCAGTCGAGCGAGTTGAGGCACATAATGTCCTGAAGTAAGTGTTTATTATTGAGCTCGTGAGTGACCTCAAATCACGTTATACAATTAAATCGTGCCAAAACATGTGTACCTGCATAGCTCTCTCCGGCGACATAGAAGTCTCGATATTTGTACTTAGGAAAGATTTCGAGCCATTTATTCAAAAACGTGTGACTATCCATCGCAGAGACAGAAAGAGACGTAAATAACTTAAGACTTCTGAAAAGAAAGTGCAAAGTGGAAGACACAAAAATTAAACCAGGGTAAACAGGTAGAGCAAGTCATTAAGTCCCGACCGGTGCTATTGTCTCCGATTGACTCAGCATCGCTGAGGATAGAAAATCCAGCTCCAGCAGGGGAATCGAGGAAGAGCAAATTGGCCTCTAGGAAAAAAGAAACAACAAGATGTTATACTTCAATCATCGCCTTAACTATGGATTTCTTAGCGACGACGCAATGTATATGAGTTCGAAAGAAGTGACGTTCATAATTGAAAACACCGGTTCAAATATAAAAACAAACACGGATCATTAAGTTTACTATCATGAAAAAAATAGTTAGTTTGCTCTAAAGTTATATTATCCAACGAGTTGACGAGATAAAGCTAAGCGTCAGATTATTGAAAATGTTCTGCCTCCATTACTACAACGCTGCTATAATTTCTCAATTGAGTTTTTGTCTGAGAGAGGTTGGCCTAAATTTTCTCGAGTTCGACATTCCCTTGTCAATAAAACCAAACAGTAATTCAACATAAAGTAATAGCCATTCGAGACATTGAATGAACGAGCCTTAATGAAGATTCAATACACGAAGCATGGCTGCAACAAAATTACCAGTGTTCCATGCAAATTGTCTTTTAGAAAGCTTCCCGCTGGGCAAGATCTGGAAGGGTCCGATCTCTTGAAAAGCCCCGTACCCAATTGTCGATGCACCGGGTCCTCCATTGAGCCATAGGAGAAGAGGTTTTGACTCTGCAGCCGATGACGCTTCAACCAACCAATAGAACAGCTTCTTTTTCTCATTTATGGTCACATGTCCCGAATACTGAGCAAAACTTGCATCGACAGGTTGTCCAGGTAATGTCGTGATCTTGGCATTTGCTGCTTCATTTATTAAAGGTCTAGCAGCGATGGACAATGAGAGTAAGTTCAACAAGAGAAGGCTACACATATTCGACGATGCTTGTTTCGCCATTTTTCAAATTGTGTTTTGGTGGGGCTTCTTCCTAATGTTCTTGGAACCCTTTTCCTCTTATGTAGAAATGTATATGTTCTGGTGTTAACCAATCGACTGAAGAGACGAAGTTGTTTGCATGGTTTTGGGCAAATAACAGTAATTTGTTGCCTACTGTTGGCAACAATACATCATTCTTCCGGAGGTTCTGAAGGTTAGGAAGTCAAGATATTTGTTTTTTAACAATCTTTTCTGAGCTGGATGCACAAGGGATGGTTGAGTTAGGGTTGTGCGAGTTAAGGGCAGCAACGCTTGAGATTGCGGTGGTTGAATTACAAGCTCATACATCTAATTTGAACATGTCTGATTGAGTTTTATGAAGCCATATTGCCAAGAGATTTGGTGAGATTACTACTATTGATTTGCATAGGAGAAGAAAAAAAATTTAGGATAAAAATTTATCTTCAAACTCATTTTCTTAAACTAAATCAGTGCCCTAAATTAAATAAAACATATCTCCCGTGTGCTCACTTTTATTTTTTTCAACAAAAGACAAACGTCCTCATTTCGTGTTTTGAGAAGCAATTGAGGAGAATATGTACTAAAAACAGATACTGGGTACGAAAAGTTGAGAATAATAATTGATTAATGGCTATATGTGCTTCACTTTTTTTCTAAAAACATAGGCCTTTGACTATCAACTTCGAAGTTTGCTTGTGATACTACTGAAATATATTTAATTTTTTCTACACAATAGGATGGACAGAAAAATGAAAATAATCGCAGCGGGATTTAGTGAGGCGACGATATCAAAATTCGTTGTGTGAAAAAGACAAGCTGAAAGACCGATTTGATCCTTTTTATCCCAAAAAATCCCCAAATGAATGCCAATTCCCTTTATAAACGCTCCTCCATGAAGACCGAGTTTGAAATTAGCAAACGTGAAAACAGATGGTCATTTTACATCGAGAATTGATTGTGTGACAGTATTTAGGTGACTATTAGATTAACGGTTTGTCTTGAGCCACAGAAAAAATTCATAAAAATTAATTGTGGAATATCCACTCCTCTAAGAATTTGTGGTCCACCATATATTGTTGTTTTTATAATCACTCAAAAAGACTGTTGTGCTGAGATAGCGGCACCGAACCTTCTAAAGAAAGGTTAGGCGATCCCTTTTCCATTATTCTCTAGGGATAGCGATGCCTTTTACATCATGAAGTCTCTTTCCTTTTCTAGTTGGCAACTAGCAAACACGGTAATAAGTTGAACAATATTTCTGGTTTTAGCAGAATTTTGTGAAGCCTAAGTTACTGACAAAAAAAAAGGTTACTGAAAAAAGTCATAAAGTCAAATTCCAAATATTTTGACCAAAAAAAAAAAATCCAATTCTGGTTATCTATGTTATGCAAATATGTTGTGGTGAAATTATGTTACATGCAAGAACTAAACTATCATTCTTTTATCCGTATGAGATTCAAAGCTAATTTTCCAAAAAAAAAAATCATATGTTTATGCCAACTATATTGCAAACATGCAGTGATGATTTATTTCTAGACTTGCCACGGGAGCGTGATTTATTTTTACTTTTGGTATTGCCAGATAAATTTTGGATTCATTATATTATGTGCATCGTATAATTACAACAAATTTTAGGGACCAAAAATGTCTAATTTCAACATCATAGATATTTCAAAAATTAAAATTAACCAAAATTTAAGATGGTGTAACTGTTAACGTGAGATTGAATATACCACAACATGTTTGCATAACATAGATAACCATCTTTGAAATTTGGTTTTATGACTTTTTTCCAGTAGCTTGAGCTTGATAAGTTCTATTAAAATCAGAATTATTTGTTCAACTTATTACACTGTCTGCCGGTTGCCACTTAGAAAAGGAGAGGGACTGTGGTTCAAAAGGCACCATTATTACTAAAAAATAACGGTGCCATAGATTAAAGTTTAGCGTGACTTCTTCTACTTTCTTCCATATATAATCATGAAATTTTTAGGATCTCACTTTCCACAATTTATGATTTGTTATCCTTTACGCCGGAAAATTTATCAAAAAAGTCCTAAATATATTGTAATTATACCAATGCAGCCATAAATTTCTTATTTGCTAATAAACTTTTTGCAGTTGTGTCAATTCAGTCCATTTAGCCGGTCGGTACTGACGTGGTAAATTTTTAATAATATTTTAATATTTTTCAAAAAAATTAAATATTTTATATTATTTGCCTTTGTCACGTGTCTGGTATCATCACGCCAGTTATCACCAACGTCCCAAAAGGAAAATAGGAATAAAAAGGGAAAAAAAAAACTAAAAGGAAAAAAAATCTAGAAAGCTTTAAAAGATATTGCAAAACGACCCCGTTTGGTGCATGATAGCTGTTTGCTGTCCGTCGATGGTGTCGGTTGAAAGGAGTGGCAAAATTGTGATTAAAGTCAATAGCAATCCGCTTTCCAAAGTTGACCAAGTTCTTGGGCGGCGAAATTGCTTGGGACGTGGTACATTAGGACCACGAATTGTGAGAATTTGACATTTTATTTATCAGAAGTACAGAGATTAGGACTATCACGGAGAAATGGAGTTAAGGAATAATCAAGATGGATAGAGTAATTAGAAGCGCGGTTTGACAATGTCATTGCACGTACTTGTCAAAATAAGCCAGAAATCCAATATTTATTTATTTATGTCGAAATGAATACGAGGTCACTTTGAAAGACTTGGACAAACACAATTCGAGACTTGAACTTGATAGGCTACTTAAATTCCAAAGTACCCTACTAACATCATGGTTCAAATGAAACACGAGTCAACGTAAAAATGATTTGCTAATCCTACAAGATCTTTTCTGGTGCTAGAATGGGAGATCATTGCTTCGAGGTACCTTTTTGCCTCTAGCCTAATATGCCGTGAGAGCATCAACGTCCCACTCCTTCAACTTCTTCCAGTTGGATAGATCAGGTAAGCGTAAGGAATTGCAGCGTTTAATGTAGAGACTTTCCAATGATTCCACTCTGTCAAGACCTTGAATCTCAACCAATTCCGGACAGTCCTGTACTTTGAGGGCCTTGAAATTCTTGAAGTTAGATAAGTTGGAAAGGTCTGCAATTTCGAGAAGATCGCAACTGCCAATTGTAAGTTTCCTCAAGCTAGAGGGAAGCTGTCCAATGTGGCACAGGCACTCACAGTTCTTGAGTTCAAGTTCTTCTAAACGGCAAAGGAGACCCAAATATGAGCTTATGCAGGTGACACGTGGAAGTTCCAACATGCAATATGGGAGGCTGTAACTTATTACACTCGGACAAAGTCCGATGGACTTGGAGCTTGTAAAATGCAATTCTAGATATTTTAAATTCACGAGGTTTGAAATTTCTGGAGCTTTTTCTGTGGCACTTGAGGATAGACATAGACTTACCAAACTCTGGGGAAGCTCTGGTACATTCTCTACTTGAGTTTCTGTTAATGTCAAAATCTTCAAGAAAGGTAGTCTCCCGATATCACTAGGAATCATCTCTAGCTGCATGCAATTCTCTCCATAGATCTCCTCAAGTTTCTCCAACATCCCAATTGTCTCGGGTAACTTTTGCATGTGGCTTCTGCTCATCTTCAACACTTTCAAGCTCTTTAGCTTGACAATATCATTTGGCAACTCTGCAATGCCTGTACCTGAGACATCCAACTCGACTAAACCTTTCAGCATTCCAATCGAATCAGGAAGCGTCTTTAACTTGATGGCTTCAGTAATAACCAGGCGCTCCAGATTTGCCAGTGCTCCGATGGAGCTTGGGACTTGACTAATACTTCCACGGAGATTATAATTATCTATGAGCAGCTCGGTCAATGCTTCTAGAGAACCCAATTCAATTGGGAGCACTTGGAGATTCTCACATCTGAATAGATTCAAGCGTTTCAGGCGTTTCAAATGACCAATGGATCTATCAATCCTTAACAAACTTTCACAATGCTCCAGATTTAATATTTCTAAGGATAAATACGGAGAGAGGTCAGGAGTCTCCGTCAACGAGCTATTACTTAACAGATCGAGGACCTTCAATCTTGTAGCCACCTGTATAATAATTGTGTACATTCAACGAGTTTAATTTATAGAATTTTGCAGGAATAAACAAATATATGGAGTAAGGAAGCTTTCCACCAAAATAACTTCATAAATATGTGCGTATCCATTGTTCTCTACCTTAAGAGAAAACCACTCTTGGTCTCACTTTTTTTTCATTTCTTCCAATATTATCCCTGACAACAAATAAAAGAAAAGGGATCTATTTTCAAATTAGCCTGTATCGAATAATAAAAAAAAGCCAAAAAAGAATGTAGCCAATATAGCTCTGATAGATTGAACATCCTTTTCAACTTCATCAAGCAAATTATCGATATTGTGCCCAACTCTAGTTTACGTGTCTTCTGACCATCAGCTAATTCTATATTTGCATCAGTTTACTATTTTTATTTTATAGTTTCTTGTTTCACACATTAAGATAAGGACACTATTAGGTTTCACATAACTTTTGAAGAGTATAATACATTTTTACACTATTGACGTATTAAACAAGTCAGTTTACATGTTTAAATTAATTTAAGAATGTAATAATGACAACTTAGTGGCTTGATTAGGGAGCTCAAAACGACATGGCCAGAAAAGTAATCAACTAACACGCCATCACGAAAAGATTTGCCATAAATGATAAAAACAGCAACAGCATAGTATCAATGTGCAATTATAAACGCAACGCAGAGTAATAACCAACAACAGCCAAAAAAAAGATGAATATACAGCCCCGTGCGATACAAGAGCAGGTGTGACCGGAAGAAAATATGACATGGATTATTTGCACACACACATACCTTGAGTTGAGTCCAACCACCCCAATGTTCGTCTATTCTGCTCTGCCTTAGCTCAAGGATGACGATATTTCTTGGGCAAAAGTTGGTTGCCTGCATTTCTTCTGAACAATGCCACCAAGAAAGCCATCTCAATTCTGACAAGAGACCCTCAAAGTCTCCGGAGAGGGTCCCACCATACATACAGAGAAATCTAATATTTGGCATTTTGACGAAGTCTTCTGATGTCAAAACAGAGCACCAGTCGGTGGCTGCAACAGTTTGGGTTCCCTAAATTGAGGAAAGAGTCGGTTAAATGAGAGGAGTTCCAAATAGAGCCTGAAATTAAAGGAAAACAGTCCAAAGCAACTTCTTTACCTTTCTATTCCCGACAGCATCAGGACCTTCTGTATGCTCCCTCCACACCCGAGAACCCTTTCTTGGGTCTTTACAATTTTCTTCATGCACAATGCTCCTGCCCAAGTCCTTAAGCTGATCGTGCATCCATAGTTCACCATATTCTCCAATTTTCACTAAGGACATTAGTAGAAGAACCTCAATTCCCTCATCCGGAAAAAATCCACAATCCTCCCACATGTATTCTTCTTCACGCTTATGCTGTCCGCCTAGAAAGAACTTCATTTCAAAGCAAGCAATATCAAGAAATATTTGCTGCTGCTGATGATCTAACGCCTCATAACTCAACATTAACTTTTCCTTCACATCCTTAGGTTGCCAATGTTTCATCTTTTGCAATGTAGCTTGCCACACCGCTTCTCTTTTTCCATGTAAAAATGAGCCAATCACTTCAATGGCCAGAGGAAGGCCTCCGGTTTTTGCAATAACCTTCTCGGATAGACTGAAGAATGCGTTTGGAGGAGAGTTGCTTCTAAAGGCATGATTCCTAAAAAGTTGAAGAGCTTCCAGATTGTCGAGTCCCTTAGCTTCATAAATCAAGCAATGTTCAAATTGATCTTGGAATCCACTTAAAACACTCTTGTCTCTTGTTGTAACCACTATTCTACTTCCCGGACCAAGCCATTCTTTTGCTCCTGCTAATGCCATGAGTTGGCTCCTATGATCAACATCATCGAGGAAAGCAAGAACTTTCTTTTTGTTGAATCTATCTCTGATCATATTCATCCCATGATCGATGTTAGAAAGTTCAACTCCTACGTCACCAAGGATGTCAGAGACAAATTGCCCCTGCACTTTTGACAAACCGGAACCTTTTGATCTTTCTCGGATATTTGAAATGAAGCTGCAACTCTCAAAATTACTGGATAGATTGTTGTAAACAACCTTGGCAAGAGTTGTCTTGCCTATTCCACCCATCCCCCAAATACCCATGAGCCTTATGTCCTCAGATTCGGTATTCAACAAATCAACTACTTCATTCACTGATTTGTCTATTCCAACCAAATGGTCAGATATATGAACACAAGATGACTTAAGCTTAACCAACACTTTCCGGGCAATCGAACGTGCGAGTTCTCCATGGCTGAGTCAGGATACACAACGGAATCAAGTTAACTAAAAGATTGGAGGCAAGCTAGTATACATGTAAGATTAAACAATAACATGAAGTTACAAAACGGATGCTGCACCCAGTGAACAAAAGAATGAATGCATGATTCTCTGGTTCTTTTCAATCGACACAATAGACTATAATGCTTATGTCGAGAAGGTGATCTTCGAGTCTTGAGATAATGAAGTGTAAAATTCCATCACAATTTTTTGTCCAGAAAACAGAAAAAGTTATGCTCTCTAATTATAATCCACATTCAAGCAAAAGAAAGAAAGAGGAAAGAGAAAACGAAGCTGAGTGATTTAACATACCCTGCGTTCTTAGTATCCCATCCCTTGATTCCAGTAACCTCTTTGAGCGCCTTTTCCCAGCGTTGCACAATCTCAGCCCCACGTTTCTCTGCATGCTGAGTCAATGCATCCCTATATACTTTTGTTTCAAGCTTCACATCCGAAGGTTCGATGTCGTAGAAAATGGGCATAACCTCCAGTTTGCTGGTTTTCCTGCGCTCCATCATGTGTTCCAGCTCACGCAAGCACCAGCTACTGGAGGCATAACCTCTGGAGAAGATGGGAAGGCAGATCTTCGAGTAGTCGATGGCCTGGAAAATCTCTTGGCCGATCTCTTCACCAACGTCGATCCCCTTCTTGTCTATGAAAACACGGATACCCTTATCTAGCAGGACATGATAGAGGGAATCTGCGAAGGTAGCGCGAGTATCCGGTCCTCGAAAGCTCAAGAACACCTCGAACTCAGCTCCTGATGAGCCATGGCTTGTGGATGGAGTTTCCGGACAAGAGCTCCTGCTTCTTTCCATCTTAGCTGCGTGTGCTAAAATTATGAAGGCAAATCACAAAAGACTAAATATATATAGAAATCACCTGATTTCTGTTAACGAAGATTGGCGCGAGCAAGTCGAATGTTAAAATCACCTGATGCAATCTTCTCTGATGCTTCAACAGGAGCTCCCTTCTTCTTTTTCTTCAAGAACTGGAAATGGCAAGAACAGAGCAATCAGTGACATTCATCAAGTTAGTCATCAATCCAGTCAGTGATGATCAAGCACTTCAAGAGCTACTTTTCTTTTGAGCTTTCCCACCACCCGAAAGCAATACAGGGGTAACGCGATCAAGATCACCCCACCCACCTTCTCAAAGAGGTGAATGGCATGTTTTAACAAGATGGAGATCGCGAGTATCGCGAAACAAACGATGGCGACCACCCACGTCGCGGTCTCCTCCAGAGTACGCTCTTGCTGGCAATCCTCCGCCATCGACGCCTCGCCCGTAGTTCACGTTCGACGGAGAATCAGCCCGCGGCGGCGAGAGAAAGAAGCAGCTCCAGTCCAACGAAGGGAAACAAGAGAGGGCGATGGAATGGGAGGTGGAGAAACGAGATGTGTGTGGGAAGATGTGAAACAGCTGTGGAACATGTTTTACAGTGGATTTACAGGACTTGGACAATGGAAAACGCGGTGTGATGCAATTCAAGGAAGTTGCGAGGACTCCGATTGGAACAGAGGTCAACGAGCGCTGGTCATTTGGTCATTGTCGGCCCTAGCCTATGACCAGTCGCCGGCGGCGATCGGCTAAAGGAAGAAAAAAGTGAAAAAAGAAGAAGAAAATATTGAAATTTTATTAAAAATTATCCATGTAAGTATATGTTGGTCACACTTGGCTATAAGGATTAAATTGGCACAAATGCAAAATGTTTAAGATTAAATAGACACGAATACAAAAATTTTAGAACTGAATCGACAATGTTAAAAAGTTTAGGACTAAAATGGCAAAAATGCAATATGTTTATGATTTTTTTGATAAATTTTCTATTTACCACCATAGGTCCATGCCCATGTGGAGTGCGATCGTCTGAACCCTGCCTTGCGCAATATGGCTAAGCTCGATTTCAACATAGTGCAGTCAGTTCATAGAAAAGAAGTCAGCAAACTAGCCATGTGCTTAATCTTGTAGCTCGTGCACTTAGATGCCCGATTTCTACCGAGGGTTAGCGCAAATGACCCGATTTCTAGCCCCAAAAACCCAATGGCAGACAAATTAAGTAAAGGTGGGCCTTGTAAATGAAAATTTTGTAGGCCTTCCTCAGTCTACGGAGCCCAACAGGTCCCTTTCAATCACAAAGGCAACCTTCAAGAAAGTGACTTACAATTTCACCAAACGTTTTTCCACAAATTGTATCAAGCCCGCCCTTTGAGCAATCATGCAATAACAACCTTAATAGAAAAAGTTAGCATTTCCTTGTCGTGTGATCTTCGAGCTCTTCAAGTGGTAGGTGAATTGAGGGTTGAACAAGATGTATTTTTGCCGGGATAGAATAATGGAACATCGCTTATGGAACGCTTTAATGGTTTGTGAAACGTAATTTGGAGCTTTCAGAGAGATAAGCACCAAGATCAGAGCGAAATTCATTTTTACGTTTGTGTGCGATACTATCCCAATTTTCTCGGGATCTAATGTATAAATCAGTAGCAAAGTTTTTCGAATCTGCTTCTTGCAAAATTCATTCCAAGTTCGAAAAATATTTTGATAAAGAAGTCAGTTTGTTGTACTTTTAAGCTTTGCAGATCCTTTCTGTTTTTCCTTAAAAATGAAATTGACATGCATCTTCTTTTTTCAAGTTGGAAAGTTAGAGTTTAAATGTTAATTAAAATAACTAAACAAAAAGACCGTGCAGATTTTAGGATAGGACTTACCCCTGCGATCATGCATTTAAAAATATAAATTTTTTGAAACAAGACAGGTCACCAATAACGAACCCAATCTTTGATCCAGGATCAAGATCTGATATATCATTTGAAGTATTTATTAGCTCTAAGGGCACTGCAAGAGATTTATGGAAGAGAAGAAGGAGAAGAATTCAGTGTACGGCCGAAACATGTTTGGCATCTGCGGTTCAAGAGACGCGGCTGTTGAGGTTTGCGAGTCAACTTCGTTGCTGTTTAGGTTTCACTCTCGGGTTTTGCTTCTGATCAGAAGCATTGATTTATTATCTTCATGTGCAAAAGGAATTAAGGGTTTCGCTGATTGATCCAACCATGGCAGAATGCGAAGACTCTGTTAAAACTTTCAATAGCGCTAGAATGAATGAGATGAGTGAAAGGGTAAAACTTTCTTTCTCCTTCTTTATATTGGTTTTACTTTAATGAGTTGATAGATCCGTGGTGGAGTTGTTTGATATTGTTGAGTTTTGCCTCAAGAACAACAAGAAGAAGAAAAGTGGTGCAAGGAAGATGGGTCTCAGCCATCTTTGGGCTGCCGTAACACGGGCCAAGCAAGTGGCTGGACAAGGTGAACAATTTTGAAATTAGGCTTCTTTGTTTGCTTTCGGGCTGTCCTTGTAATAATACTTTCTTCTCTTTCCTTTTTTTTTTTTCAATTCAAATAAGCATGGTGAACTCTAGGATTAATTCCTATGCAACCCTATGTCACAAAAACCCTATATGTCAACTTTGTCGAAAAAAATAGTTGCCTCACTTTGCAGGACTTTTCTTGTGAAAGTTGTAACCCTAGCTAATTTTGCAGGCTCCATTGAGGAGATTATCCCAACTTGTGTTGTTTGTGCAAACGAGTTCCTTCTTGTGGCAAAGAGGGTATTCTCGGGCCAAAAATGTCGGATCAAGAACAACTCAAATGTTCCTTTCATGTGTATTGTTAAAGAGCATTTGTTTGGAAGTGTGGGCAGCCGTTATTATGGCATTGCAAGGGTAGGGATCCTCGACCGTGAGTTAATGCCTCGTGATCATATTGACATGCCAAATATGCCAAGTGTTCCTTACGAAGGCTCAATAATATATCTAATGATGCATATTTACCCGAGGATAGCTGGAGAGTATCCATTTGATATGTATGGATATGACGAACATGAAATTGTCTATCCCAATGGAGTTAAGGCTATGGATGTGGCAGAAGCCATGCGCTATTCGAACTTTGGGCCATATGATGTCTCACTCACTTGGGAGGGCAAGGTGGTAAAGACATTATCTCGTCAATTTTAATATCTGCACTCTCATTAAAATTGGAGATTCTCGTCATTCTTAAATTTTCTATGAGGAAATTGTAATAGTCTGTTGACGGGATATCAAATTCGACTTCCTTCAAACTATATGATTTTATATTTCACAATTAAACGTAGTCTCTATATGTCCTCAGCTCAATGCTCAGTTATCACCTCTTTGCGATAGTGAATTGATCACGATTGAAGGAATAATTTTGATCTATCTTTGACCTAATAATATTGCGGTAGAATATTATATCTTCTGCAAATGTTGATATCTTTTTACTCTTAGCAATATAATGCATCATGGTTTTGCTAAAAAAAAATTGGGATTGAATGCTGACTTTTAGAATATAGTGTAGACAAACTGCAATGCTTAAAGTATGACAAACTGAAAACTTAGGTTGAATACTGCGGAAACCGCTTCTGCATTATCTGTTGCCAGTCTATTCAATGTGGTCATTCCTTCAGAATCATTAATGATGGGATATTTCGTTTCGTCTATAACTTATCATTATTCTCATACTTTTATTTGCGCTTGTCAAATTTAGATTTAATCCGAAAATAAAATCGTTTATTAGTTTTGTCAGAAAATTAAACCCCGAACATGACATGCTAAATCAAATGGATTACGCTTACCAAACATTCAAGATCTGAACGCTCATACATAAAAATGCTCACATGTGATCACATATTGTAAGCGTTCCTACATGTATAAAAAAAAAAAAACATCCTGTTAGCATAAGAAACATTTCAGATTATTCATCAACTAAATAGGCAAAGCGCGCTATAAAAGGATAGAATGGTTAGTCCCCACTTGATCATTATTATTCATCACAGTTTATCAAGTTTAGAATGCACTAGCTCAAAAAAGTAGTTGACTGCAAAAGTGATCACAGAGCATTTGTAAGTGAAACCTGTATTCCGAAAACAAAGTGATCATTTCTAAATGGTTCCAAAAATAAGGAACGGGGTAGCTTTGATTTTATTGTGGTTACTGAACCCTTATCTCTGCAAACACCAGAGAGAGCATAATCATAACGTCACATTACATGAACTTGATTGATTTATCTCCACTAATCTCTACAAAGTGATCATTATTATTATTTTTTTAAGAATTCTGAATTTTTACTCTATTTTTCTCTTTTTTTATTTCCTTTTTTCTCTTTCTTCCTCTGTGTGTTACCGGCTATAGCCGAGAAGCAACGATCAGTATAGGATGCAAAGAAAAAAAATGAGAAAATTTAAGAACATAAAAAAATCAGGAAATTTTGGAAAAAAAAAGAGTAAAAAAATCGTTTACGTAAAGTGCCGTGTGGGGGATCCGAATCGCATGTCCTTTCCTTAGAAGGGCAGGCGCCTGCCCTTGGGATCCGGGCCATCCGTTTTTGAACGGACGGCCCAAATCTCCTATTTTTATGTGGTAACTATTTGGTTTTTTTTTTAAGTAATGATCCGGGCCGTCCATTCATAACACGGACGGCCCGAATTTCAAGGGCAGGACCTGCCCTTCTGAGAAAAGGACAGACAATCCCTTTCCCCGTATGGGACGCCAGTCGTCCATGTTAGCAATTGTTAAGCAAAATTTTTCAAGAGACAACTTAAAAATTAATCTTCAAAAGATCCAACACTAAAGTGACTAAATTAAAAAAAAAATGTTGAATTGAAATTCATACGAAACATTCTCGTTTTAGTTAATGTGAGTGATGTTTTCAAGACGGGTGAATATCCTAATTGATTCAAGATTGGCACCTGTCTCGGCCAAAGTTGACTCAGGTTGTCCAAGGTTGGCTGAATTTCAAGATATGAGGTTCTAAATTTTCGGCCAGGGTAGGATGATAATCCTAGTTGGCGCAAGTCGCGATTAGATAAGATTGATTTAAATTGAATTGGTTTAAGATTCGTGTAAATTTGAATACATGATCATTTCAATACTGGCTGAAGATGGATCAAGATGAGGGTAAGAAAAAAGAAAAAGAGAGGATAATATAGGTTGAACAAAGGCTATTTTCTATGTAATGTTGATTTCATGGATAATATAGTTTGGGTTATGGATCAAGAAAGGCTTTTTTTTTTTTCCTTTTATCTTCGAAACCCCATTAGGGTCGTGTTTTAATCTCGCATCAACACATCCTTACGATCTCACATTATCTGGCAAGCACTCTTCTTTATCTCACACATCCTTAAGGCGGGGCGGAGCGGGTAGGACTGTGCACTCTAGATGAACACATGAACCGACCAACTAAGGAAAAAGAAAAAAAAAAAAAAGGCACTCCATCAAACAAATTGCAGAAACCAGATCGATTTTCAAAATAACACACGTGAAACATTATCGATCGGTAAAAGTACATCAAAGTGCCAATATTTATGTACGAAGATCAATATATATATATATATATATATATATATATATATATATATATATATTGGATCACTTCAGTGCTATTTTTGTAAAAAAAAAAATGGTTATTTGAGTGACATGTCCGACGTGGCATGCCGGAAATCACGCGTGGCGCACACGTGGCTTACCGGAGATCCTAGTCAGCACACGTGGACATTTCAACATTAAAATAATTATTTTTTCAGAAAATTTAAAATTAAAACTAGAAAATAGCCCAAAATAGAAAATCAAAAAGTTTATAAAAAAAAAAAAAGTGACGGCGAGGGCTGTGAGCCCTTACTCATCACCGCCGCACCCCTCTCAGGCAATTGCCAGCGAGGGGGCCCAAGGGGGTCGCTGAGGTCGGGCGACCCCCTCCCCTCCGCGAGTTCACCGAGGTCGGGCGAACCCCCCGTAGGCTCACGAACCCACGGCGAGGCTAATGTCGCTCAGATCTGGACAAGGTTGGCCTCGCCTTAGGTCTGCGAACTCAGCCGCCGCCAGGCCTCGACGACCCTCGTGAGCCCGCAATGGGGTCGCCGGACTCCGACGACCCCCTCGAAGGAACAATAGAAGAAGAAGAAGATGAACAGCGAAATTCGTCCCCAAATACCGTCCTCCTTAGAGAAAGCAGTGGAGATAGCAGAGAGAGAGAGAGAAATTAAGGGAACAAAAATGGTAGCTAGGGGGAGGGTTCACGGGCTGTGGATTTCAGATCCAAGGCTGTGGCAGCTGGGGCGAGGGTTCACGAGGCAAAGACAGAGGGCATCGGGTGTAGGGCATGGCTGGGGTTTCTTGTCAGGTCCTATGAGTCTCGAGTGTCGGGGTTCGAACCGTGCAGGGCCTCGGCGGCTTTGATCCTCACGACTAGGACAGAGTGGCAGTGGCGATGGTGGCAGAGCGTGGTGGCGTCGAGCGGAGCAAAGGGTGGTGGAAGGTTAGCTGAGAAAGATCTCGGCTAGTGGTGGTCGCGGGTTAGAGGGCTCAAGTGGAGTCGACGACGAGCTTGGTGAAGCGATGGCGGAGTGACGGAGGTGGGAGCTGATGCAGCGGCAAGACGTCGATCGGGGGTGGATGGCTGCCGAGCAAAAGAAGGAAGAAGAGGAAGGTTGATGACAAACAGTGCACTTGTGTTGATTTTTAATTTTTTTATTTAATTTTAATTTTTTTAAAAATAATTATTTTAATGTGGAAAAATCCACGTGGCATCCACTTGTATTATTTTTTAAAAAAAATTGACATGTAATAGTAAAAAACTAATAAAAAAATGCCACGTGTACTAGTTAATCGGAATTGGCACTAAAATAATCTTTTTTTGGTCGGAATTGGCACTTCGATGATCGTTTTCTCTCCGATGTGGCACTGAAATGATTAAAAAAAATATTGGCACTAAAGTGATCTCTGTACACAAATATTGGCACTTCTGGTGTACTTCTGCCATTCTCGATCATATATAATGCGCGTAAACGACCCCAAAAAAAAAATGAAATGCAAGAGCTTATGCAACAGTTGCACGTGCACACGTACCTTGGGGCCGCATGGACTTTCGCGGCAAAGCAGAGAGGACGTGGCATCGCAGTTGATGCAGCGGCAAGCTATTTTGATTTTCATTTTTTGCTAAACGAATTTCTTTAAATATATTTAAAATAAGTGAAGATATAAAAATTAAAAGTAAATAAAAAAAAGATCGATATTAACAATAATATATGCCTAAGTATTTGTGCACACACGTTAATGTTTTTCATTTATTCATGTTTTGTATGTGATATTCACGTCACATGATTACCACCATAAGTGCATGGTATGGTATCGTGGCGTTTTGCGAGAAAAACACAAGTGACGATAGACATCCCAGAAGAGGAATGCAAAATATTTACAACCTAATTAAAAAAAAGTAATTTTATTTTTTTTAATACTTTAAGCACTGCAGTTTGCCCCCCACTAAAGCACTGCAGTTATCCAATATATCAGCATTTCACAGCAACATTATTACGTCCAACAAAAAATCAAAATCATTCAACTCTCCATATCCGGTGAGGTATAACTTTCAACCTTGAGCAAAGGACAAAATAAAGACAATATTTAATCGCTAGATATAAAAATCAAATAGTTCGACAATCATGAACAGTAAGTCGCATTCAATATTCCATCAAAAGATGGTTGCAAATTCTGAAGAGAAAAAAATATTAAGTATGATAATCTCAGCTCTGAATAAGAATACTAATACTCATATCAATCCACTGCCCTTATCGTGCCAAATGAGTGACAAATCATATGACTCGGGTGCGTTTGTCTCATGGAAAATCAAAGATCTGAAGAAAAAAAAAATTCCAAAAAATAAATGCTTGTATCACGCATAAAAATAAATGAATGCAAATTATTTTCATTGCCACAAAAATAGTAAGGCATAAAGTGTTAGTGTTAATGAAAATATTTTTCGTTGATTAATTTTTTTTAAAAGATATAACTGTTTATTTTTTCAAAAAAAAAATTCAAATCTTTGACTTTACGTGAAACAAACGCACTTGTTATTTATATTTTCGTAAAACAAATAGAGGGTAATTAAAACCTGCTATTCAAAGGGAGTCTTTTGGAGTACGCTTAATAATCTTGGTACGGCCAACCCAAGAAGGGAATGGGCCCTTCGTTGGGCCGATAGAAGTCAAGTGGGCTTACCGTGCACAAGGATTGGATATTAGGGGTGAGCATGGTTCCAGGGTAGAACCTAGAACCTGTAGAACCGGACCGGTAGCAGGTTCCAAGGTAAGAGGGTAGGTTCCAGGTTCCAAAAATTTGGGAACCTGCTTTGACGGGTAGGTTCCAGGTTCCAAGTAGGTGGAACCTGGAACCGGAACCTGGAACCTGAAGCAATCTTTTATATTATTTTTTAGTATATGTCATCACGTCATTATGAGGGATTTCATAAAGACGATAATGAGTATGTAATTTGAAACTACTTTATCATCGAGTTTTTTACTCTATTATTGTTTTATACTTTTCGTGTATATATGTATGAGTTATAGTTAATAGATTTTAGTAGTAGATGGTGGTCATTAGAGGTAATTATTCGCATTGATCATTCAATCAATAATATATGTGGAACCTGGATAGAACCTGAAACCGCTCACCCCTACTTTCTTCTATTTTGGTGCAAATGGAGTTTTATTGATAGGTTTTAGGGTACCTTGGAACCGGATCCAGAACTTGTGACAAGGTAGGTTCCAGGTTCCAGAGTATAGAGGGTAGGTTCTAGGTTCCAGAAATTGAGGAACCTGTAGTAGCGGGTAGGTTCCAGGTTCTAGGTGGAACCTACCCAGAACCTGGAACCGCTCACCCCTATTGGATATGGTCGAGCTAGAGAGAGGCACAAGAGAGACCCCGGTATGAACTTCGGTGACCAAAAGGGGAAAAAAAAAACACAAACTCACAGCCTCGTTTCATAAGATAAGCATGCTCTCATTTACTTACAACCATCTTGCGCGATCAACCATTAAGGTCTAGATCGACTGATCAAGGAAAGGTTAATTTTACAAATGCAAAATGCGAAGAAAACGGTATAATCACTTCATGGAAAGTTATTACTAGATAATTTTGCCAATGAGAAATGGTAAGAAAACCGTGTGGTAACTTTGTGGAAGTTATTACTCTTGACTACAAAATCTTTTTTTTTTTTTGGTTGGGGGGTGGGGGGTGCAAACTTAAAGGGAAAATTAAGCTAACATTTGAGAAAAAAACGACTTTCCCTAAACCACCAAGTAATAATTTTCATGGATATTATTCTCCACTGTCACCAAGTAATCTGACTAGTGCCTCTCTATTTATCTGCATTGACTCTGCCATGTAATCGAAGAGTCCCAATGTTCATTAATTTTATCCAACCTCTTCTCCCTCCCCCCCTCACCCTCCTCCCCGTGTCTCTCTCTCTCTCTTTGTCTGAGGCACGTCCAATTTGTCACCTGAGTCACCAGGCCCCCTGTTTCTTGGTTCATTAAAAAAACAATTGAAGCATCCCGCTCGGCAGTTTAACTGCCGAGCGACCCCTGATTTGGTCAATATTTTTTTTTTAATTTAATTTGGTAAATACTTTTTTTTCACCTGTTTTGGAAAAAAAAACCCGCAAATATCCTCACTTGCCCCTATCAAGCGATCCTTTCTAAGAATTTTCTAGTATGTGCAAATATCATCACCGACTGTTTGATTCCACTACAAAAAAACAATCTTTCAGAGACAGATTTTGCCACGAAAATTTGACCAAAATTCGTCGCTAAATGGATTAGCGACGAAAAAATTCTCCGCCAATACGGAGTCACAAAATTAAGCGACGAAAATTTAAAATTTCGTCGTTAATTTGCGATGAATGAAAATAGTCACAAATTAGCAATGAAAATGTTCGTCGCACAAAAAAAAAAATCTGTTCGTAGCGACGAATTTTGCCAAGAAAAGGTGTTCGTGGTTAATCTGGCGTTGCAAAATTTAGTGACGAAATTTTGGAATTTTGTTGCTAAATTTAGCGACGAAAATGCTTTTTCGTCGTCAATTTTGGCAACAAAATCCGGTTTTCGAAAAGCCGATTTCGTCACCAATTTTTTATTTAGTGAAGAAAACCCTTTTTCGTCGCTGATTCGTACCAGCTTCGCGACAAATGATTTTGTGTAGCGACGAATAGTTGATTTCGTCACAAAATAGCGCCAATTCAAATTTCTTTTTCCAGGGATTAAATTTAGTGGCGAATTTTGTGACGAAAATTGTTCAGCCATGAATTTTTGTGATCGTATGATAAAATAATTTCTTTTAATTTTCTATTTTAAATCTAATTAAAAGCAAAATTAATTTCTAAAATTTGTATTGAACATTGACAAAGAAAGATCCAAATATTATAATAATATGCAAACAAATGTCAGAAAAAAATACAGTCAGTAGCCTGAATATCATTCCACTCCCCCCTGCAATTGGCCGGAGATTTTCCTGATCACGGATGACATTTTCTCCAGAAACCAATACTGCTCGAGAGATATTGAGACATGCTTTATCCACATTCTCCTCTGAGGAATCTACATGCTTCGTCAACGGAAGGGCACTCCCCATATCTGAGCAAGACTCGATTTTTTCTTCAAAAACCTGCTTTATATCCATATGTTGGCTGTCCAAATAAAGCAAATCGATTCACTAATACTAAATCAGTCAAACAACAACGACAGACTTTGGCCCAAAAACAAAAAAAAAAAAACAAAAAACAACCCAAACCCAAACTTATCCTGTGGCCCTTAGATGAGTGACAGCAAGAAAAATTAGGATTTACCGTTAACTAAGATAGAACTAATCTCCTTACCCAACAAAAAAAGATAGAACTAATCTTTGTTTTTTTGTCGGAACTAATCTAATCGTCATATAACAGAGGGTTTCTACACCATTCTAAATATTCCTACCAGTCCTCGCGTATAAATGAGATGAGTCTATAAATTTAAATTATCCTTCTCCAATGGGAAAAACAGAACTTTCACATTTGTATCTTCCAAACATGATTAACATCCTTAAAAGTAATACCTGGTGCAAGGAACTAGCGTCCTTGTTGCATCTAACAAATCTTGCAATTGGACTGCACTTTTGAGTTTTGTCTACCAGCAAGTGAACCAAGAAGTGTTCAAATGACAAAATAGATTAACAATAGGCTGTAATTAGAAACATTAAGGAGGAAAAATCACCTCAGATCTAGGCCTTCCTCCATTGTACTTGAGCATCAAGTTTAGAAGTTTTTCCTCAGTAACTTTCAACTTCACTCTCTGTTTGGGAGTTCTATCACCGCTGCACATATTACAAATGAATATGATAGGAAAAAGGAGCTTAAGGCCCCAAATAATTGTAATGGAGGGGCACAACTTACTGACGAATGACAGCAATCACACAACGCAGCTCCTCAGCCAGTCAGCCTGCCCAAATGTGCCAATAATCCCACTTCCTTGACAGGTTAGTCCCTCAGAAGGCTGCACAGGTTCATTGACTTTCCATGGTAATATTGGCGGAATTGTTGAGAAGAGATGAGGAGCTTTTGCCTCCAATAACATCTTTCTCAAAACACATGCAGCATCATCATAATATCTTGCCAAAGACCAAAAAGAGGGGTCAAGATTCTGTTTTGAGCAGGCTAAAAGAGGTTTGTGTGTGGCAAATGCAGTGTCAGTAACACAGATATCTCAGGGTTAACAGTGTCTAGAGGACCACAAGAGCGAAGGGGAAGTACTGCCAGGCAGCATTCTTTAAATTAGTGATCATAATGTACAGCAGCTTTTTCCTAACAGGAAACTAACATGAATCGCAAAATGCAGTTTCAGATTCTTCTTTTTTTTTTTGGTAAGTATGTATAAAACTTTCAAAGCATTAGGTACATCAATGGAACCGGACACAAAAATCATGAACCCAAGAGGGCACTGTCGCGACCCGTCCGGAAGCGGACGCGGCTAATGGATTACCGATCACGGGTCTTGGATCGGCGCGAGCCCTCCCAGGCCCATACCAAATCGCGGCGGGAGTATTCTTCGACGATAAGAGTCGATCGCTTTCGACCTTCAGTGTGGTCGTGGTGGCATGTGCAAATTGTGCATGCATTTGGAGTCGCCACCGGTCTTTCTTGGAGGGTAGACCGGAAACCTTACCGATCGATTGGGAGAGATCGATCAGTTCTACGGAACCAGAGATTTTGAGTTCGGGGACTTGGTTACGTTGATGTCATTACCAACGCCCTTTCGGTACCTAACGCGAGTGATTTTCCCTAACTAGGATTTCATGCGGGCGCAATTTTGGGTGAGGTAAGTCTGACTTTGCACATTAACCAGTTTAACATGCTCACGTAATCATAATAAATAAATAGATGCCAATCACATAAACATCTATCCTACGTGGTGATCATGGAATTATGATTTAATGGGTCTCGAGCCAATGAGACCACATTTAATCATTTTAATATTTTAATAACGGAGAGCCGCTCTTCGCTTCTTCTTGGTTTCTTGAACTCTTCAAGAATCGGGCCCCAAAGAGCTCGCCGACTTAAAAGGCTCCTCCACGTAATCCTCGTAGCATTTACATCAACAATTGACTATGCTAAAAATAAAGATTACATGAAAAATAAAAGGAGTACGCAGCCTCCATTTAATAATTACAACCCCAAATATATAAATAATCACCATACATTCATACATACATCAATCACATTGATTAGGGATTTTTCCATGATCACCACCCTTCCATGTAAGTAATAAATTCACAATTTAAAACTTAGGAAGGCACAATAAAAATTCTACGTTGAATCATATTCAGAATTTTTACGTAAAATAAGATAGCCATAAATTTTCGATTCAAAATTGATTTAGTCTCAATTTTTGCTACGTTGATTAATTTATCATATAAAATAATCAACCTCCATTAGCCATGTAAGACGAACAATTCGTTAATACATATTGGCCATAGTATTGCAAAAATTGCAAAAAATCAATTAAATGCACGAAAACACCTAAGGATCGGCTTTGATACCACTGTTGGGATCCACGTAACACGTAGCGGAAATAAATAACAACCCATACATGTATCTCCAGAGGCGTACTTCGTGCATTTCAATCGAAAAAAAATCACAAAGCCTCAAAGGGAGTAAATGGATTACCTCTCGTAGCGTGCTTGAACGGAGGTGTCGGTTCGATGTTCTTCGATCTCAGCCTCCACAAGTGTTAGGCATCTAGTTCGGACGCACCACCAATTGACGAACGGGGAGACGACTAATAACTTCACAACAATTGTGCTAGCAATATGCGGAATCAATATTCCGAACTTAGTATATTTTGCTTACTCAAGATTATGAGAATATAGAGAGTGTTTGTGTTCTTCTCTCTAAGCTCTCAAAAATTTGCACACTCTACAAAATGTCTCTCCCCCTTCAACCTCAAAACTCTTGCCATCCTTTTATAGCCAAAAATACCTTCCAATAAATTGTATTTAAAAATAGCACTAACAATTATAAATTCTATCTAAAAATAGCACTCACAAATAAATGACATTTAAAAATAGCACTAACAATAGCACTCACAATTTATAATACAAAAATGCTATTTAAAAATAGCACTAACAATAGCACTCACAATTTATAATACAAAAATGCTATTTAAAAATAGCACTAACAATTATAAATTCTATCTAATAATAGCACTCACAATTTATGATAAATAAATGCCATTTAAAAATAGCACTAACAATAGCACTCACAATTTATGATAAATAAATGTCATTTAAAAATAGCACTAACAATAGCACTCACAATTTATAATACAAAAATGCTATTTAAAAATAGCACTAGCAATAGCACTCACAATACAAAAATGCTAAAAAAAAGGCACTAACAAAGGTGTTAAAAATAATAACCATTATTATTATTACAAGAGTTAAAGAGGTTACCAAACAGTACAAATATGCATAACGTATAAATACGTATGACGTATAAATACGTAGAGCATACGTATATATCCGTGAAACCGGGGACTAATTGAAAGAAAAATGTGCAATTAAGCCCTTTTGGTAAAAATTGATTAAATTGGAGGGCAAATTGACCTAATTGCACTTTAAGGCTTTAGAATCCAATGTCATAGCTTATAAAAAGTGAGAATTGAAAACTAAAAGACTCGAAAATGATTTTTTTTTTTTTAGGCTCGGTTCGGGTTTATGTTTGTGAAGGAACATAGTGACCCGAGCCGAATTTTTGAGATTTAAAGTGACACACTTGAAGAGGAAATTAAAAAAAAATTATTGAATATTTTTGGGTATTTTTCTGACCACGAATGGTATTTTTCTGATTTTTTGGGTATTTTTATAATTAAATAAACTCGAAAAATATTAAAAATACCAAAAAATATTTTTTGTTCAAAATTGGTTCCTAAGGCTAAACCAAGGCTTCCAAAGTTGATTTTGTGATTTTATGACCTTTTTTGATATTTTTAATTAATTTTAAAGATTAAAAATCACAATAATAAATGGTAAAAAATCAGGTATCAACAGCTGCCCCTCTTTGAGAGGAATCTCGTTAGAGGTTACTCTCAAAGATAAGGTGCCACCTGATTCCTAACCGACTCAACTGGGAAAATGAGAGAAGAAATATTATGACATCGGATCCTTAAGCCTATTGATAAAAGCTCAAATCAATCCCCGGTTTGCTCTAACAATTTGAACATGGGCTGGAGTGAGAGAGGCTTACCTGAAGCTCACCTGTCGGATGCTGCCGGTTGCGACGACTTTCAAGAAGATGCCTAGGACTCGTCATTCAGAATATCCTAGGGAGATTAAGCTCTGACCTGTATGGTAGGTCATACCATGATGGGATTCCTAATTGGTAGGAACCTAAGGAAGGCGCATCCCACGCTTTGGAATTTGCCAAGGATTTTGATCCGTATGGTGGATCAGACCTTTGTGTTGATCCTTACTGCGATATTTATCAATGAGTTGACCCTTATGGCGGTTTCTACCAATGAATTGACCCTTATGGCGGTTTCTACCATATGTGACCCTTCAGGCGGTTTCTACCATTAATGTGATCCTTCAGGCGGTTTCTACCTTGGTTTGACCCTTCAGGCGGTTTCTACCTTGAGTTTTGCTTTGAAAAGGGGTCTCATGACGAGGGTTCTCCACGTCCGATGAGACTGTTTGATATTTTTTTGAAAAGGGGTCCTAGGACGAGGGTTCTCCACGTCATGCTAGGACTTGGGTCTGTTGAGGCGACATTCTGGGAGCTGGGTTCTCCAAGTATCCTGCAGAAAGTTCAAACCTGAAAGATTTTTCTTCACTAAGAAAATGTTAATAATCTTTGGGAAGACAATAATTGTCCAATTGACAAAATTGTATGACTTAAGTTTTAGTCATGAAATGTGCATTTTGATGCTAGAGGTTATCCAAAGCATTCTTACAACATGCAAATGTGATCACAAATTCCTTGCATGGAAAATTTGGATCAACAGTCTGAAAATTCCAAAAAGAGTTTGTTCAAAACATCAATTGGAATATTTCTCGACAAAGAGGTCTTCTCACCTGTTTTGAGATAATGGTTTTTATAGGGGATGCACTCAATTCCCTACTAACTTGTGCCTAGGTTTTAGGCTCATTCGCAGCGCATACATTTTGATCGGTCGGGAGGTCTTCCACGGGACCGTAATGTTGGGCTTGGTTATTGATCCTCAAGGGGGACCCGCCTTGGAGTCGAGGCCATTGAATAAAAATTTTCATCATCTGCTTCGGGTTTACAAGTCAAGAACCCTGCAAAATGAGAAAGAAATAGTCTTGCTCGTACTTCTTCGGGCTAAGCTATATGTTAACCCAAGTGTCTTAGTCAAAGAAGACTGTTTCAGGGTTATAACGTTGGTAGGATTGGGGACCGAAAAAAGCTTGTTTTTGGCCCAGAAATTACGAAGGGTTTGACATTGATGATCATTGCAAATTTACCACCTGCCCTTTCCTCTTTGTATCTTCAATTTTTTGAGGCGTGCAACAGCTTTTGAGGTGTGCATGAATTCTTTAGAGAGCGTCTCTGGCTGCATTAAGAGATTGACAACTCCGTCTGCGTCTTTCCTCCACGCTTGACATCATTTGGAGGAGTGACTTTTTGATTTGACTCCTTTATGGGTTTTTCTCTCTTCCCAACTAGGCTTCATTGGGGATCAAGCAAACAGCTTGCACGAGCATCGGCCTTGCTTTTACTAGGCACTTTGCTTTTTCTTGATGCTGGGGATTTTTTAATCATCATTTTTTGAAATCCCGTTTTTCTCATATTCGATGGGATCATGTTAGACATATGTCTGAAAGTCTAAACATGCTTTAAATATCAGCCCGAGAATCCTCTTCGTAATCCCCGATGCCTTCATCTTGGAACGTGCAATGATCATCAATGGGCTCATGAAATGAATTTGTAGGCTCAACTTGGCTATGCAAAGGATATGGTGTGTGGGATAGAGAAATGAATGTTTCTCATCATCCTATGGCACTTGGATTACCATATAAACAACACACAAAGATTAATATTAGTCCGCGCAAGAAAATTTCTAACCATTTTCTCCTGATGCTGCTGGACTCGCCTCCATTTTGCCCCAATGTGGGGTGGTTCTCGACAGGGCTGATAATGAGAACCTCCGTTCAAAGGGGTTATCAATGGTCACCTGTAGTATTTGGGAATATGAAACGAACGCCCCCGTCGTCCCAACCCATGTAATTGTTGCGAATGGTCCCTACCTCCGTAGGTACAGATTTTGCTGTCTGATTCGCTCCACTTCTCTCTTAAGTGTGTATAGGACGTGTTTTGACTAGGCTAGCCTCTCTTTTGAGTAAACTTCCTTTTGAATGATTTGACAAATAATCAAATTTGAAAAAAAATTCATTTCTTTCTTTCCCAAAATTTATCCATCGAGGGGATTTTGTGATGAATCGTGCATGTCTTATTCATGCTTTGGGCAACCTCCCGATTTAAAAACATGAAAGCCAATGAATTTTGAATTCTATGTCTTTTATAGACATTAGATTCTGAAAGCTTTTCTTTCCTTCTCAGTTTTTATTCAACATCTTTAATGGATCGGGGAAAGGGATACTTACCTGTCCCCCGCGGCTGGAGATCCCTGAAAATATGGAAGAAACATGTTATTGTACGTTCACGCATTTTTCAAAAAATTAGAACGATACACCTTACCCTTGGTCGTGTGCCCCTACGAGTGCACACAGGTTGTGAAAATCTGTCCTCCTTGATGGTGAGTCCCTATCAAGGATAAATAACAAGTGTTAACTCATATTCCCAAATTGAAGACAAATTGGGACGATACAACTTTACTCTTGGTTCTCATCCCGTTCTGACGTCGTGTATTGATATGAACCACGTCTATCAAATCCGCTTATCCATGCTTGGAATATTTGCAATATCAATGGTTCAGCTGCCCCTGGTTGGGCAACGTCTGTTTTGTTATTTGAACAGATGGCTCCTTGAGTGATTTATCCACGTTTATCACCTGAGAAGGGAAAGAAATGAGACATTACTTTGGTATTCGGTTGAAGATCGTTTAGGAACGATACATCATTTTACCAAATGGGAGGCTTCGTGACCAAATGTATTTCGTGCTGAATGGGGGTAGATCCCATTATGCTCCGCGGGTGATAGTCATCGTTCATGGAATTTGCTCCACGGATTAAGTGATTAATCCATGGCCCTTGGCTCGAAGACGTTCAAAGGGTAATGTTGACACTCAGAGCGGTTAGTTTTCAGCGTTAATTACAATGTTCCCGCGGGAACTTTACAACGAAATCCGTAACACATTCATTCGATGTATTCACCTCTCACTCTCCTGAGCCTTCTAATGATTTAGCACACGAGCTTCGAACCAGATGTCCGGTCGCCGGTACCGGTCACGACTGCGAAGATGCACTTGTTCCAAAATGCTTGACCCATAGGCTGAGTTGCTCATTCAGGAGATCGTCCGACCGCTCGAGTCGTCCAAGTTGAGCATCCTTAATTGCTGGTGACGGACTTCTCCCATTTTCGGCATGAACAACCTGGTTTCTCGGTTTATGCGTGATCCACACGCCGAGTTGCTCACTGAGGGACTCGCTTGAAATTTCAAGCCATTGACGCCCAAGTCGGGCATCCTCAACCGTTGGCGATGGGTCCCTCACACTACTTTCGACATGAACAACCTCACTTCTCGAGTTGGTATTTTCATCGTTGTCCAGTAGGTTTGTACCCGATGCTGGATTCGCCGTAGGAATAACACTAACGATCGGTTGGTGCTCAAATTGGGGAGTCCATACCTGCTGAAATTGTTGTACATACTCTTGGGGAGTACCAGGGTAACTCAGGGGGGAATTCAGCCGATCGAACCAAGAATAGATGTTTTCAAGGAGATCGTCTGAACCATCGAGCGACTGACACTCAGGTTGAGTATTGTCGACCACTGGAGAAGGAATCTTTTCGCCATTTTCGTCATGGACCACCTGATTCTTCGAGCCGGAATCTCCGTAATCGTCTCGCAAGATTGTACGTGCATCTCCTGCCAATGTTAGATCCGCTGTAGGACTAGCATTAACGGCCAGTCGGTGCTCAGACTGGGGAGTCCCGATTTGCTGAAATTGCGGTACATACTCCTGAGGAGTACTAGGATAACCCAGGGGAGTACTCTGATTGATGCCTGAACAATCGACCGTGTAATTGTCAGTCCCATCGGTGTTAAGAGGTGATTGGATGCTTCCTGCTGCATGAGGATTGCGATCACAGCCATGCTCATCGTTTAAACTTGAACTGCCTCTATCTTGGTCTAGTGCCACTCGTCCATCTCTCAGTAGTCTTTTGTAGCACCAAAGGTGGTTCCTGACTTTATTTCTATCCAGTTCCGGCATGTTCATGATCTTGAGTATGCGCGATGGGCGAGCCAAACTGATCCCTAACTGTTGAACTGCATCAACAAATTTGCTATGAAGCTCCGAGGTCCAATAAAACCTTGTTTTCTTGCTAGCCGAAGTAGGGTTGGCAACTCGGCGGCTACTCTTCGCGGAATCTGGTCGTGTTGAACCGCCTCTATCTTGATCTAGCGACGCTCGTCCATCTCTCAGTAGTTTCTTGTAGCGCCAAAGGTGATTCTTGACCATATTTTTAGTCAGTCCCGGCACGTTCATGATTTCGAGTATGCGCAATGGGCAAGCAAAACTGATCCCTAACTGTTGAACTGCATCAACAAATTTGCTATGAAACTCCGGGGTCCAACGAAATCTTATTTTCTTGCTAGCCGAAGTGGTGTCAGCAACTTGGCGGTTACTCTTCTCGGAATCTGGTCGTGTTGGAGGTTGCTCTGGAGGGGATTTAGTGGTCTCAGATCGGCTGGTCATGATGGTGAGTTCATCATTGAGCGGACCCGACTTGTCATGACGCATGTTCCCTTCCACAATGGGCGTCGACTTTGACCTTATAGCACTAGTTTCCTCTTGTAGATCTTCGGCGGTACCTGCCTGTTCCGAAAGATGTTGCGAAGGGCATTGCAACAAATGAGCATTATAAACCCCCAGATCTGGCTCTTCAGTGAATACTCCGTCCGTGGGAACAGGGTTACCGCACTCAAGGCAAATAGCGATGCTTAGAGCTTTTTTGTACTGAATGTTTTTTATTCGAAGCTTTTCATTTTCCTCCCTTACAATCGCTAACTCGTGCCGATCGCGTTGCTGCTTCAGCCGGGTTCGTTTGTTTTCAAACCAGCACTTGACCTTCCGAGGCTCCCACCCTATCTCCTGGCCCATTTTGATTCTCTGTTCCATGTCCGGATAGGGGTATTCCCTGAAAAACAATTCGAGTTTATGGACTTGACCTGAAGTGTTGCGTTGGAGACATTCCTCTTTCTGACGCTGATCACCGTCGCGGGTATTGTTCTCGTTAACCAAGCCGCGGGTTTCATCATTAGAAGGATTGGTCTCCATGGCCCCCGTGTCAGGTTCGGTCCTGAGATCTTCAAATTCTTCCAGCAGCTCAAGCTCGGAGACCTCCAAGTCTGGCGCTTCTAGTAAATGACAGAACCCCTTGAACATTTTGATCGAAATATTACTGCTTGATTTTCCGTTAACTCAGCTTTCTTTGTTCCTCCTTGGATCCTCACCTTTCTCTGCAAATTTTGAAAGGTTAAAGGGGTCGGATCACCGCTCTTTGATCAAAGGTGATGGCTACCCGACGAGCGTTCTTTTCAATGCTTCGAGATTCCCACTTCGTCCTTTTGTGATGGCTACCTGACGAGCGCTCTTCTCAAGGCTTCGTAATTCCCACTTTGTCTTTTGTGATGGCTACCTGACGAGCGTTCTTCTCAAGGCTTCGTAATTCCCACTTTGTCCTTTTTGCTCTTTTCTACGTGAACGGAGCCTGAAGATCTCTTGCGTTGATTTCGCTTTGTCGAGCACTACGCTTGTCCCCCTGGCCCAGTCTCTAGAGTAACAAGCCTGCCCACCTTTCGGCGCCATTATGTTTCGTAAAACCCGAGATCACAGGACGGTGGTGGATTCGTGACTCATCGGGGGTGCATTAACGAAACCCGTTTGGCTCTACTGCACATAAACTACTATTACCACTTCTCCCTGCTTACTCGAGCGTTTATAAGGTGATAGATTGACGTCAAGAAGATTAACACTTTAGCCTTATCAAACTCAGCCTCTCAAACACTCTTCACATTCCCACTCTCCTCTCCGTCATTCCATCGCATATGGATTCCTCCTCTGTGCCTGCTGCCTTAGCTGAAGCTTCGACCCAATGGGAGAGATTTTACCATCTCTTGGGTAGAGGTTATGGCTACATAAACAATCATCCTGAAGCTGAGGTTGAAGTTCGTACTCTGATTCCGGCCCTGGATACTGCGTGTATTGAAGGTACAAAACTGCAAAGGGAGTTTGTGATCTTCCCAACTCTCTTCAACAATTTCATGCAGGCTTACGAAGTCGCTAGCCGGGAGGTCACTTTGGCTGGTATCGTGCGAGCCCGCTATCAGGACCGAACTGAGTCCCTGATGTTGGCCACGCTGACGGCCGATAACCATAAAAGGGCTGTTGAATACGCCCACGCTCAGGTTTCGATGCTGGTCCGTGAGAGGGACAACTTGGTGGAGCGTCTGGCTCTTTTTGACACCGCCTTTGAGCAAGACCAGCACAACTTCGTGCTGAGGTTCCAGTGTGCCTGGTTGGAGGAAAGGATTGAAGACCTGAGCATGGATATAGCTCGCGGGAGGGTGCTGGCTCATGACTTAGAGCTTGAGTTTGAGTACTATGACACCAAGGTGAACGAACTTAAGGAGAAATGTCGTCTCCTTTTCTTCAAGCTTGTAGACCTCGATTCCCGGAGTGTGGGTTGTAAGCAAGGCATGGATAGCATGGAGAGTCAGTTAAGCTTTTTTGTGATGCTTGTCAGAACTCATTTTGGGTTTACTGCTCCCCCTCAGTGATCCACTTGTAAACTTTCCTGCTGAATGAAATAAATGCGAGTTTGTTTATATATGCTCTTTCATTCTGCATTGTTGACTAGCCAAGAAAGGTTTTTGCTTTCGGATCTACGCGACTCCTTTTTCGCCTGTGTCAACAGATTGACTACGCATCATTCTCACAGCCCGACGCTTTATATTTGATTGACCTGAATGCCTCGTGAGAAATAGATTTGTAGTTGCTCGAAACTTAAAGATTGCCCCTGATTTTGCGGTCATTGCGTTTGGGGCCGCTAGTAATCTTTCACTTTCGAGCTCGATCACATTCTGCTAGTAACTCATGCTATCAATTCTGCCTTCACGCGTCGGGGCTGATTTTACCTTGAACTTAATAACAAGGAATTACCGTATACACACGAGATGACGTTTGCGAAAAACATTATGCAGAATCAACTCTAGCTATTGAAGAAACAAACGCATGCACCGATGAGAACTTTACAATAGGAGATACATCCTTCTCGCGTACATCCCCTTCTTTCTTGGGGCATGTCCAATGACTAACCAGTCTGGCCTCAGCTTAGGTGTGCCATTACCAAGTGCAGATCATGGTTGCCAACCTTTAATAGCTTCTAACTGATCGAACCAGGTATCAAGTCCTTCATCGAAGAAATCACCCGACCCCTCGAACGATTGATGTGTAGGTTGAGCTGCATCGCCCGACGGGTTCTTCGAACTGGAACCTCCATCTTTGTCTGGGATTATAAGAGGAGATTTGATCGATTGACTACCACAAGCATCTCCCACTTGGGGATTAGGGAAATAAGAGTGCTCCAAGCTTTCTCCCATTAGATCATCTGAAGCCATATGCTCTAATTGGGCAAACCCTTGAGCACTGGGCGTGGTGGGCTGATCTGCGACAAGATGAACACTGACTAGCTGCTGCTCGGACGGAGGAGTGCTTACTCGTTGCACTTGTGATGCGTGTTCTTGAGGAATATTGAAATGACTCGCGAGGATATCCTGATCAAATCCCCAATAGTCGTCCAGATTCGACCGGGCCTCATTTGTCATAAGGGTGCTGGGTTCGCAGCCGAGTCTATTGCTCGGATTCAGTTCTGCATAACGCTGTCCTAACGCCCTTCTGTAGCAACCAAGGTGATTCGCGACTAATTGCTTGGTAAGTCCCGGTACGTTCATGACCCTAAGTATGCTTGTCGGACCTATGAAGTCGAGTCCTATCTGTCGAACTGCGTCCAAGAACTTGAGATGAAGCTCCGGGGGCCAAGTGAATTTCTTCTTCTCGTCGTCCAGAGTGGCGTAGATAGCCTGCCGACTAACCTCTAACTCCTCTTGAACCGTATCTGATCTTACCGGAAGCTGTTGTGGAGGAGATTCATGGGCTTCGATGAGGTGACTCCGATCATAACGACACGTATCTTCTTCCTCCGAAGACACTGGTATAATTTCTGTAGGATCGATCTGCTCATGCGCGCCATTAGCAGGATCTGATTGTACCGGAGATGGCTCAAGGGAGCAGGGGGATAAATGAGCACCTTCCATCTTCGTAGAAGGCTTACTGGGGAACAATTTACTGAGGGTGGTAGGGCCACCGCAGTCAGGGCAGGTAATAGTACTGAGAATTTTCTCATACCACATGTTTTCCATTTGAAGGTTTTGGTTCTGCTCTTTTAGGGCCGTGATCTCCTTACGCCTGTGTTGGACACCTAGTCTGAAACGTCTATTCTGAAACCAAAAATGGATTCTCATAGGATTCATTCCCAGCTTCTGGCCCAATTCAATCTTTTGTTCCTCGTTTGGGCAAGGGCATTTATCAAAGAAAGCTTCAAGCTCCTGGATTTCTTTCCGAGCGTAGCGCTGACGACTTTTTCTTTTCCGGGGTTGAGCGTCGTGGCCACTGCCGTCGTCACCACTGCGATCTTGATGTTCGTCACCGGCGATGTTGAGTTCCATGGCTTCGATGTCGAATCTGATTCTAGAGAATTTGAGGTCTTTCAACGAACTCGTCACTCGGGGTTCTCTGTTCTCTTTTGTATACTCGCTCTTTCGATTTGTTGCCTCCTTTTCCTCGAAAGCTAGGTCTGTTCAGCGTTCTGTTTTTGAAACGACGGAACTGTTTACCTCCTGCTCAGCTTTCCGACACGAAGGGGTAACCAAATCCTTCCGCGGCTTCTTCGATAGTAGCGCTCGCCTTTCACTTTTCCTCGATAGTCATGCCTGTTCAGCACTGTCTTCTCTTTTTAAGTGGCAGAGCTGTTCACTCGCCGCCCAGCTTTATGCGTGATGGAACAACACAATCCTTTCGCGGCTTCTTCGATAGTTGCGCTCGCCTTTCACTTTTCCTCAATAGTCATGCATGTTCAGCACTGTCTTCTCTTTTTAAGTGGCAGAGCTGTTCATTCGCCGCCCAGCTTCATGCGTGATGGAACAACACAATCCTTTCGCGGCTTCTTCGATAGTTGCGCTCGCCTTTCACTTTTCCTCAATAGTCATGCCTGTTCATCATTGTCTTCTCTTTTTAAGTGGCAGAGCTGTTCACTCGCCGCCCAGCTTCATGCGTGATGGAACAACACAATCCTTTCGCGGCTTCTTCGATAGTTGCGCTCGCCTCCCTCCCAGCTTTAATAATGGCGAGACTGAATTTGTCAGGCCTGAAATTGCGGATCAGGACATGTCTGATGATTCACGGGAGGAGCAGCCATCGCTTTACATTAATTAACCCGGCTCCACAAGCATTATTGCTGCAACTTTTCTCCACTCTCGAGACGCTATAAAATGCGGAGTTGGTGTTTGGGAGATTAACGCTCTCATATAATTTGCTTCCATCCTCTAATCGCTCCACTACACACATCTCCGTCGAAAATGGCTTCTTCCCAAGTTCACACTTTCTCAGCCGAAGCTTTGACTCGATGGAAAGAGTTCTATAACCTCTTGGGTCGAGGCTACGCTCACATAGCCGATCATCCCGAAACCGAGGATGAGATCAGAGTCATGTTCGGGGACCTGGACATCACCTCCCTCGAGGGTACCGCGTTGGGGAGGGAATACAATATTTTTCCAACGCTCTTTACGAACTCCTTGGAGGTCTACCGCGCTGCTCATCGGGGAGTTACCGTGGCTCGTGTCTTGCGAGCCCGTTATGAGGATCAGTCCGACCGCCTAGCGTTGGCTGACTACCTGGCCGATAGTCACAAAAAGGCTGTTGAGTTCGCCAAAGAGCGGGTTTCGACATTGCTACGCGAGAGGAGGAATCTGGTGGAGGACTTAGCTCTATCTCTGGCTACCTATGAGCGCGATCGACGTAATGCCCTGCTAAGGAATCGGAGCGAGTGGCTGGAAGAAAGGCTCAACGGCATAAACGAGGATATAACTCGTGAGAATGGACTTGTTCGGGACTTGGAAGCAGTCGCCGAAGATCACGAGACTCAGGTTGTTGCAGTCAATGATGAACGCAAACGCCTCCACCTCAGGCTTGCGGACCATGATACGCGGAGTGGTGCGTATAAACAAAGCATCCATAACCTGGAGGGCCAGCTGGGCTCCTTTGTGTCGTTGATTAGGGCTCACTTCTGCTTTACTTTTCCACCCCAATGAATTGTATGATCTGGTTTGGGCAAGAATGAATGAAAGCCCCTGTGTTTGTTTTAACTTTTATATGATCCATTTCTTCGAGCATCCGGACATCTTAGACTTGGATGAGCCGATCCATAATAAGTCGAGTAGATGTGTTCTGATTTTCTAACTCACTCATGGTCAGATGAAAGAATAGCCTCAGACTTATCCAAGAAAAGATTTCTTTATGCTACTTGTTTTTCACCTGCAAATGAAAAGACCGAGTCAAAAGGAATAATCTGAAAAAGAAAGCATAGACCCCTTTCAATCTTATGCTTGCTCGTAATTAATAATGACAAGAACTTTTACAAGGGTTTTAATCTTGTGCGAAAAGTTTTTATCAATATTCCTCGAAAGAAAGCATACTATTGAAAGGAATGTAATTCACGATAATTGCTTTTGACCAATATTCAGAAGAGCGAATTAGTCAAAAATGCAAGGCATAACGACGTGTTTTTAAATTTAATTGAAGATACGGCATCCAAATCAAGGCCGTTTTGTTAAGAACGAGAGCAATTTGGACATCTATCTCGTCATTAAATTCGAAATAACGTCAATACTCTTGATCAATTATCGTGGATTACTTAGTGACGTATGACATGCATGGACCAATTCAAGTGTATAATTCCTTCTAGCGAAATTGGGGTTGGATTACCCTGTACGACCAAAAAGGTCGTGTAAGATTTTCAACTTTAGTTTCCTCTAAAGGAATTATAAACTTGACTTGGGAGTATTCGGATGATTAGAGAAAATGCCACTATCACATTCCCATGACCCGTCAAAAGAAATACAACCGAGTTCCATATGAATGTATACACCAATAGATCCCTAATACAATCACTCTAAGGGGTGAGATAGAGAAAGCCTCGATAAAAATAAACCCTATACAAGAGGACTAGTAATGGAAAATGAAACCAAGGAATGTGATCCTAACGTTTAAGGATGCCCCAAGTTCGATCTGTGACTTCCGGATCACTTGCCCCAACTCGTCATCTTCATTGGACGACATCTCAATAATGTTCATAGTAGGCTCCTTTGTTGCTCACTCGGTGTTCGCCATGGGATATCATCCTCCTCGTCTTCTATCAAGGACGTTTGGGAAAAACACATGCATCTATCCTTGAAATGGCATTTAATCTAATCACCAGAATGCAATGAATGAAATGCCTATATTTATATGAACTGTAATAGTTTTGAGGGATAGAGAGTCTTACCAACCCAACTCGTCGACTTATGTGCGATTTTAGGTGTACCAACCGCCCAAAGACATGCGCATGAGACAAGTGATGGTGAACTTCTAAAAATCAGAGGGTTTGGCACCTAAGGTTAAGGTTCCCACCTCGAGTTCTAGAAAGAGCCGATTCCATTGCACAACTATCGTTGCATTGGGACTCAATCCATAGTTCGAAGCGAGCGGAATTGAGAAGTGGATTACCCCGTGTTTTTCCTCACGGAGATTCCATTTTCAATTCCTTCTATTGTGTTCCTAAAGGCGGCGCCTGGGGTTTTAGGCGCGGTTGTGTGTGTCCATGTGTCGTGATCATCACAATGCAAGTCATGCACAACAATTTATCAATTAGCACTTCAAATCATCCACACAACATACATTCCTACGCCACACCTGCGTAAAATAAAGTTAATCACAGACTACACCCCTTATTACTCCAATCTGCAAAAACATATAACACCTATCGTGAGCGGACTTACCTCACCTTCAAGAGCGCCTGTAGGGTTAGAAAAATCACTCAATTTTTATTACGGCCTAAGTCCACTTGAGGTCTAGAACCATAGTTTCTAGAACAAGTCCCCAGTGGAGTCGCCAGCTGTCGCGACCCGTCCGGAAGCGGACGCGGCTAATGGATTACCGATCACGGGTCTTGGATCGGCGCGAGCCCTCCCAGGCCCATACCAAATCGCGGCGGGAGTATTCTTCGACGATAAGAGTCGATCGCTTTCGACCTTCAGTGTGGTCGTGGTGGCATGTGCAAATTGTGCATGCATTTGGAGTCGCCACCGGTCTTTCTTGGAGGGTAGACCGGAAACCTTACCGATCGATTGGGAGAGATCGATCAGTTCTACGGAACCAGAGATTTTGAGTTCGGGGACTTGGTTACGTTGATGTCATTACCAACGCCCTTTCGGTACCTAACGCGAGTGATTTTCCCTAACTAGGATTTCATGCGGGCGCAATTTTGGGTGAGGTAAGTCTGACTTTGCACATTAACCAGTTTAACATGCTCACGTAATCATAATAAATAAATAGATGCCAATCACATAAACATCTATCCTACGTGGTGATCATGGAATTATGATTTAATGGGTCTCGAGCCAATGAGACCACATTTAATCATTTTAATATTTTAATAACGGAGAGCCGCTCTTCGCTTCTTCTTGGTTTCTTGAACTCTTCAAGAATCGGGCCCCAAAGAGCTCGCCGACTTAAAAGGCTCCTCCACGTAATCCTCGTAGCATTTACATCAACAATTGACTATGCTAAAAATAAAGATTACATGAAAAATAAAAGGAGTACGCAGCCTCCATTTAATAATTACAACCCCAAATATATAAATAATCACCATACATTCATACATACATCAATCACATTGATTAGGGATTTTTCCATGATCACCACCCTTCCATGTAAGTAATAAATTCACAATTTAAAACTTAGGAAGGCACAATAAAAATTCTACGTTGAATCATATTCAGAATTTTTACGTAAAATAAGATAGCCATAAATTTTCGATTCAAAATTGATTTAGTCTCAATTTTTGCTACGTTGATTAATTTATCATATAAAATAATCAACCTCCATTAGCCATGTAAGACGAACAATTCGTTAATACATATTGGCCATAGTATTGCAAAAATTGCAAAAAATCAATTAAATGCACGAAAACACCTAAGGATCGGCTTTGATACCACTGTTGGGATCCACGTAACACGTAGCGGAAATAAATAACAACCCATACATGTATCTCCAGAGGCGTACTTCGTGCATTTCAATCGAAAAAAAATCACAAAGCCTCAAAGGGAGTAAATGGATTACCTCTCGTAGCGTGCTTGAACGGAGGTGTCGGTTCGATGTTCTTCGATCTCAGCCTCCACAAGTGTTAGGCATCTAGTTCGGACGCACCACCAATTGACGAACGGGGAGACGACTAATAACTTCACAACAATTGTGCTAGCAATATGCGGAATCAATATTCCGAACTTAGTATATTTTGCTTACTCAAGATTATGAGAATATAGAGAGTGTTTGTGTTCTTCTCTCTAAGCTCTCAAAAATTTGCACACTCTACAAAATGTCTCTCCCCCTTCAACCTCAAAACTCTTGCCATCCTTTTATAGCCAAAAATACCTTCCAATAAATTGTATTTAAAAATAGCACTAACAATTATAAATTCTATCTAAAAATAGCACTCACAAATAAATGACATTTAAAAATAGCACTAACAATATCACTCACAATTTATAATACAAAAATGCTATTTAAAAATAGCACTAACAATAGCACTCACAATTTATAATACAAAAATGCTATTTAAAAATAGCACTAACAATTATAAATTCTATCTAATAATAGCACTCACAATTTATGATAAATAAATGCCATTTAAAAATAGCACTAACAATAGCACTCACAATTTATGATAAATAAATGTCATTTAAAAATAGCACTAACAATAGCACTCACAATTTATAATACAAAAATGCTATTTAAAAATAGCACTAGCAATAGCACTCACAATACAAAAATGCTAAAAAAAAGGCACTAACAAAGGTGTTAAAAATAATAACCATTATTATTATTACAAGAGTTAAAGAGGTTACCAAACAGTACAAATATGCATAACGTATAAATACGTATGACGTATAAATACGTAGAGCATACGTATATATCCGTGAAACCGGGGACTAATTGAAAGAAAAATGTGCAATTAAGCCCTTTTGGTAAAAATTGATTAAATTGGAGGGCAAATTGACCTAATTGCACTTTAAGGCTTTAGAATCCAATGTCATAGCTTATAAAAAGTGAGAATTGAAAACTAAAAGACTCGAAAATGATTTTTTTTTTTTTAGGCTCGGTTCGGGTTTATGTTTGTGAAGGAACATAGTGACCCGAGCCGAATTTTTGAGATTTAAAGTGACACACTTGAAGAGGAAATTAAAAAAAAATTATTGAATATTTTTGGGTATTTTTCTGACCATGAATGGTATTTTTCTGATTTTTTGGGTATTTTTATAATTAAATAAACTCGAAAAATATTAAAAATACCAAAAAATATTTTTTGTTCAAAATTGGTTCCTAAGGCTAAACCAAGGCTTCCAAAGTTGATTTTGTGATTTTATGACCTTTTTTGATATTTTTAATTAATTTTAAAGATTAAAAATCACAATAATAAATGGTAAAAAATCAGGTATCAACAGGCACAAAAGTGCCATGAGGGGTTCAACGATGAACCGGTTGCAAGAGTAGGAGCCGTGACAAAGCGCCTTACCTAAAGCCAAGAGGCCAAAAAAGGGGGAGGGGGGAGCCAAACAAACGGCCAAGAACAATAAACCCGAGAGACACCCTGCGGTAGCACAGGTAACAACAGAAAAAGGAATAAAATTAGCCAAAACACGGCTTGAACAGCAACTCTATAAGCTAAAATACCGGCCTAAACAGTGGCCAAATACAAGAAGAAACTCGGCTAGAACAGAGCCGGATCAGCAGTAAACTAGCTAAGAGGCATGAAGACGGTTTTCAAAGATGGCGGATGAGAGCCCCCAGTTACTTTGCAATCTCCTATTGCAAGGGTTGTCTTCTATGTATCCAAATATAAGGGCCTTGTCCTTCACTACCTTGACAAGATGTTTGATAATCCTCGGCACGACAATGGGCTCATCACGGAAGAGGAAATTGTTCCTCTCGGTCTATAGTATATAGCAAGGGCCCCGAGAGAGAACCGAGCAATCCGATGTGAGAATGAGTGACCTCCTATATGCTGTTTGGCCCACCGAAGATGATCATCCAAGGCCGATTTCTCCAGGTTAGATTACAAAATGCAGCCCATGTAAAAGCAAGAGAACCAGTGATAGGGCAAGCAAAAAATAGATGGTTAACTGAGTCTGGTCTACACCGGCAAAAGGCACATGTGCAATCACAGATTCTACGATACTGGAGCAGTAAAACTTGAGTAGGTAAGCGATTGAGAGAAGATAACCACATAAGGAAAGAATAGCGTGGAGCGATGGCACTATCCCATACAAACGAACTCCAATACACAAGCGGCTTCCTTGGCCTGATAAAGTCCCATGCTGACGCAACGGAGAAGTCCCCCGAGGGATGTCCTTGCCAGGTGAATCTGTCTTCTCTTGAATCTAGGAAAGTGGGACTCAGCTCCGGCCATGAAGTAATTCTGTCCAACGCCATGGAGTTGGGGCCATACCGATTCAAAGAAAACCCGGACATAAGTGTCTCGAGGGATACCCGATCGATATATATCGGACTGTATAAAGAGCTTATAGAGGGGTCCTCTGTTATGTCAATGGTCATACCAAAATAGGGTAGTGCGACCATTTCCAATTCTCCACTTAAACTTGAGCAAGAAGTCCATGCGGACGTCGAGAATCTTCTTACATGCCCAAAAACAAAAGGTTGGCTTTGTGGCAACCCAAAAATTGGTATTCTTTAAAAAGATTGAGTGGATCCACTTGCACCAGAGTGACTCCTTATCTGTGTATAAGATCCAAATATGTTTGAGGGCCATAGCCACGTTACAATCTACAAGGCGGCGAATCCCTAAACCACACTCATCTCTGGGAAGGCAGACATCCGACCAAGAAACTTTGGCACCTCCAACACCTAGATCAGGGCCTTTCCATAAGAACTGTTGAAGGATAAGCTCAATCCTTTTCATAATCTCCTTTGGGAGAGTGAAGACAGTGGCCCAATAAACATGAATAGAATGCAGGACATATTTTATGAGCTGGAGGCGTCCAGCATATGATAAAAATCTTTGAGCCCGGGAACGTACTCTAGCAGTGATAGCATTCACCAATATGTCACAATCCTCCTTTCTCAACCTAGTAGCAATGATAGGAACACCAAGGTAGCGGAATGGTAGTGTACCTTGCCGAAAGCCCAAGCAGTGTAGAATCTGATCATGGAGAGAATCTGAACCATCGGAGAGGAACACATCACTCTTGTCAGAATTCGGTCTCAAGCCAGACCAAACCGAGAAGAGGTCTAAGCCATCCCTAATAGAAGTAATAGAGGGAAAGTGTGCTTCAGCAAATAAGAGGACATCATCTGCAAAGAAGAGATGAGATAGTCGAGTTTGCTTGCAACGCCAATAAAACTTGAACCCTGGAAGGGTCGTCTTGACATGTAGGATCGCAGAGAATACTTCCACAACCATGGTGAACAGGTCTGGAGAAAGAGGATCACCATGTCGTATGCCTCTGCTATTAGAGAAGAAACCATGTAGCTCCCTATTTATAGCAACTGAGAACTTTGGCGATGACACACATTCCATAATCAACTTGATAAAATAAGCTGGGAAGCCAAATGCATGCATGACAAGCTCAAGAAATGCCCAATCCACAGTATCATAAGCCTTCCTGAAATCAATCTTGATCGCGCATTTTGGGAGGTACGGATCATGATGGAAATCCGCGAATAGTTCTTGAGCAATCATAATATTGTCACTAATTCTCCGACCCCTTATAAAAGCAGTTTGGGAGGGGAAATGATGAAAGGCAAGACCGTGGCAATCCGGTTGGCTAACAATTTAGTGATGCATTTGTATATAGAATTACAACATGCGATGGGTCGGAAATCATTCATGGCCATGGCATTGGGAACCTTTGGTACAAGGGTGAGAATGGTGGTATTAATTTCTTTGAGAAGCCTCCCATGGTCAAAGAAATCCTTAATGGCCGAAGTAACCGAAGGCCCAACAATATCCCAAGTAGACTTAAAGAAATCAACGTTAAAACCATATGGGCCAAGAGCCTTACCTCTAGCGAGGGAGAGGAATGTGGTGCGAATCTCATCTTCTAAGACTGGCCGAGAGAGTGAAGCTATATGTTCCTCATCCAAAGAGTGAGCAAGAAAACCTCTGATGTCATCCACTTGAGGCCGAATGGATGTGGAGTTCCTAGTGAGCAACTCGTGGAAGAGTCCCACAATATGATCCCGAACCGAGCTTGGTTCCATCAAGACATTACCAACCGTATCAGTCACCAAGAGAATGTGGTTGTGGAGTTGTCTTTTCTTCACAAAATGATGAAAGTACCTCATGTTCAAATCACCCTCTTTAAGCCATCTAATTCTCGATTTCTGATTGTAGAAGGATTCCTCCTGGAGCCTTAGATCAGAGAAAGCCTTGAGATGTTCCCCTTCAATAACAACTAGACTCTGATTTGTAGGATCTCGTTTAAGAGCATCTTGTATAGAATAGAAGGCTTGTCTAGCTTGTTCAGTTCGGGTAGATATATCCGAGAAAGAGGACCCATTAAGTTGCTTGAGCCAGGCTTTGAGGAGCCTAAGTCTGCAACAAATCACAAACATAGGAGATCCCTCAAAGTTGATGTTCCAGACCTGAGTTACAATATCTGTAAAAGAAGGATGGGAGAGCCAATAGTTAAAGAACTTGAAATGTTTCCTGGAGGTAGGAGGGGATAATATCTTGACCACCATAGGGGTGTGGTCAGAAATCCCGAGAGCCAAGAAAGAAGCCTCCGAGAAAGAGAAGCACTGGGTCCAATAATCGTTAATAAGAACACGATCTATCTTTCGTTGCTTACGTGAGTCACCGGAGGAAGTGGACCAAGTAAATCGATGTCCTACATATCTGAGATCATCGAGGCCGGTTTGAGCTAGGCACTCCCCAAACTTATCAAAAGCCGGGATCCAAGAGTTGGAGCTCCCCATTCTATCTGTATGGTCACGAATAGTATTGAAGTCCCCAGCTACCATCCGCGGGTCTAGACAATCACTGAGTCGAATAAGCTCAGCCCATAGGGATCGTCGTGCTACAAAAGTGTGCTCACCATAAACAACCGAGAGAAGACACGACTTGTTCATAGTGATTATACTAAGTCTGATATGAATCATCTGAGCAAAAGTGAGCAAGACAAGAACCTCAATCACCTAGGGATCCCCTCCAATCCAAATCCTACCACGAGGTGAGTAGTCGTAGTTTGAAATCCAACACCAACCTGGTAAAAGGCTTCTAGAGATAGACCCAAACCGATGAGCTTTAACCTTAGTCTCCAGAATACCAACACAAGAAAGACAGTTGTATCTCACGAGCGACCGTATTCCCGCTTGTCTAAGAGGGGCAACAAGACCCCTAATATTCCATATTCCTATAAACATATGTACAAGGACCAGAAGGGGAGAGAGTTACCGCTTCCTCCTAGATGGCCAAGGCTTCTTAGCCTTTGTGTTGTCCACATGCGATGTAGAAGGATTCACGACATTAGAACCATCTTGGAGGGGATCACCTGGTGGAATAGGCTCAACCGGCTCCTTGAGATTAGCAAAGGGATCTCTAGTTGCTTGTTGAGCCAACCTAAGACGTGTATGAGGGGGAGAAGGGGGTTCCTCATCACGGTCACTTCCCACACTGCTGGCTGCGATATCCTCTTCATCTTCACCATCAGAATGGACTGGATTGGGTTGAGGAGGGAGGATTTTGTTCATGTCAATGAACATCTTCTCTAGTGGATTCACGACAAGGTCAAACTTGGGAGGGTTCTGACCTTGAATAGCTGGGGTGTCCACTTGTTGAGCAACAGAATGATGCATTACCAAAGTTGGGGTAGCGTCAACTTGAGCTAGAACAACAGTAAACTCCTTAGAAACTTCAGGTACATTCTATTTTGGCAGACAGGTATCACATTCCAACACCACTGTTAATTCAGTATCATACCGAACTGAAAGAACAGTCAAATTCTTAGGTACTTCAGGGGCATTCTGTCTTGGTCCCTCAGATTGCCGACCATTTTTTCTTCTCACCTGCTGCAACACACCATCACCTTCCTTGGGACCCCGAGAAGAGGAGGGGACAGAAATATGAGGGGGGACAGAAATAGGAGGGAGCCTTGGTAGCTACACGACAAAAGAAACCATCATCCCCCCCTCCTTATGGCCAAAGACACCGCATTTGCCACACGTTAGTGGCTTCCATTCATATTAGACACCAATTGGGTAGAACTCACCATTCCAACGAATTTTAATCGATTCAGGCCGAGGGGAGGTGGCCTTAATTTCCACACGGATTCGAGCAAACGACAACCTCACCATTGAGTCCGTGTGAGTATCGACGTGAAGGGGGTTTCCAATAAGGCTGAGGCCGGATGGTGACCAAAGAGAGAGTGGCACCTTCTTTAAACGTATCTACAAAGGGAAGGTATCGTTTGCCCTTCTCAAGTTTCATCATGGGATCCCATAGTCGTAAGACCATTGTATTGTTGCTGATGGAAATGAGTCTCATGTCAAGTACCTGCTTCCTAAATGCCTCATCCAGTATGTGGATAAGATAGAATCCTTCATCATGCACTTTAATATCAACCACTTATGCCCCCCATATTTTCTTAATGGCTTCAATGGTAATTCTGAAGTAAATTTTCTTACCTAGGAAGATGCCCACCACACATTCCTTCAGGAAGGGTTTCTCCTCCTCAACAACATCAGGAGTAATGTCGGCAAAGAGTTCCCCATCCACCATTTTCGAAGCTTTGTAGGAGAGCTTATAGCCCTTAGTCACAACCTTGGCAATACTTGCTGTCACGCCCCGACTCTCAAGCCCGCAACATCCCTTGCCAAATCGCCACTAGGTCACGAAGGATAGCGTCCCAGGCGGACTATCGACCTACTAACATATGGCGCATGCGGAACGTGCAACTTCCAAACAAATAAGATCAGCATGGGATAGAGAAGCAGAAATAACCAGCCAGATAAAACAGAAGTACTAAACAGATGAGAATAGATGATCCATGACCTTACAAAGCTAACAGCTAATATGTACAACCACATGCTTCGGGGTGGCCCTCTAAGTCTCTCAAAAAGATACAGGAGTCGGGGTAAGGTCAACTCTCATCTACTCCAAAATGGTACCCCCACAAAAGATCCACCAACAGACCAAAAAGATCACAGTACAGACTAGTGATCACGGCGGCCCCAACGAAGGAGCCGGGTTGTTGGGATCATCATAAGAACTATTACTGGACTGTACAGAAGAGGCTACAGACTCCTCGGGCTCGACCTCAGGCTGCGTGCCGGGTTCGGGATCCACCACCTCCCCGTCAGGCGTGTCAATGTCCATCGGGTCCCAGGCGAGGGCATTAGCGACCCCCTGAATAGGCGGTCCTTCAAACCCACGAACCGGGCCGTAGAGATCAATCTCGTCACGAAGATACCAGGCCTTGAAGAGATGAGCCACCAGATGTGGCATCCCCTCATCGACCCATATCGTCGTGACGTGACGCTCCCAGACCTGATCCGTACCTAGAACCGAATGAGACGTGACATCGTGAGACAAGTGGGTAGGGGTACCGAATCGCACGGGCCTTTCCATTACTTCGGACCTGAAAGGTTAACCCACGACGGGGTGAGAAATAAATCTCAGTGAATCAAGCCTAAGCTCAGTTAGGACATTGATTCGCCCAGAATATACTAAGCACCACAAGCAACATATAGTTCAGTCGCATAACTCAACAAGATATAATTAGAACATATTAAACAACCCATCAAGGCATCACAAATCAAGTGTACATCAGGCACCACACAGTTCACTTATATCAGATGACCCACGCCACTGGCGTGATCCAATTCCACAACGCGATCCAGCACTTTAGTGCGATCTAGCGTCCTTCCGGTAGAACCGGACTACATCTCATTTCCCTCTCAACGACGGCTACTACAGGCGGTGTGTCCAGTGCACCCAGCACGACACCAACAAGCAGGCATCCCTAAACGGGGCGTCGGTCCATCACAAGCAGCGACCGGCATCCGATAATTCCTTAAGACCGTACGTCTGGCACGGGGCATGAATTATCGTGCTTCTGACAAGTCGTTTACAATAGGTACAGTAAGTGCACAAACAGTACCAAACGAACTTGCCAGGTACTCGTCATCTGTCCCTCATGTGACCACACAATTCACACTTGGCAATCGATTCATTAATTGTCTTTGATTAATGCCAAATACTCATACAGACATGCTATCAAACTCGGCCCATGGCCAATCAAGACATTCAGTCAGGCATGTCAACGAGATGATCAAACCCATGAGGTTAATGACTAAATCACGAGCAACCAATTCAATCAGGTAATATCAAGCTCAATTCGTGCCATGACAATTATTAACCATATTGATTTAACACTCCAATCGTCGCTCGTAATCGAACCACAATCTACGAATTATCACCCAATCAATCAATCACAAATTTATCACAATTAGCCACAGATAATAAAATCACCTCAATTCACCTAAACGATCGGCCATTTAACCTAACCCAATTTCTAACAAAACCGGCCCCGATCGAGTACCCAAATTTCACAATCGACTAATCCTAGGCGCAATTAGCGCCCTAACTAAGGGTTAGGGTCAACTCACTGAGAGAGTGAGCTCGGGCGGTCCCGACGGTCGACGGCGACGGCGGCGGCGGCGGTTCTCGAGAACCAAAAAGGTCAACCGCGCGGCGAATTGGACCAAACCTTCGGGAACACCTCGGGAAGGTTCCACGAGGTCGCCGGGATAGGAGGTCGGCGACGGAGCTCCGGCGAACGGCGGTCGGCGGCCTAAACAGAACCGATCAGTGTATAAACAGGGCAAAACATGGCTAATCCGGGTGGTTCTCGATCCCACGAGCTGCGACAAGGCCGGCCAAGGGTCTAGGACTCACCTAGGGGTCGAGGGACGTCAGCTAGGACCGACGGAGGGCGGCGGAAGGCGGCCGACGACGGCGGTCCAGCCACGAACAGAACCGGCTGAAAACAAGGTACTCCACGGCCGAAACAGGGAAGGCGATTGACGGCGGTTCACGAGCTTCACGGCCAACGGCGAGCTTCCATGAGCTGGGGGAAGTAAGAGGGAAGTCAGGGGAGTCTATTGGCGGTGGTGGTGAGTGGCGGGGCCGTCGGAAACGGCCGGGGTGAAGAAGAAACCGAACCGGGCTCAAAACAGAGCACCGGCGGTTCCAAGACTTACCGCGGCGGCTCCGGCGGACGACGGGCGGCGGGACCGGTTCGGGGCGGTCGAGGGGAGCCTGAAGGTCGGTCGTGAGGTGGTGGCCGGGCCTGGTGGTGTCGCGAACGGCCGGGGAAGGAGCTGGACTCCTCGGGTCAGAAAACCCGAAAACAGGGTCTGATTTTGCAGAGCTTTCCCGCGGCTGCCCGGTGGCGAACGGCGGCCGGGGCTGGGCGACGACGACGGCAGGAGGTGGTTAGGCGAGGTGGCGGTCGGCTTGGGGGTGGTTGTCGCGCCAAGGACGAAGAACAAAGGAAGGAGCTGTTCGGCCGTGGGGAATGGTCGCCACAACCGCAGGGAAAAGAAGGAGAAAAGAGGAAGGAGCAGCGGGAGGAGAGAGAGAGAAGCGACGTGAGGTTGATGGCTGCATGGGGAAGAGAATTTGGTGGGGTCCCTTTGAAGACTTTAGGCTTCTTATCCTTTAGGGTTAATTAGCTTTGTCCTATACAAATTAGGGTAGGGGCAAAATAGTAATTGGCCATGCCGGGACTGAATGAAAATTTGGCGCACTGGACGAACGGAAAAATTTTGAAATTTCACTAGCTAGGCTTGGTCGGGATTAGGTTCGGCGCAAAAGTCGAAAATCTAAGTCAAAAAGGATAAGAAATCGAATTCTAACCCAAACGATCGAAATTTCGAAATCCGTCCAAATTATCGTCACTTCGGTCCTAACGGTCCAAAATATTTGTTGTCTATAATTCCATATAGCATTCTTATAGTGAGTTCCGAATCTTACAGAAATTGGGATTTCCAGGACGTCACACTTGCCCAAGATTGAGGCTGAACTTGCGCACCATTGGGTGTTTTAGGTCTGCTCTTGCTCCGGACCACCTCTCATCCAATAGAGTCATTAGCAATATGAGCATTTAAAGGGCCCTTTTGGGCATCAGCAGCTGTGGGTTGCCTTATGACAGACCTGCCCCTGCTCTTGTTTCTCCTAGGGTCTTGGCTAAAATATCGACGACGCCCACCAGAATTAATAACAGCCTTGGTAGCAGGATCACCTTTCGGTGCAGGGCCTAATAAGGATGGTTCAGTAGCAAAGGCAGCAACTTTGCCCTTAACCTGTCGAGCCGTATGAGAATCACAACCAACAACATGCCCTACTACATCAGCCTCCAGTTGAGGAACATCTTCGGGAATGGTAGAAGGGACGCCCTCCTCAATGGAAGCCATACATATTGGAGGTCCTAACTGAGGCGCTGTCGGTTCAGCCTCAGACTCAGAAATTTCCTCACTAACTATCTTCATGGCTACAAGACCACAACAACTAGCGTACGCAGCTCAACCAACAGTCAAATGAGCAGATGGGAGTAAAAACTCATACAACTCCTGATCAAACAGGTAGAGAGGAGTGTACCAGCTAGACCAAACGACCCTTCTCAGACAGTAAATGACCAAACCAACAAAAGCCAGTCTTAAAGACCACGCAGCACTGAGGGGAGAGAGGAAGAAATTGCTCACCAGCTTAATCGGTAGGCAGAAACGAGCCTAGACAATGGAGGGCTCGAGACACCACAAGGAGCAGCTGAAAAAGGTCAAAGGATGTAAGGTGACTCCAAGGGGCGAGAGATGGCTCTCGGTGTCGGGAAGAGGGGCCGGAAACCACCGGAGGCCAGAGCACAGCTCCCTGTTTCAAAACCGACTTACACCGCAGAGGAAGAGAACTCCACGGGTTTGATTCTTCTTAAGAGATAAGAAAATGACAAAATGCGCTTAGTTTGTTATAAAATGGGCCTTGTTGTGATTAAGTAGAGAAAAAAGCTATGAATATACTAATTGACTTGCAATTCTCCCAATTCATATTGCTCCTCCTGATCTAGCCCTTAAGTCTTTTCAGAACTCATAGAAATGTTCTCCCTCAATGTTTTTAAGCAACAAGAATCAATATTTACAAATTCAACAAAGAAGATACAAAGGTGAATTCCTGGATGTTCCTGTTCGTGGAAACCGTCAATATAGGGACATCCTAGACGAACCTGTTCGTGATGGTCGACGATAGAGAGGATATAGACGAGAGCCCGAGCAGTATCAACTAAAGGTCGATCTTCCTACTTTCAACGGTAATTTAAATATAGAAGATTTTCTAGATTGGCTTTGGGAGGTCGAAATTTTCTTGATGCCATGGAAATCGAAGAAGATCATCAAGTTAAGCTTGTGGCGTATAGACTGAAGGGTGTGGCGTATAGACTGAAGGGCGGTGCTTCGGCCTGGTGGGAGCAGACACAACTTTCCTGACGCCGACAAGGGAAAACCCATATTCGAACTTGGAATCGCATGAAGGAATTTTCTGAAGGATCGGTTTCTGCCTCCTGACTTTGAGCAGGTTTTGTTCCAACAATTTCAGTCTTGCAAGTAGGGGAGTCTAACTGTTCAAGCCTACACGAAAGAGTTCCTTAGGCTTTCGGCCCGCAATAATATGGCTGAATCTGAGGCACAACAAACCGCCAGGTATATCCACGGTCTTCGCTTGAACATTCAAGATTGTGTTTCTTTGCATCTTTTGTATTCTGTTGAGGATGCACAAGAGATGGCTAGAAAAGTAGAATTACAGCTGGAGCGGAACAACTATTCTAATAGAGCGGGAAATTACACTCCATGAGGGCAGTCTGCACAAGGAAAATCTCTAGAGGCGGGTGAGTCCTCTGGTCGGCAATTCAATAATACAAATCGAAATTCGGGGAGTAACGTTGAAGCGCCAAAACCTATTGAATCCTCTGCATCAAGGGCTCGTGAAGTTGCGTAGAATCCCTATGTAAAGCCATATCCATGAAAGTGTTTTAAATGTAATGAACCTGGACATCGTTCTAGTGATTGTCCGCGGCGGAAGATGGCAAATTTGGTCGAACCTGACGATGAGCTTTATGAAGAGGATTGGGGGGACGAAGAAGAGATAGTCGATGAAGAGGGCGAACATGTTAATTGGGTGGTTAGGCGGCTACTGTTAACCCCACGGAGGGAGGATTCGTAGCGGAACAACCTTTTTCCGTACCTGATGCATTATAAGTGGTAAAGTCTGCAGCGTTATTATTGATAGTGGAAGTTACGAGAATATTGTATCACAAGCACTTGTCGATCATCTCAAACTGAAGACTAAAGCTCACCCCTCGCCCTATACGATTGGATGGATTCGTAAGGGACCAGAATTAAAGGTAACCCAGATTTGTCGTATGCCAGTCAGCGGCCACAAGTGGGGTGGAGCTTCACCTAAGGCTGGTGATGTGAATCGCTGCGGAAACTGATCGTTCTACGAAGATCCAAGGGTTGCGAATTGCTAACCTTGACCCCCAATCGAACCTGTGATTGGTAACCTCGGTATGAGCATGACCTGTTGACGAACATGTGTCAACCAATCCACGCTATAGACGCCACGAACAAGAGAATTCGTAATCTTGCTCGATAAGTCGATCGATCGCCACAAGGAAGCCCTGATAGGATCTAGTCCTCAAGAGAACTCGAAGAGGAGAAAAACTCTCTGTGTAAAATTATGAATCAATGTTGTATTTTCAGAAACTCATAAGCACCCTTATATATGGTGCTAACCCTAAAAGGTAAAAATTACAAAAATACCCTTATTAATAAAAATTAGCCTAAAATAGAAAAAATGCCTAAAAGTCCATCTAAACGATGTCGAATGGCCGAAATTCGTTGCATGAGTATTGATCAGGACACCGTTTATCTTCAACTGACCAAATTTGAGCTCATTCGGAGCTCGTTAGCCCTAAATCCGTTCAAAATTCGCGAAGCTAAATGTAATCGTGTTGCGCCAAGGAGTTTCAGAATCTTCAATTCTCGAATCAAGATCACCTCTCCTCCAAAGATCTTAAACCATGATGCCGATAGCTTGCTTGAATTCATTCGCTCTCGCTTGAGTAATTGGACCAAGCGGATAAAACAACGAGTCCCTAGCACCTCCTCCTCGATATGGTTCGATGTCCACATCAGCTGGTGGCCTAGGCGACCCTAGCCTTTGTCTGGTTGCCAACAACCACTGGCTAGGGACGAAGAAAGGAAAGGAAAAGGAAAGAGAAAGAAAATAAAAAACGTAAAAAGGAAGAATAAAAAATAATTTTAATATTTTATAAAATATTATTAAAATATTTACGTGAGGATCGGCTTTCTCGCTAACGTTGTCCTACATCCACATTAGTGTCTGCTACTAAAGTTGGCCAGATTGGCTGAATTGGCACAAATTCAAAAAGTTTAGGACTAAATTGACAAAATTAAAAGATTTAGAATTTAATTGATAAAAATATAATAGGTTTCGAACCTTTTTATTTATTTACGATTTTCCCTTGTTGTGTGGATGTTGAACACGTACATTTTAGGGCTTTTTTCCAAAATAATTTTTTTAAAAAAAATATTTACCAAAATAATAGGAAAAAAATAATTACCTAATTGGGTGCCAATCGGCAATGGGCCTGCCGATCTGCACCCAAATCAGGATTTTGGGCCCCAATCGGCAGGCCCATTGCCAATTGGGGCTCCACGCCCAACTCAACTTTTTTAAATAATACTTATTTAATTTTAATTTATATTTTTTTATAAAAATTTTAATTAAATAATAAATGATATTGGAATTAATTTATATTTTTTTATAAATCATTTATTATTTAATTAAAAATTTTATAAAAAAATATAAATTAAAATTAAATAAGTATTATTTAAAAAAAATTGAGTTGGGCTTGAAGCCCCAATCGGCAGGCCCAATGCCGATTGGAACCCAATTAGGTAATTATTTTTTTTCCTATTATTTTGGTAAATATTAAAAAAAAAAACTATTTTGGAAAAAAGCCCTACATTTTACGTGCCCATTCCAATGCAATTTTGATCGACAATCCAGGAAAAAGAAATTCAAGTGCAATTAGATCCAACCCTAGTCCCTTTTCAGAAATTCAGATTCCCCATATTCCAAAAAAAAAATTATTTTCTTTTATTTGGTGATATGTAACCGAAAACGTCTTTTGGTGTTTGGTTCTCACTTAAAAAATGATTCTAATCTCATAACTTTATCTTCGGCTAAAAAAATGTAAAATTTAAAGTTATATTTTATATTTTATTCTTTTATTCTTCCTTCTGCAAAGGCTAGCGTGGACCACAGGCATGCTCGAACTCGAGACACAAACTAGGTTGACCTCGCAACTGGCCAGTTGCATTGGAGAAAGAAGGGGAAAAAAACAAATCATATTAAAATAATAAAAAATTTAAAAAATATATAATATATTAAAGTATTAAAAAAATTTAAAAAAATGGAACAGATTTTAGAAGTGTTTTCATATGTTTAGCGCTAAGAATTCATTTTTTTTAAAATTTTATGCACGAAGTTTTTATTGATCGAAAAATATTTTTCGTTGCCTAAGTCATTTCAGCGAAACAGAAGGTGAAAGTCTTAAAAATTAATTCTCGAAAACAACTTTCCTTGAAGGAAGCGCGCCCTATTGTATTGTTTATTTCATTCTTACTTGGATTGATTTGGTTGAATTAAATAAAAATAAATCATTTAATATATGATTTGCTAATCGTTTTTGTTTTCAGAAACCTAAACTTTACAATAGATAGAAGTTTGGAATGACAAAGTAATGCTGGTGATCGATCTCCCTCTCCCCTGTTTGCGTCTCCAGTTTCAGCTGCTCTCTAGGGTTTAAGCAACCACTGCTCTCTCTCTCTCTCTCTCTCCCTATCCAGTCGTGTCGTGGAAGAGGGAGAGTGCCTGTCCCGATCCTCGCTTCTCCCATGTCCCTCTACCGCCTCCTCCTCCGCTCTCTCCGCCACCGCTCCTCCTCCCCCCACCTCCTCCCCTCTTTGGCTGCCGCTGCTCAACACCGCTCCTTCGCCTTCAGCTCCGCCGAGGAGGCTGCTGCCGCACGCCGCCGCGAGAAGCGCCGCCGCCGCATGGATCCCCCTCTCCACGCTCTCCGCCGCGACAACTACCCCCCTCCTCCCCGCGATCCCAACGCCCCCCGCCTCCCCGATTCCACGTCCGCCCTCGTCGGCCCTCGCCTTAACCTCCACAACCGCGTCCAGTCCCTCATCCGTGCCGGAGATCTCGATGCCGCCTCTGCCGTCGCCCGCCACTCCGTCTTCTCCAATACCCGCCCCACCGTCTTCACTTGCAACGCCATCATCGCTTCTATGTACCGCTCCAAGAGGTACACTGACGCTATTGCCCTCTTCCAGTTCTTCTTCAACCAGTCCAACATCGTCCCCAACGTCGTCTCTTACAATAATTTGATCAACACCCACTGCGATATGGGTAACGTCGACACTGCTCTCGAGGTCTATCGCCACATCCTGGCCAATGCCCCTTATAGCCCCTCTTCCGTCACTTATAGGCATCTCACTAAGGGGCTTATTGACGCCGGGAGGATAGGGGATGCTGTCGACCTTTTGCGTGAGATGCTGACTAAGGGCCATGGAGCCGATTCTTTGGTCTATAACAATTTGATTTCCGGTTTTCTCAAATTGGGAAATCTGGACAAGGCGAACGAGTTGTTCGATGAGCTTAAAGAGAGGTGTCTGGTTTATGATGGAGTTGTGAGCGCTATGTTCATGGACTGGTTCTTCAATCAGGGCAGAGAGAAGGAGGCTATGGAGTCGTACAAGTCTTTGCTTGACAGGCAATTTAGGATGGTTCCTGCCACTTGCAATACCCTCATAGAGGTTCTGCTGAAGCATGGGAGGAAGACCGATGCTCGGGCCATGTTTGACCAAATGTTGGACAATCACACTCCTCCGACCTTCCAGGCGGTGAACTCGGACACCTTCAATATCATGGTCAATGAGTGTTTCGAGAACAAAAATTTTGATGAGGCTATCAACACCTTCCGAAAGGTTGGGACAAAAGCAGGATCCAGGCCATTTTCCATGGATGTTGCTGGATACAATAACATCATAGCTAGGTACTGCGAGCATGGGATGCTTGCAGAGGCAGATAATCTCTTCAGAGAGCTGATGTCAAAGTCACTGTGCCCGGATGTCACGAGTCATAGGACATTGATAGATGCTTACTTGAAAGAGAACAGGGTTGACGATGCTTTGAGTATGTTTAACAGAATGGTGGATGCTGGATTAAGGGTCGTGGCGAGTTTTGGAAACAGGGTATTCGAGGTGTTTATTGGGAATGGCAAGGTGGTAGATTGCGCTCGGGCGCTGACAAGGATGGGTGAGAAGGATCCGAAACCAGATGCTGCCTGTTATGAGGTTGTGTTGAAAGGGCTTTGCAATGAAGGTGCATTTGACGTGGCCCAAGACCTAGTAGGGCAGATGACAAGGTATGGCATTGGCTTTACTCCATCTTTGCGTGAGTTTATCTCCATGGCCTTTGGAAAAGCAGGTCGCGGTGAGGAGATTGAGAGATTGTTGAGCATGAGTAGGTGGGGATATGCTGCAAGATATCCTCAACGGGGACCGAATCTGCAACCACGAGTACGAGGGCCTCCTCAAATGGCTGCCACTCAAGGGCCGTCTTCGATGAATGGCCCACTACCTCCACATGGTGCCGCCCCACAAGGATTTGGGTCATTGAGGCCCTCCCAGAACAATGGACCGCTAGGGCTAGGATATCCACAGATGGCTGCGGCACCAGGAGGACCACCGTTTTTCAGAACAGGAGAACCTTCTCCAATGCCTGGTCAACCGAGATCCTCGCAAGTGCCTGGGTCTTCAGGACCTTGGCAAGTTTCGGGATCGCCATTTCCATCACAAATGCCTTCACCAAGTTATGATCCAGCAGCAACCTTCCCAGGTTACGGGGATACCAGGACCTTCACCGGCAGGATCACAGGGTTTTAGCCGAGTGGATGAACAATGTGAATTTCCACGAAGTGCCAGAGACGGCGAAATTGGAGTGAAAGTTCTGTCTTTCTATCTCAGAGGCAAATCATTTTTGCTTTTGCTCTCTATAAGCCCGTTTTGTCAAATCAAATGAGATCGTTTCCTCACTATCATTATTACTTTGCTACAGTCAAAGTTCCAGATGATGCGAAGAGGTGAAACTGAATTCGATTTGAATATTGTATTGAATCTGATGATAAGGGAGTTATAAAAAAAAAAAAAAAAACTGGGTCACGTGGCAAAATCCGTACGACGTGTCTTCCACATCGTATTCACAAAGGCAAAGTAAAATGCAATATGATGAGCACATGAGCGAACATTCTCTCCGGTTTACTTTTAACAACATATTCATCCCATGGCTTGTTCTATCGGCATATATCCATAATATAAAAATATATTTACAAATGATTTTTAAACAAGTATCATATCCAATCTGATTTGGTTCACTAAATATAAATAAAATCTATCAGTTTTAATAAATGTAGCACGATATATAACAACGCTAAATACATAATAATCATTCCCCAATTTCCTCTAGACAATCGATGATCATGAAAACCCGAAGAGCCTTACTAGTAAATATACGGACGAAAGGATTTTATCCACGCTTATGCATGGTCGATGTGGCACCAATATTTCTAGAACGGACTTTTTTTAATTGGAACGATTCGATCAACACCTAACACCACACCTAGGCCAGTTACCAAATATCTCCCTAGCCCACTGTGATAGAAGAGCCAACACAATAGCATACCTTTTTAGCCCAGTTACCGTATATCTCCCTAACCCACTGTGATAGAAGAGCCAACACTGTAGCAGACTGGTTAGCAAGAGGCCTCCGCGTGTCCCTGCATCTTGGTTATCTTCACCACCTCCTCACTTATGGAATTTAATATGTGTGGATGCCCCCAAGTTGGGCTTTTCTTGTAAGACTTAATTTTCCTTCTATGCTATTAGCTTTTCCGGAAGAAAAAAAAAATACCACACCTAGGCAACTGCCGTTTCTATCTATGTTTCCTCACAAAGCTAATTTAATTCCGGCTGGAAAACTAGAACTAGTCTCCTGCTTCAGCAGTGATCTAACATTTCTTGCTGGTGTATGAGAATTTTGCTATCAATCAAGTTCTAGCATAATACTACTGTGCTCTTAGTCTGTGTGGTCGATTAATTCTGGCATAGTTTGTTTACATCATGTTATGTTATCGAGTCTGTATTACCAAACCTTGTTGTCAATCAAAATTTCGGTACGCTTTGCATCTGTACATTCCCGTCCGAATCCAATTGGTGGTTGCTCAATTGCCTGTGATATTTCCGGTCAGGAGTTGGCCCCGGGACCTGGTCTGCTTAAATTAAAAGCTAAACGACGATCTTTCGTGAAAGACATTTCCGGTGAAGCTGGTGGGGGGACTAACCTTGATATGTTGCAAATTGTAACAGTACAAATAAGCAAATCCTTTCGATGGTCACCTTACCGGATGGTGTCTTGCCCAACACACTATTAAGAGTGAGCAGTCGACATGTGTACTTGTTCAATTTCAGAAAAATTGGGGGATCATTGGATTCGGATAGGCCAAAATGCACTCAATTGTTATACCAATTTAATTTCCACAAATTCAAAAGGTTAGACAATTCTTCACTCTGAAGGTAGCATTAAAAGTTGTTGTTTTTTCATTATGCATCGTTATCTTCATAATCATACTAATACATTCACCGATCCAAAGGCTCCTCAATGTATTAGAGAGTCAATCTTGATCACCATCTTCTTCTTGGTAAATAATCACTTATAAAATAATAGCCAGCCAATCTTGCTAATATTTTTTTCAAATCCACACGATAGACAGGTAAATCGAAATATCATCTTCGACTATAACAATTAAGATTATTGGCGAACAAGATTCATTTTCATTGTTAAAAATGTTTGTAGCAAAAGACTAGTTATACATCAACGAAATTTTTAGCTCTATTTCAATGCAATCGTATGTGCTCTTTCAATGAAACTGGAAAGAGTGAGAGAAGGAACAAAGTAGATCAATGCGAAGTATCTGCTGGAGATGCATAGGCAAAAGATTATCCTTCCCGCGGGTCCAAACTGGTTTTTTCTACTTCCTGGTTGATCCACCAAGTCTAATAACTTCCTCATCTTCACTATTCCCGTTAGGAATCCTTTCCACTGTAGAACCTCTCGCGTCCCCGTACGGATGTATGCTGCCATCTCGCAAACTCTTGACTCAGGCTTCTGCTCCTGCTCTTCCTAGAATCCCTGCTGCACTTCTCATAATCCGCTCTGGTATCTCTCTCTGCATACCTGGATCTACGGTCCGAATCTCGCCTGTCCCGTTGTCGATCGCAATCCCTCGATCTCTACCTACTTCTCTCTCTATCTCGATCCCGACATGTGTCACGTGCACGATCCCTGTCCCTACCTCTTTGTCGTTCTCGTGCCCTTTGACGATCTTGATCACGGCCATGGTCGCCATCCCTCTCCCTTTTCCGATCGCGTTCACTACGATGTCTCTCCCTCTATCGCGATCCTGATCTCCGTCTCTATCCAATTGTGTGTCCCTCTCCGGATATTCTCGATCATCTCAGCTCTGGCTGCGATGGCCAGGAGATCTTCGCAGATCATCGCCACCAACTTTTTCATATGGAGGTACCGTTAAGGTGCGACGAAAAGTGAGGAATCTCAAGTTGATGCCCGATGAGGAGCCCTCAGACCGAAAGAGACAGAAAGAGAAGCTTTCACAGAGGTGGTCGTCGAGCAGTCTCGTCAGGCCCATGACGCGTCGTGTTACCCGTCCAACCACCTAAATTTTGAATTTCTTACTTTCTATATATTGCATTTGAAAACTAATTTCAGTTCGAAATCCAAAAAAAAAAAAAAAATCTCTCATACTTATTTTTAGCATACATTGTATTTGTGTTTAATTGGGCTGACACAATAAAAAAGAAAGAAAAAGACAAAGTGAAGAAAAAGAAAGGTGAAGGAAAAGAAAATGGAAGGGGACTCAATGGGATAAAAAAGGATAGATTATTATGGGGTTAAAAAAAATGATGATGAGTCAATAGTGCGCTTCAGAAGTTTGCTCTTGATCGTGCTTTAGGGAATTGTATATGATGGGCCATTTTGACACTTTCTCTATAAAATAATGGACATCATCTTTAAGAGAGGAAATGGCAGGCAAACCTAGAAATAAAATAAGGAAAAAGGGAAAAGTGGGCTGTTTTTGCTTGGTCTTCTTGGTCTCGTTTTGCGGGAAATCATAGAGGCCATATAAAAAAAATAGTCAGGAGCACATGTGCAGCAACAACCACTCCAAAGCCATCGTGTCATCATCTTCAACTTTGGGGAAGGAAAAAGCAAAAGGAGGGGGGGGGGGGGGGGGGGCGTCCATTAGATTACACGACCACTAAAGAGGGAGAGCGCTGGTCGGCCTAATCATGAAAGGGGTTGAATTAAAAAATAAATAAAAATGAATGAAAGGAAGAGAATGAGAAGACAAGGGTGTCCTTTCGGTGGAAAAGAGGAGGTGCCTACAGAATAGTTCAAGGAGAAAGTTCGTAGAGGGAGGCGATGGAAAAGAGAGAGGTCGAAGAAGAAGAACTGACGTTCTCCAAAAGGCCATACGTTTCATTCATAGATGATGGGAAAAAGAGAGCTTGCGATTTCCACAATTGCTCAAACCAGGACATGTACCTTGTTTTGGTGCTCCACGGTCACCTGCCGCAATTGCACTTGTTCGTCATTAACAATACCAGTCAGTCCGTATCATCCCAACAGCTTTCAAGCACGAAGCAGCGTTCACTCGTGTGCCTTCCAATCCGATAGGCGACCCCAACAACGAACGATCGACCACAAGTCCAACCATTCTGAAGCCAGCTTTCAACCGACGTCTTAGCCATTGCGGTTATCCCAGTCGTGTAGATTGCACGATCTCCTTGGCCATGAGCTGCCATAGCCCTGATGCATCACGCGCTACACTCATCCCCACCTTGTTCCGCGATTCAACATCCCAGTGTCGAACAAGGTCACTGCCTTCATTCGTATTCTTGTTGTATTTGCAGGTTTTCCTTCGAAGCAAGTAAGCATGGCGCTCATAAATTTTCCTCAAGGCAACAACAAAGAGAAAATCGAATAATCATCTAGCAAAGTCAGGGGAGTTCGGGTGAATAGGGAGCGAGGGCGAGGCACGACAGATATCCCCAACCTTCAGAAAAGCATCGCCGGAGCTCCAGCCATCGTCGACGAGCCCAAACCAGGTCGGTTTTCCTCTCCGGCCTCTATTTTTTATAGCGCACACCATGTGCTCGACGAAACGCCCAAATGGGCTTCGTGATTTTTAGCTCTCGGCCGTGTAGTCTCGGGGCGCTATTGTTGCAAGTTTCACCTCAAATCTTCACTAGAACCGACCCTAAGCTTGTGTTGATCTTCATTTTGCATTAAAACATGCCGAGAAGCCACGACCGAAGCTCCCCGAAGTTCACCCGACCATGGAGCTCGGTCCCGCGCAAACGGCGATCGCCAAACCTCAAACGAACTCAGGTAAGCTTCCTGACCATCCAGGGAGGTTCTCTAAACGATCAGAATCGATTTTAATGCTAAAAACAAAATTTGCAATTGCCTCGCCAGAGTTGGTTCGGTGGCCGCCGGCTCGGGGCTTTTCCGACGTGTCTCCTGCCATGATTTGGTGTGTTATTGATGTGGGATGTGTGAGTTTTCTTTTGGTGTCAAAATGTGGAAGTTTTGGTGACGTTTTCACGTTGGTTTGGGTTTTCCGGCGAAAATTCCGGCGAGGGTCGCCGGAATGTTCACTGTTCATCGTCTTCTCCGGCGACCCTCCGGCCGGTCAACGGGTCAACGCTGACATGGCATACCACGTCGGCAGCCACGTCAGCTCGGTGGGGCCGGTCCGTTTGTTTTGTCAAATAAAAATGGACGGTCTCGATCGCGACACGTGTCGCGATCTGGAAATTTTGGAAAATTTTAAAAAAAAATCAGAATTAATAAATGATTTTCGAATAATAATTTAAAAAATTCAAATCTGACGGCTTAGATTGGGCCAAGTGGCTCTCTGTGGAGCGTCTGATCTTGTCTGAGATCGGACGCACCAGGAGTAGCCACGTGGCACAATCTGGAGCGTCCGATTCGTAGGTTTTCTAAAAAAAAGAAAATAAATTAATTTTGATCCAACGGTCGATTTTTGGCCACGTGGTTCTCTGTGGAGCGTCCGATCTAGCGGTAGATCAAACGCACGAGATGATGCCACGTGGCGCAATATGGACCGCTAGATCCGTAGGATTTTCTGAAAAAATTAAGAAAATGATAAAAAAAAAAAAAAAAACCCAAAAACGGCGTCGTTTTTGCTAGACCGGCTTCGGCCGTAGAGTCGCGGGCTGGGTCTGACCCGGCCCGGAAAATATTTTTAAATATTAAAAAATTTAGAAAATAATAAAAAAAATAAAATAAAATAATAATAAATCAAAAAATCAATAAAAAAAGAAAATCATAAAAAATTCAAAAAATTCGGAAAATTCTAAAAAATTCTAAAAAATTCCGAAAAATAGGAAATGGCCACATTCAATTGGCCACGACCTATTTCGGGTCTTCCAACCCCCGATTTTTCCAGAAATGACGGTTTTGCCCTTTTGGCAAACCGTCTTCCAAAAAAATTCTAAAAAATCCAGAAAAATCCCCCAAAAATAGGAAATGGCCACAGTCAACTGGACAAGACTCATTCTGGGTGTTTTGAACCCCGACCCTTCTCAAAATGACGATTTCGCCCTTTGGGCGAATCGTCTTCCAAATATTGAAGAAAAATCAAGAAATTCCAAAAAATTCTCAAGAATGGGAAATGGTCACAATCAACTGGCCATGGAACATTTTGGGCAATTCGGTATCCAAATTTTCCAAAAATGACGATTTTGCCCTTCGGGCTAATCGTCTCCAAGTCTTCCCATCTTGCCCCTGGTCCTAAATCACGCCTTCCCTAAACCCTTATGGCTATACTAGGAGGTCATGTGATGTGAATTGATGTGCATCGATCTGATTTATTTATGCACTCGATCGCGCTTTCATTAAAATTGATTGTGATTGATAGGAATAGTCTTCCGATTTGCATGAAACCCTGAATCAAGCCTACCTCACCTAAAATTGCCCATGCATGAAATCTTAAATAGGAAAATCACTGGCGTTAGGTACCTAAAGGGCGTTGGTAATGACACCGACATAACCAAGTCCCCGAACCCAAAATCTCTGGTTCCGCAGAACTGATCGATATCTCCCAATCGGTCAGTAAGGTTTCCGGTCTACCCTCCAAAAAAGACCGGTGGCGACTCCAAATGCATGCACAAGTTGCACATGCCACAACGACCACACTGAAGGTCGAAAGCGATCGACTCTTATCGTCGAACCCATTAAAAAATACTCCCGTCGCGATTTGGTATGGGCCTGGGAGGGCCCGCGCCGATCCAAAGCCCGCGATCTGCACTCCAGTACGGGGGAAGGCCTGCGATCGGTAATCCATTAGCCGCGTCCGCTTCGGACGGGTCGCGACAGCTTGGCGACTCCACTGGGGAATTTCTGTTCTAGAACTTATGGTTCTAGACCCTAAGTGGACTTAGGCCGTAATTAAAACGCTGAGTGATATTTCTAACCCTGCAGGCGCTCTTGAAGGTGAGGTAAGTCCGCTTATGATAGGTGTTATATGTTTTTGCAGATTGGAGTGATAAGGGGGGTTAGTTTGTGATTAACATTGTTTTATGCAGGTTGGGCGTAGGAATGAATGATTGTGTGTATGTTTTATATTGAAGCGGTGATTGTTAAATAAGATACATGTTTATCGCTTTAGCACGACACCGAAAACACACACAACCGCGCCTAAAACCCCGGGCGCCGCCTATAGGAAAACAATAGAAGGGATTGAAAATGGAATCTCCGTGAGGAAAAACACGGGGTAATCCACTTTTCAATTCCGCTCATTTTGAACTATGGATCGAGCCCCAATACAACGATAGTTGTGCAATGGAATCTGCTCTTTCTAGAACTCAAGATGGGAGCCTTGGCCTTAGGTTCCAAACCATTTTGATTTTTTAGAGTCAAGCCTCACTTGTCTCATGCGCATGTATATGGATGGTTGGTATACCTAAAAATCAATAAGTCATTAAGCGCCACTCATGGTAAGATCCTGCCGTTTCTATTTAAATTCACTTGCAGCCTTTTATTTTTGCATGACATGCTGCATTCATCAAGTCCGATGGTTGAGTCTAATTCCATTTTAGAGTACGGATAGAAGAGATGATCTCTCCAAGTCGGTCCCACATCCCGGACATATTCAAGTATGAGCGACGTGTCATCCGTCATCGGACTGTCGGGACATTCAACGGAGTTTACCCTTTTCAAGCTGTCCAAGGAATGGTCCAGTAACCATACCGGAAGTTGAAGGACATGCGATAACAACAAATTCGAGACACCTATCGGACATTATCAAAAGGGCATCTGATGAAAATGAAGACCCGAAATAGTCGAACCGAAGACACCAAGTGCCGTCCTCTGAAGACCCGACTTGGGGCATCTCTTTAGGTTCTTAAGGGCCACGTTCCAATCGTCCATTTCCTTTTATCAAGATCATCGAGTCTGTAAGGAACACCCGTCTGTGGGTCTCCCATTTATCTTCTACACCTCGATTTCTTATTATTGTCTAAGTGTCTTGACATTGGAACGCGACACTAGAATTTCTCTCAACCATTCGGATTTTTCGGTTCAATTGCGTGTCTTACCCAGATGAAATTTTCGTTAGAACTCACACTTGGTATTTAACCCAAGTACGAGAGTCTAACCTTCATTTCATGGTGCACCGGACATGGAATTGAACCGGTCTATAGCATGCATCATTGGTAATCCTTGGTAATTAACTAAAGTCGTCCATGTTTCCTGAATTCGAGAGCAGACCCGATGTCCAAATTACCTTCGGTAAATAATTTCAATTTGGATGTCCTATCTCTCACCGAATTTAGGACACATTGGAATTGTTTTTTTATCTTCTTGGATATTCCACAGATTTTCTGAGAATTTGCCAAAAGTGATAACCAGGGATTACACTCCTTCTAATTGTATGTTTTCTTCTGAAATAAACATTGATGAGGAACTTTTCACACTAGATTAAAGCTTGTGTAAAAGTACTTATGTTCGTTAATCAGAAGAAAGTATAAAATTGAAAGAGGTTTACGCTTTCTTTTTTGAATTCTTCCTTCTGATTCTGCCTTTTCATTTACAGGTGAAAAACAGGCAGAAAAGGGGAATATATTTGTGGATAAAACGTGATGATTTTCTGTCATCCAATCATGAGCGAGATAAAGCCAAAATGCACTTGTTTGACTTATCAATGTTGAAGCTCAGCTCGCCTAAGTTGAGAGCGGCCGGGTATGCGAGGGTATTAACCATACGGAGATTAAGGCACACACATGGGAGATTTCATTCACTATTGCTCAATCGGGGGACTTCAAAAGCAGATTAATACAGATCAGCGAGGTGGGAAAGTAAAGTCGAAGTGAGTCCTAATGAGCATCACGAAGGAACCCAGTTGCCCCTCCATATTACTGATGCTTTGTCTATACTCACCATTTCGCTTATCATAGTCCCCAAGCTGCAGGAGAAGGCGTTTGCATTCAGCCTTAACCTCGGCAACCCGGGCCTCATAGTCTTCGACGACTATTTCCAGGTCCCGAACTAATCCATTCCCGCGAGCTATGTCCGCCGTTATGGTGTCAAGCCGTCCTTCCTGCCACTCACTCTGAAGTCTCAACAGGACATTGCGGCGGTCGTGCTCGTAGGTGGTCAGGGTTAGGGCCAAATGCTCCACCAGGTTTTTTCTCTCGCGAAGCAACGTCGAGACCCGCTCGTTGGCAAACTCGACGGCCCTTTTGTGACTATCAGCCAAATAGTTGGTCAACACCAAGTGGTCAGACCGATCTTCATAACGAACCCGCAAAGCGCCACCCACGAGAACCTCTCGGTGAACAGCACGATAGGCCTCCAAGGAGTTTGTGAAGAGGGTTGGGAAAACTCTGTATTCCCTCCCCAGCATAGTGCCCTCGGTGAGGGTGGTGTCTATGTCCACGAGCAAAGCGCGGATTTCAGTCTCAGTTTCTGGGTGATCGGCTATATGAGCATAGCCTCGACCGATGAGGTTATACAGTTTTTCCCATTGAGCCAAAGCTTCAGCTGAGAAAGTGTGAATGAGAGAAGATGCCATTTTTTGTGGGGATCGTTTGAGAGGGAGAGACACGTAGTAGAGCGATTAGAGGATGAAAGCTGATTACGCGAGAACAATAATCTCCCAAACATTAACGCCTCATTCTATAGCACCCCAAGGGTGGAGAAAAGTAGCGGCAATAATGTTCGTAGGGCCAGGGCGATTAAAGTAAAGCATGGGTCACTCTCGATCTGCGATTTCAGGCCTGACGATTTCACCATTATCAAGACGTAGAAAAGGGTCGAGCGTAACTATCAAAGAAGTCGCGATAGGGTTTGACAGTCTCGTCATGAGGAGAAGCTGAACAAGAAGTGAGCACAGTTCAGTCTTTTGGAAACATAATGGGGGACAAGTTCGACTATCGAGGAAAGAAAAGCGATCTGGGATCCCTCCACAATGGAAAAGAAGAAAGGAAATGAGAAAATGCGAAATTCGAAATCTTAGAGGAAATGCCTCACTATTGCTATTCTTTTATGTTCAAAGAACGTTGCTCGAACATACAGAGCCACTCGAAAGAAATTTCAGGGAGAGTGAATATACGAGAGAGATTACAAAACCCTAAGTATAAATCGAGCAACCTCTTCCTGAGCCAGTATGTTTGGGAGTTACCGTCAAGTGTCAGAGGTGACTGACCCAAACGTCCTAGATGATGCCCAGTTCGAAGACCTCGAAGGTTTCGGGATCGAGCCCGATACCGAAGCTATAGAGCCCAACCTTCCTGGCAACGAAAATCAGGATCATAGCAACGACGACAACAACAGCAATGATACTCAAACCCAGAAAAGAAAGCGTCGCCAGTTCCACACTCCGGATGAGGTCCAGGTACTTGAAGCTATCTTCAGTAAATGCCCTTTCCCGGACACAGAACAGAGGATGAAGTTGAGCCAAAAACTAGGGACGAGCCCTTTGAGGATCACGAATTGGTTTCAAAATAAGCGAACCAAGCAGAGTAATCAGTACAAACGACGAGAGACCGCGTTTCTAAAGGAACAGAACGAGAAGTTTCGAACAAAGAACATGAGGTATGAGGAAGTTCTTAGCACTATTGCCTGCCCTAACTGCGGTGGCCCTACCACTCTCAGTAAAATGTTTCCCGTTAAGCCTTCTACTAGGGCCGAAAATACTGGTGATGTGCATGAACAAATCAATCCCACAAAGATAGTGCCAGTGCCTTCTGAAGGAGGGAATATATGTCGCTATGATGAGAGTCACCACGTCAGAGCCCAAGAATCTCCTCCACAACGACTTCTGGCAAGATCAGATCCTGCTCGAGAAGGGTTAAAGATCAGCCGTCAAGCTGTCGACGCTATTCTGAACCAAGAGAAGAAGAGTTTCATTTGGCCCCTTGAGCTTCACCGCAAGTTCTTAGACGTGGTTCGGCGAATAGGGCTCGACTCAGCACGCCCGAAGAAAATAATTGAGGCCCTGAATGCACCAGAACTTACCAAGGCTATGGTGTCAAATCACCTTGGTTGCTACAGAAGAGCGCTAAGACAACGTCATACTGACCTCGGTCGCAAATCCAACAGCTATTGGGGAATCGATCAGAATATCCATTTGAGTCATCCCAATTTTCTTCAAGAGTGTGTGCCACAGATACAGCAGGTGCAGCACCCATCCGTCGCTGTTTTTCCGGTTACTGATAAGCTTTCTGCGCTTAGTGCTCAAGGACTTGCCGAACTAGGACATGTGATTTTAGAGGATCTAGCAGGGGAATGCGTTGAGCATTTTTGTTTCCCTAATTCCCAAGTAGGAGATGCTTATGGGGGTCAATCGGTCAACTCTCCTCTCATATTCTCGAGAAGGGATGGAGGTTCCAGTTCGAAGAACCAGTTGGGCGATACTACTCAACCCACACATCAATATTTCGAAGGATCAGATGATTTCTTCGATGACGGACTCGATGCTTTGTTTTGATCAGTGGGGGGGCTGACAAGCTTTGGCAACCAGGATCTAGCACCTGATTCAAGGTGCAATTGATCCGTCATTGAGAATACTCAGAGGAAGAAGGATGTGCTCACGGAATGAATTACTTCTCTATTGTAAAAGTTCCTACAGGAACCTTTTTCTTTAATTCTGCATGAGAACTAACGCTACCGGTGAACACCATCATGCTCAGTTACAACGACCCCTTATCAGATTAAATCTGAAACCAGAGGCAGTCTTAAAATTTTGGATGGCCACAAACCCATTCCTCGCCAAGCGTCTGGGATGCTAAAATGAAAAATAACAAACAGGCACAGAGGAAAAGGCAGCCTTCGTTGGAACGGTAGAGAGGAGGATGAGGGAAAATTGTAACATTAATCCCCATAATCTCGGGACTGACAAATTGCAAAAGGCGCCGAAAGATTGTAGACCCTCCATTTCGAAGACTGAGCTGGGGAGACAAGCGTAATGCTCGATAAAGTGAGGTCGATACGATGGATCTTTAAAAGAAGAAGAAGAAGAAGAAGAAGCGGGGCTAAGCAGGTTTCATTAATGCGTCCCCAGTAAGTCACGGATCCACCACTGTCCTGTGATCTCGGGTTTGGCAAAACATAATGGCGCCAAAAGGTCGGCAGACCTATTGCTCTGGAGGCTGAGCTAGGGGGACAAGCGTAGTGCTCAACAAAGCGAGATCAACGCAAGAGATCTTCAGGCTCCACTCACATAGAAAAGAGTATGAAAAGACATGGGAAGTTACGAAGTCTCGGGAAGAGCGCTCGCCAGGTAGCCACCATGTTAGATCAAAGAACACTCATCAGACTCACTTAATCTGTCAAAAAATTGTAGAGAAAGTGAGGATCCATGGAAGGATAGAGAAGGCAAGGCGAACGAAAAATCAGTCAGTGATATTTCGGTCCAAGATGTTCCAAGGATACCGTCATTTGTTGGAAACGCCCGACTTAGAAGTCTCCGAGCTTGAACTGCTGGAAGAATTTGAAGATCACGGGACCGAATCCGGCACGATGGTCATGGAGATCGACACTTCCAATGATGAAACCCAAGGTTGTGGTAATGAAAACAGTGTCCATAGCGGTGATCGGCGTCAGAAAGGAAAGCATCCCCTTCACCGTACTTCAAGTCGAGACCGGGAGCTTGAATTTTTCTTCGAGGAATGCTCCCATCCAGATGAGGAGCAGAGGGCTAAGCTAGGTCGAGAGTTAGGGTGGGAGCCTTGGAAGGTCAAGTATTGGTTTTATAACAAACGAGCCCGGCTGAGGAATCTACATAAGCAGCAAGAGTTAGCGATTCTGAAGGAAGAAAATGAAAAGCTTCGAACAGAAAGCGCTAGGTATGAGGAAGCGCTGAGCAGTGCTACTTGCCTTGATTGCGGTAACCATGTTCTCATCAGTGAAATGTTCTCCGAAGAGCCACCTCTAGAGATTTGTAGTGCTCATATGTCACAATGCCTTTCGCAATATCTTCCGGCACAGTCAGATACCGTCGAAGGTTTACAAGAGCAGTTTCCAACACAATCAGATCTCATAAAGATTAATCGACAAGCTGTTCTTGTTGGCAAGAAAGCGCGGTTTTCTTGGACTGCTGAACTCCATCACAAATTTGTTGATATAGTTCGACAGTTGGGGATCGACGCGGCACAATCAACGCGCATACACGAAATCATGAACGTACCGGGACTCCCTAAAGATAACGTCGCGAGCCACCTTGGATATTTCAAGAAGCTGCTAAAAGAGGGACGGGTGACACTAAGCTCGGATGGAGCTAGTTCGAGCTTAAATGTTAGTCATGACTGCAACCACAATGATTGTAGAGCTAGGAACACCCAACCGTGTTTCAGCAATGACGGGACCAGCAATCGTGTCACCGACTCCTCTAACCCAGATCAGAACGCTCCACCGAGCAAGCTCAATACCCCTCAAGAGTATATACCGCAGTTCCAGCAAATAGGAACTCCCCAATTTGAGTACCAACCTGTTGCTAGTACTCTTCCCATGGCGAATCCAACATTTACGTGGGACATGTCTACAGATTTGCTGGTCAACGAGGGAAGTTCCAATTCAAGGGGTCAAATTGCTCAGGGCGAGAGCAGTGGGAGAAATCCCTCGCTTGCAGTCAATGACACCCGACTCAAACGTCAAAGGCTCGAAGAAGCCGACGTTTTCCTTGATGAAGACCTTTCCTTTTGGATCGATCAGCTGAACAACCCCCTGAGCTGTCTCAATACCCCTCGGGAATATGAACTACAGTCTCAACAGGGCAACAAGGGAGGTTCCAGCTCGAGGAATCAGATCATCCAAGGCGAAAGTGATTCATCGCCAGCGGTCGGTGATACTCGACTTGAGCATCAATGGCTCGGAGATTCGAGCGATTTCCTTGGGGAGGAACTCAATTTCTGGCTCGATCAGCCTGAAGCTGGCGGACTCTTGCAATGGTGATACAAAGCCGACGATCATGGGTCTAATTCAAGGCGCAATTACTAAAAAAAAATGCTCAAGAGAGAGAGGTTGAATACCCTGAATGAATGTATTGGTAACCTCATTGTTGGAGCATTTCTCATTTACGCTTGAAACTAATCGCGTGAGGATTAGCCTTACCTCTCGAGCATTTTCAAGCTCAAGCGTGTCATCGCCTTATTTAATTAGGGGCAAAACGTCCATACTCTCTAAAAACATATCGAGATCGAAAACATTGGATGCATCGTCTAAACCATGGGAGCAAGCTCCCCAAGCGATGATTATCGTTCACAGAGCACAATGGAATACATTCCTTCAACGCGAGACGCATTTGGCCACGGAGCCATCCATTTGGTAAAAGGACGTATCGTTCCAAAATGATTATTTTCTTGATATGGGAATAATGCTTCCTTTCTTTTTCCTCTCAGGTGAGGATCAAAATCAGAGGACTCAAGATACAATGCCTTCAAATGACCAAACATGGAGTACTCTTTTCATGGCATCTCAGACATGCACTCTAATTAAAGATTTTCAAAAGCATCCTAATGGCTCAATTTGTGAACAAAACTTTTGAGAGAACCTGAAGAAGTTTCCCATCATTTAGAAATCTCTGTGAAAAGAACAGTTGAAGAGAAAAATTTTTCTTCACCAAGAAAATGTTAGTAATCTTCGGGAAGACAACCATTGTCTAATTGACAAAATTTTATGACTTAAGTTTTAGTCATGAAAAGTGTATTTTGATGCTGGAGGTCATCCAAAACATTCTCGCAACATACAGATATGATCAAAAATTCCTTGCATGGAAAATCTGGATCAACAGTTTGAAAATTCCAAAAAGAGTTTGTTCGAAACATCAATTTCGAATATTTCTCGACGAGGAGGTCTTTTCACCTGTTTTGAGATAGTGGTTTTTATAGGAGATGCACTCAATTCCCTACTAACCTGTGCATAGGTTTTAGGCTCATTCGCAGCGCATACATTTTGATCGGAGGAATTCAAGACTTAGGGATTACGAAGAAAATTCCTGGACTAATGTTTAAAGCATGTTTAGACTTTCAGTCATAGGTCTAACATGGTCTCCTGAATATGAGAAAAACGGGATTTCAAAAAAATGATGATAAAAAAATTATTAGAAAATCCCCAGCATCAAGAAAAAAGCAAAGTGCCTGGTAAACGCAAGGCTGATGCTCGTGACAACTGTTTGATGGATCCCCAATGAAAACTAGTTGGGAAGAGAGAAAGACCCCTAAAGGAGTCAGATCAAAGAGGCCGCTCCTCCAAATGATGTCAAGCGTGGAGGAAGGACGCAGACAGAATTGTCAATCTCTTAATGCAGCCAGAGATTCTCCCTAAAGAATTTGTGCACACCTCAAAAGCGGTTGCACACCTCAAAAATTGAAGATGCATAATGGAAAAGACAGGTGACAGGTTTGCAATGATCACCAATGTCAATCCCCTCATGAATTCTGGGCCAAAAATAAACCTTTTTCGGTCCCCAATCCTACCAACATCATAACCCTGAAATAGTCTTCTCTGACTAAGACACTTGGGTTAACATATAGCTTAGCTCGAAGAAGTACGAGCAAAACTATTTCTTTCTCATTTTGCAGGGTTCTTGACTTGTAAACTCGGAGCAGATGGTGAAAACTTTCGTTCAATGGCCTTGACTCAAAAATGAGTCCCCCTTGAAGACCAATACCAAGCCTAACATTACGGTCCCGTGAAAGACCTCCCGACCGATCAAAATGTATACGCTGCGAATGAGCCTAAAACCTAAGCACATGTTAGTAGGGAATTGAGTGCATCTCCTATAAAAACCACTATCTCAAAACATGTGAAAAGACCTCTTCGTCGAGAAATATTCCAATTGATGTTTTGAACAAACTCTTTTTGAAATTTTCAAACTGTTGATCCAGATTTTCCATGCAAGGAATTTGTGATCATATCTGTATGTTGCGAGAATGTTTTGGATGACCTCCAGCATCAAAATACACTTTTCATGACTAAAACTTAAGTCATAAAATTTTGTCAATTAGACAATGGTTGTCTTCCCGAAGATTACTAACATTTTCTTGGTGAAGAAAAATTTTTCTCTTCAAGTGTTCTTTTCACAGAGATTTCTAAATTATGGGAAACTTCTTCAGGTTTTCTCAAATGTTTTGTTCACAAATTGAGCCATTATGATGCTTTTGAAAATCTTTAATTAGAGTGCATGTCTGAGATGCCATGAAAAGAGTACTCCATGTTTGGTCATTTGAAGGCATTGTATCTTGAGTCCTCTGCTTTTGATCCTCACCTGAGAGGAAAAAGAAATGAAGCATTATTCCCATATCAAGAAAATAATCATTTTGGAACGATACGTCCTTTTACCAAATGGATGGCTCCGTGGCCAAATGCGTCTCGCGTTGAAGGAATGTATTCCATTGTGCTCTGTGAACGATAATCATCGCTTGGGGAGCTTGCTCCTATGGTTTAGACGATGCATCCAATGTTTTCGATCTCGATATGTTTTTCGAGAGTATGGACGTTTTGCCCCTAATTAAATAAGGCGATGACACGCTTGAGCTTGAAAATGCTCGAGAGGTAAGGCTAATCCTCACGCGATTAGTTTCAAGCGTAAATGAGAAATGCTCCAACAATGAGGTTACCAATACATTCATTCAGGGTATTCAACCTCTCTCTCTTGAGCATTTTTTTTTTAGTAATTGCGCCTTGAATTAGACCCATGATCGTCGGCTTTGTATCACCATTGCAAGAGTCCGCCAGCTTCAGGCTGATCGAGCCAGAAATTGAGTTCCTCCCCAAGGAAATCGCTCGAATCTCCGAGCCATTGATGCTCAAGTCGAGTATCACCGACCGCTGGCGATGAATCACTTTCGCCTTGGATGATCTGATTCCTCGAGCTGGAACCTCCCTTGTTGCCCTGTTGAGACTGTAGTTCATATTCCCGAGGGGTATTGAGACAGCTCAGGGGGTTGTTCAGCTGATCGATCCAAAAGGAAAGGTCTTCATCAAGGAAAACGTCGGCTTCTTCGAGCCTTTGACGTTCGAGTCGGGTGTCATTGACTGCAAACGAGGGATTTCTCCCACTGCTCTCGCCCTGAGCAATTTGACCCCTTGAATTGGAACTTCCCTCGTTGACCGGAAAATCTGTAGACATGTCCCACGTAAATGTTGGATTCGCCATGGGAAGAGCACTAGCAACAGGTTGGTACTCAAATTGGGGAGTTCCTATTTGCTGGAACTGCGGTATATACTCTTGAGGGTTATTGAGATTGCTTGGTGGAGCGTTCTGATCTGGGTTAGAGGAGTCGGTGACACGATTGCTGGTCCCGTCATTGCTGAAACACGGTTGGGTGTTCCTAGCTCTACAATCATTGTGGTTGCAGTCATGACTAACATTTGAGCTCGAACCAGCTCCATCCGAGCTTAGTGTCACCCGTCCCTCTTTTAGCAGCTTCTTGAAATATCCAAGGTGGCTCGCGACGTTATCTTTAGGGAGTCCCGGTACGTTCATGATTTCGTGTATGCGCGTTGATTGTGCCGCGTCGATCCCCAACTGTCGAACTGTATCAACAAATTTGTGATGGAGTTCAGCAGTCCAAGAAAATCGTGCTTTCTTGCCAACAAGAACAGCTTGTCGATTAATCTTTATGAGATCTGATTGTGTTGGAAACTGCTCTTGTAAACCTTCGACGGTATCTGACTGTCCCGGAAGATATTGCGAAAGGCATTGTGACATATGAGCACTACAAATCTCTAGAGGTGGCTCTTCGGAGAACATTTCACTGATGAGAACATGGTTACCGCAATCAAGGCAAGTAGCACTGCTCAGCGCTTCCTCATACCTAGCGCTTTCTGTTCGAAGCTTTTCATTTTCTTCCTTCAGAATCGCTAACTCTTGCTGCTTACGTAGATTCCTCAGCCGGGCTCATTTGTTATAAAACCAATACTTGACCTTCCAAGGCTCCCACCCTAACTCTCGACCTAGCTTAGCCCTCTGCTCCTCATCTGGATGGGAGCATTCCTCGAAGAAAAATTCAAGCTCCCGGTCTCGACTTGAAGTACGGTGAAGGGGATGCTTTCCTTTCTGACGCCGTTCACCGCTATGGACACTGTTTTCATTACCACAACCTTGGGTTTCATCATTGGAAGTGTCGATCTCCATGACCATCGTGCCGGATTCGGTCCCGTGATCTTCAAATTCTTCCAGCAGTTCAAGCTCGAAGACTTCTAAGTCGGGCGTTTCCAACAAATGACGGTATCCTTGGAACATTTTGGACCGAAATATCACTGACTGATTTTTTGTTCGCCTTGCCTTCTCTATCCTTCCATGGATCTTCACTTTCTCTGCAATTTTTTGACAGATTAAGTGAGTCTGATGAGTGTTCTTTGATCTAATATGGTGGCTACCTGGCGAGCGCTCTTCCCGAGACTTCGTAACTTCCCATGTCTTTTCATACTCTTTTCTATGTGAGTGGAGCCTGAAGATCTCTTGCGTTGATCTCGCTTTGTTGAGCACTACGCTTGTCCCCCTAGCTCAGTCTCCAGAGCAATAGGTCTGCCGACCTTTTGGCGCCATTATGTTTTGCCAAACCCGAGATCACAGGACAGTGGTGGATCCGTGACTTACTGGGGACGCATTAATGAAACTTGCTTAGCCCCGCTTCTTCTTCTTCTTCTTCTTCTTTTAAAGATCCATCGTATCGACCTCACTTTATCGAGCATTACGCTTGTCTCCCCAGCTCAGTCTTCGAAATGGAGGGTCTACAATCTTTCGGCGCCTTTTGCAATTTGTCAGTCCCGAGATTATGGGGATTAATGTTACAATTTTCCCTCATCCTCCTCTCTACCGTTCCAACGAAGGCTGCCTTTTCCTCTGTGCCTGTTTGTTATTTTTCATTTTAGCATCCCAGACGCTTGGCGAGGAATGGGTTTGTGGCCATCCAAAATTTTAAGACTGCCTCTGGTTTCAGATTTAATCTGATAAGGGGTCGTTGTAACTGAGCATGATGGTGTTCACCGGTAGCGTTAGTTCTCATGCAGAATTAAAGAAAAAGGTTCATGTAGGAACTTTTACAATAGAGAAGTAATTCATTCCGTGAACACATCCTTCTTCCTCTGAGTATTCTCAATGACGGATCAATTGCACCTTGAATCAGGTGCTAGATCCTGGTTGCCAAAGCTTGTCAGCCCCCCCACTGATCAAAACAAAGCATCGAGTCCGTCATCGAAGAAATCATCTGATCCTTCGAAATATTGATGTGTGGGTTGAGTAGTATCGCCCGACTGGTTCTTCGAACTGGAACCTCCATCCCTTCTCGAGAATATGAGAGGAGAGTTGACCGATTGACCCCCATAAGCATCTCCTACTTGGGAATTAGGGAAACAAAAATGCTCAACGCATTCCCCTGCTAGATCCTCTGAAATCACATGTCCTAGTTCGGCAAGTCCTTGAGCACTAAGCGCAGAAAGCTTATCAGTAATCTTCGGGAAGACAACCATTGTCTAATTGACAAAATTTTATGACTTAAGTTTTAATCATGAAAAGTGTATTTTGATGTTGGAGGTCATCCAAAACTTTCTCGCAACATACAGATATGATCACCCAAAAGTTTAAACCTGAAAGATTTTTCTTCACCAAGAAAATGTTAGTAATCTTCGGGAAGACAACCATTGTCTAATTGACAAAATTTTATGACTTAAGTTTTAGTCATGAAAAGTGTATTTTGATGCTGGAGGTCATCCAAATCATTCTCGCAACATACAGATATGATTACAAATTCCTTGCATGGAAAATCTGGATTAACAGTTTGAAAATTCCAAAAAGAGTTTGTTCAAAACATCTCAGTTTGAAGGAAGCTTCATCTTTTCCAGATTAGCAACAATCAGCCGCAGAACAAAAAACAATGTTTTTGTCATGATATTGCTTTAGACTCAAAGTAAATAAATAAATCAAAGTACGAGAGAGAGAGAGAAAGAGAGAGAGAGAGGAGTTAGAGCATATGCTATCCTAATCCAATGATCAGTGTACAAATCAACCAGTAACATTGCTCGGCCAAACAGATCACAAAGGTTAACACGATTGCCAAAAAGACAAATAAGTAGGTGGATAACTGCAAGATTTCATGTGCTTACTGGCTAAAAGTACCATAGACATATGTACAAAGAACAACTATTTACCTTCTATGACCCTCAGGTCAGCGAAAAGACAAGTTTGGCTCATTCGAAATCTCGTATAGAGATGACTTTTCATCAATCAACAGTTACACGTAGAGGTGGCAAAATGGGTCTAGAACCCACATTTGGCCCATATTTGATGGTGGTGGGTCAAAAATGGGTTAGTTTAAGTACTTAAATGGGTCATAAATGGGTTGCTTAAAAACTTTATGGGTCATAAATGGGTTTCAAATGGGCCATAAATGGGTTAGCTAAGAAAACTATCTTAAGGCAATCATAAATAAGTTTTGTGAATATTTTTTTAAAAATATAATTTTTTAATATTTTAATAATTTGTTTTTATATAATTTTTTCTTTTCTATTTTCTTTTTTCTCCTGCCTTGGCCGTCGCTCTACTTTGGCCGCCAATGGTCACCGCTGCCCACCTCCGGTCACCATCACCAACCACCACCCTCCGTCGCCGCCGACCGTCGACCGCCGCCACAGTGCGTGTACGAGTCAATTAGTATTGAAGTCTTTTAACTTAACTCGGCAAGATAAACCAGAATCGAGTGCGAGTCAGCGTCGAAACCTGCCGGAGCACCTCCCTTCCCGAGCTCCGATTACACCCCCTACGCCTTCAGAAGCGGCAGCCCGTACGGGGAGAGCTACAGCTTCGGCGACGGAGGTGGCGAGCAGCAGTTTGAGGGGACGACGATGGCAGGAAGCAGGCAACGGTCAACAGTGGCGAGCAGAGGTCGCAGGTGGCCGGTTATAATAAAAAATTATTTTATAAAGGAAAATTTTAAATTTTTTCAGAAAAATTCAATTGCATATTTTAGCAATATAATTTTTCTTAATAAATTATAAGAAATAAATATTTCATAATTTAGCTAAATATATAAGTATTTAAGTAATATGGGTCGGGTCGGGTATGGGTCGGGTATGGGTTGGGTCGGGTATGGGTCACTAAATTTGCATTGGATGAATATGGGTCAAAACGGGTTAAATGGGTCAATATGGGTCGGACCATATTCGACCCGACCCATACCCGACCCGACCCACCCATTTGACGCCTCTACTTACACGATGAAGGTCCCAATAGAAAACAGCACACCCTCGCGATCAAAAAGCAACTACAGATTGGAACAGCTTACCTGTCCAAGAAGCAAATCCCGCACATACACACCCATTGTGGTCATTCGCCCATTTGATACTAGAGAAAATTCCTAAAAACGATCCCAAGTCAACAGTATGTACTTACATCGAAAAACATAAACCCCAACATGACCAACCAGAAAATAATTCTTCCCAGTGAAAACTACAAGCCATTACAGTTGCTAAGAACACAAAGCGGTGATGATAGATTTAGCCCTGACACTACATTCATCCTCAGACTACTAATAAGCCTTGCTTTCAAAAAAGTTTTTTCATGTCGAACAGCAACAGAGAAAGTACCACCAAACTCACATGTGTCATAACACCGCAATAGAGAATCGAGCAAGGGGGCTTCAGATTTCAGCTATGTATTTGCTTCATACTATATTTCTCAGTTCGAGATTGGATCCATCAATGTTTGGACATCATACCCACCCACACCAAAATCAATGCTCGGCTAGCTGCTTTCTGATGACTGTATCAGACATTTTAAAACCAAAAGTACTTCTGGCTAAGTAATTAACCAAGTGTGAAAAAAAAAATATGTAACGCAGATCATTGTTCCTCCAAAGGAAAGAGATCACCTAAAGATATAAAAGGCACAAATCTTAGCTCTAGATAAAGCAAAAATGAATTGAGAGACTGCTCTCATCATATGCACTACAAAAAAGGTAAAAGATGAAAGGGAACTATGTAAAGAAACGCAAAAGTACTGGGATATGCAAAACCAATCGAAAGGAGAGCAAGACAAAAGCTAATTTGCATGCGGTGTTTTTTAGGTTTTACTAGGTGGGTTCCCGAGACATGCATGGCTATGAAATATTGAATTCAAAAGGCAGCTCATAATATCTTTCTTTTTAATATTCTTGTTTTGAGGCTTTCTAAGCATTCATAAAACCTTCATTCGCCTGGTTCACCTTTGTTGCAACATGGGACCATCATAATAACGTTACCCAAAACATTCCAGGAAGGAGACAGTTAAAAAAAAAAAAAATTAAGAACAGGGAGAGTCATTTGTTTTGTCACAGGTGGTGCTCAACAACTTCGTAACATTAATGGTTCACCAAAAATAAGGGAGGTTGCTGACGACGAATATTTGTCATTATAATAAGAGCTTCAGATAGGTGAACCCAACTTTAGAAGCCTTGAATTGTACGTCAAAGTTTTCAGAATCTTGTAAGCAATGAATCATCGTTACAGTGAAAAGCACCTCCGGCTGTTTATCATAAAACTATGACATCTTTCGCTCTTTCCAATAGTTAAGAATGGCTTAGGTTGCCCATGTTTCCATTCTGCATTAGATGAACATGACATCCCAACACGAAGAAGTTCTACAGCACACTACACAACACAATAATCGCGACCCCAAATGGCCTTTGCCGGCCCAGCAGGCCCTTCGCCGGCAAAGATGAACAGTAACGAAGAAGATGAATAGTGTTTAGTGTATTACTTTTAGTAAGGTTTCAGATTTCAGCTATGTATTTTTTTTTTTTATATATTCATGGGCATTACAGAAGCCCCCTCTCTTGACTCTCTTTACTGCTCTCTTTCTTTCTCCGACAGATTCCAGGACCTAAACTTATTGAAGGTTTCTTGCAACCAATGATGACATCCATGCAGCAGAGGAGAGAAAGCATATTTTCAGAGAAGCAGAAAGAAGCGAGTTCAAGTACTGGGTATTGAGTGTTGATCCAGTGCTCAAAATGAAATAAAATTGCTGTTTGACAATACTTAAAATTTGAATACTTGATAGTATTAGTTTCTTGTTATACAAAAAATGGTGAATAGGATTGGCAGGTTTAAAGTTTTTAGCAGTACAAGTTGTGAAAGTTCAAGCTGCTAAATTTCTATTAAGTGAATTAGGTAGCCTCTCCTTCGTTAGCAAATTAAGAGATTTTATATATATATACTTAAATTGAACTTCAAAGTCGAAACTAGTTTTAAAAAAAAAAATTATCGAATGTTCTTGGTTATATTGTGTCCTAAATACCATCCCAGAGCTTGTTAGAAACATTAAACTCATGATGCACTCTCGTAAATGGAACTTTAATTCTCTATCTTTTGTTTTTCTGGTTTCAATTCTTTCACAAAAGAGTCCGGAGGTTGACAGTTCCATCCAAAGTCCGTCCCAGATTCTCCTAAAAATTGACGGTCTTCTCTTTCAGTCCCCTCACACCATTTCTTGAAATTGCACACCAGCGTTTTTCCAATCAATACATGAATAAACGGTTTTAGACTTCTGGCGAACGCATATCGAAATTATTGTTCCTATCTTATTTGATTCTTAAATTAGCAAGTTTTTTTTTTCTCCTTTCGTGAGAGCTTGTAAGAAAAGTTATCTAAGAGTCTTAAATTTATTGCACTTTTACAAAATCAATCCTAAATATTTTAGTTTTATCAATTTGAGTCTATCCGGCTAATTTTGGTGAGAAATCGCTAACATAGACGATGACAGCCCTACGTGGCATACTTGAGATTTTATTAACAATATGCTAATATTTTTTCGATTTTTTTTATTTATTCTTCTTTTTTCTTTTTACAACTGTTTCGCCGACCACTCATGGCCAGCGATGGTCAGCCGACAACCTCATCTACCACTGTTGTTAGAAAGAAAAGGGAAATAAAAAATTTAAGATTTAAAAATATATTGAAGTATTGTTAAAAATTATCACCGTGAGCGTTGGCAAAGTCCATGATCAAAACGGTGGGATCCCTCTCATTTGTAGTCATATCAATGATTTGGTTCAAAAGTTACCAATGTTTAAAAGGATGAAACTAGTCTTCTAAGCAGGAGATGCGAGTAGAAAATACCCAATAAGCATTAATGGAAAACTTAAAATGCATGATAAATCAAGTTGCTTATCAGCACGCGTTATTGCCGGAGGCATCGTCCGTTGTCCACCTACGAAAACAGGCACATGAATAAAAAAAAATTTAAGGTAAATATGTATTGACTTTTCAAAAGCTAGTTACAGAATGTAACCGGATACAAAAATCATGAACCAATAATGGCATCAACATTGTCAAGATGGGTCCAACGATGAACCGGTTGCAAGATACAATGCCTGATCAAAGTGATTTGAACAAAGTGGCCCAAGCAAGCCATACAAAACACGGCCGAACAACACAGCCAAGATAGAAACTAGGAGAACTAAATAGCTATCTAGGACCTATGATAAGCGAAAACAAGGAGCTATATGAACAAAATAGTGCTAAGGCCTAAGAGGTCCCCAAAAAAGAGAGTGAAGCATCCCAGCCGAAGATCTTGTGAAGGAGTCTGTTTGTGGAGCCAAGCCTGCCTTCTAGGACTCTATTCTGTACACGGACCTGATAGAGCAGAGAATAGCCGAGGAGGACAGCCAAGGAGCAATCCCAGCCATCCACCAATCGGCCCCAACAAAGATGAAAGCATCTGTGGACCCACAATGGACAACCGAACAGCAGCATAAATAACCAGCAAAGGCCAGGGACCATCATCAGCGACAAGGAGGTCTGGCCTACTTCAAAACCTGAACAACCGAACAGCAACCGACTAGCAACAAAGGCAGACAGAGTTGAGCAAAGGCATCAACCGAATAAAACTTTTATATTCAATAAAATAAAGGAAAAGACCAGACCATGCCATTATTCTTGTCCTCCTGCTCAAAGTCACTCGCTCTTCTTATATTGTCCACCTACCTCCGGCCCTCTCCTAATTTCCTCCTCAGCTTCTTCTCCTTCTTCAAATTACTCACATTTTAGAGACTTCGATAGACCGTTCCTGGCAACGGCTCGGCCGTCTGATGACTTTTCATGTCGCCTCGAGCGAGCACGCATCCGAGCGTGGCGATATGAAAACTCACGAGACGGTCGGCCGTTGCTAGAAACGATCTATCAAAAACTCCAAAATGCCGATTTTCGTTTCGAGTTCTTGTCTCTCGGAAGAATACTTCAGTCGTCATCGAAGTGAAAAATGAGAAGAAATAGAACAGGCTGAGGAGGAAAGGAGGAAGAGGTGTATAGAGAGGGTATTGCGGCTTGTGCATTGCAAATGTAAGGCGTGTGTAATGTATAGGTAAGTGCTCGGGGAAGTAAGGTGAGTCATCGGTGGTGATTGGCTGTGAATGATGCCTGGGGATCGCGCCGCGCCGTGAGAAGAAATATCCTGAAAAGATGAAGAATGTGGAGAGATGTTCAGAGGAAGGAGAGGAGGAGGTGGAGAATTTGGACAATGGGAATTCTCTATATTTAAAGGCAAATAGGGAGGAGATCAAGATATTATTAATTTTCTTTTGTGTCTATCAATTTTTTTTACCAAAAAAAAAAAAAAAACCAAGAAACGAGACTTTGAATTCCCAAAGGAGTAATTTTAAATGTTTGAGAGTATAACAAAAATTAAGTTGTTTTTTTTTTAAATATTTGTGCAGTAAATTGTTTGAATATATATAGAATACTCATTCTATTCATTCGTAAATTAATTTTAATAGCCAATAGCATTTTGGGAAAAAGGGTATCGGTTTTTTTGGGACAATACGCACTTGGATGGATCTGCCCAAATTATTATTATTTTTTATTTTTATTTTTTTGGTATTTTAACCTGTTTTGCGGATCATGAATGTATGAAAAATCAAGTACTTTTGTCTCTGTGCATCTTTCCACGTTTTGTGCACCAACGGTCTATGGTATATTAATTAGCAAAAGAGTGGCGTGGAGCTTCAAAAAATGGTGTTGGGGGCTAACGTTTTCTCTAAACCAAATTATATCCGGGTTAAATTGGACATTGGAGACGATTATTGAGAATGAGCTAAAATTAACAAATGTGAAGATGGGTTTCGAAACAATAAGACATATCAAGATAGGGTATCATTTTGGAGTCAGGAAAACAAAAATGGACCTGACAGACATGCTGGTAAAAATTATTTTTGCATATGCTTTTTATGATATGTCGAGTGTTACCAAATTCCGAATATATCATATGTATATATGTATGAGCTTGGGTGTATATATATATATATATATAAAAAGATTTCTCCAGTCGGATGCTCCATTTAAATGCTGCCTATAATGGTGTATCTAAACGTAAGCTTTTGTTTCTTCCCTTGCATGGTACATCTATTTTCATGAAAACCATCAGCCTCCGCTCCGCGGAGCTGTCCATGTGCTGTTAATATTTTCGACTTTCTTCAATCAAACTTTTATAAAATCATTTTCAAAATGTGTTATCTTGAATTTTTTCCGAGAAATAAATTCATCCTTTGTAAGGTCAGAGACTCACAGTGCATCAAGGCGTGCACCTATCTCATTATTTTCGATGCAAATGCTCTCTGCGTGTCATACAGCTAAAAAAACTAAACGTTGTAACTTTACAGTCATCAATTCGAGCTTAGTCTATTATCATTTGACTTGAGGCTGAGACGGTGTTATCACTATAACTATTGTTAGCATTATTATTAGCTTATTACAAAAGAGAGTCTTCAAAGTCGACACATCCTGACGTCACTTCTTGAAACTGCACGCTACCCTTTTTCCTACTAATGCATGTTTTTTTCCTCGTCCTCTTCTCAATCTCATCACTTCTTCCTTTTCTTTTTTTATCAGACTGTTCGAGCACCAAAAAGGAAAGACGTGAGGCAGACGAAGATAATAATTTCTTATATTTATGGGGCAGGACAAGTTAAAACAAGCAAGCGCCTGTTCCAATTCTCGTTCTCAAATTTGTATCACTTATTAAAATTAATTCGACAACGAATAAGAAAAGTATTCTCATGAATATATTCTATCAATAAAACAGATGATTATCAATAGGTGCAAAAGTGGAGGATTGTTATGTAATTTCTGCGATCCCTAAACAGATAATTAGTCAACTTTTTATTTTTAACTTAGAAACAGTGGGCGTGCTGAATCTTCTCCAGGACGGAGAAGATTCTCGGGGGAGAGCAAGATTTGGGAGACCGAAAATCAAAAGAGGAACACTTGGTCGGTTCGAGAGTGAAGAGGAAGAGGGAGGTTGTGGTGGTAGAGCCTAGAGGGGAGTTTCAAAATTTGCTCACATGTTTGGCTGTCATCCGTGGTTGCCTTAAGCTTCACAGAAGCATCATCCAAAGTAGCCGCCACTTTTTATGCGATCCACCCAATGCTAAAGAGAGTTTTAAGCTCGTTTAAAGTTTGTTGCAGCCTTCAGGCAGATTCCTAGGGAAAATTTGTCGACACTTTTAGGATAAGGTTTCATTCATGTTAAGGTGTCCATGGTTGTGTTAACGTATTGCTACTCATGTGTCAGATTCCAAATGGTTGTATTAACGTATTGCTACTTATGTCCCGTTCCTTTTCATTCTTGAAATATTGATTCCACATCTTCCGACTCTCTCTTCAATATGGTCGGTCCCACCCGAAATCGGAAACTGAACCGATACCCACCGGTTCCAGAAAATTGGAACTGAGAATCAAACCGTACCCGTTGGTTACCATCCAAAATCGGCCGATTGGGTACGGTCCGGTACGATTTGGATGGATCGTGATTTTTTTGCTCACCCCTAGTTACTACGGGGGGAAAAAAATTCAGAAGCCAGTTCACTAAAAGCCACTGCATAAAAGACTTTCAAGTCCCACTCTCGGACAGAACCAAAAACAAAATGAAAGAAGTCCCACTCCCACCCCACTAATCCAAACGTAAAATAACCTAATAAGTTATTAGAAGTGCCACATTTCTTGTGATTCGACTTCTTGTTATGGATACAGGACAACTTGCAGGAAACTATCGCAATGCCAACAGTGAAGAACAGGAAGTAGAATGGTGCACTCGTGGCCAAGCGGTAGCGGAGTGCGGGATCTTCCGCAATAGCCGCTGAAGCTAAAGCAACGATAACTGTAGTAGACATCTGAAAAAAAAAAAAATTAATGAGTGAACAAGAAGATGAATACGAAGACGCTTCGAAAAGTTAGTTCGAGAGGCGAAGGTGTGGAAGAGGGCACAGGTCGCTTCAGTGAAGAGCGAAGATGGATGGAGAAGGCAGAATTAACGGTGCAGCAGCGAAGGTTCTGATAGGAGGAGGGAGCTTGAAAATTTACTGACATGTGAGACTCGATGGACACGTGTCGCTACTCAATGGGATTTCTCGTTGCTGACATGGAGTCTTCGGATCAATAGCATTGACGGGTGAGAGAAAAACAATTTTTTATGAAATGCGGGCCCTTCTGGACACGTGTCGAACATTGAATGGGATGTCTCAGAGATCACGTGTTGAACATTACCTACCCGTGTTAATATGTTAATATAAGATTGATTATGATGAATAACAAGCATGTCAAAGGTGCATTAACCTTCGCTTTGCTCAGGGGTTGGCTTTCTTGTACATTGGCCGCCGGTTTATTGCAGCACGTATCAACACTCTTCCTAGGATGAGGTTTCATTTCATTAATCTTTTATCGGATTATCATTTTTTTTCTCTCTTCGTTTTAATTATTTATTTAGTACATTTTAGAGCTAGGTAGCGTGACAACAGGTGCCGTCCATCGCTGGCTTTTCAAATATTATTTTAATATTTTGAATATATTTATTATTATTTTAAACTTTTTTGGGATTCAACGATCCTTGGCAAGCCCCCAATCTAATAAAAAAAATGCAATAAATGAATAATAAGAAAAAGGAAAAAAAAAACAAAAAAATATTTATTAAATTTTCCAAATAAATATTTTTAAAAAAAATACCAGTAACGCTGGACAACCGACATCTACGTCAACAATTTTCGATCAAAATTGGCCAGATTGACTCAATTGGCACAAACGCAAAAGATTTAGGACTGAATTGATACTAATACATAATTTTTAAGACTAAATTGACGCTAATAAAAAGCTTAGGATTGAAGTACAACCAATGTAAAAAGTTTATGACTAAATTGGCACTATCAAGAGTGCTGGAGTTGCTTTTCCTAGATCAAAAGGATAAGATTCTGGCTAATCCCTATACAATGACTCTATCAAGAGAGATGGCAAAGGTGACTAAAAAGAAATAGGGCTGAAATCATTTACTTAAATTCACCAGTAATGGTAACCAGAAATAATACTTGCATATCACTTGTTATAAGGTTTAATGGGTAAAATTGAGTTACTTAAAGTGATTGTTTAATGCTAACACTATCCCGGACATAAGAAATCAATATCGTCTGTTACGTTTAAAGGTTGAATTATGTATAATACTATTTAGTAACGTTTATATTGATAACAGAAACACGTGGTAAATACTTCACCTATATGGTTTAGGAGCGGTGCTGTTTTTTACGAAAGTTACGGTTGCTTTTTAGAGAGCTCATGAAATAGGTGCAACGACAATGCCATAATAATGCTAAGCAAATATGAACTTCTCGTTGAAACAAGAGATTTGCATATGTGCGGTGTGTTCGATTTTATTATATAGAGTAGCAAATTTAAAGCCATCAGCTATTTATCACTTTTATAAAATTTTGAGATACTTTCACTAAATGAAGGTTTAACTCAAAAGAGACATTCATTTATGTATATTAGTCTCATGAAAATTTTGACTGTGTTTTTTGAGAAATTTTATTTTGTAATTTTGTTTTAAAAAGAAAGTGGTGAATTGTTCGTAATTTGTTTGTAAAACAAACGAAGAGGTCTGTTCTCCCACTTTAATGTTTACTCTTTAGCAGTTATTGCATAGAGATGCGATTTTGAAAGGTCATATCTTGGTATAATGAGTTGTGTTCTTCTCAGAATAACGTCTCTTCACAAAAGTTTTCACTATTATATATTCAACGTTTTTGTTGAATATTTTACAACTTCTTCTTCCATTTGTCTTTTTTTTTTTTTTAACGAGACATACAACTATTGTTTTTAATTATTTCCCTTGAGAGATCCTGATTAATTACTATAGTTGCTATTTGTTATTCTCACCGATCTTTTATTGTATCATGAAAGATATTTTATCGGAAACCATTAGCAACGTTGTGAGACAAATAAACCTTAAAAAGAATGTTATCACGCCCCCAAAATCTGATTATATTGTTCATCTTATTTTCGCTAAATTTTCCAACATCTCTACTCTAACGAGGAGAGAGACTGTTGTTTACATAAAGATGCAGTTTTATTGTACATCATTATGGAGGCAACATTTTGATAGTAAACTAAAACTAGATTTTACATTTCACAATGCAATCAGAATTGATATGACATATAAAAGATTTGATCGTCTCTTTAAGTTTCTGCCCTTGCTAAATCAACTCAGATCTCTCCATGACTCTTTTTCTCTCTTTCCCTCACGTTTCCCATCTTTAACTCCACCTGCAGCTTGTCCTTTTCTACCTGTTTTCACGCCTTGTCCAGCTCTCTATCGTCCAACGAGGATAGGTTCATTTAGTTTGCTAACAAGTGTAGGCTCTAAATCTTCCGTGTGTCGAGTTAGGATTTACTTAATGCATTTGAAAACTAGGTAATATGACAACCGGTGCCGTCCCTCCCTCAGTAAAAGCCCACACTGGCAAAACCGTACCCGTCCAGAAAGTAAAGAAAAGAAGTCAGATAGCTCCTTATGGAGGCCATTCAAAGCCTCTCCCCCTTGAGGTGTATAGCAACAAGGATCCTAACATTCGAGGAGGCTTGCTCATTGAGATGGTAAACCATTTGCACGAGGCCTGAGGGCAGTTAATGTTTGGGTTCCATTTCCATGTAAGCTGTAACTGGTACTGACGTATTTACTCAATTGTGGCTGAAGAGTTGAAGCATTCACAGAAACGCAGCTTCTCCACGCACCGTATTCCTCGTAGAGACACTGAATATTGAGAGGGATCACGCAACTCTGAGCGATGATCGCAGCATTTGCTGGCTCTGTATATAAAAAAAAAAAAAAGGAAAAGGAAAGGACTGAACAGTAAGCATTACTTGCCCAGAACTTGGTGGTTAATAGTAAACGAGTGCAGCTAGCCTCATGGTTTGTCACGGTGCTTTTGTGGCTTCAAATCTCATATTAATTATATTATGCTAGCTGGACTCATTTTGGCAACTGGAGCATTTCATATGTTTCCCATTTATTTTAGGTTTCGTGCTTTGTGCTCAGATTATTTAGTAAAATGTCATGCACAATTTCCGAAAAGGAATTGAAAATCTTTTTACTGTCTAGGTTTAATCTCTTTAGGAAAAACCTAGACAGTAAAAACGTGAAAAGTAAATGATAGATTGAGCTAAGACCTTTGGCATTGTATTATCCTTCTATCCTACACTCCACCCTTCTTTTAATTTGTTATGCATTTCATCTTCCACCATTTTTCATTACTTGGAATCAAAAACGAGAAAACTTAGATATAAATGAAATAATGCTAACTCTTTTAGGTTAATAACATCAATATAATGAATTCTTTTAGGTTAATAACACCATCGAATATTTAAATTTTGCTCATGCTATCTCTCGACTTATTTTATGTTCCACGCTGTCCTTAAAGATCTTAAAAAAATTTCACTACGGTCCTTCCATTAAAATTTTAACAAAATTTGTTATTAGGCTCCGTTTGTTTGTTTCGGGAAAGATGAATAATTTGAAAAATATTTGCACTTAAAATAATGAGCCAATGAATTTTTTTTTTACAATGATAAGAATTTACGTATATCGATTTTCATGAATGATAAAAATATCTTTTATTCATTCATTTATATACTCGGTACAAATGATCTTTTTTAGGAAATTATTTTCCAAATTATTCGTTTTCTGCAAAACCAAACACACCTTTTAACTATTATATTTTGATTCTTTACCTCTAGCAGCCCTCACTTAGGCATTACGAGGATTTGTCATATATTTTTTGAGAAAAATCTCATTTACCCTAATCCAGGACTTGTACTTTCATACGCAACCCCATGACAAAACGTACATTACCCATACTAAAATGGATATAAGATTAATCATAATGAGTAACAACATATCTACTGTGAATTAACCATTTTATTATTTTATAACGCGCTTTTTTTTTGTCGAAATAACGCGCTTTGACTGTTCGGAAATAAAAGAATTCTGAAATGGATATAAGATTAAATTCTGCTCTCTCTGCGTCGTCTTCGTCTTCAGGCTGGGGCTTCTACTGCTGGTCCTAGCTCCACTGTTATGTAAGCGATATTAACCTTTTTCTTCTAAGAAAGATGGCGAGGTCGATGGAACGGACGAGGTGGTCTTCGAGGTCGTGAAAGCGGCAGCGGAAGGTGTCGATGGCCTAGGAGAGAGTGCACCACCGGGACTACCGATTGCACCAACACCGAATCCTCTCTTTTGGCTGCAATATCTGGGATTCACATATAAACCCCAAAAATTGGATTTATTGTGAATTATTTCCTAAGATACATTTTAGTCGAGAGGGAAAGGATAAAGCAACACTCTTTTATTGAAAGTCAAAATATAACATAAACAAGATCGGGACCCGTATGATTCAAACATGAAAAAAAAAATTAAAATCTTTAAACACGGGTGAGGAGGCCCGTTTGATTCAAACAAATACAGAAAAAAAACATATGAAAACCTATTCTGACTTACAAGCGATCTACCAACAAAATAGAGAAAGAAATAAGAAGCCACTTATTGCATATCGCCATCCAGACCTTATCGCAGTGCGGCTTCCATTTCGATAGAGGGTCCACCAGTATCACACATGCGATGGCACATGCGATTGTTGATATATGGCAACTGATCAGACGGCCGAGCCTTTGCTAATATACCTATCGATGGATGCCTTGAGAACAACACCGATCTTTAGTTTGAGCTCCTCCCATCTGGAAGGAGATGCTACAGTAGCTGCTGTCCGACAAACTGGACATGAAGTGAAAAAATGAGGGAAGAAGAGGCCGGGGCCGAGGAGGAGGAGGAGATGAACAAAGAGGTTGAGGTAACTGGTTAGAAGAAGGAGAAGACAGGTTGACTGAGCACAGAGAGGCTTGCGGGCAAGGGTTCTCTACCATAAAGGCAGAGAAATATTAAAATCCCACCCTCCATCCCCTAGCCTTTGCCCCCCTATAAATATAAATAGGGGATGGATGGGTTGCTTGCACGATCGGCCTGTGCCAGCAAATTTGAGTCCGTGAAGTCACGTGATTTCTGTTGCGAAAAAGGACGAAATAAAGCAGATTAAAATCTTCCGTACGGATATCCTCCGTCCGTATTGAAGGGATCTCTTTCCCGCTATTTTTGCCTTCTCCTCCCCCTTAACAAATAGAGAATTCTGGTAAAACAAAATTACTATTTTTACGGCCCACAGGACAATTTGCAATTGCATGGACTAATAATTTTGCTTATTAATTTCCTTAGTCTTTATAATTTTTTTTATTAAGATTAAAAAAAAAAGTCTTTGACTTCTTTTTTTCATATAACACATGTTCGTTTGAATTTTAATTAATTAATTAATTATGTTGTTATAGAAAACTATAAGAATAAAAAATTCTTTTTGTTCTCCTTTTTTTTTATATGAGACATTTGGACTTATGAGAATTGCAAATAATTTTTCGATTGATCACTTTGGCCATTAATCATGGATCACTAAAATCAATAGTCATTCATTAATCTCGCTTTTCGAGAAGCGGGCTGCAACTTAGACCTTTTTTTGCTAGCTTATTACCGAAGTCCCTTTCACCAAAATGAACATTCAAACGTTGGCAATGGGACCGACAATCCATGCAAAACCTCTGAACACACTCCGTAAAAGAGAAATCAAGTGCTTTTTATTCTGTTTTGTTGTCCTTTTATGAGAAATTTGGTCTTGTGAGAAGGCTTTTGGATCTCCTAATATAATATTAGGGACATAGTTATCAAAGCGTCGCCTAGGCGACTTCGGATGCCTAAGGCATCCTTTTGCCTTGCTGATTCTCCTTAAGGCATCGCCTTGTGGACGCCTTGAGCACCTTGGACGCTTAGGGGACGCCTTGAGAAGTACAAATGTAAAATATATTTTCTATATATTAAAAGTTGTTTATTTTTAATAATCTTTCATGCATATATTTATCATATTAAAAATTATTTATTTTTAATAATCTTTCATGTATATATTTGCTCTGTTGAATCGTGAATGTAAGTTTTGAAGTACAAATATAAAATATACAATTATACATATATATTTAAAAATTTAGCTACATTATCGCCTTGCGGATGACTAGACGGACGCCTAATCGCCTAGGCGTTTTAGAGGCCTTTGCTCGCCTTGTCGCCTTAACAACTATGATTAGGGGTGACGAGAAAAATTTCCCGCCCAAATTCTTTTTTGAGTGAGAAAGGACGAATCAAAAAAGAAAAGCCGACCAAATCATAGAGATCTTAGACCCAAAAAAAAAAAAATCATAGAAATCTTCTTGGGCGAGTCGTGAGCTCGGAGATGATTAGATTAATAATGAAGGCCGGAAATTATTAATGGGATTAGTTTAGTGGGTGTTCCTTGTGTAAAGGAAATGCCACACTCTAGGATTAAGGAGATGCATCATCCTTCGAAACTTGCTGTTTCACTTTTCTCTTCTTTTTCGACAATTATTAATAGCCTATGAGACACCTGGCCAAGCTGATGTCCGCAACCAACGCAGCATATTCACTGAGGAATCCTTTCCATAGTAGGAACGGAGGTGGTGGTGGGTGCTTGGAAGAAGCAGATAGGAGCTGAAAAGAGACTGGGCTCGCTGAACATGGCCCCAGTTCTCCGGGATGACGTCACAAGATCCCAATTCAATCTGTGACGTACTATGTAACCGGCCCTTGAAGGCCGTTCCAATTCCGGTTCGGAACCGTTGGCCCGGTCAACAGGCCGATTCCGGGCCCACGGTTCCAAATGGTCACGTCTAGATACTTATACAGCATGTAGTCTCAACATATCACGTGTCAAAAAAATGAAATATCAATAATGAAATCTTTATATCATGGACACCAACAAATCACAGTCATTTAACTCCTCGTGACTAATGACATGGTCTGGTCTTTTCCTTTATTTTATTGAATATTTGGTTATATAGTCTTGCTTTATTCGCGATCAATCAAATCATATGTGGCAACAAATTAGGGTATCAGAGTCTTGTTTCGTGCGGAATATTGCTTGGCCCTGTGTATTTTTCTCAGTCGTCTTGTTACAGGATAAAGTTTTATTCATGTGCCCCTTTTCGCTTGTTCTTTGCCTTGCCAACTGATTTTTCTTCTTTGCAATTCAACGAATGATGCCTCCGGCAATAACACGTGCTGATAAGCAACTTGGTTTATCATGCATTTTAAGTTCTCCGTCAATGCTTATTGGGTATTTTCTACTCGCATCTCCTGCTTAGGAGACTAGTTTCATGCTTTTAAACATTGATTACTTTTGAACTAAATCATTGATATGACTACTAATGAGAGGGATCCCACCGTTTTGATTAGGAAAGAGCAAAAAAAAAAAAAAAAAAAGATGTGAATCTAGACGAGTCGAACTTGGGTCAAATCCAGTCATTTGGCTAAAGTCAAGTTTGAGGTTTACACTCGATGGTCTAAGATACGGATGACAAGAAGCCCTAACCCAAGAACAATGGATTGAAGGCGGCCCCCGGCTTGGACATTTACATGATAATGCCCCACGGTTAATGCTAAATGTCAATTCAATCTGTGACGTACTATGTAACTAAATCTATATTCAACGTTGAACTTATTCTGATTTTTCTCTTCTTTTGTTTGATTTTGGGTATGGGCAAATTGAATGCGATTAAGAAGAGCCAGCAATGATGAGCAAAAACTGCAAAGCACGTGGTGCCTGACTCGGCTCAATTTAGAGATTATAACTACAAGGAACTCTAGTAGTCCATTCCCGTGTTCACATCGGCGATGTACGGTCAAGAGCCACGACTTTAAAATATGCGTACCAACAGAACATGAGCGCGAATGAGTGAATCCTTTGAGATAATACGACGTGCAATTCAACCCGATGGATGCTTAAGCATGGGTACAGGCACGAAAGCGTCAACATGGAAAATCCTTAACCATTATGGCATGGCATGGCATTCATGATTCTGCCTGGAGAGGACTGCAAAGAACCTGTTCAACAAGTGACCTCATAAAGTTGCAGATTTAAGACACTCGTTCCTACCGATCTATGCAGTGTCTAAATGATATACTTTCACCCAATTGTCACAGCTTATAATCATAAATAACATAAACATAGCACCATGGGAATCATGTTTGGGGTTTGTGACAAACAAAGTGAAAAGCACACTCAGATAAAACTTCTGGCAATTTGTGATCCCTATGGGGCTAAGAAAATCGTGCATACGTGTCTCAATGGCATGTGCAAGTATTCTGACTATTCTAGTTTAATTTTCCTTCATCTTGGTAGCCATAGAGAGTAAACAGCTTCTTGGAAAAAATAAAAAGTAACAAGAGATAACACATCACTCACTCTTGTAAGCATAACTTAGGAATTGATATACATGTGCTAGATTAGAAGGCTGCAATTCTTTTACCTTAAGATTAATCCATGATTTATGTAATGTTGGTATCTTTTTTGCACATGTTCACAATTAAAGGTATGAATCGATATGGTTGCCGAAAATCTTAAGTCACGGTTATTCAGATGGCTTATTTAAATGTCCATCTAAATACGCCAAAGGAATTTCATTGTAACGTGCCATTCGTCATTTAAGCCTTTGTTTGTTTCGCGAAAAATGAATGATTTGAAATATACTATCCTAGAAATGATATCTTATATCGTTTGAAATAAACAGTCAATAGAAAAATATTTTCGTGATAGGCAACAATTTATGTCTAATTATTTGACAGACCATACAAATGGTACTCATTTTGGTAAATGACACGAGTAATCATTTACACGAATTCTTTTTACATCATTTAATTTTCAAGAAACAGAAACTGATCAAGACTGCATGGCTCCTGTCGCGGACGAGCACGAAATGTCCAGTGGGCCTTGCGAGACGAACAAGTGGCAACCATCAAGATATGCTTAATTGACGGTGGTTATTTACACGATAATTAAAAAAAAAAAAAAAAAAACCCACACTATTCTAGTATTTGAGACTGTTCATCTTCCTCCTTATCGTTTCGGTGGTGGTGGTGGTGTTATTCTTTGTCACGATGATGATGATGATCATGATGACAGAGTTCAGCTATCTCCACAGCACAAAAGACTCTGGACACAGCTTTTAAACAGGAATGACAAACATAATCCTGACGGCAACGTTAATACAAGGGATAAGCGCACTAATTTTTTTAAAAAAATTTCAAATTAGTGCAATCGGGTCATTTCATTAACTCCTTCTAACTTGGCTCATGAAAAATACTGACGCGACTTTTTCTAATAATTTCTTTTTTCTACATGGCGATGACGTGGCTAAAATGGTATCGTTTTAATCAAAATCTGATTTTTAATGCACAGTTTTTTTTAATAAGCTAAATTGGAAAAAAAAAATGAATGAGACAGGGGGCGAGGGCTTGCTCAGTTGAGCATGTTTGCGTTTATACCGACCGGTTCATGACCCTATACACCTGGTTAATTCCACATTTTTTCTGCGCCCTTAAGCGTCATGGAACCGGCCATCCTCTCGTCCAAATTAGGCTAGAAAAGAACTGAGTTCATTTGCCAAGGTAGGTGGAAGGGAAAGAACCAAGGGGTAAAATGCAAATTTTACTATAGCTGCAAAAAAAAGAAAGAAAGCGACGGCTCCACAATAAAAGGGGAAAAATTTTTGAGGAAAGGACGAGAGAAACGAGAGACTTTTGAAGTGGTGGGGTGTAATCACTTGACGTGTTTGTTATTCATCATAATCACCGGTCCTAAATTAGGGTCCTCAAGATTAATTTATCCCATATAGTAGTATTTGATAACCCTCGTAATGCTCGAGCGAAGGTTATTAGAGATAACAAATCAGAATATAATAATATATAAGGACGAAATCTGAGAAATAAATGAAGTTTAAGAAACGAAAAGTTGAAAACAAAAATTGCAAGCCAATGGTTTTTTAAAGGCCACGTCGTTAAATGTTTAACTGAATTAAGGACCATAGCGAATGAAATTTAATTACAATTGTCAACCGACGACATAGTACACAAAATAAGTCTGGGGATGACGAGGATAATGAGCAAGAGTGGGTCGGGGACAATGGCTTCGCGAGGCGAGCGATCTATTTAGTTTCTTAGTTCTTGCTATTTCTTTCCATATCTTTCTTTAAAAATCCAGCGGCGTGCTGGATCTTTCTTAGGACGGAATGCTTATTTATTTATTTTTATCTCGTTAAGAAATTATGTAAACTTTATATCTAATTCAATCTCATTGAAACTAAGGTGCACCCGGACAATGTTAGGAAGGACCAACACGTATTATCTTCCTTTTGGTTGAGAGGAGAATGTGTTCATATCAAGGATTGTGATAACCCGTGTCAATTTTCCTTGTAATTGACAGGAACATGTTCCGAGCGAGGCAGGCCACATCATCCTTGTTCCTTCTTCCTTTTGTCTTTTATAACCAACGAGAGGACTGTTCTTGTGGTCACTCTCTTTCATGTCCACAGGGACTGGGATTCTCTCTCCTGTACTTTATTTTTCTCTCTCTTTTTCTTCTTTCTTCTTCCGTGTAAAATTTTGTGGAACCATAACCAACTACTTTAAAAGCTTAAGCTCGAATGAATTAAAGTAATGAACTTTTATTAGGTGAAGGGAGACTACAAGTATATGAAGAGCACACAAAACTCTGCATGTAGCCGGCCATAGACGGAAGAAGAAAGAAAAGAACAAAGCCAAGATCGATGTTGCAGGTCCAGCTGGCTTTCTATGCAACACTTCAACCAATTCGTCTTTCTGGGGTCGCCAACGGGGAAAGATGGTTGGATCAAGAAGGGCGGTTTGACCGTTAGGCGACCAAGAGGGAGGAGGAGGACAAAAAGAGGCGGACCTACTTCAATCCGACTTATTGACGGGCACGCTCAGGCTTTTTCCCGAGTCGAGATCGCTCTACTATTTCCGTCGAGTCTATAGCTCGATTCAACTGCTTCACACGACCAGCTAGTTGACCTGCTGTCTTAGTTAGATTAATTCTCAAACCCACTTTCATTTTTTTTTATTTTTTTTTTAATTTTTTTTTAAATGTGTTGTATAGATAAGAAAAAAATAATTCAATCTTTCTAGCTCAAACGAGAATTTACTTGACCATGTTTGTCTAGACAAGTCGAACCCAAGCTTACGGAACAGTCATCATTTGGCTAAAGACTTTTCTAAGGTGTACACTTGATGACTTAAGATACGGATGGCAAGTAAGTCCTGACCTAGAACGATGGACTGAAGACGGCCAGCGGCTTGCACTCTTATTTGATACGCACCGTTGTACGCATGCCCTACCGTTTAATAACGGGAGAAGTGTCAAAAAAGTCCTAAACCTATTGCACTAGTGCCAATTTAGTCATAAACCTTTTTTTAGTGCCAATTCAGTCCTAAACCTTTTGCAGCCAATTTAGTCCTAAACCTTTTTTGGGTGTCAATTCAGTCCTAAACCTTTTGCATTGGTGCCAATTTAGTCCTAAACCTTTTTTTGGTGTAAATTCAGTCCTAAACCTTTTGTATTAGTGCCAATTTAGTCCTAAATATTTTGTATTTATGCAAATTGAGTCAATTCGATCAATTTTGGCCGAAAATCATTGGCACAAATATCAATTGTCCTACGTGGCACGGTTTGCACTAATGTGGATATTTTTTTAATATTATTCTATAATTTTAAATAATTTTTAAGCATTTTCTTTTGTTTTTTAAAAATTATTTTTAAAAATTATTTAAAATATCAAAAAATATTAAAAAAATATCCACGTTAGTGCAAACCGTACCACGTAGGACAATTGATATTTGTGCCAATGATTTTCGGCCAAAATTGATCGAATTGACTTAATTTGCATAAATACAAAATATTTAGGACTAAATTGGCACTAATGCAAAAGGTTTAGGATTGAATTGGCACCAAAAAAAGGTTTAGGACTAAATTGGCACCAATGCAAAAGGTTTAGCACTGAATTGGCACCAAAAAAAGGTTTAGGACTAAATTGGCACTAGTGCAATAGGTTTAGGACTTTTTTGACACTTTTCCCGTTTAATAACACATATTATGTACTCCAAATCTATATGGTATATGCAACGTTGAATGCATACTGATTTCCGCTTCTTTTGTTTGGTTTTTGTTATGGACAAATTGATGGGATTGAGAGCCAGCAAGGACCGTGCAAGAAGAGGAAAAACCTGCAAGGAACTCTAGGAGTCGATTTCCATACCAATGTCCGCGTCTACAGTTGAGCCACGACATCCCAATATACGCACCAGCAGAAATCAGTGCAAATCAATGGCGCTACTGATTCAGTACTCCTTCTGAGAGAATATGATGTAGAACAGCTGGCATGCACCTATCTTGATAAATTGGATCGCCAAAAGCCCGCGCGACTTCATCGATAATTTCGGATCTTGGATCAAACGATCTCGGATCGCACTCAAAATTGGTCGATTGAAGCGAAACGACCGTCTAATTCCAAGTCACCGCTTTACCGTGACATACGATGGATTTCAGCATTCCGGAGTCGTTTAGATCACTTTTTAGGCAGTTTTCTAATTAGCGGTTTTTTAATTTTCGCATAATTTTCGAGATTTCAATTCGATTCCTTTTAGATAAGATTAGATTTGAGTTGATTAATATTATCTTTAGTTATCTGCATTCCTTTTGGAGTCCTATCTATATATATGGACGTCCTCTCTTTGTAATGGGTAGATTATCATTCAATCAATTTGAGCTTTCCTTTGGAATTCCTTTCCAAGTTACTGTTTCCCTGCGTCATTTGGTATCAGAGCGAGGTTTTTCCTTGTGACAATGACAAAAACGTGAATAGACAAACCTCCGCAGTTGAGGGCGATGAGCCTGTTTCGCGTGAGGAATTTACCCAGTTCGTTGAGGAGGATCGGCAACTTGCTGAGGAGCATCGACAGTTTGTTGAGGAGACTCGACGGACTCTGCATGACCACCAACGGACGATGCAAGAATTGCTTGCCGCCATCCAACGGTTGTCTGCCAACCCAAACCCTAACCCTGGCGTTCTTCCAGCTGAGCGAATTCCTGTCGCTCGTGATCCCGAAGTAGCTGTGGAGCGAAGGGCGAATCCACGACAAGGACGATAAGGCTATGTCGAGGAATTTGAAGCAGAAGATGAAGTCAAATTCCAATATGCTCATGTTCGTGGAAACCCTCTATTCAGGGGGGTCATCGACGAACCTGTTCGTGGGGGTCGTCAGCATGGAAGATATCGACGAGAGCCCGAGCCGTATCAACTAAAGGTCGATCTTCCTACCTTCAATGGTAGCCTAAATATTGAAGATTTTCTGGATTGGCTTTGGGAGGTCGAGAAGTTCTTCGATGCCATGGAAATCGAAGAGGATCGTCAAGTTAAACTTGTGGCGTACAGATTGAAAGCCGGCGCCTCAGCCTGGTGGGAACAGACGCAACTCTCCAGGCGCCGACAAGGGAAAGCCCCTATCCGAACTTGGGCTAGCATGAAAGAATTGCTGAATGATCGGTTTCTTCCTCCTGATTTTGAGCAAGTCTTGTTCCAGCAATTTCAGGCTTGCAAACAGGGGGGTCGGACTGTCCAAGCATACACATAGGAGTTCCTTAGACTTTCGGCCCGAAATAATCTGGCTGAATCTGAGGGGCAGCAAACTGCTAGGTATGTCAGCGGTCTCAATTTAAATATTCAGGATCGTGTTTCGTTGCATCGTTTGTATTCTGTTGAGGATGCGCAAGAGATGGCTAGGAAGGTTGAGTTGCAGTTGGAGCGGAATAATTATTCTAACAGATCAGGAAACTATAATCCTCGAGGACAATTCGTTCGGGGAAGATCGCAAGAGGGTGCTGAGTCCTCAAACCGGCAATTCAACAATGCAAACCGAAATTTGGGAAGCAATGTTGATGCTCCCAAGCCTACTTCAGTCCCTGCGATTAAGGTTCTTGTTGTTGCTCTGAATCCCTATGCCAAACCCTATTCAGGGAAGTGCTTTTAAGTGTAATGAACCCGGGCACCGTTCTAGTGATTGTCCACGACGGAAGATGGCAAATTTGGTCGAACTTGACGATGAACTTTATGAAGAGGATTAGGGTAATGAAGAAGAGATAGTCAATGAATAGGGCGAACATGTTAACTGCGTGGTTAGGTGGTTGTTGTTAACCCCACGGAGGGAGGATTCGCAGCGGAACAACCTTTTCCGTACCCGATGCACTGTAAGTGGTTAGGTCTGCAATGTTATTATTAACAGTGGGAGTTGCGAGAACATTGTATCACAGGCACTTGTCGATCATCTCAAGCTGAAGACTGAAGCTCACCCCTCGCCCTATACGATCGGATGGATTCGTAAGGGACCAGAGTTAAAGGTAACACAGGTTTGTCGTTTACCTATTTCTATTGGGAAAACATACAAGGAAACAATAACCTGTGATGTTGTTGAGATGGATGCATGCCACGTCTTGTTGGGACGGCCATGGCAATATGACGTGGATGTTAATCACCGAGCTCGTGAGAACGTTTATTCGTTCGTGTGGGGAAGGACGAAGATTATCCTTCGTCCCTTGGATGAAACTGTTCGTGTTCTACAACCTCTGAAAAAACAGGCTAAGGGTGGTGAGACTGGAGTTTTACTTAATGTTCGTAAGAGGAATGGTATGTATTTAATTGTTGATGATGGGTCTAAGCAGGAAACCGTTGAGATTCCAGAAGCCCTGCAGCCTTTACTAAAGGCTTTCTCTGGTATTATTACTGAAGACCTACCTGATGGATTACCACCATTGCAAGACATCCAGCATCAGATTGATTTACTACCTGGCGCTAGTCTACCTAATCTGCCACATTACCGTATGACTCCGAAGGAGAATCAGATCCTAAGAGAGAAGGTGGACGAACTTCTGCGAAAGGGTTTCATCCAAGAAAGCATGAGTCCTTGTGCTGTTCCTGCTTTGCTGACACCGAAGAAAGATGGCAACATGCGGATGTGTGTGGATAGTCGAGCGGTAAATAAAATTACCGTGAGGTACCACTTCCCTATTCCTCGCTTGGATGATATGCTTGACAAGTTGTCTGGATCAAAGATCTTTTTGAAGATCGATTTGAGGAGTGGTTACCATCAGATTCGCATGAGACCTGGGGATGAATGGAAGACGGCGTTCAAAACTAGCGAAGGACTTTATGAATGGTTAGTGATGCCATTTGGGCTTAGTAATGCACCCATCACCTTTATGCGTCTGATGACGCAAGTCCTTAAACCTTTCTTGGGCAAGTTTGTGGTGGTTTATTTCGATGACATACTTATCTATAGCCCAGATGAGCAGCAGCATGTAGAACACCTTCGAGATGTTTTGCAGGTTTTGGAGGAAAATCAACTTTATATCAACCTACCTAAATGCAGTTTCATGACGGATCAATTGCTGTTTTTAGGATATATTGTTGGCGCAGATGGGCTTCGAGTTGATGAAGCGAAGGTTGCTGCTGTTGACACCTAAATTTTGATTAACCTTTATTCTTCGAAAATTTATAGAAAATTTATAAAAAAAAATTAAAAAATTAAAAAATTAAAAAAAAATCAATTAAAGAGACTTTCGGAGCCTCCTGCTCCGGTTTCACGATAACAAAGTCCTCAGCATCCTCTTTGGACTTCAAGTCCTTAAGCTCCAATATGGCAGCAGACTCGCTCACATTCTGAACAGCTTCTTTCTGGTTATTCTTGGCAACAGTGACATTGTTTTTCGGAGGTGGTTTGGAATCTTCTTTTGGCCGTTTCACTTCAGCTTTCATCATTACCTCTTTTCTGGATACAATCATTGTTTCTTCGGCAATTGCTAATGGCTTCTCATTGGGATTCTTAATTCTTCCGTCTCTGCCCAACTGTCGGGCACCCAGTGATGGCAATACTCTTTGGAGCCTTTCTTTTTTGACCAGAGTCTCTCCTCCTCCTCTTTTCCCCTGGGACCTTCGTACGACCATTACCCCAAAAGGAGGACCGGGGGATTTTTTTTAGAAAAAAAAAAAAGAAAAAGAACCGTCAGCGGATCTTTTGGACAGTTTATTTTTGCGCCGCTGCATGGCCATAGCCTGAGAGTTCGGCCGACGATTCCAAGCCCCGTCGTTACGTCCGGAGGAGAAGCGAAACCGGCGAACCATCCTTCGAGCGCATCCTTCGAGCTCGACGACGTCACGAGGGAGTTCGTTTACCTGTCAAACTCGCTCGGGATCGCCTAGACGCAAGGCTCATCATCGAGCTCCCATTCGGCCTTCCATGCCACCTGCACCGCCGAGCCTAACCTGTTTCCGTCGAGCTCACCACCGCTGCGACCTGTCCCGTCGCGTTCTCAGTCGCCAATCCATAGCCATCTCCACCACCATCTCTTTGGTATCTGCATTCGGGAAGACGGTGAGAGGGGAGGATCACGTGAATAAGTTCCAGTTTAGTTTTTCAGAGGATAAGGTGACGCTGCGACAGTGACCATGGAAGCTTGCTTCCTCACCTCAAATTCCTTCACCAACTCTAATAGCAATGGCGTCGACTCCCCCCCACCGATGGATTGAACGAGCAAGCGTTGGTCCCGGCTCCCAACCGCTGTCAGCTCGTCGGCTCGTCGCTGTCCCGCCATCATTCGAGCCTGGAGGTCCATCCGTCTGCGACGTCGAGATATGGACTTGAAGTTGTCCCAGCAGCACCAGATTTGTCCAAGAAGTGGTGGCGTGCGAGCACAGTCCGCCGAGCCAACCCGAACCGGAGGTGGTGTGAGTTGATCCGATAGCGGCGACGCATGAACAAATCCAGTGGTATGACGGCATGCGTGAGCAATGGGCGGCGAGGCGGTCAGAACCAGTGGCCGTGTGGGGGTAGTTCTTGATGGCGATACGACGGCAGAGGTCCGGTGAAGTTGACGTGCGCGGAACCATGGTAAGGTGCTTTCTCGCTCGTTCTTTCATAGGTTAAATTACAGGATTGTTATTGCATTCTGAAGACCCAAGGAAGAAGATGAAGTGATGAAAAGAATGAATAAAAAAATAAATAACAAACGAAAGAAACAAAAAAAGAAATAAATAAAGAGTTGAGAAGAATATAAAAAAAAAACGCGGGCCGTGTCACCTGGGTTGTACACGTTGGGCTATTTCTGCAGATTAGGTCAATTGGGTTTTGGGTTGGCGTGTGGGCTTGTCTAATTTCTGATCACATTTTGGGCTTCCAATTAGGCCCCCCCCCTCTTATAGTTTAAAAAATATATGAGAACAGGTTCTTTTTAGATCTTATTTATGCTTCCCATCCTTTCCAAACCCGTGGCTTTAGCAGGGTCGGGCTTAGAGGCCCAACCCGGATCGTCATTTTCAGAATTCAAAAAAAAAACAATAAAAAAAATATAAATATAAATATAAATAAAAAAATTTCTCAAAAATGGGAAATGACCACGATCAACTGGCCATGGGGTATTTTGGGTAATTCGGTATCCCAATCTTCCAAAAGTTGACGATTTTGCCCTTCGGGCTAATCGCCTCCAAGTCTTCCCATTTTACCCCGGTCCGAAATCCCACATTTCTTAAACCCTGATGGCTATACTAGGAAGCCATTGATTTGAATCAATGTGTATTGATGTGTTTTATTTATGTACTTGATTGCACTTTCATTTAAATTGATTGTGATTGATAGGAACAGTCTTCCAATCTGCATGAAACCTTGAATCAAGCCAACCTCATTTAAAATTGCCCATGCATGAAATCTTAAATAGGAAAATCACTCGCGTTAGGTACCGAAAGGGCGTTGGTAATGATACCGACGTAACCAAGTCCCCGGACCCAAAATCTCTGGTTCCGCAGAACTAATCGATCTCTCCCAATCGATCAGTAAGGTTTCCGGTCTACCCTCCAAGAAAGACCGGTGGCGACTCCAAAAGCATGCACACATTGCACACGCCACAACGACCACACTGAAGGTCGAAAGCGATCGACTCCTATCGTCGAGCTCATTAAAAGAAAACTCCAGCCACGATTTGGTATGAGCCTGGGAGGGCCCGCGCCGATCCAAAGCCTACGAGGCCCGCGATCGGTAGTCCATTAGCCGCGTCCGCTTTCGGACGGGTCGCGACAGCTGCCATTCGAGATTGGCCTACGCCCAAGACTGTTGGGGAAGTGCGAAGTTTTCATGGACTGGCGGCATTCTATCGCAGATTCATCCGTAATTTCGGTACTATTTTAGTGCCTATTACAGAATGTCTAAAGAAAGGCCAATTTAAGTGAAGTGAAGAGGCTGAGGCGAGCTTTGTCGTGATAAAAGAAAAGTTATCTACTGCCCCTGTTCTTACCTTACCGAATTTTGATAAGTTGTTCGAGCTAGATTGTGATGCTTTTGGGGTAGGAATTGGCGCGGTTTTATCGCAGGAAGGAAAACCAGTTGCCTATTTCAGTGAAAAGTTGAATGACGCTCGACGACGATGGTCCACCTACGAGCAGGAATTCTATGCAGTAGTTCGAGCTATTAAGCACTGGCAGCCTTATCTTTACCAGCGTGAGTTTATATTGAACACCGATCACCAAGCGCTCAAATACATCAGGGGACAAAAGCATTTAAATAAAATGCATGAACGCTGGGTTTCATTCTTGGAGCAGTTTAACTTTGTGCTTCGACATAAGGCTGGTCATCTGAACAAAGTAGCTGACGCTCTAAGTCGCCGAGCTGCTTTACTTGTTACCATGACAAACGAAGTGGTGGGCTTCGAAATTTTATGCGACCTTTATGCTGAGGATGAAGATTTTCGAGACACTTGGGCGAAGTGTCAAGATGCTGGTTCTGCAGGTGATATGATTATTCATGGAAATTTTTTATTTTATGGCAACAAGTTATGCATCCCGGGTAGTTCCCTTCGTGAGAAATTGATTCGGGAATTACATGGTGGGAGCCTTGGAGGACATCTTGGACATGATAAGTCCATCGCCTTGGTGGAAGATCGTTATTTTTTGCCACAATTAAAACGCGATGTGGGGCGTTTTGTGCAGAAGTGTCTGGTCTGTCAAGTTGCAAAGGGGCATTCTCAAAACACTGGCCTCTATACACCGTTGCCAATATCAACTGGACCTTGGGTAGACATATCCATGGATTTTGTTCTGGGGCTATCGCGAACACAACGAGGTATGGATTCTGTTTTTGTGGTAGTAGATAGATTTTCAAAGATGTCATATTTCATACCATGTAAGAAGACTTCCGATGCTTCTCATGTTGCTGGTCTATTCTTTCGCGAAGTTGTTGGTTTGCATGGTGTTCCAAAAACGATTACCTCTGATAGGGATACCTGTCGCGACCCATTTTCGGTTTTCGGATCGGGCTAATGGATTGTCGAATCGGGCCCCCATTTTGCAATGTGGATCGCGGGCTTTCTCGACGCGGGCCCTCCCAGGCCCATACCAAATCGCGACAGGAGTAATTGAATTTTTACGCGCGTGGTTTTCGACGATAAGAGTCAATCGCGTTCGACCTTGGTGTGGTCGTTGTGGCATGTGCTATGCGTGCATGCATTTGGAGTCGCCACCGGTCCTTCTTGGAAGGTGGACCGGAAACCTCACTAATCGATTGGGAGAGATCGATCAGTTCTGCGGAACCAGAGATTTGGGTTCAGGTTCTTGGTTACGTTGGTGCCATTACCAACGCCCTTTCGGTACCTAACGCGAGTGATTTTCCTGACTAAAATTTCATGCAAGCACAATTTTGGGTGAGGTAAGTCTGATTCAAGGGTTTTATGCAGATTGGAAGACTAGTCCTATCAAATCACAATCAATATAAGGAAAGCGCAATCAAGTGCGTAAATGAACCACGTTAATGCACGTCAATTCAAATCAATGGCCTCCTAGTATAGCCTTAAGGGCTTAGGGAAAGTGTGATTTAGGATCAAGAGTAGACTGGGAAGATTTGGAGACGATTTGCTCGAAGGGGCGAAATCGTCAATTTTTGGGAGGTTTGGGTGTTGAACTAAACAAAATAGGTCATGGCCAGTTGATCGTGGCCATTTCCTATTTTGGAGATTTTTCTTGAATTTTTTGGGATTTCTCGAGAAACGATTTGCCTAAAAGTCAAAATCGTCATTTTTGAAAAGGGTCGGGTTTCAGAAGACCAAAAATAGGTCATGGCCAATTGACTGTGGCCATTTTCTATTTTCTGGAATTTTATGAATCTCTTTGATTTTTTGGAGACGGTTTGCCCTAAGGGAAAAATCATCATTTTTGAACAGGGTCGGGTTCGAAAGACCCAAAATAGATCATGGCCAGTTGATTGTGGCCATTTCCTATTTTTTGGAATTTTTCTGGAATTTTTTGGAATTTCTAGGGAACGATTTACCAAAATGGAAAAATCGTCATTTTGGAAAGGTTGGGGGTTCGAAAGACCCAAAATAGGTCATGGCCAGTCGATTACGGCCATTTCCTATTTTTTGGAATTTTTCTGGAATTTTCGGAATTTTTTTTAATTTTTCTTGATTTTTTACATTTTTTTATTTTTTTTATTTTAAAAATATTTTCAGGGTCAGGTCAGACCCGGCCCGCGCCTCTCGGGCGCCCGGCCTGACCCTACGGGTCAGAACGGGCCTAAACGACGCCGTTTTAATTTTTTAGAGATTTTTTCTATTTTTTAAACATTTTTTATCATTTTATTTAATTACTCCCGAAAACCCCCGATCGGACGGTCCAGAATACCCCACGTGGCGAAATACTGTCCGTTCGATCGGAACCGAATTTTTTTATAATTTCATAAAATTAGACTCTCATCCGACGGTCTAAAACGTGCCAGGTGGCCTCATCTGGCGCGTCCGATCTTGGACTAGATCGGACGGTCCTCAGAGTGCCACTTGGCACAGTATCATCCGTTTGATAAAAAAAAATTATTATTTCCGAAAATCATTTATTAATTCTGAAAATCATTTTTTTTAATTTTCCAAAAATCACATATCGTGACACGTGGCCAAACCACGACCGTCCGATCTGGGTTTTATTTTTGCTCTCGGCCCGGTCCCACATGCTGACGTGGCACGCCACGTCAGCACTTTGACCGTTGACCGATCGAGTGCCGTCGGAGAAGATGACCGGCGACTCGCCGGAACAGTAATTATTCCGGCAAAGTCGCCGGAATGCACAAACCGGCCCCGAAACTTCGAATTTTTTACTCCTTTTTTCAGCATTCGACTCCCTACACTACCAGCATCAACATACGACCAAAATAAGGCAATGGATACGTCGGAAATCGATCGAACCGAACCCCCACATAACCGACGCCGGCGAGCACATTTGCAGAAAATTTTTCTTGGTTTAAACTTGGTTTCGTTCGTTCACATAGCATCCAAGTGAGGTTTAGAAGCTTACCTGAGGCCATTTCAGGCCCGACGACGACTGTGCCCTTCCGTGGAACTCTCGGTCCGAACCGAGTCCGGCGAGGTACCGAACCAACGTTTTCGGCGCAAACCGATGCAAAATAAAAGCCAAAGCGAGCGTAGAGTTGGTTCTAGAGAAGGTTTAAGGCAAGACTCGCACTAGTAGCGTTCGGGAAAGACACGACCGAGAGCTAAGAACGAAATGACTAGCTCGGCATTTCGTCGAGCAGGTGGTATGCAACGGAGAAATGAGAGTTCAGGGAGCATACCAACCTGTTCGGGGCTTGTCGACGGCTACAGTGGTCCCCGTGATGATGGGTGAAGCGTGTGGGAGATCGAGGACGGTCGTTCGTGCTTCGGTGTCGGCCTAAGCTTGCCCACGGTGCTCTCCTCTCTCTCGGCCGGGATTGTATTGCCTTTTTCTAGCTTGTCGGAGCTCCGGCGACCACCCTCTGTTGTGAAAATTCTCCTATATTTTGATTCTGACAAAACCTTCAAAAGATATTATTAAATGAAATGTGATGCAGGAAGAATGTGTAAGCAGCAGATTGAGTGACTCCAATTCTGTCGCGCTGACGAAGGGTCAGATGGAAGTGCTTCTGACTAAGGGTCAGATGGAAGTGCTCCTGACGATCCAAACAGTGACGGATGGATCACATCAAATCTCCGTATTACCATTCCTTGTCAACTGATCAATTTCTTCTTAGACGAATCTGAAGAAAGATCAGTTCCTGAATTTCACAAAACACGAAGACCCACGTATGGCAAGTTTCCGATCAAGGCAAGTGATATTCAATTATCCCGATATCCCACACTGTCAATTAAGGGACTTTCTATAATGGGATGTCATCTTCTAAGGAATATATCCTCGGGAATCAACTCAAACTTATCACACTTATGGAAACTGGAGATTCAGTTGTATGGGCGACTGAATCAGAAGGGTTCAATGTCTTACCCAACGGTCTACATATCTTCTGAAGATACAGTCTCGTTCAATCAAGATTGACGACGTCCAATCAAGGATTGAAGAGCGATCCCTTGGCTGGAATCCAACGGTTAGTTTGGAAGCAGGGGAGTATAAAAGAAGAATAATGTTCGACCAGAGAGAAAGAGAGTGAACAACAATCCAAAGTGCAAGAATAATTTGAGTTTCATCTGAGAGAGTATTCTGTGTACTTAAAATCCTTCACTGTGAAAATCTGTGTGAGAAGGAAACAAAACACTTGAGTGATTGTAATCTTCTTGATTATTCATAGTGAAATCCAGTCAATCGGCTGTCATCGTGGGAGAGTGGACGTAGGCTTGATCCAAGCCGAACCACTATAAACATCGTGTGCAATATCCTCTTCTCTAAACTCTTACTCTTGTGTTTAGATTTTCTGCACACTGTTATACTGCTTTTGTTCCTATTCGTACACTGAAATCTATCCATTCCGCACGAAATTTGTAATTGTGTTCAGAATCTCCTATTCACCCCCCTCTAGGAGATATTGCTAGTTACATCAATTGGTATCAGAGCCAGGTTGCTCATTTTACGAAGTGTTTATTGACTTCAGAGTTAACGATCTACTATGTCTAGCAATCACTCTTCAGGAACAAGCGATTCGCACTTTGCCAACAAGCCTCCATACTTTGATGGAAAGGATTACAATATGTGGAGTAACAAGATGAAGTGGTTCTTCAAAGCCTATGATGATCTAATGTGGGATGTCGTTACAAATGGAATAGTTCCTGCAAATACCACAAATCCAACCTCTGCTGACGGAGTAAACATTGTCACAACAATGACTGATGCTGAAAAGGCTAAAAGAAAATGCATTGATTCTAAAGCTGTCAATGCTCTCTTTTGTGCCTTATCTACTCCTCTTTATAATCGTGTCTCAGATGAAGAATCATCTAAGGCAATATGGGATAGACTTCATGTTACCTTTCAAGGAACAAATCGTGTGAAAGAAACAAAGCTCAGTATTTTATTGAGTGACTATGAAGCATTTGAAATGAAGCCTGATAAATCTATTGCAGATATGATAGACAGGTTTCAAACTTTGGCAAGTGGACTTGCAAGACAAGGTGCACCTATTGCTGAACCAATGCAAGTCAAGAAGATACTACGTGGACTCACAGATGATTGGAATTACATCAAGCCATCAATTCAAGAATGCCAAACAATTAGACCACTCTCGGTGGATGAGCTAGTCGGCACTCTGCAATCCTATGAAACAGAACGAGCAAACAAAAAGGGAGATCAGAAAGGTAAAAAATCTATTGCCTTAAAAAGTCAAATTAATCAATGTTTTTCTGACACAGATGATGAAGATGAGGATGATGAAGAATTAGCCCTCATGGTCAAGAAATTTAGGAAGATGGCTCGGAAAGGCAGAAACATCAAAGAAAAGAAACCTTGGAAGAAGAGTGAGGTAAAAATATCAAGCAACGACTCACAAGATAGCAAAGACGTGATTTGCTTCCACTGTAAGAAAGCAGGACATATCAAACCGAACTGCCCAATTTTAAAGAAGGACAAACTCAAGTATGAGAAGTACAAGAAGGCTCTAAAGGCAGAAACTTTGAGTGATTCTGATGAAAGCGAGAATGATTATGCAAATATTTGTCTCATGGCCGAATCAGACTCAAGTTCAGATTCAGAAACTAGGGTATGTTCATCTGAACTCCCTGATGAAGTTGTTGAATATATTGATGAATTGTGTAGAAACTACAAAGAAGCTCTTGAGAATGTTTCTTATCTGAAAAAGGAAAATATTTCTTTAAAACAACAGAATTTGTCCCAAGAAGAAAAAATTAGTTTTCTACAACAAGAGTTTCACCAGATGAAAGAAAATCATGATTCAGTTTTAAAAGAAAATGCTTCCTTGAAAGAAAAAATTTCTACTATATCAAAAAGGTTTTCACAAAGCTCAGAAACTCTGAATAACATTATATCAAAACAAATACCCTTCTATGATCGATCTGGGTTAGGTTTTAAAAAGGAAAGTAGCCAAAGAAATGTCTTTAAAACTGAATTTCGAAAACCAACGTTTTCCAACTACAAGCATCATTTTTATAAGCATTTTACTAGATCCTACATTCAACAACCTTGTATGAATTGTGGTGATCCTAGCCATACTAAGGATTACTGCAAGAAAATTTGAAGACCTATTAAAAGGTCAAAATATATTAACACAGAAGGACCCAAGAAAATATGGGTACCAAAGAAACAGTAAGTTGGTTATCTATTGCAGGTACCAAAGAGAAGGAAGAACAAGTGGTTTCTGGATAGTGGTTGTTCAAGTCACATGACTGGAAATCCAGATGTATTTATATCCCTCTCAGATTGTGATGGAAGAAGTGTGTCGTTTGGAGGAAGGAACAAGGGTAAAGTGATCGGGAAAGGAAATGTAAAGATTGGGAATCTGACCGTTAAAGATGTCTCTCTAGTCAAAGGATTGAACTACAACTTGATTTCTGTAAGTCAACTCTGTGACTCTGGATATGATATTCGGTTCCAAGATCTAAAATGCACAGGTATGAGCAAGGATAAGAAGCAATCCTTCACGGGACGAAGGCATGGGAATATTTATCTTTTAGACATTAATGCTGACTGTGAACATGCTAAATGTCTTATTTCTGTTAAGGATGAATCTGATCTTTGGCACAGAAAGTTAGGTCATATTAGTGTGAAACATATTTCAAAGCTTTCCAAGAAGGGACTTGTTCGAGGATTACCTCAAACAAAATTTGAGAAAAGTGGACTATGTCATGCATGCACACTAGGTAAGCAGGTAAGAAGTTCTTTTAAGTCTTTAAATCAAGTTTCCACTAAGCGTTGTCTGCAGCTACTTCATATGGACATCTTCGGACCAAATAGAACTCTAAGCATTGGAGGTAAGAAATATTGCCTTGTCATAGTTGATGACTTCTCTAGATTTACATGGGTTTCATTTCTTGCTCACAAAAACGAAGCTTTCATATCCTTTTCAAAACTTGCTAAAAGAATTCAAAATGAAAAGGGTTACACTATTTCCAGTTTGAGAACGGATCATGGGGGAGAATTTGAAAATCAAAATTTCTCAGATTTTTGCACTAATTTTGGAATTCAGCATAACTTCTCTGCTCCTTATACTCCACAACAAAATGGGGTAGTAGAAAGGAAAAACAGATCGTTGCAAGAAATGGCCAGAACTCTTCTTATTGAAAGTAAAATTGCCTCTAACTTTTGGGCTGATGCCGTTTCAACAGCTTGTTATATCTTAAATCGAATTTCCCTCAGACCTTTTTCTGAGAAAACTCCCTATGAATTTTTCAAAGAAAGAAAGCCTGATATTGCATACTTTCATGTATTCGGTTGCAAATGCTTTATTCTAAAGAATGCTAATGATCGAGTTGGAAAGTTTGATGAAAGATCAGATGAAGGAATTTTCTTGGGATATTCAACAACAAGCAAAGTCTACAGAGTTTACAACAAAAACACTCGTATTATTGAGAAATCAGTGAACATCAAGTTCGATGAAAGCAACCAGGATGATGAACCTGAATCCATTCAAATGCATACATTTCATCAAGTCACGAACTCACCAGCAAAATCAGATGTGAATACGAGTTCGGAGAATGTTCAGAAGGAAACTTCCTCAGCTGAAGAAAGACTAGAAGATGATCAGAATGAATCCACAATATCCTCAAATGATGGCCTTGACAAAAACTGGATGCATAAGTCAAGCCATCCAAAGGAACTTATCATTGGCAGCATAAATGATGGTGTAAAAACAAGATCCAAGTTCAAGCAAGCAATGAGCAACATCGCCTTGGTATCTGAATTGGAGCCAAAAAGGATTGAAGATGCATTAGCAGATGAAAACTGGATAAATGCAATGCAGGAAGAGCTACATCAGTTCAAAGTCAAGAATGTTTGGGAACTAGTCAATCGTCCCAAAAAACGTCCAGTAATTGGAACAAAATGGGTATTCAGAAACAAACTTGATGACAAAGGAAAAGTTGTGAGAAACAAAGCAAGACTTGTAGCAAAAGGATATTCTCAAGAAGAAGGAATAGACTATGATGAAACCTACGCACCGGTTGCCAGGTTAGAAGCCATTAGGCTACTTCTTACTTATGCTTGTTACAATGACTTCAAACTTTTTCAGATGGATGTAAAAAGTGCCTTCCTAAACGGCTACATCAAAGAAGAGGTATATGTTGAACAACCTCCTGGCTTCGAAGAACCTAAAGAAAAGGATATGGTATATGTATTAAAAAAGGCACTCTTTGGATTGAAACAAGCACCCCGTGCCTGGTATGAAAGGTTAAGTAATTTTTTATCTCAACACAGCTTCACTAAAGGTAATGTAGATACCACTCTTTTTATTCAAAGAAAATGTAAAGATATCCTTTTAGTTCAAATTTATGTTGATGATATTATATTCGGCTCCTCTAATGAACTTCTCTGCAAGAAATTCTCTAAAACAATGCAGGATGAATTTGAGATGAGTATGATGGGAGAATTACGGTTCTTTCTTGGTCTTCAAATTCATCAATCCCAGAAAGGAACCTTCATATTTCAAGAGAAGTATGCATTAGAAATAGTGAAGAAGTTTGGTATGGAGAATGGCAAGAAGACAGAAATTTCTATGTCTCACTCTTCCAAATTATATAAGAATGAAGATGGAAAAGAAGTCGATCCCAAACTATATCGGAGTATGATCGGATCATTACTCTATCTTACAGCTTCAAGACCCGACATACTGTATAGTGTCTGCTTATGTGCAAGATTTCAGTCAAGTCCAAGAGAATCACACCTATCAGCAGTCAAGAGAATAATCAAATACATAGGGACTTATCCCAACTATGGTTTGTGGTATTCTAAATCTTCTGATTTTACACTAAAAGGTTATTCAGATGCACATCTTGCAGGTTGCAAAATTGATAGAAAAAGTACATCTGGAACCTGTCAACTTATGGGAAACATGCTTGTCTCCTGGTACTCAAAGAAGCAAAATACAGTGGCACTCAGTACAGCTGAAGCAGAATACGTATCTCTTGGAAGCTGCTGCACTCAAATACTTTGGCTAAAACAGCAGCTCAAGGACTATGGTGTTGAAGAATCAACTGTGGAAATCCTATGTGACAACACAAGTGCCATAAATCTCACAAAGAATCCTGTACTTCACTTAAGAACAAAGCATATTGAGATCAAGCATCACTTCATACGTGATCATGTTCAAAACCGTGATGTTAACATTCAATACATTGACACGAAAAATCAACTTGCAGATATTTTTACTAAACCACTTGATAAACAGAGTTTTAATTTTATCAGAAATGAATTATCTATTATTAACCTTCCTTCTTAAGTATGCCTTAGAACAGGGTACGTCAGAAGGAGAGTCAGAAGGAAAGTCAGAAGGAGCGTTAGAAGGAGAGTCAGAAGGAGCGTCAGAAGAAGCATCAGAAGAAGCATCAGAAGGAGCATCAGAAGGGACGTCAAAAAGGCGCGTAAGAAAAAATTCGCACTTTTCTTAAATCAAAAGGTCAGTTATCTCTAAAAGCTATCTTTTAGGTAAGTTCCTCATATGAATAGATATCGCTCAATATCTGATTGACCGTGAATATTTTTTTTTTAAGAATTCCTTTTTAAATCAAAATTCTTTTTTGTGTTTCCAAAAATAACCGCCTCTTTTATAAAAACGCTGAACCGTCACCTCTGTTCTCTTACTTTCAAAATTCTCTCTAGTCAAAACCCTAAAACCGTGTTGAAAACCTCTCGCTCTCTATTTCCTCCTCAAAGCAACACTCTTTCACTCAAAGTTTCAAACTTTCTACGCATCAATGGCTCCAAAATCAGCCTCTGACTTGAAGAAGACGTCTCAGTCGAAGAGGAAGTTCTCCGCCTCAACTGCAAGCGGCGCGGCACTCACAGAAACCCAAATCAACAAACAACGAGAAGCACTCCGCCGGACAAAAGGTCTATCTCTGTCTGCCTTTGAAATAAAGGAATCTATGGCTCATTCTATTAAGCCAATGTATGATGGAATCAAGGCCGCAGGAGATTTTGGAAACGAACTTAGAAAACTGCTGAAAACTCATCATTTTGATAGTGAGGGCGAACTTTTGGAGTTTCTTAGTCTGCCTGGAAAAATCGTTGAACCACTTGCTGTAGAAAAACCTACGTCTGTCTCTAGAAAAGGAAAGGAGAAAGTGGCAGAGACAAGTTCGAAACGTAGACGATCCCCAATTAGACCTGGCGGTACGAAGGCGAAGGTGGAAGATGATGATGACATTCTGTTCAATGAATTTGTGAAAAATATAGGCTTTAATTTGGATAAAAGCTTTCCTGATCCATTGTTCCAGAATCAGGCTCACAAAGAACGGTTTGAAGCAATGAAACAGAGAGGTATTATACCTCAAAGGGTATTTGAGTTAAAGTACTTTGACAGCAATGGCATCTATCTGAGGAAGCATCTAGAAAAGATGAAGCTAGATCAGTTTATAACTAGGAGAGGCTACACTTTTCCTAATATGGTAGCTTACTTCTATTCAAATCTTCAGTTTGTCAACTTCAACTCTCTGGCTTTCACAATCAAAAGAAAGCAGTATTTTTTGACTGTTGATGAATTGGCTTCAATCATGGGAACCAGAAAGGGAGATTTCAAACCCTTAGATGTCACTGCAAGTGAGGCTTTCTGTTTCCTGACTGGCAAATCGAGTTTCTCAAGGGAATCAAAGTCACATCTTGCATACACGGACTTTCCCTTGAAACATATCATGATGCACAAGGTGATCATCGAATGTCTCAGACCCAAGGCAGCATCAAAGACAGATATATCAAAATACGAGGCAAAGTTGCTATGGGGAATCTTGACAGGACAAAGGATTTCTTTTGCTCACACTGTACTATTGCATATGTACAGATCAGCTCTCAAGCCAAAGGGGCAACTTCCTTATGCGGCGTTGATATTCAAAATAATCAATCATTTCAAGATTGATAGCCTAGGTGCCTTTGTCGAGCAAGAAATTCCTTTAATGACTGCTGGAGAGACTATGGTAACAAAGATGGGATACAAGATGACTCCTGCTGGATGGAGAACAAAGAACAATGAACCAGTCATTGTGGATTTTGAGGAAGAGTCAAGGCAGAAATCTCCAAAGAAGAGAAAAGTCATGGCTGTTAAAGGGTAACAAACAAACACTCCTGCTGATAAGGACTCAGACGCAAGTGAGGAAGAAACAGGGGAATATGATTCTGAAACTACCCAATCTCGAGGTGGATCAGATGAAGGTGGTGAGTCTGAAAATCGTAATGCTGGGGGAGATGAGGAAGAAGGAGATGAAACAGAAATACAACCACAAGAAAAGGTTGTATATCTCTGTGATCTGACTGAGGAAGAATTCCTCACAATGTGGAATGAGGAGCAAGTTGCACGATTTGCAGATGACACAGAGTATGATACCCAAATCGTCAACTGTGATCATGAGGAATTGCTAGCTAAAGTTCTAGTAACACTGGCGTCAACAGAACAGGGGGAAGAACAAGATGACATTGAAGCTTACTCTGTCTCTTCCACCAGGGCTACAATTCCCAAAGATGCTGCAAGTCTAGCTTCAGCAATTGCCCGAGAAGATCAATTGTCCAGTGCACAGTCCATTCCCATGGATATTGATGAAGAAATAGTCTCCGTGCCAAGCCCAAAGGAAAAAGGGAAAAGAGCTATAATTCAGGGGGAGAAAGAGCCCGTGCCTGTTGTTGACACCTAAATTTTGATCAACCTTTTTTGCTTTATTTATTTATTTATTTATTTATTTATTATTATTTTTAAAAAAAATCATAAAAAATCTATAAAAAGTTGAAAAATTGAAAAATCAATTTTGGTGACCTTGGCCAAGCTAAATGAACCATTTTGACCAAAAAATATTTTTCATAATTTTCATTTTTTTAATATTTTCGAAAAAAATACAAAAAAAAGAAAAATAAAAGAAGAAAATCAAGAAAAATAATATTTGAGGTCACAAAAAAAATATATAAATAGTTGGTATTTTTATTTTTATTTTATCCATTTTCTGACCTCATAAATAGTAAAATTCAGGTTTGATTTTAGGTGTTCTTTGATCATCATAAAATTGAATTTGGCAAAAATATTAGTAATGATTAAAAGGAAAAGGAGTGAAAACATCATCATTCAAAAGAAAAGTAAAAGAGAAAAGAAAAGTTTGAGTAATGATGGGGAATAATAAAATAATAAAAATAAAAAAAATAATAAAAATAAAAAATAAAAAATCTCTCTCTCCCTCTCTTTTTCCTCTTCTTCTCACGCTCTCTTCTCTCCCCCTTGATCATCTGCCGCTCCTCCCCTCCTCACACGCTCCCCCCTTCTCTCTTTTGCTCTTTCCTCTCTCTCTCTTTTTGGAATGCACTCAAGTGCACTCAAGTGCACTTGAGTGCACTCAATTGAGAGAGAGGGAGGATCGGCCCTCTTGATCCGCGGCTCCCCCTCCTTCGTCTCCCTCTCCTCTTCCTTCCTTCCTTCTCCTTTTTCTTCTTGGTTTTTCTTTTTTCTTCTTCGTGAACCTCCCCACCTCACCGACACCACACATCTGGCCGCCTTTGTCGAGCCAGCTACCACCTCACCACCACCTTGCTCCGCCACCCTCCGACACCGTGCCGAGATCCTGTCCGTCTTGCTGTTTATCGCGACCTCGTGGAGCTCCTAGATACCGCAATCCCCCTCCATCTTCCTCCTCTGTTTCGCCCCCCCCCCCGCCACGTCGTCGCTCTTCGTATTCGCCGCTTGGCCACGAATCCATCGTGTTCGGGCCGATCCCGGCCGTGGGCCGATCCCGTGGGTCGAGCGGCCGTGATCTTGGGCCACGGCCGAGCCCATAGCCGAGGCCGTGGGCCGAGGCCGTAGGCCAAGGCCATGGCCGAGCCCACGGCCGAGGCCGTGGGCCAAGGCCATGGCCGAGCCCACGGCCGAGGCCGTGGGCCAAGGCCGTAGGCCAAGGCCAAGGCCGAGCCCACGGCCGAGCCCATGGCCGAGGCCGTGGGCCAAGGCCATGGCCGAGGCCGTAGGCCAAGGCCATGGCCGAGCCCATGGCCGAGGCCGTGGGCCAAAGCCGTGGGCCGAGGCCGTGATCTTGGGCCGTGGCTGAGCCCATAGCCGGTCCATGGCTGAGCGAATCGGCCCGTTTCCGAGCCTGGATTTATTTTTTTAAATTATTATTATTTATTGCCGGTCTTAAAACTTGTAAAATTGATTGTTGACATTTTGATGTGGTGATCGACAGGTGATGTGCATGGAGATGGTCGCAGGCTGAGGCTGGGCGATTGAAGGCCGGTGTCCAATCCGGTATGTTTTACGTACCCGATCCGTATATCAGGGTTATTTTTCTAAAATGTCGCCATTATAGATTTGGTTTGCATGTATTTATCTCAGTTCAGTAGTTAGCTTATTTATCTGGTTGAGTGTTGTCTATTGTCAATGATATGCTTTTTATTAAAATATTTTTCGAAAATATTAAAAAAATAATAAAAAAAAAATCGATCAGAAAATGCTAAACAAATAAAAAACTAAAGCAAAATTCAAAAAAATTGAGAAAAATTGCAGAAAATTCCAAAAAAATTCTAAAAATTTTCCAAGGCTGAAAACATAAAAAAAAATTGATTTGTTTTCATTTTTGGGATTTTCTCCCATTTAATCCAAAATGGCGATTTCACCCCTCAAAGGGTAAATCGTCTTTGATATTCTGATGAATTGTGGAAATTGCTTAGAATTTGGTGATGGGCCAGATGGGTGGCTAAACCTTATGTCTAAGATTTCCACATTTCATTTCCATTTTTAGAAAATGACGATTTTACCCTTCGAATGGTAAATCGGTTTCTAAAATTCCCGAAAATCACGAAAATTGCCAAAAAATAGGAAATGGGTCAATTGAGTGACCAAACCTGTTTTTGACTCCGGATTCATTCCGAAATGATGATTTTGTCCTTTTTGGGCAAATTATCCCATTTGTCTCAAAATTACGATTTTGCCCCTGATGGGCAAAATCATGTCTAAATCATTCCTAAGCCTGATTGATGCTTCTCTAGGCCAATATGGCCTTATTAGGAATGCCATGTGATTTATTTGTACATTTGAATTCATTGATTTGTGCACTTTATCATTGATTGTGATTGCTAGGATAGTCATTCCTATCTGCATGAACTCCTAGATTTAGGACTCGTACCCCACTCATCTGCATGAAATCTTAGGTCAGAAAATTCAGTCAACTTAGGTACCGAAAGGGCGTCAACTCGGACAGTTGACGTAACTAAGTCCCCGAACCCATTTATCTGGTTATCGCAGAATTGAATAGAAACTCCCGACTATTCAATAGGGTGGTCCAATCATACCCTCCAAAAAATGATTGGTGGCGACTCCATGGCATGCACACTTAGCACATGTCACCAGACCACACTGAAGGTCGACTACGCATACCTCCGTTGCGATTTGGGTAACGGGCCTTGGGAGAGGCCCGCGTCCGACCAGACTAGACGGCCCATTAGCCCTCGAGAGCCTTTCATGCAACCTCGAGAGGGTCGCGACAGACTGGCGACTCCGCTGGGGACTTTAGAGAACTTGAGCCGATTAAAAAGTTGATTGATTTTTCTAACATGTTTTATGCAGATGCTCTTCAAGGTGAGGTACGTACTTTAACCCTTGAGGTGTTAAATGTTTTTGCAGATTGGAGAAATAAGGGGTGTAGTCCGTGATTAACATTGTCTTATGCAGGTTGGGCGTAGGAATGTATGTTGTGTGGATGATTTGAAGTGCTGATTGATAAACTGTTGTGCATGACTTGCATTGTGATGATCACGACACGTGGACACACACAACCGCGCCTAAAACCCCGGGCGCCGTCTTTAGGAACACAATAGAAGGAATTGAAAATGGAATCTCCGTGAGGAAAAACACGGGGTAATCCACTTTTCAATTCCGCTCACTTCGAACTATGGATCGAGTCCCAATGCAACGATAGCTGTGCAATGGAATCGGCTCTTTCTAGAACTCGAGGTGCGAACCTTGACCTTAGGTGCCAAACCCTCTGATTTTTAGAAGTTTACCATCACTTGTTTCATGCGCATGTGTTTGGGCGGTTGGTACACCTAAAACCGCACATAAGTCGACGAGTTGGGTTGGTAAGACTCTCTATCCCCCCAAATCTATCACTGTTCATGTAAATATAGGCATTTCATCCATTGCATTCTGGTGATTAGATTAAACGCCGTTTCGAGAATAGGTATGTGCGTTTGTCCCCAACGCCCTTGACAGAAGACGAGGAGGGTGATATCCCACGACGAACACCGAGTGTGCGATAAGGAGCATACTATGGACATTATTGAGGTATCATCCAATGAAGATGACGAGTTGGGGCAAGTGATCCTGAAGACACAGATCGAAACTGGGGCATCCCTAAACGTTAGGATCACATTCCTTTGTTTCATTTTCCATTACTAGTCCTCTTGTATAGGGTTTATTTTTACCGTGGTTTTCTCTATCTCACCCCTTAGAGTGATTGTATTAGGGATCTATTGGTGTATACATTCAGATGGAACTTGGTTGTATTTCTTTTGACGGGTCATGGGAATGTGATAGTGGCATTTTCTCTAATCATCCGAATACTCCCAAGTCAAGTTTATAATTCCTTTAGAGGAAATTAAAATTGAAAATCTTAAACGACCTTTTTGATCGTATAGGGTAATCCAACCCCAATTTCGCTAGAAGGAATTATACACTTGAATTGGTTCATGCATGATTGTGCGCCGCTGGTAATCCACGATAATTGACCGAGAATATCGGCGTTGTTTTGAATTTAATGACGAGATAGATGTCCAAATTACTCTCGTTCTTAACAAAACGGCCTTGATTTGGATGCCGTATCTTCAATTAAATTTAAAACACGTTATTATGCCTCGCACTTTTGAGTAATTCGTTCCTCTCGAAATTGATCAAAAGCGATTATTGTGAATTACATTCCTTTCAATAGTATGCTTTCTTTCGAGGAATATTGATAAAAACTTTTCGCGCAAGATTAAAACCCTTGTAAAAGTTCTTGTCCTTATTAATCACGAGCAAGCATAAGATTGAAAGGGGTCTATGCTTTCTTTTTCAGATTATTCCTTCTGACTCGGTCTTTTCATTTGCAGGTGAAAAACAAGTAGTATAGAGAAATCTTCTCTTGGACAAATCTGCAACTATTCTTCCATCTGATCATGAGCGAGTTATAAAATCAGGACGTATTTGCTCGGCTTATTGATATTATGGTTCGGCTCACCCAAGTTGAAGATGTTTGGATGCTCGAAGAAATGAACCATACAGAAGTTAAAACACACACACGAGAACTTTCATTTATTTTGCTCGGCGGAGGGTTTTCAAAAGCAGGTCATACAAGTCGGGGTGGAAAAGTAAAGCCAAAGTGAGCCCTAATTAACGACACAAAGGATCCCAACTGACCCTTCATGTTATTAATGCTCTGCTCATACTCCCAGCTCCGCATGTTGTGGTCGGCAAGCCTGAGGAGAAGACTTCTGCATTCTCCCTTAACTTCGGCGACCTTGGCCTCGTGTTCTTCGGTGACTACTTCCAGGTCCCGAACCAGTCCATTCCCGCGAGCTATGTCCTCGGTTATCTTGTCGAGCCGTTCTTCCTGCCAGTCGCTCTGAAGCCTCAACAGGACGTTGCGGCGGTCATGCTCGCCGGTGGTCAGGGATATGGCCAATTGATCCACCAGATTTCTCCTCTCGCGAAGCAACGTCGCGACCCGCTCATTAGCAAACTCGACGGCCTTTTTGTAACTATCAACCAGATAGTTGGTCAGCACCAAATGATCAGATCGATCCTCATAACGAGCCCGCAAGACGCGAGCCACCAGAATCTCCCGATTAGCAACACGATAGGCCTCTAAGGAGTGTGCAAAGAGAGTCGGGAAAGTTCTATATTCCCTCCCCAGTGTAGTACCTTCGAGAGAAGTGGTATCAAGGTCCTCGAGCAGGACACATATTGCATCCTCGGTTGCAGAATGATCGGTTATGTGCGCGTAACCGCGACCCAGTAGGTTATAAAGCTTTTCCCACTGGGCCAAGACATCAGTTGAAAAAGTGCGTACGGGAGAGGAAGCCATTTGCGTTGGGTTGGCTTGAGAATAAGACGAGTTTAACAGAGAGAATAGAAGGAAGAGGCTGATTATGCGAGAACGTTAACCTTCCATACATTAATTCCTCATTTTATAGCAACTCGAGGATGATGAAGGGTCTCAGTAATAATGCTGGTGGAGCCCAGTTAGGGGGGTAAAGCAGGAGGTCCCCTCACGAGAACCATTGGATTCGTTTCGGTCCGCGATTTCCGGCTCATCAATTAAAAGATGTAAAAGATTTGTCGGGATCATCATTATTGGAGTTAGGTGGGAGGTAAGCGCAACTATCGAAGAGAGCCCTAACAGGATTTGGCAGTCCCATCACGTTGAAAAGCTAAGCGAGAAATTCAAAGTCTTGAGGGGGAACGTTTGCCTAATGATGCTTGAAGAGCGTCTCCTAAACATACGAAGTCACTCGAAGAAAACTTTATAGGGAGTGAGCATACATGAGAGAGTGGAGAACTCTGAGTGGGCAAGAACCAATCAAACATTTCTCAATCCAACATATTTAAGAGGTTATTGTCAGCTGCTAGAGGCGACTGACTCAAAAATCTCAGAAATTGAACTACAGAGGGATCTCGAAGATTCCAAGATCAAGTCTAACGCCAAAACCATGGAGCCCAACACTTCTGGCAACGGAAATCAAGATCACGGCGACGACGACAACGACATCCACGATGTTCAACTCGGGAAAAGAAGACGTCCTCACCAATACTCTCAGGAGGAAACCCAAATGCTGGAAACCCTTTTCAGTAAAAGCCATTACATGAAAAAGAAGTGGAGAATTGAATTGAGCCGGGAGTTGGGGATTAATCAGTCGAGGATCCAGTTTTGGTTTCAAAATAGGAGATCCAAATCGAAGGCTCAACGCAAACGTCAGGTGGTCGAGATTTTAAAGGAAGAAAACCAAAAGCTGCGAACAGAAAACATGAGGTATGAAAAAGCTCTCAATATTACCGTTTGCCCTCATTGCGATAACCTCGTCGCCCTCGGTAAGATATTTCCCGATAAGCCTCACGCGATGATTGAAGACGTTCATTTACCACCTTACTCCCTCGGGGCATCTCCTGCTCAACCAGATTTTGCCGGAGTCACGCATGAGCAGGATGATCCTACGAAGATGATACAAATGCCTCCTGGGGGATGGGATTTGCATCGCTTTGATTGGAGTTATAGTTTCAAGGAGCTGGATGTTACCGCCGACCAGCTCAAAGCATATCAGCCTCGTGCACAACAATTTTCGATAGGGTCGGGTCCTGCTGGAGATGAGTTAATCAGTCGTCAAGCCATCGATGCAATTTTGGGCCACGATAAGAGGAGGTTCGCTTGGCCCCCTGAACTGCATTCCAGATTCCTAGACGTGGTTCACCAAATGGGGATCGACTCAGCAACTCCGACGCGCATATTTAAGGCCATGAATGTACCGGGGCTTAGTAAGGAGCTGGTCAGGAATCACCTTGCTGCCTACAGAAAGCTATTAAAACAACGTCGAGCGGAGCTAAACCGGGAGGAATCCGTCTCGAGCTCAAAAGCTAGGGGCGACCGCCATTGTAATGCTCAGGCATCAAGAGATACACGGCCAAATCTAAGCATCAATCAAGCTAGCAACCCGACCACCGGCAAACTGAAAGCTGATCAGAATGTCCTCCCAGGCCATTTCAACACTTCTCAAGAGCGCGTGTCACAAGTACAGCGAGTGCGCACTCCTCCATTCGAGCAACAGTCGGCTGGTGCTCTGCCTGCCGCTGGTCAACCCACGACAGACGATTTCTTCGATGAGGGGCTCGATGCCTTGTTCAATCAGTGGGAAGCTGGCATGCTTGGACAGCCATGATCTAGCACCTGGCTCGGGGCACGATGGGTCGGTCACTACGAACACCCATAGGAAGAAGAACATGTTCACGAGTAGATCACTCATTTTATCCGTTGTAAAGTTCCTACGGGGACATTTTTCTTTAATGACTATAGTTAATTCTATATTAAAACCAACGCTATCGACGAACATCGTCATGCTCAGTTGTGATGATCCCTTGTTAGATTAAGTCTGAAACCAGAGACGGTCTTTAAAATTTTGAGTGGCCACGAACTCATTCCTCACCAAGCGCCCGGGATGCTGAAATGAAGAGTAACAGCATGCACAGGGAAAATGTCACTTTCGTTTGAACGATGAAAAGGGGTTGAGAGAAGATCATAGCGTTAATTCCCATGGAGCTAAATGAATTAAACGGAGTCATTAATTACGGGTCCACCGCTGCTCCCCACGTTCTCGGGCCTAGCAAATCATAAAAGGCGCCGAAAGATTGTAGACCCACCACTTTGAAGACTGAACTAGGGGACGAGCGCAATACTCGATGAAACCGAATCAATGCAAGAGAGTTTGTGATCCTATCACGAGGAAAAAGAAAGGGGAATACAGACGATGAGTAATTGCAGAATCTCGGGAGGAGCGCTTGCTTGCTGGTCTTCATATGCAGCCTGAAGGATGGTTCCAGGACACGCACAATCACTTGAGAAAATTTCTAGAGTGAGCAAACACGTAAGAGCGAATTGAGAAACCTGAGTGAACTAGATCAGCCCGAGATACCCCGATCCATCATGTTTAAAAGTTATTCCCATCTGCTAGAAACGCCCGACCTGGACATTTCTGAGCACGAACTGCTGGGAGACTTTGAAGATCCTGGAGCTGAATCCTGCCCGAAGGCCATAGAGACTGACTCCTCCAGCGATGAAATTCTAGGTTTCAGCTACGAAGAAGGAGTATACAATGATGACCGGAGCCGGAAAAGGAAGCAACTACAACGCCACACTCCAGGCCAAATCCGAGAGCTCGAAGCTTTCTTCAATGAATGCCCCACTCCAAGCAGACAACAGAAAATGGAGTTGAGCCGAAAGATAGGATTGGAGCTTTCGAAGGTCAAGTTTTGGTTCGCCAACAAACGAACCCGGGTGAAACAGCAATACGCAGACCATGAGTTACTGGTCCTGAAGGAGGAGAATGAGAAGCTTCAAGCTGAAAGCGCGAGATATAAGGAAGCTCTGACCAAGGCCACCTGCCTTAATTGTGGTAATCCTGTTGTCCTCGGCGAGGTGTTCCTCGATGAACCATCCCTGTTGACGAATAACACTCAGCTGTTACCGTATTCTCCACAACATTTTCCGACACAGCCAGATACTGCCGGAGATCTGCATGAGCAAGTCAACACCATAGGATCAACACCAACATCCTCTGAGAAATGGGATATGAATCATCACAGGGGGAGTTCTCTCAATGACGAACTCGCTGTCGCAGCCAGCCAATCCAAAGTCGGTGAGTCCCTCCCTGGACAACTTTTGAAACGACTAGATCCCGTAGAGAATAGCTACCGAAGTATTGACGATATTTTGGGTGATAAGAGAACAAGGTTTTACTGGACCTATGAACTTCACACCAAATTTGTTGATGCAATTCGAGAACTGGGAGTTGATTCGGCTAGCCCACTACGCATACTCGAGATTATGAATGTGTCGGGGCTCTCTAGAATTAACGTTGAGTCTCACCTCAAGTACTATAGGAGATTGCTAAGGGATGGAAGGATAGCGTTAAACCATCATAAAGCCAGTTGGAGCTCAAGTGCTGGGCAGAGTTACAACCATGATGATTGGAGAGCCAAGAGCACCCAACCGTGTTTCAGCAATGACGGGACTAGCAGTCGTGTCAGCGACTCCTCTAACCCAAATCAGAATGCTCCGCCGAGCTATCTCAATACTCCTCAAGAGTATATGCCACAGTTCCAGCACATAGAGATTCCTCAGTTTGAGCGCAAATCAGTCATTAATGCTGTCCCTGAAGCAGATCTAGCATTGGTAGAGAGTGCACATATAAACCTGCCGGTCATCGGAGGAAGTCCCAATTCGAGGGATCAAATTGCTCACGGCGAGAGCAAAGAGAGGAATCCCTCACCTGCAGTCGACGACACCCAATATGGGCACCAAGGGCTAGAAAGAACAGGCGATTTCCTTGATAAGGAGCTGGACACTTGGATCAATACTCTTCAGGAATGTATGTCTCGACCCCAACATGGCAATGATGAAGGTTCCAGCTCAAAGACTCCAGTCCCTCACAATGAAGGCGATGAAAGAAATCTGCTCCCAACAATTGTTGATACCCAACTTGAACATCAATGGCTCGAAAACCCGAGCAATTTCCTTGGCGATGAGTTCAATCTTTGGCTCGATCAATTTGGAGCCGGAGGGCCATCACAGTGGTGACGCAAGGCAGGTGACCAAACGTCTGATGCAAGGCATGGTTACTCGATGAAAAATGCTTAGACGAAAGGGGTGGAACACTCCTATTGAATATGTTGTTGATCGCACTGTAAGGTTCCCACGGGAACATCTTTCATTAATGTCTAGAACTAATTGCGCGTGAGTGTCAACATCACCCTTTGAGCATCTTCAAGCCGAGGGCCGTGGATTAATCGCTTAATCCGTGGAGCAAGTTCCCCGAACAATGACTATCACCCGCGGAGTATAATGAGATCTACCCCTACAATACGAAATACGTTTGGCCGCGAAGCCACCTATTTGGTAAAACGATGTATCGTTCCTAAACGATCTTCAATCGAATACCGAAGTAATGTCTCCTTTCTTTCCCTTCTCAGGTGATAAACGTGGATAAATCACTCAAGGAGCCATTTGTTCGAATAACAGAACAGACGTTGCCTAACTGGGGGGCAGATGAACCATTGATGTTGCAAACACTCCAAGAATGGATAGGCGGATTTGATAGATGTTGTTCATATCAATACGCAACATCAGAACGGGATGAGAACCAAGAGTAAAGTTGTATCGTTCCAATTTGTCTTGAATTTGAGAATATGAATTGATACTCGTTATTTATCCTTGACAGGGGAATCGCCTTACAGACGAACAGGTTTTTACATCCCATGTACTACTCGTTAGAGTACATGACCAAGGGTAGGATGTATCGTTTCGATTTTTGAAAAATTCGTGAACATGCAATGATATGCTTCTTTTACATTTTCAGGGGTCTGCAGCCACGACAGGTAGGTAAGTATCCCTTTCCCAGTTAGCTGGAGACAAAAAAATGTTAAAATACTTTCAGCCGTCATGAAAATTATCCAATGCATCGATGTTCATGATTTAAATCGGGAGGTTGCCCAAAGCATGAATAAGACATGCACGATACATCACAAAATCCCCTCGATGGATAAATTTTGGGAAAGAAAGAAATGAATTTTTCCAAATATGATTATTTGTCAAATCATTCAAAAAGAAGTTTACTCAAAAGAGAGGCAAGCCTAGTCAAAACACGTCCTATACACATTTAAGAGAGAAGTGGAGCGGATCAGATAGCAAAATCTGGACCTACGGAAGTAGGGACCATTCGCAGCGATTACATGGGTTGGGACGACGGAGGCATTCGTTTCATATCCCCTAAACACTACAGGTGACCGTTGATAACCCCTTTGAACGGCGGTTTTCATTCTTAGCCCTGTCGAGAACCACCCCACATCGGGGCAAAATGAAGATGAGCCCAGCAGCATCAGGAGAAAATGGTTAGAAATTTTCTTGCTCGGACTAACATTAATCTTTGTGTGTTGTTTATATGGTAATCCAAGTGCCATAGGATGATGAGAAGCATTCATTTCTCTATCCCACACACCGAATCCTTTGCATAGCCAAGTCGAGCCTGCAAATTCGTTTCATGAGCCCGTTGGTGATCATTGCACATTTCAAGATGGATGCAGCATCACTTTAGAAACGGAAGAGCTCAAGACTAAGGGATTTCAAAAAAAAAAAAAAAGAAGATGAAAATGAGAAAAGAATCCACGACATCGAGAAAAAGCAAAGTGCCTGGTAAAAGCAAGGCCGATACTCGTGTAAGTTGTTTGATTGATCCACAATGAAGCCGGATGGGAAAAGAGAAAATCCCTAAAGGAGCCAAATCTAAAAGGGCTGCTCCCCAAAATGCTATCAAGCGCAGAACAAAGACATAGAGAGAGTCAGTCTCTGAATGCAACAAGAGACGCTCTTTAAAGAGCTGGTGCACGCCGCAAGATAGGTTGCGCGCCTCAAAGGCTAAAGATGCAGAAAAGAAAGGACATGTGGCAAATCAGCAATGATCACCAATGTCAAACCCGTCACGAATTCTGGGCCAAAAACAAGCCTTTTTCGGTCCCCAATCCTACCAATGTTACAACCCTGAAACAGTCTTCTCTGACTAAGACACTTGGGCTAACATATAACTTAGCTCGAAGAGGTACGAGCAAGACTATTTCTTTCTCATTTTGCAGGGTTCTCGACTTGTAAACCCGGAGCAGATGGTGAAGACTTTCATACAATGGCCTCGACTCCAAAGCGGGTCCCCCTTGAAAACCAATATCCAAGCCCAACATTACGGTCCCGTGAAAGACCTCCCGACCGATCAAAATGTATGCGCTGCGAATGAGCCTAAAACCTAGGCACAAGTCAGTAGGGAATTGAGTACATCCCCTAAAAATCATTACCTCAAAACAGGTGAGATGGCCTCCTTGTCGAGAAATATTCCAATTGATGTTTTGAACAAACTCTTTTTGGAATTTTCAAACTGTTGATCCAGATTTTCCGTGCAAGGGATTTGTGATCACATTTGCATGTTGCAAGAATGCTTTGGATAACCTCCAGCATCAAAACGCACATTTCATGATTACGACTTAAATCATACGGTTTTGTCAGAAGGACAACCGTCGTCTTCCCTAAGATTGCTAATGTTTTCTTGGTGAAGAAAAATTTTTCAGGCTCGAACTTCTGCAGGATCCGTTGGAAACACTAATCTCCCAGAATGTCGCCTCAACAGACTCAAGTGAAGCTTTGTCAAGATAAAATCTTTCGCCGCTTCAAAACTGAATTCCCGACAAATTTCGGGGTCTTTTAAAAGAAGGGATGAGGATAGAACCCTTTTTCAAAATCAGGCAGTCTCATCGGACGTGGAGAACCATCGTCATAAGATCCCTTTTCAAAATTCAGGTAGTTTCATCGGACGTGGAGAACCCTCGTCATGAGACCCCTTTTCAAAGCAAAAACCAAAGGTAGATACCGCCTGAAGGGTCAAATCAAGGTAGAAACCGCCTGAAGGGTCAACTCAAGGTAGATACCGCCTGAAGGGTCAACTCAAGGTAGATACCGCCTGAAGGGTCAACTCAAGGTAGATACCGCCTGAAGGGTCAAACTAAGGTAGATACCGCCTGAAGGGTCAACCCAAGGTAGAAACCGCATGAAGGGTCAAATCAATGGTAGAAACCGCCTGAAGGGTCAATGAATAGTAGAAAACCGCATAAAGGGTCAAAGGATTGGTAGAGACCGCCTGAAGGATCAACCCAATGGTCCGATCCACCATACGGATCAAAACCTCGATGAATCCTGAACGCGGGAAGAGTCGTTTTCCCTAATAAGCCTTACATTAGGCAAGTGTCGCGACCCTCTTGAGGTTGTCGAGCTCTCGAGGGCTAATGGGCCGTCTTGTCTGGTCGGACGCGGGCCTCTCCCAAGGCCCATTACCCAAATCGCAACGGAGGTATGCGTGATCGACTTTCAGTGTGGTCTAGTGACATGTGCTAAGTGTGCATGCCATGGAGTCGCCACCAATCATTTTTTTAGGGTATGATTGGACCACCCAATCGAATAGTTGGGAGTTTCTATTCAATTCTGCGAGAACCAGAGAAATGATTTCGGGGACTTAGTTACGCCAACCGTCAGAGTTGACGCCCTTTCGGTACCTAAGTTGACTGAATTTTCTAGCCTGAGATTCATGCGGATGAGTAAGGTATGAACCATAAATCTAGAAATTCATGCAGATATGAGTGATTATCCTAGCAATCACAATCAGTAATAAAATGCGCAACTCAAGGAATCTAGATATGCAAATAAATCACATGGCATTCCTAGTAATGCCCTATTTATCAATCACAGCTCAAGAATAATTTAGCTGTCCTAGCCGTTCTACACTCGATCTAACCTAAGAAAAGCATTAGGAACCATCGCAGGAGTTCGAGAGTACTCACATGGGGTTCGTCGTACCCTGGTTTGGTCTTGGATGATATTTGGGGATCCACTCGGCGTTTTACACCATGAAATCATGTGAAACAAAAACGAAAATATTCAGCAATGGGGCATTTATTGTAGATGGTGGTCGATCTAATTGGACATCAAGACTAAAAAAATGTAGAAATTTACAAATTAAAAGACTCGAATGATATTTTTTTTTTGCCAAATTCAACTCTATGCGTCGTGAAGAAACACATGCAATTGAACTTGAATTTTGACTATTTATGAGTTCAAAATGAAAAGAAAATTAAAATAAAAATATTGACTATTTTTCTATATTTTTACGACATCGAATGCTATTTTTTTTTCATTTTTCATGTATTTTTCTATTTTTGGAAAATATTAAAAAATTGAAAAATTATTTTTTGTCAAAAATGGTTCCTTTAGCTTGGTCAAGGCTACCAAAGATGATTTTTTAATTTTTTTTAACTTTTTTTATATTTTTTATGAATTTTTAAAAAATAAACTATGAAAAACTGATAAAAAAATCAGGTGTCAACAGCAAGCCATTTCTAGTTTAGTCCACCACACGGATCAAAACCCTTGGCAAATTCCCAAATGTGGGACGTGTCTTCCTTAGATTCCTATCAGTTAGGAATCCCATTATGGTTTGACCTACCATACGGGTCAGAGCTTAACCTCTCTGGGATACTCTAGACGAGTTCCTAGAAATTCTCTTGAATCCATCAAACACCGCGAAAATCGCACAAACATCGAACAGGTAAGTGGCAGGTACGTCTCTCTACTATCTCACTCTCTCATGTCAAATGAATGCTTTCCCCTTCAAGAAAGAGCATACATGGACAAACATGAAGATTGGATGTCATAACTCATTTTCCATTAGTTTCCCGAGTCGAGTCGATCAGGACTCAGGTGTCACCTTGTCTTTGAGAGAAACCTCTAACGAGATTCCTCTCAAAGAGGGGCAGCTGTTGACACCTAAATTTTGATCAACCTTTTTTGCTTTATTTATTTATTTATTTATTATTATTATTTTTAAAAAAAATCATAAAAAATCTATAAAAAGTTGAAAAATTGAAAAATCAATTTTGGTGACCTTGGCCAAGCTAAATGAACCATTTTGACCAAAAAATATTTTTCATAATTTTCATTTTTTTTAATATTTTCGAAAAAAATACAAAAAAAAAAGAAAAATAAAAGAAGAAAATCAAGAAAAATAATATTTGAGGTCACAAAAAAATATATAAATAGTTGGTATTTTTATTTTTATTTTATCCATTTTCTGACCTCATAAATAGTAAAATTCAGGTTTGATTTTAGGTGTTCTTTGATCATCATAAAATTGAATTTGGCAAAAATATTAGTAATGATTAAAAGGAAAAGGAGTGAAAACATCATCATTCAAAAGAAAAGTAAAAGAGAAAAGAAAAGTTTGAGTAATGATGGGGAATAATAAAATAATAAAAAGCAAAAAAATAATAAAAATAAAAAATAAAAAATCTCTCTCTCCCTCTCTTTTTCCTCTTCTTCTCACGCTCTCTTCTCTCCCCCTTGATCATCTGCCGCTCCTCCCCTCCTCACACGCTCCCCCCTTCTCTCTTTTGCTCTTTCCTCTCTCACTCTTTTTGGAATGCACTCAAGTGCACTCAAGTGCACTTGAGTGCACTCAATTGAGAGAGAGGGAGGATCGGCCCTCTTGATCCGCGGCTCCCCCTCCTTCGTCTCCCTCTCCTCTTCCTTCCTTCCTTCTCCTTTTTCTTCTTGGTTTTTCTTTTTTCTTCTTCGTGAACCTCCCCACCTCACCGACACCACACATCCGGCCGCCTTTGTCGAGCCAGCTACCACCTCACCACCACCTTGCTCCGCCACCCTCCGACGCCGTGCCGAGATCCCGTCCGTCTTGCTGTTTATCGCGACCTCGTGGAGCTCCTAGATACCGCAATCCCCCTCCATCTTCCTCCTCTGTTTCGCCCCCCCCCCCCCCCCCCGCCACGTCGTCGCTCTTCGTCGTCGCCGCTTGGCCACGAATCCATCGTGTTCGGGCCGATCCCGTGGGTCGAGCGGCCGTGATCTTGGGCCACGGCCGAGCCCATAGCCGAGGCCGTGGGCCGAGCCCATAGCCGAGGCCGTGGGCCGAGGCCGTGGGCCAAGGCCATGGCCGAGCCCATGGCCGAGGCCGTGGGCCATGGCCGTAGGCCAAGGCCATGGCCGAGCCCATGGCCGAGGCCGTGGGCCATGGCCGAGGCCGTGGGCCATGGCCGAGGCCGTGGGCCAAGGCCGTAGGCCAAGGCCGAGCCCACGGCCGAGCCCATGGCCGAGGCCGTGGGCCAAAGCCGTGGGCCAAAGCCGTGGGCCAAGGCCGTGATCTTGGGCCGTGGCTGAGCCCATAGCCGGTCCATGGCTGAGCGAATCGGCCCGTTTCCGAGCCTGGATTTATTTTTTTAAATTATTATTATTTATTGCCGGTCTTAAAACTTGTAAAATTGATTGTTGACATTTTGATGTGGTGATCGACAGGTGATGTGCATGGAGATGGTCGCAGGCTGAGGCTGGGCGATTGAAGGCCGGTGTCCAATCCGGTATGTTTTACGTACCCGATCCGTATATCAGGGTTATTTTTCTAAAATGTCGCCATTATAGATTTGGTTTGCATGTATTTATCTCAGTTCAGTAGTTAGCTTATTTATCTGGTTGAGTGTTGTCTATTGCCAATGATATGCTTTTTATTAAAATATTTTTCGAAAATATTAAAAAAATAATAAAAAAAAATCGATCAGAAAATGCTAAACAAATAAAAAAACTAAAGAAAAATTCAAAAAAATTGAGAAAAATTGCAGAAAATTCCAAAAAAATTCTAAAAATTTTCCAAGGCTGAAAACATAAAAAAAAATTGATTTGTTTTCATTTTTGGGATTTTCTCCCATTTAATCCAAAATGGCGATTTCACCCCTCAAAGGGTAAATCGTCTTTGATATTCTGATGAATTGTGGAAATTGCTTAGAATTTGGTGATGGGCCAGATGGGTGGCTAAACCTTATGTCTAAGATTTCCACATTTCATTTCCATTTTTAGAAAATGACGATTTTACCCTTCGAATGGTAAATCGGTTTCTAAAATTCCCGAAAATCACGAAAATTGCCAAAAAATAGGAAATGGGTCAATTGAGTGACCAAACCTGTTTTTGACTCCGGATTCATTCCGAAATGATGATTTTGTCCTTTTTGGGCAAATTGTCACATTTGTCTCAAAATTACGATTTTGCCCCTGATGGGCAAAATCATGTTTAAATCATTCCTAAGCCTGATTGATGCTTCTCTAGGCCAATATGGCCTTATTAGGAATGCCATGTGATTTATTTGTACATTTGAATTCATTGATTTGTGCACTTTATCATTGATTGTGATTGCTAGGATAGTCATTCCTATCTGCATGAACTCCTAGATTTAGGACTCGTACCCCACTCATCTGCATGAAATCTTAGGTCAGAAAATTCAGTCAACTTAGGTACCGAAAGGGCGTCAACTCGGACAGTTGACGTAACTAAGTCCCCGAACCCATTTCTCTGGTTATCGCAGAATTGAATAGAAACTCCCGACTATTCAATAGGGTGGTCCAATCATACCCTCTAAAAAATGATTAGTGGCGACTCCATGGCATGCACACTTAGCACATGTCACCAGACCACACTGAAGGTCGACTACGCATACCTCCGTTGCGATTTGGGTAACGGGCCTTGGGAGAGGCCCGCGTCCGACCAGACTAGACTGCCCATTAGCCCTCGAGAGCCTTTCATGCAACCTCGAGAGGGTCGCGACACCTGTTACATCAGATGTATTTCTAACTGAAACCCAAACCTCTCAGGCTTTCACCAAGGCACAAATTGAGGGGGAGACTCACGAACCTGCACCTTCTCAACCACAAGTGGAACTTCAGGTGCTATTGGAAAATCTCCAAAACACTCTTCTTCAGACAATGGCTGCCATGGAAACAAAATTTGATCAGCAACTGCAGGCTTTTGAACAAAAGACAGATAGGAAGCTGCAGGGTTTGACTAGTCATGTGACTAAGCTAGAAAAGTCCATTGATCTCTATGGGAGAATGTTTAGTGATGAGATAGCCAACCTGCCTACATATACACTGGTCAGAACGGACAAAACAGCCTCAAACATGCACTCGTCTCAAGCTGTCAGAGATCATGCTCAAATGATGGGAAGAAGTTTTGCAGGACCTTCTCGAGAGGAAACTGATACTGAGCCTGAAAATCATCCCTCCTCTTAAAAACTCCCATATTTTTTTTTCAAAGCTATTTTTTTCTTCTTTCTGATGTTGACAAAAAGGGGGAGAAGTTGAAATTATTTTTATGCAGTCTCAATAGATTATCTCTAATCATATTTCTCTAATCATATCATATTTCAATTTAGAGGAAAGGAAGAGAAGACCTATCCTACCGTTTTGCAGGACAATTTACTAAGAAGTTTAGTTTTGTGCAGGATTATTGCAGGATAATCTTACTCTCAAAATGCTCTCCTATGAGCACAATTTCATTACAGAATCTCTAATGATGATTACCTGCAGGAGCAAATGTGATGGCTACTTACTTTTATTATATTATCACTAGTTAAATTTTTCCTTTAAATTTGCAACTAGGAGAAGTTTTGTCACCATCAAAAATGGGGAGATTGTTGTGGAAATTCTCCTATATTTTGATTCTGACAAAACCTTCAAAAGATATTGTTAAATGAAATGTGATGCAGGAAGAATGTATAAGCAGCAGATTGAGTGACTCCAATTCTGTCGCGCTGACGAAGGGTCAGATGGAAGTGCTTCTGACTAAGGGTCAGATGGAAGTGCTCCTGACGATCCAAACAGTGACGGATGTATCACATCAAATCTCCGTATTATCATTCCTTGTCAACTGATCAATTTCTTCTTAGACGAATCTGAAGAAAGATCAGTTCCTGAATTTCACAAAACACGAAGACCCACGTATGGCAAGTTTCCGATCAAGGCAAGTGATATTCAATTATCCCGATATCCCACCCTGTCAATTAAGGGACTTTCTATAATGTGATATCATCTTCTAAGGAATATATCCTCGGGAATCAACTCAAACTTATCACACTTATGGAAGCTGGAGATTCAGTTGTATGGGCGACTGAATCAGAAGGGTTCAATGTCTTACCCAACGGTCTACATATCTTCTGAAAATACAGTCTCGTTCAATCAAGATTGATGACGTCCAATCAAGGATTGAAGAGCGATCCCTTGGCTGGAATCCAACGGCTAGTTTGGAAGCAGGGGAGTATAAAAGAAAAATAATGTTCGACCAGAGAGAAAGAGAGTGAACAACAATCCAAAGTGCAAGAATAATTTGAGTTTCATCTGAGAGAGTATTCTGTGTACTTAAAATCCTTCACTGTGAAAATCTGTGTGAGAAGGAAACAAAACACTTGAGTGATTGTAATCTTCTTGATTCTTCATAGTGAAATCCAGCCAATCGGCTGTCATCGTGGGAGAGTGGACGTAGGCTTGATCCAAGCCGAACTACTATAAACATCGTGTGCAATATCCTCTTCTCTAAACTCTTACTCTTGTGTTTAGATTTTCTGCACACTGTTATACTGCTTTTGTTCCTATTCGTACACTGAAATCTATCCATTCCGCACGAAATTTGTAATTGCGTTCAGAATCTCCTATTCACCCCCCTCTAGGAGATATTGCTAATTACATCACTCTCTCGCTCTCAAGCTCTCTCGTGCTCGTTCTCTGTGAGTGGAAAGGTCTCTGGGTCAGTTCGAATGGCCGCCCTCCTTTCTCCAAATCGCCACCGCTCTCCCTCTCTCCTCCCTGCGTTTTTTCTTCTTCTTTTTTCCTTCGCCGCGCGATCACCCCCTCCTATTGTCCCACCCTCTCTCTCTCTCTCTCTCTCTCTCTCTCTCTCTTGGCCGTTGGCCAGCTCATCAGAGCACGTGTAGAAGGCGACAAAATGGGGAGAATCTTCTCGATCCTTCTTTCGTGCCATCGTTGCGCCGAGGTGGGAAACGGAGGAAAAACATTCGTGAAAAAAGCCTCTGCTGAGCCTTTGATGCAGACCCGGATCCGTCGGGTCGGGTCGATCCCGATTCGATGGATCCGATTTCACAAATTCTCCCAAATTGAGCCCCAATTCGATGATTTTTTACAAAATTGATGTCGAAATTAGGTTTCCTAGCATGGTTTCCATGTAACATGGGTGTTTTCATGAATTTTTTGCTTGGAATTTAATGAAAACCCCAATTTTCGCATAGGATCCGAAATTGATTTTTGCCAAATTGAAAGCCCAAATGACCGAATTGACCCAAATCGAGGCCACCACTAGATTCGTCATGGTGAAATATATAGGGTAGGAATGTTTAATTCTCATGGGTGACCCTAGCAAAGATTTAATTTTAGGAATAGCAAAGCCGGGGATTAAATTGCAAGGAAATTTGTGCAATTAGGCCCTTTTGTCAAAATTGACCAAATTGAAGGGTAAATCGACACAATTTCACTTCAAGGCTCTATATTCAAATGTCATGGCTTATTGGGAGTGAAAATTGAAAATTAAAATGTTCAAAAAGGAATTTTTATGGTTGATTCGGGTGTATGTTTGTGAAGGAACATAATGACCCAAGTCAAAATTTTGAGATTTATAAAAACCCTTATGAAAAGGGAATTAAAATAAAATTATTGACTATTTTTGTGCATTTTTCTGACCACGAATGGTATTTTTATGATTTTTTGGGTATTTTTATAATTAAATAAATTCGAAAAAATATTAAAAATTATGAAAAATGTTTTTTGTTCAAAATTGGTTCTTTAGACTAGGCCAAGATTTCCAAAGTTGATTTTATAATTTTATGATTTTTTTATTTTTAATTAATTTTAAAAATAAAATCAAAATAAAATATGATTAAAAATCAGGTGTCAATAATACCAAGTTCCTCAGTCACTTTTGGAGGACTCTGTGGAAATTATTTGGCACTAATTTACAGTACAGCAGTTCTTTCCATCCTCAGACTGATGGGCAGACCGAGGTAGTTAATCGAACAATGGCGAACATCATTCGTTGCCTTTGTAGTGACACGCCAAAACAGTGGGATCGATATCTAGCTCCAGCAGAATTTGCTTTTAATAATACAGTTAATCGTTCCATTGGAAAGTCACCGTTCGAAGTTGTTTATGGTCGTGTACCTCAGCATACACTTGATCTGGTTCCTCTGCCTAAGATTCTTGGATATAGTGTGGCGGCAGAAAATTTGGCGATGAAAATTGTGGAAGTTCAAGCTGATGTTACACGCCAACTCGCTGAGTCCAACGCAACGTATAAGGAGCATGCTGATAAGCGACGTCGTTCCAAGACTTTTGAAGTTGGCGATGAGGTCATGGTCTACCTTCGCAAGGAACGATTTTCCGTTGGTACTTACAACAAGCTGAAGAACAGAAAGATTGGTCATTGCCGCATCATTAAGAAGATCAATGACAATGCCTACGTTGTTGATCTCCCTAGCGATCTTAGTATTTCTCCTACATTCAACGTGGCGGACCTTTCCGAGTATCACTCTCCAGACATTCCACTTTATCCCGATGATAACTCGAGGGCAAGTTCTTCTGAAGAAGGGGAGACTGATGTAGAACAGCTGGCATGCACCTATCTTGATAAATTGGATCGCCAGAAACCCGCGCGACTTCATCGATAATTTTGGATCTTGGATCAAACGATCTCGGATCGCACTCAAAATTGGTCGATTGAAGCGAAACGACCGTCTAATTCCAAGTCACCGCTTTACCGTGACATACGATGGATTTCAGCATTCCGAAGTCGTTTAGATCACGTTTTAGGCAGTTTTCTAATTAGCGATTTTTTAAATTTTCGCATAATTTTCGAGATTTCAATTCGATTCCTTTTAGATAAGATTAGATTTGAGTTGATTAATATTATCTTTAGTTATCTGCATTCCTTTTGGAGTCCTATATATGTATATGGGCGTCCTCTCTTTGTAATTGGCAGATTATCATTCAATCAATTTGAGCTTTCCTTTGAAATTCCTTTCCAAGTTGCTGTTCCCTGCGTCAGAATACGACACGCTATCGAACCAAAAGGATGCTTCCATGTAGCGCCAGGGAAGGTAGAGACTGAGAAGATGGAACAAAACTGTCACTTTGCATGTGTGGAGAAGCGATTGCTTTTGTGTGGAGAAGCATTAAAGCAATCACGACAACCTTGACGAGTTACTTTGATGCAGCAAGGGACATAATCCTGCATCAGATGATAATGACATCTGAGGAAGTAGGAAGGAAGCTCACCTCGTCTACTATCGTACCGTACAGGCACATTAGCATCGACATGGCAAATACTTAAAATTTAAAGACATGACATTCATGATTCTGTCTTGACAGGTCTACAAAGAACTCGTTCAAGTGACCTTATAAAGTTGCAATCTTGTCTACCACAACATTCTCGAAGCGATATCCATAAGAAACACTATGCCACGACGAAGAAGGATACGTCACCAAACTTGACTGCTCAATACCCAGAATGATTATCAGAACCAAAGAATAGGGAATGCCTTTCCACTTTCCCATCGGATATCTACTTTTTAGGATATAATGGAAAGTCAAATGTCCCCGAGATGCAGATTTAATTTAAGACACTCGTTCCTAACGCTCTATGCAGGGTCTAATGATATTCTTTAATCCAATGGTCACAGCTTATAATCATCAATAAAATAAACATAGCAACATAGAAATAAAAATTAGACACAAAAAAAAAAAACCATACAAATAATGTTTCGGATTTGTGATAGAGAAAGCATAAAGTAAAAAAATTGAACAGCACACTCAAACTTCTGGCAATGCGTGATCCCTCTGAGGCAAAGAAAATTGTGCATACATGTCTCGATGGTGTGTGTAAGCATTCAAAAGCAGAAGAAAGTAGAGATAATCATTACTATAAATTCACATCTGTACCGAGTTATAACTTATAAAATGCAACAAACCACATCTAACAGCACCAGATACAGATTAAGCTCCCAAACCTCATTTAAACAAACATAAGTACAAGCATAGCCATTATTCTCATTGCTGCCTCTGTACATATCATGAAAACCGAAGGGAAAGCATCCCATCGCACCATAAAAGTCCCCCAGCAACATTACAAAAGGAGATACATCCAAAGTGGCACTTCAATCCGAGATTTTACTGGGTTCCTGGTGGTGATGGGAATGCCGACCAGTAGAATATGCTGAGATGGCTGAACCAGTCACACCGATAGTATGTTTTGCAAGGTCCACACTTTTCTTAGTTGCCAACCAGACAGTCCAAAGAAAACCTATCCAACCTGTGCCATGATGGAATTCACGTCTCAGGTGTTTATAAACACAACATAAATCCACAAGGGAATGTGCTCATGAATTTCAAATCCAAAAACTGAAGTAGTGAAACTAGTAACAAGTCCACAGATGCCAGATGCATGAAAGGTTCTGGGCAAGTAATAACCTCTGTATGCATCATCTGCTCCAGCACTATCCAGTATGTGGATCTAACTGAAGCTAAACTCGAATAAATAGAAATATAGGCAAAATTTCTAGTATTGAATTTTTTTTTTTGGGCAAGTTATTTCTAGTATTGATTTGATAGTCATTAAATACAAACAATGTTGCAACAATTACTATAGAAAATATCCCACTACCTCCTTTCTTCAATTGTCTAGGCCTCCACAATCATCCTAATGCCAATTGGCAAGTATTTGTGAAGAAGACAACTAGAAAAATAGAAGGAAACTTGAAAGGCAATCTTGGGGGAATAGGATAGTATTACTCAATGCCGGAGCTAGTTCGTTTTTTAATTGTTAGCAGGTGCAACAATGAAGTAGGATTTGCAAACCACATGAAATGTGAATACATTAAGTATTCTATCGCTTCAAATAAAAGATTCTACAAAAGATTAGAACAAAGAAATAAGCATATCATAATTGAAGGTGAGAAACACATGGTAGGGTAACTTCTTGATGTGACCAAATTGACTTCTTAACAAGGAGCAGCACAAGATGTGTTTACCTGTAGCTACAAGAACAGCTAGAACTGCAGAGCATGTTGCTGTAGAAATAACAAAAAAAGCAATAGCCAGAGCACCAACATATACAGCTGTCACACAGGCAAGAAAAAGAGCCAGTACACTCCCTACTGCAGCCATAGACATCAGAAGAGAAATGACGATTGCATTGATCGTGGCCGCAAGGAAAAAGAGCATGAACACAAGAAGTCCCGTCAAAGCAAGAAAAGCAATTGTTCCAACCTGCCAAGAATCAGAATAGTCAAAGTAAACATTTTGGAAGTACTCAAAGAGCATCAATTATGGCACTTCTTAAAGTGACCCAATTCAGGCCAGACAACGCTCAAGAAACTATAGGTTCTCCATTTTTGCTTATCAAACAGAACATATGATACGGACTTATACAGCTGCAACTCAAAAAGTAGAGCAGCAACAACAACCAATAGATACTTTTCCTATCATGTGGACCTGCTCATGCTTATCAGGATCTTAATCAGACCACCAGTTAGGTACTCTGTCACAATTTTTGGCACTTTTAAATGGCAAATGACCATAATGGCGGATCCATTTCACTAAGGTATGTACCTAACTAGAAATTAACATAAAATTCAGTAGCAATGAAAACCAACGCAGAATTACCTACCTGAAAAATTCACATTTTAAATAGCTGATAGTAATTGTAATTTTGACAATTGAGTATTAGTACGTTGCAAGTACATGCTAAAGGAATTTGCATGTTACCTGAAAAAGAATGTACAGACTAGAGCAGTTTTATTAATACATCACAAAGTAAACAACCTTTAGAAAGGCTCAGAAATGCGCTGTACTCCAAGAACAGAGAGCAAACTTAACACACCTCCCAGGAATTGCATACCCTACCTCTGTTCTTCTCTTCCGACAATAACCCACGTTATAACAGTATAGGGGAAAAATGAATATGCTACATTGATCGAGTTACATTGTGCTCCAGTTCAACACGGAGTTTCCATAAGATCCTTACATTCAAGGCAGTTAAAGATTTATAACCACATTACTTGGACTTTGTTCCCTGTCTCTGCTGACTTTTCCCCCTGAAGCCTCTTGGTGTTCATTTGTGCAGATCAAATATCAAAACTCTCACAAGCGTGAATTGTTTGATCCATGTGAGTTAAAAAGTGGTTATTGTGTGTAAACTATTGGTTACAAGGAATCAAACATAGATCTAATTTATCATATATTTGGGCAGTCAGACATTGCCGCCATCTCTATTTATATCTTTGCAAGTGTCAGGTGATTTATACCTTTTTTATAGCACAACTTTTGTGCCAGGTACTTACATAGCCTACAATGGGTGCTAATGTGGCTTCTTTAACTTTCTGCCAAATAAAATTAAGGGAAGCAAGCATGGTTGATGAAACATTTTGAAGGTTTTCATGCCATGGAACCACAAATCATCGCTTCTAGTGTCAAAGCTGATGCATCCATATGCAATGAGAAATGAACATCTCATACCTAATAAAAAAAAAACATAAAGAAAAAAAATTAAATTCAACGTCACCAGGCACTCATCCACCCTAAACACCTCCCATTCTCTTACTCTTTCCTTTTCACTTTCTTACTGTCGAAGCATATTATCATACCTGCTCTATGGGAATTTTGATTTCTTTCCAGGATACCTGACTACTCAAGAGTAGATCGTATTACCATTCCAAAGTTCTGGACATCATCGATTACATTGCAAAACGCCAGAATCTTGCGCCGACCTTACTGGGCTACTCTATTTCTAGCACTGTGCCGCTTATTACAACTGGTATCCAGATACTACTCCAGCTGACTTCAGTAAGACCAACTCAGTAAGGAGTGGCAATCTAGGTGTAAACTCTGACAGAAACCATCCCGATCATACTTCGGAACCAAATAACAACTCAGAACCAACATCAAGTAATCAACCCACAAATCAAACACGAAAGAATCAAAGCATCAGCAACTCACGGAGACGACAAGCAGCGCGCGGAGAGGAGAACCCCGGCGAGTCCAGAGGTAGATGTGGCGCCCAGTCTGTCTAGAAGCTTCCCGGAGGACGGGGCCGTCGTCGGCGAGGGAGATCTTGATCCGCCGCGCGAGCGGCTCGCCCGAAGCTCTGCTGGAGAAATTGGGGAAAAGGACGGTGGAGATCATGCGATAGAGGACGGCGTGGAGAGTGGGAGCCGAGGCCGGAGACCGACCCTCGCGGCAACGCTCGAACTCGACCTCGACCTCGACCTTGTCCGCCGCCTCCCCGTGGACGCCGTTAGAGCGTTCGTTCTCGCTGGCGGACTCCGCCATTGCTTGTGTGGGTCGCTACTGCTCCGGGAGCGAGGACAAAGGACTGTTGGTTGCGATGGAAGGTGCGAAGGAAATCGCTGCGACCGACTTGCGAGAATCGAGCTCGGGACTCCTGAAACTGAAAGCTTTTGGCTCCGACTTGTAGGTTAGAATTGAGTTCTGGTGGGGCCCGGGAGGACCGGAGGGGTTGCTCGCTCCCCTCACGATCGCCATCTCCAAGATGAACCGGAGCACGTGGTTACTTCCTAGCAGCTGGATCTCATCTAATTTGCTAATGGCTGATCATGTGCGGGACCCATCCCAGTGGAAGAAGAAAAAATGGAAATTTCCCAAAAGGGGAAAAAAAAAAAAAACACAATCCTTCCGAATTATTTACGTTAGTAGTTAGTACTACCCTTTGTCTCCTATTTATCAATTATCAATTCAAAACTACATTTTTTAAGTCACCACGTCCTCGTCTTCGGATTTCTAAAAAATAAGGGTGTCAAACATACCTGCGCCGGGCCGCCCGGCTCGTCGCCCTACCTTTTTAAACTCAATTCAAAACTATATTTTTTAACACTTATTTTTTCTTTTTAACTTAATTTATTTTTATATATTTTTATATTTTTTCATTTGATGAGTTTGTTAATTGATTTTGATTTAAAAAAATCGGCCCAAATCTGTTGATGTGCGGGACCCATGAAGAAGAAAAATGGAAATTTCCAAAAAAAAAAAACAATCCTTCTGAATTATTTATGTCAGTACTACCCTTTATCTCCTATTTATCTATTATCAATTCAAAACTATTTTTTTTAAGTCAGCACCGTCTTCGTCTTTGGATTTCCAAAAAAGCAACTCCGTATAATTGTTTCCTTAAACAGCATTACGGAAGTTTTTTTTTTTTTTCATCAAGATAAGGAAAATGGTTAGCGTCGCCCGCACTAACAAACTGAAAAGCGGGATGAATTAGAGAGGACGTGAGAGCTGAAATGGGCAATTTTCAGTAGATATAGATGCTAGTGACGTGTGAGAAATGCGGTTTGGAGAGTTTTCTCAAGGTTGTTGAAATAAAAATCTTTGTCTATTTTCATTAAGCTTAGGTGGGTATTTATCTGCTCAAGAGCGCATACCGGGAGATTTACTTACAAAAAAAAAAAATACATTTACCGTAAAAATTTTCAACTTCAGGAGATACGATTCCAAAACTTTCAAAATTGATAGCCCTATATTTGGTTGATACACCCGCTCTAGTGGAAAAATCGCGACTGCGAATCTTTTACTTGTATTGTGAAAATGCACAACATGTGGTAGGAAGAGATTTGATGAGAGTATCAGCCAGTTGATCAACTGTGGAGATAAACTACAAACTGAACTATCGTTGGTAGGGGTAGGGTCTAGACCTAGACCACGAAACCAATCCTATTATAATCGATTGTTAGTTTTTGGAACGAGAACCTGCCATGTTTGCCCTGGAATCTGTTTTGAAATCAACCATGCTTTTTGGTCTGATTTCAGGGTTTACCTTAGAACTTGTTTCCTTTTATTTCTTTTTATGATTTCATTTTTTTCATCGAAATAATATGAGTATCGATGAAATAATCCAATTCTAGCGACAAAGAGAGAGAGAGAGAGAGAGAGCACTCAACGAGATGGGGGGCCTAACCAGGCAATTCTTAGTAGATCTAGATGCTAGTGACAAGTGAGGAATGTGAGTTGGAGAGTTTTCCAAAGGTTAAGATTGGGTTAATGTCGTGCACTGATAAACTCAAAAGTGAGATGAAGTAGAGAGGATGCGAGAGGTGGAGTAGGCAATGTTTAGTCAATCAATCTAGATGTTAGTGACAGGTGAGTTACGCGGGTCAGAGAGTTTTCTCAGTGTTAAGAAAGGGTTAGCGTTGCATAGCAACAAAACCGCAAATCGAGATGAATTAGAGAGGACATGAGAGATGGAGTTGGCAATTTTTAGTAGATCTAGATGTTAGTGACAGGTGTGGAATGCTGGTTGGAGATTTTTCTCAAGGCTAAGAAATGGTTAGTGTGGCATAGCAGTAAAACCCCCAAAGCAGGATGAAATGTTGAGGCAAACGATATAACCTAGAGGAGGGTGAATAAGTTATTAAAAAACTTTCTAGTTTATGCATAAATAAACAAGTGAAAAAGCAAAGATTAGGTTAAAGTAGATGTTTCGCAAGATGATGTTTGATTGTGAAAAGAGATGTGAAAAAAAAAAGAAAAAGGTAAGACATAAGCACGCGAGATTTATAGTGGTTCGCACGAGATTTATAGCGGTTCACCTTATTTACAAAGCTTACATCCACTCCACAGATCTAGCAGCACAACTTGAGCTGGAATGCACGTCTAAATTACTGTACAATATACAAATTGTAGGTGTCCATCCTTCCGACGATAAATCATAATCTGACTTTAAGTAATCACTTACTTCCGTTGCTCTTCTCACCATTAAATTTTCCAAGTTACTTTTGCTTTATCTATTTGATGCCTAACCTATATACATAACTACTTGTTTTCTTTCGCTCTCTCGATTTGACGCCTACCCAATATACATATCTACTCTTTTTCTTCACATTCATAGTTACCTAGTTGAAGCGCATGTCCTACCCCTAATGCTTACTTATTGACTCCATTAGGATTTATAATTAACTTCTTTTTAGATTATTTTAAAAAAATGATAATAAATCGATGCCTACCCAATATACATGACTACTCTTTTTTTCTTTCCGTTCATAGTTACCTAGCTTGAAGCGCATGTCTTAACCCTAAAACTTACTTATTGGCTTTATTAGAATTCATAACCGATTTTCTGGATTACTTAGGTCCCCCATCTCCAACAAGAGAGAGACTTCATCGCCCTCCTCAACTATAATTGCCTACGGCATGTCCCTACTCGGCTGCCGCCGGCGGATGGCTAGGGCCTTAGATTGAGGTTGCCAATACGGGGGACCCTAGTTTGAGACCGTCGAGGACCACGATGCGGCCTTCCCAATGGGCGTGCCCGAGGACACCGCCAACTAAGGATCAGGAGCAATATTAGGTGCATTTTGTTTTGGGCTTTGCGCTAAGTATACCGCATCTAACCATAACTTACCACTATCTAATGGGTCTCAACTCAATACAAATCACGAGGCAAAAGCATCAATTAAGCCTTTTCATAGATGAAACCACAAAAAAAAAAAAAAGAGAGAGAGAGGAGAAACAAGAGAAAAGCCCAAAACACGAGAAAGAAAAATCTACAAAGCGAAGCCCTTGAGGTACTCGGGGTCGCGCTTGGCCCGCTCCTGGAACTTCTTGAACCACCGGTCCAGTATGTCCGTCGGCACCACCAGCTTGCTCCCGTCCACCCCGCAGAACGACTGCATGAAGTTGAACAGGTTCTCCCCGACCCTCATCGCCATCCGCTCGATCCTCCTCTCCGCCGCCACGTCCAGCGACGGCAGCGTCCCCGCCTGCTCCACCGACACCCCGATCTTCGCCGACAGCGGCGCCGCGTCCGGCGACGTCAGCTGCAGCGGCTGCCCCGCCCCGGCGTCCCCCGGCTCCGGCCACGGGAGGGGGAGCACGGCGGAGGGGCGGGACAGGGTGACGGCGCCGCAGTAGACGAAGGGGGACCCGGGGGACTGGACGTAGACGGCGAGGGCCTTATCGGGCGGGAGGGTGAAGCCGTTGAGGAGGAAGATGCACATCTCTCGGACCTGGTCGTAGGCTTCGCCTGCGAGGGGAAAAGAAGAGGGGTTTTGCAGAATCAGATTAAGGGGTCGGGGGCGAGGGACAAAAATTGGAGAGGGAATCGGCGGGGGGAGCTTACCGACGAACGTGTTCATGTCGAGGACCCAGTGGAAGGTGTCGATTTGGGCGAAGGTGGAGATGTCGATCGGGAAGCTCCGGTTGGGGAACACGACCCCGAACATCCTTGGGCGTACGACGAGATTGACGATTGCTGCTCCTCTGTCGGAGAGTTTGAGATCCGACAGAGGGAAGGAGGCCAAGTGGGAGATGGCGGTATTTGGGGGAGAAGGAGAAGAGTCCAGTAGACTCTAGAATGAACCAGCGATCTAAGAGGAAAAGGCGGAGCAAAATGGAGTCTGCAAAGGATGACGGAGGAGACGGTCCACGACCACGACAGAAGCCAATTAATTCTTTTTTCTTTTTTTTCCAACAAAAAAAAAGCATTTCTTTTTATTTATTTATTTTTTTTGGGTAAGGCACTTTTTAGCTTCTTTTTAACTTTTGTTAATCTTGCATAACTATTGAAAAATTTATTCTTCGGCACTAAGGGCGGGCGCTTTTCGAATAATTTTTGGGACTATCTTTGCATAAATCGAAAATGTTTTATGTAGTAGGGTTTTGATGAAATATAAATAGTGTTTAGTAGCTAGACCGATTTCAGAAAACGCTTTTTTGCATAAAGGACTTCAATTCAAAAACAAAAAGGCATAATTGGAATAGTGAACCAATTCAGGCGGACGAGGTCGTATGACCCCACGCAAAGCGATGCCAAGGTCGTGCAATCTCGAGCAGCCTAGATATGGATCTTCTAGTGTTGCTTGATTCCAAGCGACGGTCGTCGAGGTTGCGCAACTTTAGGCAAGTCATGGTCTCGACCTCAGTCACACTCGATCAAGGGCCAGATTGACTTCGTTAGATAGGACTTAGAATTGAGTACGAGCGTCGTGCGACCCTTAATTGGGGTCAAGCGAGGCTCACTCATTATCTGTAAGTCTCGTGCTAGTCGTGGCAACTGTCTATGACCCTCAATTCTCCAAATCTCGCATTTGCCCTGACATGAATTCGCGACCATCGACCCTCGACGACTATCTCTGGACTATCACGTGCGGCAATGCCCTTAGTGTGTGTGTGTATGTAAATAAATAAATGGCGTGCCAATATTCAAGGGTAAAAGAGGAATGAGAAAAGTTATTGAGGGCAAAATATAAATGAATTTTATATTAATTATGGGCTCCAGCATTCTGAAAAATGCTGGATGCCCAAGGTTGATGGGTTGTGGCTTTGAGATAAAAAGGCCTTTGGGCTCCCTCAGCATTTGCTAAGAGACCTTGAGAGGTCCAGAAGGGCTTTGAACGTGGTCTCTCTCTAACGCCGGCTCAAAGCGACTGTTAAATTGCGGAGTGAAATGTTTGAGATGGCAGGCTTTAATTAGATTATAATGTCAATTTTACTAAACTCTTAGCAAAATATACTGAAATTTTGTGGTTCATTCTGCCAAAGGAATTTTACTAAACTCATAGCAAAATATACTCATATATATATATGTTGACTCTCTCGCCGTTTTTGTAAAATTTCAATGGAACTTTAAAGCTACGAACAACAAGAAGCTTCAACTCTCGCGTATTTTTTATTAAGCTACGACGTGGACCAAAGAGTAGTGGAGGGGTTGTAAAGTTTTAACGAGTTATGGAGGAGAAGCAGAATGAGAGGATAGGATTTTTTTTTTTTTTCAGAAATCTCTTTACTCCATAACCGGTTTATATATTTTTCATGGTCGAACATTTAGCTCTAGAATGATGCAACAAGTTTCTTTGTTGTTGTAGGTTTAGATATACACTAATCACGATTGATTGATGATAGTTGTCTCCATTTGTGTATTTTGTATCTATGTAGTAGTAAATCGTGAGAGATTCTTACCATATATATATATATACACTACAAGAGAATGGACATAATACTTAATAGGGTACGAAAATATTCGGCCCTGTCACCATCATCACCAAACTATTCAGCAAAATCCATGGATGATCCTACATATCTGGTCCTATCATGACTAGAAATTCAAACAACCAAATCCAACTGCAAATAAGAGAATCTATCCAGGGATTGACTCTGCTTTTATTTTTTCCTTCTGCATGTTTTAGCGTTTAATAATTGACTTTTACATAATATCGAGCCCTCCAAATATTCAAAATCACATTAATGTCAACATGTAAAGTTTTTAAAGAATTTTTCACAATTTAGAATAACTTTTCTGTTTGGGCTAGATTCATGAGCAATTTCTTAAAATCACACTCTAAATTTGTGGCCAGATCGCCTAACAATTTGTTTCAATGTCCCGAAAAAATTGGAAGATAACTTTTAATGAAAGATCCGACCAAAAATAAAAATAGACACGATCTCGAAATTGGAGTTTGTAGAATCATTTACGTTACTAAACATGATCACTCATTTTTTTTTTATTTCAAGGAACAGAATCGGAGAATTAGAATGGTTGCCATAGATGCCCTTGTATGATAAAGAATTCACCCATTTCTCGAACACGCTAGCCAAAATTCACTTCTTGATCTTGAATCTTGATTAAATTTGAGTAATTTGAAGGATTTTTTGTTCTCACTCAAGGTGCATGGTGCTTTCACCGGCACGATAGATTTGTAAATTTTATTGTATAGACTGATTTATGCTCTCTTCTTTTCTTTTCTTTTTTAATTTCTGCATTTGAAAAGACTAGAAGTACTTTGTATAAAAAGTAAAGTCAAAATGTACGAACTGCTATTTCAAACAATTTATTTTACAGAGAACTTTGCTGAACGTCACGAATTCATCACTCTCGTCGATTTGTAGAGCAAATCATTGAGAAAGGGATGTATCGAAATTCATGACCTTCAAAAATCAAAAGGTTCCTTTTAATTAGTGAATGGACGGGGTATTCGCATTAGGAAGAATCAAAAGGAAGAGGATTATTATTGACAAGATAGTGGACCAAGGTTACTCTTTGACACGTGGCAATCCATGATTGGCTTATGTCGACACATGGTAGCCTATCTACCCTTGATTTCTATCCACATCAAGATTATCACATGTTACCTTCTAACCCAGGCAGGGAGATCCTGCGTTGTTGGGGTCTCTTTGTTCTGAGTTCTGAAAGGGTATTGCCTGGTTGTGGCCTTGTGGGCAAGAAAAAGATACACAACTAATTGTGGTTCCAGTTCCGGGCCGGTTCCGGTTCGGAACCGAACGGTTCCGGGCCGGTTTCGATTCCGGAACTTTTAATTTTATTTTTAAAATAATAAAATAAATTAATAAATTATTAATTAAAATTTATAATCAAATTTTAAAAGAGATGAGGAATGGGCTTGAACTTAATGAATTATCATTAAGCGCCTACATATCTTCCTGGGGATAGAAGAATCAAAACCCATGTAGTTCTCTTACCTTTGGTAACCCCAACTTACCTCATCCTCAATCGTCGCTACCTGTTGTTGTGGTGGCGGTGATATCTCCACAATCATCACTGAAAAATTCGTGTTCTCGATCCAGCTCTTGTTGTCGAAGCTTAGCCCTTGTCCAATCATCGACGCAAGCTTGAAACTCCACACTTTTCGGATTTAATCTTGAACGGCGGGAGTCTAAAATTAATCCTCCAGCACTAAATGCTTGTTCAACTGCCACTGTCGAAGAAGGTGTCGCTAATATTTGTCTTGCGATGAGGGAGAGAACTGGATATTGAATTGAATGGTTCTTCCACCACTCAAGAATCTTGAAATCTGCGCTGTGTTCGGAATCACTAAACTCAAAATAAACTGTTAAATAGTTTTCTAATTCGGAAATACTACATGTTGCCCTTTTTTATTTTTTTTTGCCTACTCATGAGCATTTTATACCCTCTACCAAGTGAAATACCTGTATTGCTTCGTGAGACACTATGCTGGACAGATTCACATCCACTATCACTTAAACCATATTTACTACAAAATTCATTATATAATTCTACTATAACTTTTGTAACATCTACTTGTATACTATGAATATCTATTACTTCATTCAAATGTAAACATTCATAATAATAAGCATTCAAATAATCTAATAAACCATCTAATTTAGTACGTGGATCGAAAACAATACCAACTAAATAGACAAGAGGAACGTTCAAGTAATAATGCAACTATTTTTCTCGCATTACTAAAATATTTGAAGCTAATTCAGTATCTTTTTCACATTCATTAAAATTACCAGCAATGTTAACACATTCTATTAAAAATAAATGCGTAATAGGATAATAAACACCAGATAAAATATTAGTAGCATCATTAAAAACTTTCAAAAAATCTAATTTTTTTTTGCAAACTTCCCAATGTTGCGGGAGCAAAGCAATATCGGGAACATTATTTTTTTTGGTAAGGAATATCGGGAACATTATTCGAAATAAAGGAACATAATAAATCTTTGTAATCAAAAGTTTGTAGAAGCATCTCGTAGGTAGAATTCCAACGAATCGGAATATCTTTTGGAAACCTTCTTGCCCTTCTCCCATTTTTTTTTTACAATATTTTCCCCACTCTTTCATAAGTTCAGGACGGCTCCACAAATATCTAATTGCATTATTTATTGGCTGAAGAGATGTTGCAAGAACTCGTAAACCATCTTGAACACATAAATTCAAAACATGGCAAGCACATCTAATGTGAAAAAATTGTCCGCCAAAAGAGGGTTTACAAAGTTTTTCTAACTCAGGAATGGAAGCAGTATTTGAGGCGGCATTATCAAAACCAATTGAAAAAATTTTATCAATCAAATTAAATTCTTCTAAAACTAGCCTAATTAGTCTATAAATATTATGGGCCGTATGCCTTTCAGGAAAAACTCGAAATGCAAGAAGTCTTTTTTGAATAACCCAATCATCACATATCCAATGGCACGTGATACCCATATAAGAATTAATATTCCAAGAATCAGTCCAAATATCACTACCTATATGTACACGTCCATTGAATTCTTTAAAAAATCTTAACAATTTCTTTTTTTGTTTTGTATAAACTTGTTTAAGTTCGCGTTTAAGAGTATTTCTCGAAAAAGATGGTGCTTGCGGAGCTAACGCAGTGTTTACCAAATATCTAAAATTAGGATTTTCACCAGTATTAAACGGAGCATGCTCAAGGGCAACATATTCAGCTAATGTTTCTTTGTAAAGTGCATTAGTGAAACGAAATAAAGGATGATCTTAGGATTGGCGAACCCGGGAATTTGTTGTTGGCTAGTGTCGATCCCCGCTTGCGTTGAGTATTTTTTTCGTCACATGCCGACGAAATGTTCCATAGCCATCTCCTTTACCAAGCTTGTATGTCTGCGGATAATATTTACAGCTTATATCAAACTTGCCTTCATTTTCATTCCATACTTTGTTAAAATGTAGCCATAAATCGGATTCTCGGCTCTTTCCTCCCGGCTCCTTCGCTATCGACGATTCTTCGACACCACGAGGACGAAGACTTTCTTGCGTTGGGACGTGCTCGACGTTGGGATTGGAAGCATCGTCGTCTTCCCAACATGCATATTCACGAGGATCATATTCATGAACGGGATAATCGGATTCTCCCATCTCGATCGGCATCGGGTTCTTTCCCTTTCTAGTATTTCTGCTTCCACTTGCCATTTTTTGAGAAAATTGATCGAAAAATTGAGACGAAATTTAGAGAGAATAACAAATTGAGAGAATTTGAAAGATTATGAGACTTGAGAGTATTAGAGAAAATTGAGAGAAATTGTGAGAAAAATAAATAGGGATCGAGAGGTATTTATAGATTTTTTTTAATTTTTGGCCTTCGGGCCGTTGGGGAAGAGCCGTTGGCTCTTTCCCGCGGGAGGGGGGGCCCCGCCCCCTGAAATTTTCAGGGGGGGCCCACAAGGAACCGCGGACCCGGTCAACGGGCCAGTTCTGGACCGATTCCGAGTCCAATTTGGCCATGTCTACTTGGATCAACGATTAACTTCCAAAGCCCAATTCTCGTTTCGTGCAGGGTGTTTGGATTAAACCTTAGCAATTGAGAAATCTCGGTTGAGTGTTCCTCTATCGTCTTCCTTCGAGTCGAAGAGCATGACTCCGTTTGTTTCACGAAATTTTTTTTTTCGAAAATATTTTCCTCAATTTCCGACATTTGAGGGGCGGAAAATCAATGGTCAACAAAAAATATTTTCTGGTCAACAATTTTTTTTTTCTAAAATTCAGGAAAATGATTTTCATTTTTGAGAAAAGGAAATCATTTTTCAGTCCTTCTTTCTTTCGTCCTCGTCTCCTCAGAGCCCCCTTCCCCCCTTTCTCGCGCAACTTCTCCATCTCAATCCTCATCTCCGGAGCTGCTCCTCCGTCTCGTCCCTCCTCCTCCGCCTCCTTTCCCCATCTTTCTCATGGAGGCCTCAACCTCACCATCGTCGGGGAGGGACAAAGCGACTATCTAGCAGAAGTGCTCTCGGAGTGATGATTCGATTTTTGGAGGGCTTCGAGGAAGAGGTGGAGGCATAGACGATCTTTGATTTAGGGCTAGCACTGGCGACAAATCCGGTTGGTCGTGAACAATTCGGGCGAAGCCAGATCCGGCAAGGCCAGGCTAGATCTGGTTTGATTTCGACGGGGAGCTCAAGTCTAGCCGCCAGATCTTGTTTGATTTCCGACGGCTCGCTCGAGTCTTGCGGCCTCGCCAATAGCTCGCTCGAGGTTTGCGGCCACACTCCAACCCGCTTTTCGACTTGTGGACTTCTTGGGAAATCTTGATTTCCTGCACCATCAGCCCTTTGTTCTACTGATGCTCTGCGTAGAAGAGGAAAGGAGTTCTGCTACTGTTTGGCGTGTAAGAAGAAAGGAGGAAGAAAATAAATATTTTTTTTTTAAAAAAAAGATAAAAAAATAAAAGAAAGTAATTAAAAATTGATTTTTCCTTAAAATATAAAAAAATAAAAAGAGTATATTGTGGAAATTGATTTCTTACCAAACGGCGGAAAGCATTTTTCGATTTGTTTTCAAGTTTAAATCAAACATTGAAAAATATTCTTATTTTTTGGGAAAATGACTTTTTGATTTTTTTTTTCAAAAATGTTATATTTTTCGTGAAGGCTCCGTCTGTTCCGTAGAAAAAGTTCATTTGGAAAACGTTTTCCCTAGTTTCTAGCGTTTGGAGCGCAGAAAATACAAAGTCAAAGAAAATATTTTTTGGTCAACGAATTAAAATCAGGGAAAACGATCTCCGAAGCTTCATTTCCCGTGAATTCCTCATCTGTCACAACCTAGGGCTTCTTCGTTCGTTCTTCTCCATTGTGGCCTCCGAGGAGTAGGATGGAATGAAACGTGTCAGCAGTCTGGAGCTAACCGAGACTTCACAAACTCCGAGTCCAGAAAGCGGTTAGATGGAATCAGGGATCATCTGGAAGCAGTTATGAACATTCCGCTTTTCTTTGTCCCTCTCAGAGCTCCTCCTTCTCCGTCGTAGCTCCGCACTTTTCTTCTAAGCAAATCGGTCGTTCTTGCTTCAGTCAAATTCCAGACCCAGGTCAGTTTCTACTCCCTCATCTCTAGCTGTGTTTATAGATTATCGTGCTATTGATCGATTATCGTCGTTCTCAGAGCTTAGATAGAATCAGTCAGTGCATCCTTTCCTCAATTCTCTCGTTTGATGTATGAAGCGATTTTGTGTAATCCAGAGTAGGATTAAGAGCTGCTCTTATTTGTCTAATCAGAAAAATCTATGTAGCACAAGTGTTTGTGATTATTCCTCAATGGGCAAGAGACTATAGTGTTCTAGGCTTTTTTGACAAGGATTCGACATTTGATTTTGAATCGTTTATGTCCGTATCGAGTGAATTGTGACAATCGACGAAAGCTGTGAGATTGATACATATAGTTTTCGCGATGTGGCCAAGATAATAGACATTCAGACTAGACGTCTCTGAATTAGCAAATAGGGAGAGACAAGGTAAAAAGGGAGCTCATTCTTTGTCTAAAATATGTCTCTCACTTATCTGGGTGTTATTCATTTCCCTTTCTTAATGTTTCATTTCTTGTTTGATTTTGTATGGCTGCTTTTCACTGCTTGTGGAGAGAATTTGATAGTTGGGTCCTCTGTTGATGCCATAATTCGATCATCAGTCTTTGCACTTAAGAAGCAGGTGTTGGATCTCTGACTGTGCTGATTTTTCGTATATGTTTTTAGGTTACTTAAGCTTTCTAGGAGTGACGAAATCTGTAGGTTTGACTGGTTTTTCACCGCCAGCGCTTGTTACAATTTGCTGAATCTTTTAGTTAAGCAATTGTAGAAGTGCCTCTTTTCTTTATGAATGTTGTTCAGACTTGTTCTTAATGTGCCGCTCTAGAAAAGTTTGTGAAACACTTTTCTCCGTTTCAAGTATAGTCATGACTTGTTCTTATGTTGTTCAGTACTGTTCATTATATATTTCCTATTTAGCTCCGTCGTCTCACTTTCCTCCTCGCATTCTGTTTCCGAGTGCTAGAGCACCCAACGTTTGGTCGACGAGCTTCATTGATAGGGTGAGATTGTTTGCAGAATTTCTTGACCTGTTAAGGTCATGATTGTGCATTGTTCACTTTCCCCCTCTCTTTCGAGTTTCTGTAGCGCTTCCTGATTCCATTTGACATCAAGTTCTGTCCTCCCTTCGGGTGCTTCTTTGAGGTTAGCCGGAGGAGGGAGTGTTGGGCTAAGGTATTGACTTCTGTGGACGATTGATGCCTGGTAATTTCGTGGTTTTGCTTGATCATTTGCAATTGCTGCAACTGCTGGGTTCAGTGTTTACTGGGATGGAGGTTCGCTGTCTCCTAGTCCTCGTCAGAGGAATGCGGTCATAAAATTCTCGAGTCTGCAAGTTTTGATACGGTGGTTGTGGTTGGCATGTCCTGCAAGTGCATGAAAAGAATCGAAATGAAGCCGATACCGGAAATTGCTTGAAGTTCTCTTGTGCTGATTTCTCTTGGCGGCTGAACCTTTCGAGGGTTTCGCTCCTTTGTTTATTTGCGGTTTTTGCTTGAGTTTGGGAAGCATCCTCGAGATAAAAAGCGTGCTGTTATGGCATCTCAGTGAGACTATTGTTCATCCATTTGGTCTGGCATCTGCTTAAAATAAATATGCCGATGGGCTAAAGCTGTCTGTTTTAACATGTAGTATCCTTCAATTTGATCAATGTCATTCTCCAATGCTTGCATGTGGATCCATCCGTTGTGGGTGGGCATTCTAATGCAAAGTGGTGTCGAACTAACCTGCTGAACAATGAAACTGAAGAACTCAGAGACATGGTTAACTATTTTGTGCAACTATTCTCGTTTCTCCTTTTACCATGGAGTACTTTAGTGGAATTTAAATTTGGATGATCTTTCCTTTCTTTTCTTTCTGGGTCCTTTTTTCATGTCACTTACTTCCTCTTTTATTGGGTTCTAGTCTCTCCTAGACATGTCATTGTCAAAGCTTAGTAGAAGATATCTTCTGTCAGCAAACCTCATTAAGATACCGCATTCACCTCTTGGTTCTCAGTAAGTATATTCCTACTGCAGAATTTTGAATTTAACCACTTGTGTGATGAACATGTCAGAACTTTTCATAATTTCTGGACTACAAATTTCCCAATCTTTCCATGAGCAAAAGGGAAAAGAGGACTGACTTCAAGACTCTGCTTATCATCATCGTCATCCTCGTTCTATTCCCTATTGATTGCAAATTATGATTGCTGTATAGGTTCAAACATGGGATTCCTGGGCTCGGTTTCTGTCATGCACGATCTGTCTCTGGATATGGGCGACCTTCAGTTAGCGATGTATGGTGCTTATTACGAAGATGCAGATTTAGTACCTGGTCACCTTACAAGTCTTTTGAGTTTCCAAATGGTTCTGTACATAGTAGGAAATCCAGCTCTATATTCAGTACCCATCGCCACTATGCCTCGCATGCTTATTCCACAGAACAAAAATCTCGAAAAATGCTTCTTTACCTGACAGCTCTGGTCCTCGCAATGGTGGGAAGTAGTTATGCGGCTGTACCGTTGTATAGGAGATTCTGTCAGGCTACTGGGTATGGCGGCACCATTCAACGACGTGAGGTCAGATTCAAGTATTTTCATTTGTACATTGCCCATACGATGTACTTTGTATTTGTAGTTTTTATTTCTTTTGACCACTCTGGCTGATCATGAATTGACTCTGTTATTTTTAGACTGTTGAAGAAAAAATTGCCCGACATGCTAATGATGGGACTGTCACCACAAGGTATGGGTACGCTATTGTTGAGTCTTCTGCTTGGTGATTGTGAAAATTGCTTATACCTCAGGGTGGTTTCTAGTGATCTTTATTGTGCCAGAGAGCATGTTTATCATTTTGCATAGAATTTCAATTTCTGATTCTTGCTGGTAGGATATTTTGCTGGGTTTTAGGAAATCTTTTTTTCTTGAAACATGTTATATAACGCGGTGTGGTTTTTAAGATCATTTCATGGTTACTGAGGTAGGCTTCCTCACCATCAGAGGAAGAAAAAGGGAGGGAGGGAGAGAGCATAAGGTGTGCGGTTTTTAAGATCGTTCCGTTGTTTCCGAGGTAGGCTTCCTCATCATCAGAGGAAGAAAAAGGGAGGGAGGTTTTTAAGGTGGTGTGGTTTTGTAAGATCGTTTTATGGTTTCCGAGGTAGGCTTCCTCATAATCAGAGGAAGAAAGAGAAAGAGGGAGGGAGGTAGATATTGTCCTTCTGATCCTTCACTCAGCATAATGGAAGACAAATTACATACTAAGAGCTAGTTTATTTACTCTAATACTGTCTTTAGATGCACATTGAGATTTTTATTTACTAGTTAATTTTCAGTCTATTCTTAGTGTATTTTTTATTTGAGAATACGGATTTTGCTACAGGGAGATTGCGGTGCAGTTTAATGCTGATGTGGCTGATGGGATGCCATGGAAGTTTACTCCCACCCAAAGAGAGGTTTTCTTTTCAAGTTGGCTAGAATGCGCTGTTCTCATAATTTGTTTGCCTATATCAAAGGGACAGAGGCAACGTTCTTGACTTATTTTTGCAGGTAAGAGTCAAGCCCGGAGAAAGTGCTCTTGCATTTTATACTGCTGAAAATCGCAGTTCAGCTCCAATAACTGGCGTTTCCACATACAATGTTACTCCCATGAAGGTACTGCTGCCCAACATTCATTGCTCCAAAAAAAATGGACGCTTCATGTACTTTTTTGACTAATACGATCCATCTGTGAATGTGCATCATTATCTCTAAATCTGTTAATACTTTGCTCATTGGGGTGATTCATCCAGCAGATGACTTAAGTGAGAGAGCATGTCTGTCGAGATTGCTTTACGCTTGACAATTGAGGTTTATTCTGGCTAAATTCGTCTAATGTGTTGCAGGCAGCAGTTTATTTCAACAAAATACAGTGCTTTTGCTTTGAAGAGCAGCGGCTACTTCCAGGAGAACAAATTGATATGCCTGTAAGTATGATATTCCTAGTCTTCTGATACTTTGCTAATATGGGCTTTAGAGACAACACAAATTTATAACAGTGGATGCTTTCTCATATATGCAGGTGTTTTTTTACATCGACCCTGAGTTTGAAACCGATCCTAGAATGGATGGCATCAATAACTTGGTTTTGTCATATACATTTTTCAAGGTATCCGAGGACTGATTGACTTGTGTTTACTGCAAAACTTGACGAAGTTTTGGATGGCAGTTACTTCGACAAAAGGCAGCTAGCTGATTTAGAGAATGCCAAGCAGACTGGCTTTAAGCTTGGACTGGCATAATCTATTGTAAAACATGAATGTTGTACCCACCGGCAATCTGTGGATTTCACTGCGGCGTTGATGTGGAGCCAACGTTGTTGCTGGCATTCTTCTTACCAAAAGAGCTACAATAACAAGGTTAATTCATGTTTCAGAATGTGATTCATTTTTTTTTTCAGACATGATATGCTGTCTCATAACTGGCGCTTGTATTAATCTTACTGATTTTTCCAAGTGGTTGAAAAAGGGTGAGTGCTTTACTTGACTGTCCTGACAATAGAACCCGGTCTGAAAGTCAATTACGATAACACAAAAAGTGGAGAAAATGTATTGAAGATCTTGACAGCACAAAATTCTCTACAATAGCAATGTCCTAGGATATTATTGATAAATGAGTAGATTGTGAAAGAACTAAATACATGACCCCATGTTAGAAGCATTTTTTAGAATTGAAGTGTCGGGATCAATGTTCCCTCGTAATTTTGCATGGTCTCAAAGCAAGGAATTTTCCTATTTCAATTAGCCGGATCCTTCTCAATCGACCTCCACAGTTTTGTTCCGCATCGCTCTATGCTCATCTTGAGTCATATGACTATTCAACTACGCCTATACAACCGCAGTTTTTTTGCGATGGACTAACCATAGTCTCTTGAGACGCTAGCGGGAGATTATGGATCTTGAAGATCGTGAAAGAAAAACATGGTGCCAATCAAACCTGGTCGCCCAGGAAGTTAAATGAGTGTTGCATCCATCCTTCCTTCCTTGTTGGAAAAGCAACCTGCCTAAAGCGATTTCCACAAACGGGAAAACCTTGATAGAAGATTTCCCTCAATTTGACAGAGAAGCGTGAGATCCAAGACAAAACATTGACAATTCTAATGTGAATGATTATCACATTAAAAAAACTACTTAAGCTTTCCACATCTTTCATTAAAGGAAACTTGGGACTCCCCAAACTTCAAAAGGAAGCATGCATGGCGCTATATCAGTTGGTTAATTTTTCGATTCTCGACCTAACTAGAAATAGACACGCCTCTTCTTATCCCATTTCATAGTAAAAGCCAAAAAAACGACAGCCAGACCAGGCCTTCCCCAGGCATCTTGATAACGGCTCCATAAAGAAAACTTTCGAGAACCGGATGTGTTAACGACCTCTGGTTCAAACTTTTGCTTCTTTGGACCAGTGACATGGCTGCAATTAGTGCAGATCACAGTCGGGGTAACTTGACTCGGATTTCTGTTCGCGCTCTATGTTTGCACGATTGTCATAAAACATCGAGGATGCGTAAGGCCAGAGATGCAGAACGGTCGCCATGGCCACTATACAAAAGGTTACCCCGTCCAGTGAGCTTTTGGATTCCAATTGCAAACTAGTTCATGTTCGAGCCAATCACCCAAGCTTCAGCTCGCATCTTATCTGGTCTGTGCGGTTAGCGAAGTGTCGTATCATCTAACTGGAGTTTACCCATTGAAGATAGAGTTCCTAGTCATCTAAAGTAGCATAAATAATTTGTTAACTAGTGCTTCAGGAGTACTTATTAAACTGCTGGACTGATCATCCTAGTACTAATAGGATTTACTACATAACTTGGTGTCAAGCCTCACCCCCGCGTGATCAACTTGAAAATAGTTCCAGATGCACTGCGAACACAAATAACAGATCTATGCCCAAATAGGCTCATCAGAAAAGAGTCCCGCATTTATCGCGCGTTTAGTACGCTGTTCAAATGGAAAGTAAAAATTCGATGAGATGGAGTTCTGATTCAGGAGCTAGCTGTGAAAGCTTTAACTTTAAAAAGCAGAACAAAAAGACAAGTGGAGATCTGAAGCAACTGATAAGAAGAGTATATGTTGAGAGGGAGATTCAATCAGACAGTTTGGTGGAAATGAAAGGCACTGCAAATTCCTGAAGAATGCTGGTGATATGGCAACAGACATGAATGAGCTCCTGCAGGACAGGTACCAATCTCCAAACTTCCTCCAGGCCTCTCCTCTATATATTTCACTCTGATTCCCTCGCATCTCAGAGTCACATCCAAGCTAAGCACATGGAGAAACCACATGCCCAATCTGCACTTAAGGTTCTTGGTTATTTACTGTCATGTCCCTTTTCTTGTTCTGATTATTTAATGCTCTATAGCCGATGCCAAGACTGATTGGCTTTCCTCTTTGTTTTGGCGATACTAAGAAATTTGTGAAGGTTGGCTCGGAGTCTGCTCTTCCTTGGAGCTCTGCAGCCAGTGCCAGAGGAATGGTGAGTAAAAATGAATCCACACTTCTCAAAGAGCAAGTTCTGTCTTTCGGGGACATACTCCAGTATTATCCACTGCCTGACTCCGTGCAAAAAGCGTGTGCAGCAGGGAAGCCTAGTTGCGTATAAACTATGATGACACTAAGCACACATTCTTTCAGTCTAAGTTGACCTTTCGATTAATTGCTTGATCATTTACTGCTTGCCAGAAGACACAGATGACACTGCCACACTTACAATGTTAGGATGACATACCATATTGCACATTATATTTCTCCATTCAGTTCGAGATACATTGAAATAAGAGATCTGGTTTACAATGCCAAGTAGTTTGTGAGCAGACATGAACAGGAAAAATTGAGTGCTTGATGCTTACTTTAGCTTTTTATGTTTGTTGAGTCCGCCTCTCGATGTGCTTCTAGGATATTCTGAGCCTGTCCAGTGTCCACCTCCTTTTAGAAATTGATGTTTTGCTCTATCTTGGAGTTATCATTAATCATATCTGTCTTTGCTAGCTTTCAGTTATCCAGAAAGAAGACAACAAACTGATCAAAATATTACTTTCTATCCACAGGCAAAGGATGGAGTCAAAGAGCAACTTTCTCCTGAGAAATCGAAGGTAATATCTCTTTTCTGCTTTTCAACTCTCTCTCTCTCTCAATCAACAAGGCTGCATGTTCCTCTTTAGGCTACTCAAAAGCCTTCTGCAAAAGAAAATACCAAGCCTGTGGATGTCAAACTCCACACACAACAGAGAGCTGCCAAACGTGCGATGTTCAATTACTCGGTGAGTCTTCATCGTTCATCCATCATGACATTGTGCGCATGTAGCGTGTGTATCAAGTGGAAGTCGATTAGTACTCTTGATGAATAGTATATAGATTTCAATTGAGTTAGTTGTTCTCTTTTAAGTTTTCTAATGGGGCACCTCAAGCAGGTTGCGACCAAGCTGTATCTAATGGAGAAACAGAAGAAACATGAAGAGAAGTTGCAGAAGGTGCAGAAAAGAATTAAGATGGTATCTGACAAGTTCCAGATCTTCATGAAATGCACTTCCATTTCTAATATGAATTTATCAACTAGCAGATGATTGAAGAGGAAGAGATACGGCTGCTGAGAAAAGAGATGATTCCTAGAGCCCAGTTAATGCCTTTGTTCGACAGGCCCTTCTACCCACAGAGGTGAAATTTCAGATCTTGCCCAAATCTGGATTCACATTGTCATACGAATGTGATCGGTCTCGAGAAGCATGAGCTTCAGAAAGAATAAATAGGATCATACTCTCTAAAACACACAGAACGGGCCTAGACAATATCAATTCCTTCGAGAGCGGTGACTCAATTCTTAACTGGGTTCTTGTCGTGGCAGATCGAGCAGGCCCTTGACCACCCCTAGAGAGCCGGCATTCCGGATGTTGAGCAGCAAATGCTGGACCTGCATGTACTGCACCCATCAGCTCTACAGCTTCCATCAGCATTGTCACCCCTTGAAGCCCATCAAGTGACAGACAACACTTGCGGCATCTTTGTTCATTGCACTAGTCATTAGAGAGATAGCCTCAGGTTTCCACCACCCACCTTTTGTTTTCTCCTCTTGAGTGCAAATAAGCCATTTGCTCTGCCTGCGTCGCGGGTTTTCCCTGGAGTTTCTTCGAGAGCTTAGTTTTATATGGTTCTGCAAGTGTACCATAGGACTTTTTAGTGTGTGTGTGTGTGTGAGAGAGAGAGAGAGAGAGAGAGAGATGACTCGTTGTAGTCAGAATAAAGTCTGTATCATATGGGAATTGCTTCATAAATGTCGACACCAGTCTTTCTGCTATATTCATATCGTGGGTCTCATCCTTCAGAGCAAGGTTCTAACCGCAGCAGATTTGGACACTGAAGTGGATGTTCCTGTGATCGCAGCTAGTTACTTTTTCAATTTTATACTATATCAAAGAATGCCTTTTTTTCCTTAAAAGAGCAGGATCCATTTCTTGTGGCCACAGAAGCAAACTGAGTAGCAGAATGCGAGACACTCGAGCATTCCCCGGGGAATGTGTCTAAGAATTTTATTCTCACATGGTTTAAAGTAAGTGGATCAAACTGTATTGGCATCAACATAGCTCAAAAAATGAAGGTATTGATTGATGACATGTCGCAATATACAATATCTGGAGAAAAATTCATCCAACATCACCTCCTAGAACATGATCCTAATGATCGACACCCAGCTGTCCTATTTCGTCCTTCCGCTAACAAGACGGCTATGAACAATGCGACTCTCGCTTGATTTCAAACGTTCAAGCAAGCTTTTGTAGTTGTAGCTCTGCGAAATTGCCCTCGGCCAGCCAGCTTTTGCAGTTGTGGCGCCCGGAGCCTTATGACTTGCAGCCATCTTTGGGAGATTACGCGAATCCAATACCTGCATCGTATGCTGCCTCTTGTCTGTCGAGAAGGAATGATAGAATATTATGGCCTGCTGCTGTGTATTAGGTCCACCACTAGATGCTTATACTACGACATCAATCAAACTAACCTGTTTCTACTTTTTGATGAAGTCCTTGCATCTTCCTCGTGGCGGCTTGAGCCTTCCCGTCCGCCACAGCTTCGTTCCAGCCCTTGGTCTTCTGAATGAACCATGTGAACAAGTCAGTTCTTTTAATTGGAAGGATTCTCAGCGAATTAAATTCGCTTGTCTACTTACGTCTTGCTGATTGGCGAGTGGTCGTCTGCACCTCGCGGCTGATCCGTTTGAGTTTTGCGACTGAAGCATTCTCTCCGTTTTCTTGAACTTCCGTGACACGACTACGCTTATTGGGACTGTCCTCGGGTCAGTGTTTGAGGACAGATTGGGCTTCCCAGATAAAGAAGAAGCATGCTGGTGCAGTAAATTCATACTAACAACATCTACTTTGCGGCGGCAAATCTCTTCAACCATAGCCTTCCATCCCCTGCAAATAAAAAGAACCGAGCAGTGGGTATCAAAAGATCATGCTCTTGCCAGTCCCAATTTGATAGAGAAATTCTTGAAATAATCTTGTCCTATGCTATTATCCCGACTCTATGCAGCAAAAAGAATGGATAACACCATACATAGTAATGTCGAGGGCAAGCTTAGCAATTTGCTTTGATCCGCAGTTCCTTCGGAGGCGGTTGACGCTTACCCCAATCTTAGTTTTCTGTGAAACATCATTTACATTAAATGACTAAGACAACAAACTCTTGATGCAAAAAGAATATACCACTCCAAAATAGAACTTCAATCATACCTCCAATATATCTACAGTGATGTTCATCGACTGGAGTCTTTTCAGTGATTCATGTAGCGCGAAAGCATAATAAGAAACAAAGCCAAGTTAAGTAGCATGCACCACAGAAAATCTATGGGATGAACAATACTCGAAACGACTTTTTAAAAGGTATACCTGCGAAAGAGAAAACGGATAAAGAAACAGAAACTCAATGGACCAAATTCAGAGTTAGGGCACATACTTCATGTTGACTATTGTCTAAAATCCGCTTGATCTTTCGTATGGCGCCGACGATCGGAGCGGTCTCTTCCATCTCATCGCTCAGTGCTTCAGCTTCTCCATGAATGTCATTTACGCTGACCACATCATGCGCTACATTACCCCTGTCGCCCTTCGTCTTGTCTTGCTTTCTTTACTCGCGAGGGCGCAATCACCTCCAGCCCCAATCGTCTCGCATGAGAATATCCGCTCCGCGATACGGACTCTTTGAGATAGAAAATCTTTGGGGCAATCAAGCACGGCAATGGTGATCGCCTTCTCGATGAACTCCAAAACGTCGGTGTCTGTGGTTCTAAAGAATTCCCTCCAGTTATCGAGCAACTCCCCATCGTGGAATCGATCGAAAAGCAAAATCACTTGCGGCCTAAACAAACGGTCGAGAAACTGAGAAAACACGAATTGTTGTTTCATCAGCAGATCGATCGTAACGAGATAACCCGTTTCAAAACGGTAAGATGTACAGTCGGAACAAAAACGGAGGAATCTGTCACAAGACGAAGGAAAATGAAGAAAGGATTTTCTGTATATTGTATATTGAAGGCATGTACACTTGTTCATATATAATCCTAGAAAAAGAGAAAGAATGGAAAGTGTATAAACATGATTGTATCTTCTCAGAATAAAAGGATTCAGCTCAATTAGTATCTGTCAATTTACTCTGTCAATCCTCAATCAATCAGGATCTTCAATATTTCCAACACTCCCCCTCAAGCTGGCGGCCTGTAGATGTCGAGGGCGCCAAGCTTGCTTAGAAGATATGCATGCTGTCTCTGACACAAAGGCTTGGTGAAAATGTCTGCAGGTTGTTCCGCAGTTCTTATTCCTTTGGTCGCAATAATCCCTTCTTGAATTTTGTCTCGAGTGAAATGGCAATCCACTTCGATATGTTTTGTCCTTTCATGAAAAATCGGATTCGCAGCTAATTTGAGTGCAGCATCATTGTCACAGAATAATTCAGTCGACCCTTCAATCTGCATTCCAAGATCTGAAAGTAGTCCTCGTATCCAGATTATTTCACAAACAGTTTTGGCCATTGCGCGATATTCTGCTTCTGCTGATGATAAGGATACGGTTGATTGTTTCTTGGTTTTCCATGAAATCGATGATCTTCCTAATTTTATGCAGAAACCAGTGACAGATCGTCTAGTCATTGGACATGTGGCATAATCTGTATCACAATAAGCAGTCATCTTCATATTGCAATCTCGAGGCAAGAAAATCCCAAGCCCTGGACATCCCTTCAAGTATCGTACTACCTTTAATGCCGCATTCATATGGGATTGATTTGGCTTGTGCATGAATTGGCTAAGTATCTGAACTGCATAACATATGTCAGGCCTTGTCATAGTGAGGTATATTAGCTTTCCAACAAGTCTTTGATATCCTGATGGATCTTCAATCAAAGGATCTTCAATGGATGATGATATTCCAATGTCGTACTCATGAGTTGTCATTTTGACATTCTGCTCTATTGGAATAACAGCTGGCTTACATCCTGACAAACCTGCTTCAGATACAATTTCCATGGCGAATTTTCGTTGACTGAGATTAATCCCTTTGTCTGAACGAGCGATTTCAATACCAAGAAAATATTTAGGGGCACCTAAGTCCTTGATATGGAAGGTAGAATGTAAATATTCTTTGAACTTTGTAATGCAAAGTTCGTCGTTCCCCATAATAAGAATATCATCAACATATATGAGCAAATATATTGATGAAGCACCTGAAGTCCATGTGAATAGTGCATAATCATATTTGGAATGTCGAAATCCTGCATTCGTCAAGGCGTTGGTGAATTTGGCATACCATTGTCGAGAAGCCTGTTTGAGTCCATACAGGGATTTGCGGAGACGACATACCCGAGACTCCCCCTGTCTGCGTAATCCCTAGGGAAGCTCCATATATATTTCCTCGTCCAGATCGCCGTGAAGGAAGGCATTATGGACGTCCATCTGATGAAGAGGCCAATTGCGAATTGCCGCGATAGAGAAAAAGGAGCGCACCGTGACTTCCTTTGCGACCGGAGAGAATGTCTCATGATAGTCGAAACCTTCACGTTGTGTGAATCCCTTGGCCACTAGGCGAGCCTTGTAACGCTCTACAGATCCATCAGCCTTGAATTTAATTTTGTAGACCCATTTACAGCCAATGGGTTTTCGATGTGGAGGTAACGAAACTATGTCCCATGTGTGACTGGAGATGAGAACATCTAATTCAGCTGCCATGGCCTGTTGCCATCGAGGATCGCGTGATGCCATATGATAGGATGATGGTTCATGCTCCTCGGAAATTCGACTGATGCTACACGTATATGCAGGGGATAGCCGACTAAAGGAGACGTAAGAAGATACAGGATAATGGATACCTGAAGAGCGAGTAGCAGAACAAATATAGTCCTGTGTCCAAGTTGGTGGTCTGATGATACGCCCAGAACGTCGAGGTTGCATAGGATGTACCGAGATAGGTTCCGGTGTAGAGGCCAATGAAGTGAGCGATGGTGAAGACGCCAATGGAGTAGTCAGAGATGTTGGAGAGTCAGTCATAGGTGACTGGGAAGTCTCTGCGGGAACTGTTGTAGATGTTAGATCCTGAGTTTCCTCCGGAATGGATGTCGGAGGAATAAAGACATAGGGAGTTGAAACATCTTCTTCCAAAAGAAACGGACGATTCAAGGATGACTCAGACCCGGTAGATGAAGATGATGCGTCCCGAAAAGGAAACGTGTCTTCATGAAATATGACATCCCTGCTTATGAAGAAATGTCCAGTAGCAATATTCATAACTCTATATCCTTTCTGCAGAGTAGGATATCCCATGAAAATACATGGAGTGGCACGGGGACCCATTTTATCCTGAGGCCCCACGGTAGTTGCATAACATAAGCAACCAAATACCCGTAAGTGATCTATAGGTGGCGCAGCATCATAAAATAATTCATAGGGAGTTCTTCCATCAAGAATTCTACTTGGCATGCGATTAATCAAATAGGTAGCAGTGACCACACAATCACCCTAGAATTTCTCAGGAATAGAGGCTTGATATTTAAGAGCTCTTGCGACTTCTAAGAGATGTCTATGTTTTCTTTCCACAATGCCATTTTGTTGTGGAGTGTAAGTGCAAGAGGTTTCATGGATAATCCCATGGGAGACAAATAGAGACTGGCAATCACGGGAAAGAAATTCACGCCCATTATCTGTCCGAATTCTTTTGACACATGTTTCAAATTGAGTTTGGACTGTGGAAAGGAAATTTGTTAGGCGAGAGAGAGTTTGATTCTTAGAATGCATAAGAAAAGCCCAAGTAGCACGAGTAAAATCATCAACAATTGTGAGGAAATAACGGGAACCATCACGATGAGGAGTGTGATAGGGTCCCCAAATATCCACATGTAGTAATAAGAGAGGACGAGTAACTCGAGATATGCTGATAGGGAAAGAAGGTCTGGATTGTTTGGCCAATGGACATATAGAACATTTCGGATTGGGGTATCACGCACTATGACCCAAACGTTGATGCAAAAGGAGATTTTTATTGATTGTAATCGCATTACAAGAGATGCTTTTATTAGGAAAGAAGGAATCTCCAGGGAAATCAATCCAGAAAAATAACCCGTCAGTGACTCTACCCAAGCCCATCAGTTTGCCAGTCGTATGGTCCTGAAAGAAGCAATTGTTCGAATTGAAAATGACAGTGCAAGAATTGTCCTTACACACCTTTGACACAGAAAGGAGATTAAACTCAAATTCAGGAATATATAGAACATTGTGAAGGACAAAATTTGAGTTTAGAGGAACAGTTCCAATTTTAGTGACCTGAGTAGTATTTCCATTGGGTAGACGTACTGATAAAGGAGATTTCGAGTGATCATGAATATGTGAAAACAAATTCTTAGTACAAACTATGTGGTCACTAGCACCTGAGTCGATTATCCATGCATTAGCAGAAATAGACTTTGCTTTTGATATAAGGGTACCTGAAAAACCTGCGCCATCATCAGAAGTCTTCAATTGTCTTAGCATTTTCACAATATGCTGGTATTGATCCTGAGTAATATTGGAGTGAGCTTCATCAATTTGTTGTTTTGAGACCTGAAATGCAGAGGCCTCTTTTTCTCCTTTTTCACGATCAGTTGGTCGCCCATGTAACTTCCAGCATGTCTCCACGGTGTGATGCGGTCGCTTGCAATATTCACAATATTTATATTTTGGTTTTGAAGAATTGCTAGTATTTTTACCTGAAGGTATGGTATTGCGTGGACCATTCGGTCCCTTAGAAAAGGTAGCATAATCTTGCCCATATCGTCCTGTTGTTGGAGAACTCCAACTATAGCCATCAGATTTCCCCTTAAAATCGCGACCGTCCACTGATGAAGGCCTATTAGGGTTCGGACGCCCATTTTCTCCTAAATCCTGGAACCCTCTCCTCGCATCTCCACCATTCTGAAACCCTCTACTCGCTTGGCCGCGTGAAACAGAAAAGGCGAAAGGGCTCTCGGCATCTTGCATCCCGTCGGGCGCGCTGTGAGGTGAGAAGGCCGAGAGGGCAACTCCCTCACCGGCTCGGTTCGATGTCGACGCCGTCAGTCGCTGGCTCTCTTCTTGCACCGCTAATTGGAAAATCCGCCCGAGAGACGATGCTGGTTCCATGGCGAGGATCTGCGTACGGAAGGGAAGGAAATCGTCGTTGAGAACGAGTAGAAAGCGAGTAGCTTTCTCTCGATCTCGGATCGTTCGATATTGACGAAGGGTCTCCTCTGAGCCTTCGAGCTGTTCTTCAACGGCTTCAATCTCGTTCCACAACGCCGAGAGGCGATTGAATACGGTGGTCACAGATTGGCTTCCCTGTCTTAGTTCGGAAAGCGATTGCGTGAGGTAAAATAATTTTGCTCTATCTAATTTACCATATATCTCATGAATGTTGTTCCACATGATTTGCGCGTCTTCTGTGGGGGGTAATCCGGCAGCCACTTCGGTTGTAAGGCAGTTGCAAATCCACTGTCGTACAAGTTGATTGCATCGACGCCAATGTCGACACAGCCTTTCATCAGACGGAATGGGTACAGTCCCATCTAAGAATCCGTCTTTGTCTTTGGTGACGAGGGCTCGCCGAAAGTCCTTTGCCCATGCCGAGTAGCCTTCGGTTCCAGCGAGTTGGAAACTAATGAGACGCAGCTCTGGCCCGTCGGCCGTTGAGGTATAAAGCGGATCCCCTATCTCCGGTCGACCACCCCCGATTCCGATCTGATACGGGTAGGCGGTATGAAAACTAGGTGGGGGAACCGGGTAGGAATTTGATGGGATCCATGATTGACCCGATTCGGGTGTCTGCCCCACATAACCCGCATACGAAGTGTTCTGTCCAGGGACTGGATTTGCCCCAATTGTGGCTGGTGAGACTTCCCTGTGCTGGACATGCGTCTGTCCCATTTCTGTTGTAGCAGGCAATGATGTTCCCAGAACAGTTGCGGGTCCATAGTACCATGGACCTGTTGATGTTGGAGCAGGTATCCACTGGATAGGTTGACCCGAGATGGGTTGCCCCTGATTGGGTTGCACCTGAAAGAATTGCCACTGAGGCTGAGCCTGAATACCAATTTCTGTTGTGGGATCCGTATTCTGTGGTGAGTTTTTTGATATTTGGGGCTGAGTCTGAATCGGATTTTCTACTGGAACATTATTGGTGTCCATGGTATCTTGAGAAGGTGAACGTGAGGGATGATTTCTACACGGAGTGCTAATTGTTTTGCAGGTTGGTTAACCCTTTTTTGCAACAACAAAAAAGCAAGGTTGATCCGAAAGACAATCGAAGAATGAACAAAGAAAAAATGCGGAAGCTAGGCCAGGAGGGCTAGAAGCTCTGATACCATGTCACAAGACGAAGGAAAATGAAGAAAGGATTTTCTGTATATTGTATATTGAAGGCATGTACACTTGTTCATATATAATCCTAGAAAAAGAGAAAGAATGGAAAGTGTATAAACAGGATTGTATCTTCTCAGAATAAAAGGATTCAGCTCAATTAGTATCTGTCAATTTACTCTGTCAATCCTCAATCAATCAGGATCTTCAATATTTCCAACAGAATCGGTAAAAAAATCGAGACTAACCTTGAGAGAGAAATCCTTTAGCTGTGTGATCTTTGGGATGGAGCAGCGTTTGAGCGACACAAGACTCTGTGTGAGTATTGTGTTTTGACGCGATAGGAAATATAAACGCGTCCGACTGGGGATCCCCTGAGACCTCCACCCTCTAGCATCTCCGCGTTGGATTTTCAAAGATTGTATAAAGAAATATTTAAGATCAGAATCGCGTCTCTTCTTCTTGAAATTTGAAACTCCCCCCAAGATAACGGAAACTCTCTACGAACAAGTTTAAGTGACTTTTGCCCCCAAGGCATACAATTGGATATAAGACCAAATTAATAATTGTTGACATAAGAGGAATTAATTTTTTGCAACAGAGATCATTACTAGCCGATATGGCAAAAAGAAGAAGAAAAATTGGGAACTTACTTTATTACACACGGAATGACAAACAACCATGTTCAAAAGCTAATTTTAAATGAAGAAGTTACTAAAAGCAAAAGGTGACAAGAATTATAATACGTTTCTATCACGAAATAATTTTTTTTAATTAGCGTGACAAAAGTTAATCCAAAAAATATTGTTCAGATTATTATTCTGTAAGAATTTTTAAAATCTATTTGGAATAGACACAACATAATCTACATTAATCCTAATTCTTTAAGGAACTAACTTTCGTCAAATTTAAGGTTAGATATATTCTACTGATCTAATTCTTATTTTTATCAAATGAATATTGTTAATACTTTTTATGGGATTGAAATTTATTTGGAACCGATCAAGCATATCCACCTTTATCATAATTTTGCAATAAGCTAAATTTATCATCAGAATAAAGATATTTTAATGCAATGTTTATTTTAGAAACTTTAGTGTGTTCTTTATCCGATTTTTTTGGCGTCAAAATTTATTTGTAAAAGCCAGAAGTATAAGCTGTTGTCCTCTGGCTTTTGTCCTTTCAATAAATATTTTGTGATTTTCTGTGAAAATTGATTAGGAAAATTATATTGAAATTTTGCGAACATATTTTGGATTAAATTGATTGAATTGAATAATTAAGGACTAAATTGACCTCCATATAATAAGTTAATGATTGATTAGACCATGTTACCCATTATTTTGGTTGGTTGAAAGTAGGGGTGTCAAAATGGGCGTTTGACCCACTTTTTTCCATTTGGATCACCCGTGGGTTAGTATATTTAAGAAAAAAAATGTAAAATTTAGGTTTATGCTTATAAAGCGTATTCAAATATAAGTTTTAACTCAACTAATTTTTTGCCCATGGCATGCAGCTTTTGAAACATCACTTATAAATGGACCTCAATTATATTAATTTATATTTCTTATTTTGTTATAAGTAAAAATAAAGAAAAAAGAAAATTTTAAAAAAGTATAAACTATCTTGGAATGCTGCTGGTGTCGCTTGTCGCTCGCCACCCCGCTGCCCACCTTTGCCACTTGCCCGCCACCTCCCACCACTGCCGCCGCCATGGTGAATCTTCTTCTCTTGCAGAGGCCATTGAGCTTCGCGGCTATGGTGTCTCAAGAGCATCTGGAGAAGCCGCAAGCCCGTATGAGTTACAGGAACTTTGGGCACGCTGACCTCACGCACACCATTCAAGCCGACATCCCCTGTATGGTTCCGCTCTCTGCCCCCCTCCATCTGATCACATACACGGTCTTTTCTAAAATAAAGTAGGATTAATATTACGAAAAATCTCAAATTGATATCTTTGTGATAAATTTGTCTCAAATTATTTTTTAATCATCGAAAATTCCAAACTTGTATACCTGTGATAAATTTAACATTAATTAATTTTAGTTAAATTTTAATATCAAATTGCTGAGTTGGATGACACGTGACAATTTCGGCGCGTACACGTTACCACCTACTGTAAGTGCGTTGACTTGAGATTTTTTGTGGTATTAACTCAATTTAACGGAAGGAAAATTTGTCATAGGTATACCAGTTTCGGATTTTCGATGGTCAAAAAAATAAATTGGAATAAATTTATCACAACTATATCAATTTGGATAAATTTGTCACTGATGTAGCAGTTTGAGGTTTTTCTTGGTATTAAACCCAAAAAAGTAAATGAATATTACCCATTATCTAATTTTCTTCCCGATCTCTGATGGGTTGCTCTGTTTCTCGTCGCATGTGATCGCAGATTACTGATTTGCCTTTTGGTGGTAAGTTGTTTCCAATTTGTTGATTTTAGATGATTCTTCAAATTATTGCTGGAATTGGATTTGATCAGTGTGTACTAGTAGCTTTATGATAAGAATGTTGCCACGGCCCACTGTTCCGAGATTATGGCCCATCAAAAAAGAGGATATTTGGATGAAAATTTGACAAAAACAAGGGAAAACTGACAATTTACATGTTCCCTTTTTGACTAAGGATTGAGCTAAAGGTCATTTGGCCGTGGGAGGTGGGTGGCCGCGGCGGGCGGAGGCAGCTGGCAACGGTGGCGGGTGTGGGGGTAGCCGCTGGCAACGGTGGCGGGTGTGGGGGTGACGGGTAATAATAAAAAAATTATTTTTATAAAAACATAAAAAGTTTAATTCTTTTAGAAGAATTTAAAAAATTTCAATTGCATGATTTTTTTTTAGCAATCTCATTTTCTTAATAAATCATAAGAAACAAATATTTCATGATTTGGCTAAATATAAAAGTATTTAAGTAATACGGGTTGGATCGAGCATGTGTTGTTAAATTTGCACGGTATGAAAATGGGTCAAAACGGGTTAAATGGGTCAATATGGGCTGGACTATATTTGACTCAACTCAAATCCGATCCGACTCACCCTGTTTGACACCTCCACCACCCAGGCACACTGATGGAATTATCAAGGACGCGCTCTACCACTAAGCTAATAGCCTGTCATGCTTCCTAATTAATAATAAGTAATATCTTCATAATAGTTGAAAGATATTAACACGAAAAAATGATTAGACTACGACCACCTCAGGCTGCGCATCGAGAATCGATCTATTTCTTAAAATTTGATTCTAATCTGAACAAAGGATCTAACATAAAGTGAATCTACAATTTATTGAATCGGGAGAAAAAATTCTAAGGACTCATCTCTTATGTTTTTGTTATTGTCACATTGATCTCCTTCGATGATAAAACACAACCTCTGACTTGAACCTCATCATAACTTCATTCAGATTAGAGTGGCCGTCGCCCTTTTATAGTGGAAATATAATCTAACGAGCTGAATACTGGGGACACAAAGCACATGCTAATCTGCTAGTGATCCATTTCTTGTGGCCATCAGAAGCAATTTGTAGTCGGAGAAGGCGAGACGCTCAAGCTGTTCCGTTGGAAAGTGTAACTGAGAAGTACATTCTCACAATGTTTTTAAGCAATTCAACTACAAGGTATCAAAACACATTAGCATCACATGGTTCAGTTGTCTTAATCGTCTTCAACTAAGAGAACTATACAACTCTTGCTTGATGACAAGTCCAGAAACCCGGCCATGGGGAATCGACCTCTGCCGATGAGCGTTTTCAGTTGTTGCGCACGGAGCCTTTGGGAGATCACATGCATCTGATACTTGTACTGTTCGACACTTCTTGCTTGATGGAAAAATGAATAACATAATTATTGCTTGCTGTGTATTAGGTCCAGGAAACAGCTGAAATCATTGAACTAACTCGTTTCTGCTTTTCGATCAAGTTCTTGCATCATCCCCTCTTGGTGGCTTCGAAGTTCATCTCCGCCACAACTTTGTTGGAGCATTTGATCTTCTGGTTGAACCAAATTGAACAAGTCATTTCTTTTGGTTGGAAGGATAATCGAAACTAAAATTTGTTATTATACTTACGTCCTGTCCTGTCGAGTGGCAAGTTGTCTTTGCATCCCGCAACCGATCTGTTTGAGTTTCGCAACCAAGGCGTTCCCTCCCTCTTAAAGTTTCTTGACGTGACCTCGCTTGCTGGTCAAGTTAGTGTTTGAGGGCATATTGAGCTTCTTCACAACAATGCGTTGGTGCTGGTTCACAATGCCTTGTCCTGGTTTCCTGATGTTGTGGTCACTGGTTATTGACAGAAGATGTTCCATCTCCAACTTTGCGAGTATCTATGAAAGAATTCACGCACTCAGTTTGGAAAAACTGAGCATATGGTTCTCAAGATAAAGAACAAGTATGTTCATGCAGTAAATTGACTACAGCAACATCCTCTGTGCTGCGGCAAATTTCTTCGACCATTGCTCTCCACCCCTGCAACGAAAAGAATTAAGCAGTCCGTATGAAAGGATCATGCTCTTGGAGTAGACATGGCCAAACGAAACCGCAAACTCAGAACCGGCCCGTTGACCGGGCCCAAGGTTCCAAACCGGAACCGGAACCGGAAATTTTTTTTTTTTTTTTAAATATATAGGTTTGGGGAAGAGCCGCGGCTCTTCCCTTTCAAAATTTTTTTTTTAAAATTTCGGTCGGAACCGGACACGGAACTGGGAACCGTCCCGGAACCGCCGGTTCCGAACCGGAACCGGCTCCTTAAGGGCCGGTTCCTGAACGGGAACCGGCGGTTCGGTCGAACCGGCCATGTCTATCTTGGAGGGCCAAATAGGACACACAAATTCTATGAAATGACCTTACCCTACACTATAAACAAGATACTACGTAAAAAGAATGCGTTGCTCCATACATAGTAATGCTATAAAAACAAACTCCATTCGTTTGGACAATCGGATCTGGCTGCAGAACTGTTTCAAACACAGATTCATGTTTATCATGCTAATTTTTTTTAATGATTTATCTTTTGCCGTCCATTTTCATTTATCAGACAAGGCGAGTTGCATCTTCAAGAATTAGCTATGCCAGGAGTGAGGTTGTATTGTTTCATGAGTAAACTGGCTTGTTTTCAAGATGGAGTCGATCATACGGCAGTATCTTTGGTTTCCTTCATCAGGGAAAGAGAATTACTTGATCTAATGCCTAGACAGTCATCATCTTACCTTGCTAGCTTTGTAGCTCTGTTTGTCATTTCTATGATCAGTTGAGCTTGGTTAAAGCAGATGACCCATGTGGCTATCTTCTAAGTTGCATTCCATAAAGTTAGGTATAACAAACAATATGAACTTGAATTTGGTCATAATCCTATGCAGCTGACACCGGTTTTAGTTTGTAGTGAATACAGAAAAGATGATCGCTGACTGGATGGTAAATTGGAACATCTGATCTGCCGCTTGAGAGTGTAAATGTCTACTGCAATGAGGCATCCGGTGGTAGATTTGTTCCTTATGCTGTGCTGATGGATCTCGAACCGGGCACTATGGATAGTGCTCGAACTGGTCCCAATGGGAAGATCTTCAGGCATGATAACTTTGTGGTTTATCAATCTGTTGTTGCTAATTACTGGGCCAATGGGCGCTATAGTGAAGGAACTGAGCTTATTAAAGGAGTTCCGGGTGTTGTGACGAGGAGCCAAAAACCGCAGCTGTATTCAAGGTAAAGATTGATTGCGTTCCACTTGATCATTTGTCCCAGGTGGTAGGCTCCAGTAGGTATGAGTTGATAAACTTAACATCCGTAGCTAATGACCTTTAAGAGACACCATTAGCTACTCCCTATGAATCACTACTGTCATGTACTCTGTTTAGTGTGTCAATTTCCTTTCTTTTAGTTGGTGCATGGCTAATGTAGATAGGGGACTTCAAGTTACAGGAATAACTTAAAAAAGTATGTTGTATCGGAACGGCCGATCCTAATATAAACTTTGGGACAAGAATTCTCTAATTTCTGTAGCCAGGTGAGATTTCGAAGGTCCAACGTCGGGTGGTGTCGGTGACATCTCTTTACCTCAATGTTTGGTTTCAGATGCATTGTCCATTTCTTTTTTTATGTATGTTCATCGGCAATAACATTTTGTACACAACTTTTTGTGACATTCCGCTCTGTCGTTTTTTCACCTTGCTCAGCGAGACACTATTACTTTTGCTAATTTCAGGTTGTTGCTACCTAATCTCCTTTGGTGATAAAATCCCTTTTAACTGACAAGCCAAACTAATTTAACACCATTTAGAGAAAGTAGTAATCTCCCATGTTATCATCGAAATTAACGAGCTAAAATTCTAGAGACACAGAGCACATCTATTTGGTTAGTGATCCATTTCTTATTGCCACAAAAGCAATTTGTAGCACGAGAATGTGAGACGCCCAAGCAGTAAAAACAAACTAGCATCTTCTTATAGCTTATAGATTAAGGTTTTGAATACAGTTTGCCAGATACAATTTCATCTGGCAAAGAATACATCAACATAAACTCCTAGAATACGACTCTAATGATTAACTCGCAGTGGTCTTAATTGTCTTCGGCAAAGAAGAGAACTGTAAACTCTAGAACTCTTGCTTGATCACTAGTCCAGCAACATTGATCTCTTTATGCAAAAATTGTTGGCTCAGGACTCATTGGTCTTCAAAAACATGAAACCCTGCTCCGCGAACTCACCCTCCGCCAACAAGCTTCTGTAGTTGTGGCGTGCGAGGCCTTAAGACGCGGTGCCATCTTTGGGAGATCACATGGATCCACTACCTGCATTGCTCGCCGCCTTTTGTCTATGGAGAAGGAATAACAGAATTATGGCCCGCTGTGTATTAGGCTTATGAAATAGCTGACTATAACACGAAATCAATCAACTAACTCGTTTCTGCTTTTTGATAAAGTTCTTGCATCTTCCTCTTGGTGGCTTGAAACTTGGGCTCTGTTTGGCAATGTTCCTGTTTCTTGTTTTTGTTTCTGTATTTCTGTTCCTCAGTATTTATGTTCCCGGATGATTTTTGAGAATCGGAACGCGTTTGGTAACTGCTAAAAATTTTATTCCAGGAACAGAAAATCGTTTAGTAACTACATAAAATTTTTGTTCCCAATTTGCATTTAAATTAAATAATTAGATAATTATATTTGATGACAAATAAAAGAGAAAATAATTAAATCAAATAGTGATTAAGAAAAAGAAACGAAAAAATAAAAAAGAGTTGCGAAAAAGAAAGTTAATCTTTTTTAGATTTAAAAATACCATCTTGGAGAGGAAATTGAAATAAAAATATCAACTATATTTGTGTATTTTTCTGACAACGAATGATATTTTTCTAATTTTTTGGGTATTTTATAATTAAATAAATTTTGAAAATTTTAAAAAAATATGAAAACTATTTTTAATTCAAAATTGGTTCCTAAGGCTCAGCTAAGGCTTTCAAAGTTGATTTTTGCGATTTTTATGATTTTTTGTTATTTTTAAATTAATTTTAAAAATAAAAATAAAAGTAAAAATAATTATAATTATAAATCATGTTTCAACAAGAACTGAAAGTATCGAGGAAAAATTCATAGAAATATATCGTGGAAAACAATGATTTGAAAAAGTGTTCCGGAACACAAAAATTAACTTTTTTTTTTGTTCTGAAAAGTGGTTCAAAAGTGTTCCGGAACACAGAACCAGAATCATAATTATTTGCAGTACCAAACATGTTTCTGTTATTTACTATTTTCGGGAACAGAAACAGAGAAACGGGAACAATGCCAAACAGACCCTTGATGTCCACCTCAACTTCGTTCCAGCCTTTGATCATCTGAATTAGATTGCTTGCATTCAAGATCTCAGGGATGAAAACGACTAGACACGACTTCCTAAGACACAATTATCACCCGAACTAGGTGAATTCAAAGTCAAAGTTTGACGCATGGACAAGAAACAGAAACTCTCTAGCGACAGACAAAATTCAGAATTAGGGCACTGACCTCATGTCGACTGTTGACCAAAACCCCCTTGATCCTTTGAACTTGACCAACAACTTGGGAGGTCTCTTTGACATCATCGCTCAACATCTCAGCTTCCCCCCCGACTCTCCTTGATGTTCACCACATCACGTGCAACATTACTCAATGTTGCCGTTCGCCTTGCTTTCTTTACTGGCGAGTACGCGATCAACTCCGGCCCCAGTGGTCTCGCGCGAGAACAACCTCTCGACGATACGGTCTCTTCGCAACAGAAAATCTTAGGGGCAATGGAGCGCGGCGATAGCGATCGCCTTGTCAACGGACTCAAAGACGTTGGTGCCTGCAGTGGTTCTGAAGAATTCTCTCCAGATATCAATCGACTCCCCCATTGTGGAAATGGCGAAAGAGAAAATTGCTTAGGGCGGAAGCAACGGCCGACAAATTGCAAGGTAATTCTTTCATTTATCAACCGAATCGATGGTAAAGAACCAACCCATTTCAAAGCAGTAGAAGTAACATCGAAACAACGAAGGAATCAGTAATGAAATCGTTGCTAACCTCGAGAGAAATCCTCAAACCTGCGATATTGGAACAGAGCGACGTTGGAGCGTCCGAATGACACGCGTCTCTGTAGTGATTTTAAGTGAGAAGAGAGCCAAGACCAGAAAGTTTTAATAAATGACTTCCCTACCCTATCTGAGATAAAAAGGCGGCGAAGCCATCTCTACCGTTGGATTTCAAAGATTATAATACGGGCCATTTAAATTTTGGATGAGTACGTACATTTTGAATTTCATGAAAAAGTTGCTAAAATATGATTTTTCAGAATTACATTTTTTTCGTCTTGGTATTTACCAAAGCCATAGAGAACATATAAATTGGAACATCTGATCTGCCGCTTGAGAGAGTAAATGTCTACTGCAATGAGGCATCCGGTGGTAGATTTGTTCCATATACTGTGCTGATGGATCTTGAACCGGGCACTATGGATAGTGCTCGAATTGGTCCCAATGGGAAGATCTTCAGGCCTGAGAACTTTGTAGTTTATCAATCTGCTGTTGCTAATTACTGGGCCAATGGGAGTTATAGTGAAGGAACTGAGCTTATTAAAAGAGTTCCGGGTGTTGTGACTAGGAGGCCGAGAACCGCGGCTGTATTCAAGGCAAAGATTGATTGCGTTCCACTTGATCATTTGTCTCAGGTTGTGGGCTCCATTAGGTATGAGTTGATAAACTTAACATCCGTAGCTAATGACCTTTAAGAGACACCGTTAGCTACCCCTTATGGATCACTACTGTCTTGTACTCTGTTTAGTGTGTCAATTTCCTTTCTTTTAATTGGTGCATGGCTGATGTAGATAGGGGACTTCAAGTTACAAGAATAACTTAAAAAAGTATGTTGTATCGGAACGGCCAATCCTAAAATAAACTTTGGGAAAAGAATTCGCTAATTTTTGTTGCCGGGTGAGATTTCGAGGGTCCAACGTCGGGTGGTGTCGGTGACATCTCTTTACCTCAATGTTTGGTTTCGGATGCATTGTCCATTTCTTTTTTATGTATGTTCATCGGCAATAACATTGCGTACACAACTTTTTGTAACATTCCGCTCTGTCGTTTTTTCACCTTTCTCAGCAAGACATTATTTCTTTTGTTAATTTTAGGTTCTTGCTAACTAATCTCCTTCGGTAATAAAACGTTTTTAACTGACAAGCCAAACTAATTTAACTCCATTTAGAGAAAGTAGTAATCTCCCATGTTATCATCGAAATTAACGAGCTAAAATTCTAGAGACACAGAGCACATCTATTTGGTTAGTGATCCATTTCTGATTGCCACAAAAGCAATTTGCAGCGCGAGAACGTGAGATGCCCAAGCAACAAAAACAAACTAGCATCTTCTAATAGCTCAGAGATTAAGGTTTTGATTACAGTTTGCCAGATACAATTTCATCTGGGAAAGAATACATCAACATAAACTCCAAGACTACGACTCTAATGATTAACTTGTAGTGGTCTAAATTGTCTTCAGCGAAGAAGAGAATTGTAAACTCTAGAACTCTTGCTTGATCATTTGTCCAGCAACATTGATCTCTTTATGCAAAAATTGTTCGCTCAGGACTCCTTGGTCTTCAAAAACATGAAACCCTAGTCTGCGAACTCACCCTCTGCCAACAAGTTTCTGCAGTTGTGGCGCGCGGGGCCTTAAGACGCGGTGCCATCTTTGGGAGATCACGTGGATCCACTACCTGCATTGCTCGCCGCCTTTTTTCTGTGGAGAAGGAATAACAGAATTATGGCCCGCTGTGTATTAGGCTTATAAAATAGCTGACTTTAACACGAAATCAATCAACTAACCCATTTCTGCTTTTTCATAAAGTTCTTGAACCTTCCTCTTGGTGGCTTGAAACTTGATGTCCACCTCAACTTCATTCTAGCCTTTGATCATCTAAATTAGATTGCATGCATTCAAGATCTCAGGATTGAGAACGACTTCCTAAGACACAATTATCACCCGAACTAGGTGAAATCGAAGTCTATGTTTGACGCATGGACAAGAAACATAAACTCTCTAGCGACGGACCAAATTCAGAATTAGGGCACTGACCTCATGTCGTCCAAAACCCCCTTGAGCCTTAGAACTTCACCAACAACTTGAGAGGTCTCTTTGACATCATCGCTACACATCTCAGCTCCCCCGACTCTTCTTAATGTTCACCACATCACGCGCAACATTACCCATGTTGCCATCCGCCTTGCTTTCTGTACTCGCGAGTACGCGATCACCTCCGGCCCTAATGGTCTCGTGCGAGAACAGCTTGTCGGCGATACGATCTCTTCGCAACAAAAAATCTTTGGGGCGATCGAGCGCGGCGATAGCGTTCGACTTGTCAATGGACTCAAAGACGTTGGTGTCTGCAGTGGTTCTGAAGAATTCTCTAGAGACATCGATCGACTCCCCCATTGTGGAAATGTCGGAAGAGAAAATTGCCTAGGGCGGAAGCAACGGCCGAAAAATTGCGAGGTAATTCTTTCATTTATCAACCGAATCGATGGTAAAGAACCAACCCATTTCAAAGCAGTAGAAGTAACATCGAAACAACGAAGGAATCAGTAATGATATCGTTACTAACCTTGAGAGAAATCCTCAAACCTGCGATGTTGGAACAAAGCGGCGTTTGAGCGTCCGAATGACGCGCGTCTCTGTAGTGCTTTTAAGTGAGAAGAGGGCCAAGACCAGGAAGTTTTAATAAATGATTTCCCTACCCTATTTGAGATAAAAAAAAAGGCGGCGAAGCTATCTCCACCGTTGGATTTCAAAGATTATAATCCGGGCCGTTTATATTTTGGATGAGTACGTACATTTTGAATTTCATGAAAACTGCTAAAATTTGATTTTTCATAATTACATTTTTTTCGTGTTGGTATTTACCAAAGCCATAGAGAACATATAAATTGGAACATCTGATCTGCCGCTTGAGAGTGTAAATGTCTACTACAATGAGGCATCCGGTGGTAGATTTGTTCCTTATGCTGTGCTGATGGATCTTGAACCGGGCACTATGGATAGTGCTCGAACTGGTCCCAATGGGAAGATCTTTAGGCCTGATAACTTTGTGGTTTATCAATCTGTTGTTGCTAATTACAGGGCCAAGGGGCGCTATAGTGAAGGAACTGAGCTTATTAAAGGAGTTCCGGGTGTTGTGACGAGGAGGCCGAGAACCGCGGCTGTATTCGAGGTAAAGATTGATTGCGTTCCACTTGATCATTTGTCCCAGGTTGTAGGCTCCAGTAGGTATGAGTTGATAAACTTAACATCCGTAGCTAATGACCTTTAAGAGACACCATTAGCTGCTCCTTATGGATCACTACTGTCCTTTACTATGTTTAGTGTGTCAATTTCCTTTCTTTTAGTTGGTGCATGACTTATTCAATTATGGCACTTCAAGTTACAAGAATAACTTAAAAAAGTTTGTTGTATCGGAACGGCCGATCCTAATATAAACTTTGGGAAAAGAATTTACTAATTTTTTTTGCCATTTGAGATTTCGAAGGTCCAATGTCGGGTGGTATCGGTGACATCTTTTTACCCCAACGTTTGGTTTCAGATGCATTGTCCATTTCTTTTTTATGTATTTTCATTGGCAATAACATTTTGTATACAACTTTTTGTGACATTCCGCTTTGTCGTTTTTTCACCTTGCTCAGCAAAACACTATTTCTTTTGTTAATTTCAGGTTCTTGCTAACGAATCTCCTTCGGTGATAAAACCGCTTTTAACTGACAAGCCATACTAATTTAACTTCGTTCAGAGAAAGTAGTAATCTCCCATGTTATCATCGAAATTAACGAGCTAAAATTCTAGAGACACAGAGCACATCTATTTGGTTAGTGATCCATTTCTTATTGCCACAAAAGCAATTTGTAGCACGAGAACGTGAGACGCCCAAGCAGTAAAAACAAACTAGCATCTTCTTATAGCTTAGAGATTAAGGTTTTGATTACAGTTTGCCATATATAATTTCATCTGGCAAAGAATACATCAACATAAACTCCTAGACTACGACTCTAATGATTAACTCGCAGTGGTCTTAATTGTCTTCGGCGAAGAAGAGAACTGTAGACTCTAGAACTCTTGCTTGATCACTAGTCCAGCAACATTGATCTCTTTATGCAATAATTGTTGACTCAAGATTCGTTGGTCTTCAAAAACATGAAACCCTTCTTCGTGAACTCACCCTCCGCCAATGAGCTTCTACATTTGTGGCGTGCGGGGCCTCAAGACGCGGTGCCATCTTTGGGAGATCACGTGGATCCACTACCTGCATTGCTCGCCGCCTTTTGTCTATGGAGAAGGAATAAGAGAGTTATGGCCTGCTGTGTATTAGGCTTATGAAATAGCTGACTATAACACGAAATTAAACAACTAACCCGTTTATGCTTTTTGATAAAGTTCTTGTAGCTTCCTCTTGGTGGCTTGAAACTTGATGTCCACCTCAATTTCGTTCCAGCCTTAGATTGCTTGCATTCAAGATCTCAAGAATGAGAACAACTAGACACGACTTCCTAAGAAAAAATTATCACCCGAACTAGGGGAATTCGAAGTTAAAGTTTGACACATGGACAAGAAACAAAAACTCTTTAGCGACAGACCAAATTCAGAATTAGGGCACTGACCTCATGTCGACTGCTGTCCAAAACCCCTTTGATCCTTTGAACTTGACCAACAACTTGGGAGGTCTATTTGACATCATCGCTCAACATCTCAGCTTCCCCCCGACTCTCCTTGATGTTCACCACATCACGCGCAACATTACCCATGTTGCCGTTCGCCTTGCTTTCTTTACTCGCGAGTACGCATTCAACTCTGGCCCCAGTGGTCTCGTGCGAGAACAACCTCTCGGCGATACGGTCTCTTCGCAACAGAAAATCTTAGGGGCGATGGAGCGCGGCGATTGCGATCGCCTTGTCAATGGACTCAAAGACGTTGGTGTCTGCAGTGGTTCTCAAGAATTCTCTCTAGACATCGATTGACTCCCCCAATGTGGAAACGACGAAAGAGAAAATTGCTTAGGACGGAAGCAACAGCCGACAAACTGCGAGGTAATTCTTTCATTTATCAACTGAATCGGTGGTAAAGAACCAACCCATTTCAAAGTAGTAGAAGTAACATCGAAATAACGATAGAATCAGTAATGAAATCGTTGCTAACCTCGAGAGAAATCCACAGATCTGCGATGTTGGAACAGAACGACGTTTGAGCGTCAGAATGACACGCGTCTCTGTAGTGCTTTTAAGTGATAAGAGAGCCAAGACCAGAAAGTTTTAATAAATGACTTCCCTACCCTATCTGAGACAAAAAGGCGGCGAAGCCATCTCCACCATTGGATTTCAAAGATTATAATCTGGGCCGTTTATATTTTGGATGAGTACGTAAATTTTGAATTTCCTGAAAAAGTTGCTAAAATATGATTTTTCAGAATTACATTTTTTCGACTTGGTTTTTACGAAAGCCTGTTGACACCTGATTTTTTTTACCATTTATTATTGTGATTTTTATTCTTTAAAATTAATTAAAAATATCAAAAAAGGTCATAAAATCACAAAATCAACTTTGGAAGCCTTGGTTTAACCTTAGGAACCAATTTTGAACAAAAAATATTTTTCGGTATTTTTAATATTTTTCGAGTTTATTTAATTATAAAAATACCCAAAAAATCAGAAAAATACCATTCGTGGTCAGAAAAATACCCAAAAATATTCGATAATTTTGTTTTAATTTCCTCTTCAAGTGTGTCACTTTAAATCTCAAAAATTCGGCTCGGGTCAATATGTTCCTTCACAAACATAAACCCGAACCGAGCCTAAAAAAAAAAAAAAAAAAATCATTTTCGAGTCTTTTAGTTTTCAATTCTCACTTTTTATAAGCTATGACATTGGACTCTAAAGTCTTAAAGTGCAATTAGGTCAATTTGCCCTCCAATTTAATCAATTTTTACCAAAAGGGCTTAATTGCACATTTTTCTTTCAATTAGTCCCCGGTTTCACGGATGTATACGTATGCTCTACGTATTTATACGTCATACGTATTTATACGTTATGCATATTTGTACTGTTTGGTAACCTCTTTAACTCTTGTAATAATAATAATGGTTATTATTTTTAACACCTTTGTTAGTGCCCTTTTTTTTAGCATTTTTGTATTGTGAGTGCTATTGTTAGTGCTATTTTTAAATAGCATTTTTGTATTATAAATTGTGAGTGCTATTGTTAGTGCTATTTTTAAATGACATTTATTTATCATAAATTGTGAGTGCTATTGTTAGTGCTATTTTTAAATGTCATTTATTTATCATAAATTGTGAGTGCTATTATTAGATAGAATTTATAATTGTTGGTGCTATTTTTAAATAGCATTTTTGTATTATAAATTGTGAGTGCTATTGTTAGTGCTATTTTTAAATAGCATTTTTGTATCATAAATTGTGAGTGCTATTGTTAGTGCTATTTTTAAATGTCATTTATTTGTGAGTGCTATTTTTAGATAGAATTTATAATTGTTAGTGCTATTTTTAAATACAATTTATTGGAATGTATTTTTGGCTATAAAAGGATGGCAAAATTTTTGAGAGCTTAGAGAGAGAGAGACATTTTGTAGAGTGTGCAAATTTTTGAGAGCTTAGAGAGAAGAACACAAACACTCTCTATATTCTCATAATCTTGAGTGAGCAAAATATACTAAGTTCGGAATATTGATTCCGCATATTGCTAGCACAATTGTTGTGGAGTTATTAGTCGTCTCCCCGTTCGTCAATTGGTGGTGCGTTCGAACTAGATGCCTAACACTTGTGGAGGCTGAGATCGAAGAACATCGAACCGACACCTCCGTTCAAGCACGCTACGAGAGGTAATCTATTTACTCCCTTTGAGGCTTTGTGATTTTTTTTCGATTGAAATGCACGAAGTACGCCTCTGGAGATACATGTATGGGTTGTTATTTATTTCCGCTACGTGTTACGTGGATCCCAACAGTGGTATCAGAGCCGATCCTTAGGTGTTTTCGTGCATTTAATTGATTTTTTGCAATTTTTGCAATACTATGGCCAATATGTATTAACGAATTGTTCGTCTTACATGGCTAATGGAGGTTGATTATTTTATATGATAAATTAATCAACGTAGCAAAAATTGAGACTAAATCAATTTTGAATCGAAAATTTATGGCTATCTTATTTTACGTAAAAATTCTGAATATGATTCAACGTAGAATTTTTATTGTGCATTCCTAAGTTTTAAATTGTGAATTTATTACTTACGTGGAAGGGTGGTGATCATGGAAAAATCCCTAATCAATTTGATTGATGTATATATGAATGTATGATGATTATTTATATATTTGGGGTTGTAATTATTAAATGGAGGCTGCGTACTCCTTTTATTTTTCATGTAATCTTTATTTTTAGCATAGTCAATTGTTGATGTAAATGCTACGAGGATTACGTGGAGGAGCCTTTTAAGTCGGCGAGCTCTTTGGGGCCCGATTCTTGAAGAGTTCAAGAAACCAAGAAGAAACGAAGAGCGGCTCTCCGTTATTAAAATATTAAAATGATTAAATGTGGTCTCATTGGCTCGAGACCCATTAAATCATAATTCCATGATCACCACGTAGGATAGATGTTTATGTGATTGGCATCTATTTATTTATTATGATTACGTGAGCATGTTAAACTGGTTAATGTGCAAAGTCAGACTTACCTCACCCCCTGCATGAAATCCTAGTTAGGGAAAATCACTCGCGTTAGGTACCGAAAGGGCGTTGGTAATGACATCAACGTAACCAAGTCCCCGAACTCAAAATCTCTGGTTCCGCAGAATTGATCGATCTCTCCCAATCGGTCAATAAGGTTTCCGGTCTACCCTCCAAGAAAGACCGGTGGCGACTCCAAATGCATGCACAAGTTGCACATGCCACCACGACCACACTAAGGTCGAAAGCGATCGACTGTTATCGTCGAATCCCTTTGAAAAATACTCCCGCCGCGATTTGGTATGGGCCTGGGAGGGCCCGCACCGATCCAAAGCCCGCGATCTGCACCCTTGTGCGGGGGAAGACCCGTGATCGGTAATCCATTAGCCGCGTCCGCTTTTTCGGACGGGTCGCGACAGCTGGCGACTCCGCTGGGGACCTTTGTTCTAGAACCTATGGTTCTAGACCCCAAGTAGACTTAGGCCGTAATTAAAACGCTGAGTAATGTTTCTAACCCTGCAGGCGCTCTTGAAGGTGAGGTAAGTCCGCTCATGATAGGTGTTATATGTTTTTGCAGATTGGAGAAATAAGGGGTGCAGTCCGTGATTAACATTGTCTTATGCAGGTTGGCGTAGGAATGTATTTTTTGTGGATGATTTGAAGCGCTGATTGATAAACTGTTGTGCATGACTTGCATTGTGGTGATCACGACACATAGACACACATAACCGCGCCTAAAACCCCGGGCGCCCCTATAGGAAAACAATAGAAGGAACTGAAAATGGAATCTCCATGAGGAAAAACATGGGGCAATCCACTTTTCGATTCCGCTCATTTCGAACTATGGATCGGGTCCCAATGCAACGATAGTTGTGCAATGGAATCTACCCTTTCTAGAACTCGAGGTGGGAGCCGTTAAGCCTTAGGAACCCCGCCCTTTAGATGTCGAAACTTCACAAGTTTACATGCGCTTGATCGATGTGTTTGACATATCTTACCCCGTCGAAAGGTCCGTAAGTATCGTCCCTTTCACCTTTTGAACTCAGTATAACTTTTATATATACGTGTTCATTTTCACCATATGCTAAAGCATCTTTCTACCTACTTACAGGTAGGTAGCTTTGAATCACGGAACCAAGAATAACTCGTATTATAACTCGTCTCCGAGCCAGAATGGAGCAAGAGGAGTTGGGATCCCGCGTGGGCAGTTTGGAAGGTCAAATGGCGTCAATGGCCACCATGCTAGCAGAAATGAAAGCCATGATGGTGGCTGCACAAGAAAGAAATCATGACCTCAGCCAGGATGCTTCGCCCGCACCCCCCAATGCTTCGAATGTGGCGCGAGCTCAAGAAGAGAATGTGGCCGAGAATGTTAATCAAGTGTTAGCAGCTGATGCACTACCGAAGGTCGCGTCTGTACTCATCCACCTAGAAAAAGACAAAAAGGAGAAACCCCCGGGCAAAATCGAAGAAGGCGCAAAGAGGCTAGCGAAGATAGAAGAATGCCTAAGCAGCCAAGGGTATGAGTTGGCTCGATTTGACAAGATATCACCATTTGTAAAAATTGAAGCGCCGTCAGACTATAAAGAACCCGATTTCGTCAGAAAATACAACGGGACGAGCTGCCCCCGAGCCCACTTAAAATATTACCTACGCAAAATGGCATTTTTTTCTGACTACGTTCCCTTGCTGATGAACACATTTCAAGAGAGTCTGGCGGGTGCTGCTCTGGCTTGGTTCATCGAATTAGATTTGGAGGACTATGATGGATGGGAAGACCTGGCAGAGGACTTTTTACATCAATATAAATTCAATACTGCTACAGCACCTTCTAGAGAAGAATTGCTGAGGACCACAAAAGGGAGGAACGAGCCAATTCGCGCATACGCTCAAAGATGGCGGGCCTTAGCAACACAAGTCAAACCATCTATTCCAGAGGATGAGCTGGTCGACCTTTTCTTAAAAGCATTGCCTTACGAATATTTCGATAGGCTGAACACATCTGGTTGCCAAACATTTGTACACCTCATAAAAATCGCAGAAAGGCTGGAATGGGCGATGAGGGAAAGGAAAACACCAGAAATCGCAGCAAGACGTCAGTATCCGGCCCGAAGGGAGAAGGAGGCGGGAGTTGATGTGGCCTTCATGCCAAACCCACCCAGACCTAAGCAGTTCTCCAATTCAAGTACGGTGCAAGGAAACTCGTCAATGTCGGCACAGAAACCATATGAGCTAAGGAAGAAGTTGCCTCCCAAGCAGTTCACCCCCATGCCAAGGCCGTTATCGAAATTGCTTCCTATGTTACTAGAGGAGCACTTAGTGGCTAAAGAGCCTCCAAGGCCGAATCCGGTGAAATATAATGGGTACGATGAAAGCCAGTCATGTGCCTATCACATGGGAGAGAAGGGCCATAACGTAGACAATTGCATTGTTTTGAAGCACAAGGTGCAAGCCCTTATCGACAGTCGCATCCTTGAATTCGCCAAAACAGAGCCAAACGTGCAACAAAACCCACTTCCTGATCACCAAACCGTAGGAGTGATCTTCGATGACAAAAAGAAAAATTGTTTAAAGATCGGAACAGATTCAGACAAGTTCTGCATAGAACTTACACACGGGCCTAAAAAACCCAATGATCTGGTAGGAATGGTGGACAGTACAAAGCCTTTGGTCATCAGTTTAACCAAGATCGACAACTGGAAGGGGGATGATGATGGCCTGATTAAGCCAGTTGTAATTCGCCTTACTGACGACAAAGCAGATAATGAGTTGGACACAGGAGTCGAGAAAACCTCACCTGTGGTGATAAAGATTCCTCCTGTAGAGTATTATGATCCCAAGAAAGTTCACTGGGATTATGGAACGAGCGAGATCAGTGCCTTAATGCGATCAGGGAAATTTTATGCACCACGAGAAGGCGAACCTGAGAAAAAAGATGTATCTAAAGAAGACGCCGAAAAGCTTTTGTCTATCATTAAAACAAGCGAATTCGAAGTGATAGAACAACTACGAAAAATGCCGGCCCAGATCTCTCTGCTAAATTTGTTCTTAAATTCAGAGAAGCACAAGAAGGCTTTAATGAAGATTCTGAATGAAGTACATGTACCCGAGTCTATTAACGAGGATCAGCTCGAAGACTTTGTTGGCGCTGTTCTGCTAAAAGACCAAATGAGTTTCTCGGATGACGACTTCCCAATGGAAGGGCGGGCACATAATAAGGCATTATACATAACGGTCAGATACCACGGAAAGCAAGTGTCTCGCGTACTGATCGATAATGGCTCCGCTTTTAATATTTGTCCTCTGGCCACTTTGAGGAATCTGGGTATAAAAGAGGAACTGATCAGGACCTCCAAAGCCAGCATCAGAGCCTTTGATGGAACGAAGAAGGCGGTGGTAGGAGAAATCGAGCTGGACGTTTTCATAGGCCCGACCAAATTTTCTATCGAGTTTCAAGTGATGGACTTACCGAGTGCCTTCGGATTCCTTCTTGGGAGACCATGGATACACGTAGCCGGAGCCGTACCATCCAGTCTGCACCAGAAAGTCCGCTTTGTAGTGGACAACAAAATGATCACTGTGCATGGTGAAGTGGATCTCATGTCATACCAGAATAGTGCCGTTCCTTATGTGGAACCTGAAAATAAAGAAGAGGCGAGTTATCACTCCTTTGACCTGGTGGCGGTCGTTCACACGCCTGTGGGAACCAAGCCGAGGCTCCCCGTCCTCTCCCAGTATGACCTTTTGCCCGGGAAGATATTGCTATCCTATGGGTTCATCCCCGGAGGCGGTCTGGGTAAGCATAACCAGGGGATTCGAGCACCTCTGCAACTAAGGTCAAACGAACACAGAGCCGGCCTGTGATATCTTGGGGAGCGAAATTGGCATCATGTTGGGGAAAGCCGCCAAGGAGGCCGAGGTGTAAGCCGAGGCAGGGGAAAGAATTTTGGAGGCATTACACGCAAAGGGGGTCAGGATGGTTCTTTCATCGGTTCAAGTACCTGGAAAGGTAAAAGTAAGGTGTTCAACAACAAGCTGAACCAGTTCTTCTCCAAGAGTTCCAAATGGTTGAAGGACGAGAGGATAGAAACCATAGCAGAGGAACCTGATTTGACCCGCTTGTCTTTGGGAGATTCTGTCAACGTCATCATCGAATCACTCGACGGCGACGCTCCTACCATGGAGTAAAGAGATATCTGTCTCTCTTCGACGCATCTAAATTCACATTAGGTGCCTCGGGCTTTTTCTTACGTCTCGCATTGTAATATTGTCAAAAAAAAAAATCAAAAAAAAATCAAAAATCAAAAATCAAAAATGGGCACGTGTGGGAGCCACAAATCGGTCGATGACGATATAAAAAAAATAAATAAATCCTGAGACCTGATTTCCCACACGTCTCCTAGTTTGCAAAGTTTTGGGATGCGAGGATGCCCAAGGATATGAGGGCTAACTCCCATCCTACCCTTTCAATTTTTTCCAAGAAGTCTCCCAAAGAAGTTTATCATTACATGAACTTTCCCTATTTTATAACCATCTTTGTGACACTTCAAGCATGCCATTCCAAGCATACATAGCAGGTCGTTAAATAACTCGGGTTCCCGAGGAGGAGCTTCCCTCCTAAATGGGGAATAAAACGATACGGAGCCGTCCATTCCGGCGACGATCAAAAGCAGAGGAATCAGAAGGCAGTGCTTTCAAATGACAAAACAGGGAGTACCCCTTTTCATGACATGCATTCTGGCCGAATATTTCAAGAGCGTTCTAATGGCTCAATTTATGAACAAAACCTTTGAGGAAACCTGAAGAAGTTTTTCATCATTTAGAAATCTTTGTGAAAAGAACACTTAAAAAGAAAAATTCAAGTTTTGCAGATTGACACATCTGATAAAAAATGCTTTCTCGGAATAGAGTGACAAGCACGAACTCATTTTTCGTTGCCAGCATACCTAACATGCATCATGCGTATCATGCACATATCCTGCATACAGAGAACCCGAAGGGAGAAATACCGGTTCCCGCAGGATAATTTTCAAGGGTAAATTGTATCGACTCCAATAGTCAATTATACATGCCCTTTACTCATGAGGTCTCTTCTCTTCAACAGACAAACATCAAATACTTCAAATGGCGACGATGATCGAGAGAATCACAAAACCGCCACACGACAAATCCCAAGGCCGTCAAGCCACCTAGAGACGGATAAAAATAATTGAAGATTCTGACAATTGAGATAGAAGATCAGAATCGGCGAAACCCATGGGAGTGCATGGACGTTGTCAAAATTGAATTGAAAATTGCCAACAAACACGCAAAGTGCTAAGGCATGTTGCCAAGACGAACACCGCCCAACTGGGGCAAAGCAGTTTTGGAAGTAATCAGGAATCATCTCACGAACAACACCCACAAATGCAGATGAGATGAAGCAATACTCATCATCCACATCAATATACGATATTGAAACGACCTCCATCAAATGAGAAGCGTCAATAATCGGCGAAAGAAGGGAATACATCAGTAAGACGTCATCATGAATCCCAAGAGAAAAGACACCCCCAAATAGGATGGGGATTGCAACAAAATGCAGGAATGAAGTTAGCTGGGGCAAGCGTCACCTAGCTACGACAAATCACACCCAACTGGGGCAAGTGAATCATTTGTGCGCCGGACAAAGAATGACGTTTCTCCTCTGGCAAAGTCAATGGACGCAATAACAGAGTCGTCCGCATCAGAATCAAACCCCAAGATACGAATTTGGGTGAACGGTCACCTTGTATCGTTCCAATTTGGTCTTCGAAGACCACATGCCTAACATGAGTTTTTACTCATTTTGCAGGAAGTCGTTGGCGCTGAAAGCCCCAAATGAAAAGAGCGCGCTAACAGGGAGGCGAATTGAATCAGTGGCCCTAGAAGTCAGAATTCCAGGAGATGGTCTTTGATCATAAGACCTAGTGGATGGTAAAAAGTATCGCTTCCACACTTCATGCTTTGACATACATTCTGATAAAAATTTCATTTTTCTTGAATAAAAGGAACTATGAAGAATGGCGCTGGAATGCTCCCAAAAACACAAATGGATCTCCTTTGGGGCAAATCCTCGAGAATGATTCATCGCCAACCAAACGGAGGAATCGTGGCCGCAATATAGATGGCCAATTTCTGCAAGCCGCGCGTTTGTGTTCAAATGAAAACACCAAGCAAGAACAAGGCGGTATCGTTCCAATTTGTCTTGAATTTTGGAACGCAAACTGACACTTATTGTTTGTTTTTGACAGGGGCTCACCATCAAGGCAAAGCGGGTTTTCACATCCCATGTATTACCCGTTGGAATACATGACCAAGGGTAAAATGTATCGTTCTAATTTTCTTTGAAAAATTCATGAACGAACAATAACATGTTTCTTCTGCATTTTCAGGGATCTCCAGCCACGAGGAACAGGTAAGTATCCCTCTCCCAAAATCCCTTGAAGATGTTGAATAAAAAATAGAAAAGAAAAGAAAAGCTTTCAGAATCTAATGTCTAGAAAAAGACATAGAATTTAAATTTCATTGGCATTCATGTTTTGAAACAGGAGGTTGTCCGAACATGAATAAAAACATGCATGGGGCATCATAAAATCCCCTTTGACGGGTAAAATCTTTGGAGAAAATGAAAAAGATTTTTCCAATAAAAAAATGTTCAAAACAATCAAAAGGGCACTTCCTCAAAAGACGAGAGGCAAAGCCTAAATCCAAACACGTCCTATACACACTTGAGAGAGGAGTGGAGCGGATCAGACAGCAAAATCTGGACCTACGGAAGTAGGGACCATTCGCAGCGATTACATGGATTGGGACGACGGAGGCATTCGTTTCATATCCCCAAACACTACAGGTGACCATTGACAACCCATTTGAACGGCGATTTTCATTCTTAACCCTGTCAAGAACCACCCCACATTGGGGCAAAATGGAGGTGAGTCCAGCGGTATCAGGAGAAAATGGTTAGAAATTTTCTTGCTCGGACTAACATCAATCTTTGTGTGTTGTTTATATGGTAATCCAAGTGCCATAGGATGACGAGAAGCATTCATTTCTCTATCCCACACACCATATCCTTTGCACAGCCAAGTTGAGCCTGCAAATTCATTTCATAAACCCCTGTTGGTGATCATGGGATGTTTCAAGATGGAAACTGCATCACTCCAAGAACGGAAGAAATCAAGAGATGGGATTTATAGAAAAATCTCATATCGGCGTTTAAATGTGCTATGATTCAAGTTGTATATCTAGCACAATTTTCTGAACATCGTAGTTCCAAAGGAAAAGAAAAGGCGGGATTTCAACAAAGAAAAAAATCCCCAGCATCAAGAAAAAGCAAAGTGCCTGGTAAAAGCAAGGTCGATGCTCGTGAAAATTGTTAAATTGACCTCCAATGAAGCCTCGTGGGGAAAGAGAAAAACCTCTAAAGGAGCCAAATCCAAAAGGCTGCTCCCAGAATGCTATTAAGCACAGAACGAAGACATAGAGAGAGTCGGTCTCTGAATGCAACAAGAGACGCTCTTTAAAGAGCTGGTGCACACCGCAAGATAGGTTGCGCGCCTCAAAGGCTAAAGATGCAGAAAAGAAAGGACATGTGGCAAATCAGCAATGATCACCAATGTCAAACCCTTCGTAATTTCTGGGCCAAAAACAAGCCTTTTTCGGTCCCCAATCCTACCAATGTTACAACCCTGAAACAGTCTTCTCTGACTAAGACACTTGGGTTAACATATAGCTTAGCTCGAAGAAGTACGAGCAAGACTCTTTCTTTCTCATTTTGCAGGGTTCTTGACTTGTAAACCCGGAGCAGATGGTGAAGATTTTCATTCGATGGCCTCGACTCCAAAGCGGGTCCCCCTTGAAAACCAATATCCAAGCCCAACATTACGGTCCCGTGGAAGACCTCCCGACCGATCAAAATGTATGCGCTGCGAATGAGCCTAAAACCTAGGCACAGGTCAGTAGGGAATTGAGTGCATCCCCTAAAAATCATCACCTCAAAACAGGTGAGATGGCCTCCTTGTCGAGAAATATTCCAATTGATGTTTTGAGCAAACTCTTTTTGGAAATTTTCAAACTGTTGATCCAGATTTTCCATGCAAGGGATTTGTGATCACATTTGCATGTTGCAAGAATGTTTTGGATAACCTCCAGCATCAAAATGCACATCTCATGACTAAAGCTTAAGTCATAAAATTTTGTCAATTGGACAATTGCTGTCTTCTCAAAGATTACCACTATTTTCTTGGGGAAGAGAAACCCTTAAAAAAAATCCTTTTCAAAATCAGACAGTCTCATTGGACGTGGAGAACCCTCGTCATGAGACCCCTTTTCAAAATTTAGGTAGTCTCATCGGACGTGGAGAACCCTCGTCATGAGACCCCTTTTCAAAAATCAAGCAGTCTCATCGGACGTGGAGAACCCTCGTCATGAGACCCCTTTTCAAAATTTAGGTAGTCTCATCGGACGTGGAGAACCCTCGTCATGAGACCCCTTTTCAAAAATCAAGCAGTCTCATCGGACGTGGAGAACCCACGTCATGAGACCCATTTTCAAAAATCAAGCAGTCTCATCGGACGTGGAGAACCCTCGTCATGAGACCCCTTTTCAAAATTCAGGTAGTCTCATCGGACGTGGAGAACCCTCGTCATGAGACCCCTTTTCAAATATCAAACAGTCTCATCGGACGTGGAGAACCCTCGTCATGAGAACCCTTTTCAAAAATCAAGCAGTCTCATCGCACGTGGAGAACCCTCGTCATGAGACCCCTTTTCAAAATTCAGGAAATCTCATCGGACGTGGAGAACCCTCGTCATGAGACCCCTTTTCATTTAGGCAGTCTCATCGGACGTGGAGAACCCTCGTCATGAGACCCCTTTTCAAAGTCAACACATGGTAGATACCGCCTGAAGGGTCAACACAAGGTAGAAACCGCCTAAAGGGTCAAATCAAAGGTAGAAACCGCCTGAAGGGTCAACTCAAGGTAGAAACCGCATGAAGGGTCAAACCAAGGTAGAAACCGCCTGAGGGATCACATTAATGGTAGAAACCGCCTGAAGGGTCACATATGGTAGAAACCGCCATAAGGGTCAATTCATTGGTAGAAACCGCCATAAGGGTCAACTCATTGATAAATATCGCAGTAAGGATCAACACAAAGGTCTGATCCACCATATGGATCAAAATCCTTGACAAATCCCAAAGCGTGGGATGCGCCTTCCTTAGGTTCCTACAAGTTAGGAATCCCATCATGGTATGACCTACCATACAGGTCAGAGCTTAATCTCCCTAGGATATTCTGAATGACGAGTCCTAGGCATCTTCTTGAAAGTCGTCGCAACCGGCAGCATCCGACAGGTGAGCTTCAGGTAAGCCTCTCTCACTTCGGCCCATGTTCAAATTGTTAGAGCAAACCGGGGATTGATTTGAGCTTTTATCAATAGGCTTAAGGATCCGATGTCATAACATTTCTTCTCTTATTTTCCCAGTTGAGTCGGTTAGGAATCAGGTGCCACCTTATCTTTGAGAGAAACCTCTAACGAGATTCCTCTCAAAGAGGGGCAGCTGTTGACACCTGATTTTTTTTACCATTTATTATTGTGATTTTTATTCTTTAAAATTAATTAAAAATATCAAAAAAGGTCATAAAATCACAAAATCAACTTTGGAAGCCTTGGTTTAACCTTAGGAACCAATTTTGAACAAAAAATATTTTTCGGTATTTTTAATATTTTTCGAGTTTATTTAATTATAAAAATACCCAAAAAATCAGAAAAATACCATTCGTGGTCAGAAAAATACCCAAAAATATTCGATAATTTTGTTTTAATTTCCTCTTCAAGTGTGTCACTTTAAATCTCAAAAATTCGGCTCGGGTCAATATGTTCCTTCACAAACATAAACCCGAACCGAGCCTAAAAAAAAAAAAAAAATCATTTTCGAGTCTTTTAGTTTTCAATTCTCACTTTTTATAAGCTATGACATTGGACTCTAAAGTCTTAAAGTGCAATTAGGTCAATTTGCCCTCCAATTTAATCAATTTTTACCAAAAGGGCTTAATTGCACATTTTTCTTTCAATTAGTCCCCGGTTTCACGGATGTATACGTATGCTCTACGTATTTATACGTCATACGTATTTATATGTTATGCATATTTGTACTGTTTGGTAACCTCTTTAACTCTTGTAATAATAATAATGGTTATTATTTTTAACACCTTTGTTAGTGCCCTTTTTTTAGCATTTTTGTATTGTGAGTGCTATTGTTAGTGCTATTTTTAAATAGCATTTTTGTATTATAAATTGTGAGTGCTATTGTTAGTGCTATTTTTAAATGACATTTATTTATCATAAATTGTGAGTGCTATTGTTAGTGCTATTTTTAAATGTCATTTATTTATCATAAATTGTGAGTGCTATTATTAGATAGAATTTATAATTGTTGGTGCTATTTTTAAATAGCATTTTTGTATTATAAATTGTGAGTGCTATTGTTAGTGCTATTTTTAAATAGCATTTTTGTATCATAAATTGTGAGTGCTATTGTTAGTGCTATTTTTAAATGTCATTTATTTGTGAGTGCTATTTTTAGATAGAATTTATAATTGTTAGTGCTATTTTTAAATACAATTTATTGGAATGTATTTTTGGCTATAAAAGGATGGCAAAATTTTTGAGAGCTTAGAGAGAGAGAGACATTTTGTAGAGTGTGCAAATTTTTGAGAGCTTAGAGAGAAGAACACAAACACTCTCTATATTCTCATAATCTTGAGTGAGCAAAATATACTAAGTTCGGAATATTGATTCCGCATATTGCTAGCACAATTGTTGTGGAGTTATTAGTCGTCTCCCCGTTCGTCAATTGGTGGTGCGTCCGAACTAGATGCCTAACACTTGTGGAGGCTGAGATCGAAGAACATCGAACCGACACCTCCGTTCAAGCACGCTACGAGAGGTAATCTATTTACTCCCTTTGAGGCTTTGTGATTTTTTTTCGATTGAAATGCACGAAGTACGCCTCTGGAGATACATGTATGGGTTGTTATTTATTTCCGCTACGTGTTACGTGGATCCCAACAGTGGTATCAGAGCCGATCCTTAGGTGTTTTCGTGCATTTAATTGATTTTTTGCAATTTTTGCAATACTATGGCCAATATGTATTAACGAATTGTTCGTCTTACATGGCTAATGGAGGTTGATTATTTTATATGATAAATTAATCAACGTAGCAAAAATTGAGACTAAATCAATTTTGAATCGAAAATTTATGGCTATCTTATTTTACGTAAAAATTCTGAATATGATTCAACGTAGAATTTTTATTGTGCCTTCCTAAGTTTTAAATTGTGAATTTATTACTTACGTGGAAGGGTGGTGATCATGGAAAAATCCCTAATCAATTTGATTGATGTATATATGAATGTATGATGATTATTTATATATTTGGGGTTGTAATTATTAAATGGAGGCTGCGTACTCCTTTTATTTTTCATGTAATCTTTATTTTTAGCATAGTCAATTGTTGATGTAAATGCTACGAGGATTACGTGGAGGAGCCTTTTAAGTCGGCGAGCTCTTTGGGGCCCGATTCTTGAAGAGTTCAAGAAACCAAGAAGAAACGAAGAGCGGCTCTCCGTTATTAAAATATTAAAATGATTAAATGTGGTCTCATTGGCTCGAGACCCATTAAATCATAATTCCATGATCACCACGTAGGATAGATGTTTATGTGATTGGCATCTATTTATTTATTATGATTACGTGAGCATGTTAAACTGGTTAATGTGCAAAGTCAGACTTACCTCACCCCCTGCATGAAATCCTAGTTAGGGAAAATCACTCGCGTTAGGTACCGAAAGGGCGTTGGTAATGACATCAACGTAACCAAGTCCCCGAACTCAAAATCTCTGGTTCCGCAGAATTGATCGATCTCTCCCAATCGGTCAATAAGGTTTCCGGTCTACCCTCCAAGAAAGACCGGTGGCGACTCCAAATGCATGCACAAGTTGCACATGCCACCACGACCACACTAAGGTCGAAAGCGATCGACTGTTATCGTCGAATCCCTTTGAAAAATACTCCCGCCGCGATTTGGTATGGGCCTGGGAGGGCCCGCACCGATCCAAAGCCCGCGATCTGCACCCTTGTGCGGGGGAAGACCCGTGATCGGTAATCCATTAGCCGCGTCCGCTTTTTCGGACGGGTCGCGACAAAGCCATAGAGAACATATAAATTGGAACATCTGATCTGCCGCTTGAGAGTGTAAATGTCTACTGCAATGGGGCATCCGGTGGTAGATTTGTTCCTTATGTTGTGCTGATGGTTCTCAAACCGGGCACTATGGATAGTGCTCGAACTGGTCACAATGGGAAGATCTTCAGGCTTGATAACTTTGTGGTTTATCAATCTGCAGTTGCTATTTACTGGGCCAAGGGGCGCTATAGTGAAGGAACTGAGCTTATTAAAGGAGTTTCGAGTGTTGGGACGAGGAGGCCGAGAACCGCGACTGTATTCAAGGTAAAGGTTGATTGCGTTCCACTTGATCATTTGTCTCAGGTTGTGGGCTCCATTAGGTATGAGTTGATAAACTTAACATCCGTAGCTAATGACCTTTAAGTGAAACCGTTAGTTACTCCTCATGGATCACTACTGTCTTGTACTCTGTTTAGTGTGTCAATTTCCTTTCTTCTAGTTGGTGCATGACTGATGCAGATAGGGGACTTCAAGTTACAGGAATAACTTAAAAAAGTATGTTGTATCGGAACGACCGATCCTAATATAAACTTTGGGAAAAGAATTCGCTAATTTTTGTTGCCAGATGAGATTTTGAAGGTCCAACTTCGGGTGGTGTCGGTGACATCTTTTTACCTCAATGTTTTGTTTCAGATGCATTATCCATTTCTTTTTTATGTATGTTCATCAGCAATAACATTTTGTACACAACTTTTTGTGACATTCCGCTCTGCCGTTTTTTCACCTTGCTCAGCCAGACACTACCTCTTTTGTTAATTTCAGGTTCTTGCTGCCTAATCTCCTTCGGTGGTAAAACCGCTTTTAACTAACAAGCCAAACTAATTTAACTCCAATCAGAGAAAGTAGTGATCTCCCATGTAATCATCGAAATTAACGAGCTAAATTTCTAGAGACACATAGCACATCTATTTGGTTAGTGATCCATTTCTTATTGCCACAAAAGCAATTTGTAGCGCGAGAACGTGAGACGCCCAAGCAGTAAAAACAAACTAGCATCTTCTTATAGCTCAGAGATTAAGGTTTTGATTACAGTTTGCCAGATACAATTTCATCTAGCAAAGTATACATCAACATAAACTCCTAGAATACGACTCTAATGATTAACTCGCAGTGGTCTTAATTGTCTTCAGCGAAGAAGAGAACTGTAAACTCTAGAACTCCTGCTTGATCACTAGTCCAGCAACATTGATCTCTTTATGCAAAAATTGTTGGCTCAGGACTCCTTGGTCTTCAAAAACATGAAATCCTACTCCGCGAACTCACCCTCCACCAACGAGCTTCTGCAGTTGTGGCACGCGAGGCCTTGAGTGGCGGTGCCATCTTTGGGAGATCACGTGGATCCACTACCTGCATTGCTCGCCGCCTTTTGTATCTGGAGATGGAATAACAGAATTATGGCCCGCTATGTATTAGGCTTATGAAATAGCTGACTATAACACAAAATCAATCAACTAACCCGTTTCTGCTTTTTGATAAAGTTCTTGCATCTTCCTTTTGGTGGCTTGAAACTTGATGTCCACCTTAACTTCGTTCCAGCCTTTGATCATCTGAATTAGATTGCTTGCATTCTAGATCTCAGGAATGAGAACGACTAGACACGACTTCCTAAGACACAATTGTCACACGAACTTGGTGAATTCGAAGTCAAAGTTTGACGGATGGACAAGAAACAGAAACTCTGTAGCGACGGACCAAATTCAAAATTAGGGCACTGACCTCATGTCGACTGTTGTCCAAAACCCCATTGATCCTTAGAACTTCACCAACGACTAGAGAGGTCTCTTTGAAATCATCGCTCAACATCTCAGCTTCCCCCCGACTCTCCTTGATGTTCACCACATCACGCGTAACATTACTCATGTTGCCGTTCACCTTGTTTTCTTTTCTTGCGAGTACACGATCACCTCCGACCCCAGTGGTCTCGTGCGAGAACAGCCTCTCGGCGATACGGTCTCTTCGCAACAGAAAATCATTGGGGCGATCGAGCACGGCGATAGCGATCGCCTTGTCAATGGAGTCAAAGACGTTGGTGTCTGCGGTGGTTCTGAAGAATTCTCTCCAAACATCGATCAACTCCCCCATTGTGGAAACAATGGAAGAGAAAATTGCTTAGGACGGTAGCAACGGCCGACAAACTGCAAGGTAATTCTTTCATTTATCAACCGAATCGATGGTAAAGAACCAACCCATTTCAAAGCAATAGAAGTAACATCGAAACAATGAAGGAATTAGTAATGAAATCGTTACTAACTTCGAGAGAAATCCTCAGATCTGCGATGTTGGAACAGAGCGACATTTGAGTGTCCGAATGACGCGTGTCTTTATAGTGCTTTTAATTGAGAAGAGAGCCAAGACCAGGTAGTTTAAATAAATGACTTTCCTACCCCATCTGAGATAAAAAGGCGGCGGAGCCATGAGAGCCAAGACCCAGAAGTTTAAATAAATGACTTCCCTACCCTATTTGAGATAAAAAGGCGGCGAAGCCATATCCACCATTGGATTTCAAAGAATATAATCTGGGCCGTTTATATTTTGGATGAGAACTTACATTTTTAATTTCATGAAAAAGTTGCTAAAATTTGATTTTTCATAATTACATTTTTTTCGTCTTGGTATTTACCAAAGCCATAGAGAACATATAAATTGGAACATCTGATAAGCTGCTTGAGAGTGTAAATGTCTATTGCAATGAGGCATCCGGTGGTAGATTTGTTCCTTATGCTGTGCTGATGGATCTTGAACAGGGCACTATGGATACTGCTCGAACTGGTTCCAATGGAAAGATCTTCAGGCCTGATAACTTTGTGGTTTATCAATCAGCTGTTGCTAATTACTGGGCCAAGGGGCGCTATAGTAGAGGAACTGAGCTTATTAAAGGAGTTCCGAGTGTTGTGACGAGGAGGCCGAGAACCGCGGCTGTATTCGAGGTAAAGATTGATTGCGTTCCACTTGATCATTTGTCCCTGGTTGTAGGCTCCAGTAGGTATGAGTTGATAAACTTAACATCTGTAGCTAATGACCTTTAAGAGAAACCATTAGCTACTCCTTATGGATCACTACTGTCATGTACTCTATTTAGTGTGTCAATTGCCTTTCTTTTAGTTGGTGCATGACTGATGCAGATAGGGGACTTCAAGTTACATGAATAACTTAAGAAAGTATGTTGTATCGGAACGGTCGATCTTAATATAAACTTTGGGAAAAGAATTTGCTAATTTTTGTTGCCAGGTGAGATTTCGAAGGTCCAACGCCGGGTGGTGTCGGTGACATCTTTATACCTCAATGTTTGGTTTCAGATGCATTGTCCATTTCTTTTTTATGTATGTTCATCGGCAATAACATTTTGTACACAACTTTTTGTGACATTCCACTCTGTTGTTTTTTCACCTTGCTCAGCAAGACATTACTTCTTTTGTTAATTTCTGGTTCTTACTATCGAATCTCCTTCAGTGACAAAACCGCTTTTAACTGACAAGTCAAACCAATTAACTCCATCCAAAGAAAGTAGTAATCTCCCATGTTATCATCGAAATTAACGAGCTAAAATTCTAGAGACACCGAGCACGTCTTTTTGGTTTGTGACCCATTTGTTATTCCACAAAACAATTTGTAGCACGAGAACGTGAGACGTCCAAGCAGTAAAAACAAACTAGCATCTTCTTATAGCTCAGAGATTAAGGTTTTGATTACAGTTTGCCAGATACAATTTCATCTGGCAAAGAATACATCAACATAAACTCCTAGAATACGACTCTAATGATTAACTCGCAGTGGTCTTAATTGTCTTCAGCGAAGAAGAGAACTGTAAACTCTAGAACTCCTGCTTGATCACTAGTCCAGCAACATTGATCTCTTTATGCAAAAATTGTTGGCTCAGGACTCCTTGGTCTTCAAAAACATGAAACCCTACTCCGCGAACTCACCCTTCGCCAACGAGCTTCTGCAGTTGCGGCGCGCGGGGCCTTGAGACGCGGTGCCATCTTTGGGAGATCACGTGGATCCACTACCTGCATTGCTTGCCGCCTTTTGTCTGTGGAGAAGGAATAGCAAAATTATGGCCCGCTGTGTATTAGGCTTATGAAATAGCTGATTATAACACGAAATCAATCAACTAACCCGTTTCTGCTTTTTGAAAAAGTTCTTGCATCTTCCTCTTGGTGGCTTGAAACTTGATGTCCACCTTAACTTCATTCCAGCCTTTGATCATTTGAATTAGATTGCTTGCTTTCAAGATCTCAGGAATGAGAACGACTAGACACGACTTCCTAAGACAAAATTGTTACCCGAACTAGGTGAATTCGAAGTCAAAGTTTGACGCATGGACAAGAAACAGAAACTTTCTAGCGACGGACCAAATTCAGAATTAGGGCACTGACCTCATGTTGACTGTTGTCCAAAACCCCCTTGATCCTCAGAACTTTACCAACAACTTGAGAGGTCTCTTTGACATCATCGCTCAACATCTCAGCTTCCCCCCGACTCTCCTTGATGCTCACCACATCACGCGCAACATTACCCATGTTGTCGTTCGCCTTGCTTTCTTTACTCGCGAGTACGCGATCACCTCCGGCCCTAGTGGTCTCGCGCGAGAACAGCCTCTCGGCGATACGGCAACAGAAAATCTTTAAGGCGACCGAGCGCGGCATTAGCGATTGCCTTGTCAATGGACTCAAAGACGTTGGTCTCTGCTGTGGTTCTGAAGAATTCTCTCCAGACATCGATCGACTCCCCCATTGTGTAAACGACGAAAGAGAAAATTGCTTAAGGTGAAAGCAACGGCCGACAAACTGCGAGGTAATTCTTTCATTTATCAACCGAATCGATGGTAAACAGCCAACCAGTTTCAAAGCAGTAGAAGTAGCATCGAAACAACAAAGGAATCAATAATGAAATCGTTACTATCCTTGAGAGAAATCCTTAGATCTGCGATGTTAGAACAGAGCGGCGTTTGAGTGTCCGAATAACGTGCGTCTCTGTAGTGCTTTTAAGTGAGAAGAGAGCCAAGACCAGGAAGTTTTAATAATTGACTTCCCTACCCTATCTGAGATAAAAAGGCGGCGAAGCCATCTCCACCGTTGGATTTCAAAGATTATAATCCGGGCCGTTTATATTTTGGATGAGTACGTACATTTTGAATATCATGAAAAAGTTGCTAAAATCTGATTTTTCATAATTACATTTTTTTCGTCTTGGTATTTACCAAGGCCATAGTGAACATATAAATTGGAACATCTGATCTGCCGCTTGAGAGTGTAAATGACTACTACAATGAGGCATCCGGTGGTAGATTTGTTCCTTATGCTGTGCTGATGGATCTCGAACCGGGCACTATGGATAGTGCTCGAACTGATCCCAGAAGATCTTCAGGCCTGATAACTTTGTGGTTTATCAATCTGCTGTTGCTAATTACAGGGCCAATGGGAGCTATAGTGAAGGAACTGAGCTTATTAAAAGAGTTTCGGGTGTTGTGACGAGGAGGCCGGGAACCGCGGCTGTATTCAAGGTAAAGATTGATTGCGTTCCACTTGATCATTTGTCCCAGGTTGTAGGCTCCAGTAGGTATGAGTTGATAAACTTAACATCCGTAGCTAATGACCTTTAAGAGACACCATTACCTACTCCTTATGGATCACTATTGTCCTGTACTCTGTTTAGTGTATCAATTTCTTTTCTTTTAGTTGGTGCATGACTGATGCAGATAGGGGACTTCAAGTTACAGGAATAACTTAAAATAGTATGTTGTATCGGAACGACCGATCCTAATATAAACTTTGGGAAAAGAATTCGCTAGTTTTTGTTGCCAGGTGAGATTTCGAAGGTCCAACGTCGGGTCGTGTCTGTGACATCTTTATACCTCAATGTTCGGTTTCAAATGCATTGTCCATTTCTTTTTTATGTATGTTCATCGGCAATAACATTTTGTACACAACTTTTTGTGACATTCCGCTCTGTCGTTTTTTCATCTTGCTTAGCAAGTCACTATTTCTTTTGTTAATTTCAGGTTCTTGCTACCTAATCTCCTTCGGTGATAAAATCGCTTTTAACTGACAAGCCAAACTAATTTAACTCCATTCAAAGAAAGTAGTAATCTCCCATGTTATCATTGAAATTAACGAGCTAAAATTCTAGAGACACAGAGCACATCTATTTGGTTAGTGGCCACAAAAGCAATTTGTAGCACGAGAACGTAAGACGCCCAAGCAGTAAAAACAAATTAGCATCTTCTTATAGCTCATAGATTAAGGTTTTGATTACAATTTGCCAGATACAATTTCATCTGGCAAAGAATGCTTCAACATAAACTCCTAGAATACGACTCTAATGATTAACTCGCTGTGGTCTTAATTGTCTTCAGCGAAGAAGAGAATTGTAAACTCTAGAACTCTTGCTTGATCACTAGTCTAGCAACATTGATCTCTTTATGCAAAAATTGTTGGCTCAAGACTCCTTGGTCTTCAAAAACATGAAACCTTGCTCCGCGAACTCACCCTCCGCCAATGAGCTTCTGCAGTTGTGGCGCGCGGGGCCTTAAGATGCGGTGCCATCTTTGGGAGATCGCGTGGATCCACTACCTGCATTGCTCGCCGCCTTTTGTCTGTGGAGAAGGAATAACATAATTATGGCCCACTGTGTATTAGGCTTATGAAACAGTTGACTATAACACGAAATCAATCAACTAACCCGTTTCTGCTTTTTGATAAAGTTCTTGCATCTTCCTCTTGGTGGCTTGAAACTTGATGTCCACCTCAACTTCGTTCCAGCCTTTGATCATCCGAATTAGATTGCTTGCATTCAAGATCTCAGGAATGAGAACGACTAGACACGACTTCCTAAGACACAATTTTTCACCCGAACTACGTGAATTCAAAGTCAAAGTTTGACGCATGGACAAGAAACATAAACTCTCTAGCGATGGACCAAATTCAGAATTAGGGCACTGACCTCATGTCAACTGTTGTCCAAAACCCCCTTGATCCTTAGAACTTTACCAACAACTTGAGAGGTCTCTTTGACATCATCGCTCAACATCTCAGCTTCCTCCCGACTCTCCTTGATGTTCACCACATCACGCGCAACATTACCCATATTGCCGTTCGCCTTGCTTTCTTTACTAGCGAGTACGCGATCACCTCTGGCCCCAATGGTCTCGCGTGAGAACAGCCTCTCGGCGATACGGTCTCTTCGCAATAGAAAATCTTTGGGGCGATCGAGCGCGGCGATAGCGTTTGCCTTGTCAATGGACTCAAAGACGTTGGTGTCTATAGTGGTTTTGAAAAATTTTCACCAAACATCGATCGACTCCCCCATTGTGGAAACGACGGAAGAGAAAATTGCTTAGGGCGGAAGCAACGGCCGACAAACTGCGAGGTAATTCTTTCATTTATCAACCGAATCGATGGTAAAGAACCAACCCGTTTCAAAGCAGTAGAGGTAAAATCGAAACAACGAAGGCATCAGTAATGAAATCGTTACTAACCTCGAGAGAAATCCTCAGATCTTCGATGTTGGAACAGTGCGCGTTTGAGCATCTGAATGACGCACGTCTCTGTAGTGCTTTTAAGTGAGAAGAGAGCCAAAACCAGGAAGTTTTAATAAATGACTTCCCTACCCTATCTGAGATAAAAAGGCGGCGAAGTCATCTCCACCGTTGGATTTCAAAGATTATAATACGGGCCGTTTATATTTTGGATGAGTACGTACATTTTGAATATCATGAAAAAGTTGCTAAAATCTGATTTTTCAGAATTACTTTTTTTTCGCCTTGGTATTTACCAAAGCCATAGAGAACATATAAACTACTAGAATAAAAAAAATATCAACAGGACAAAGAATTATCGAATAATTATTTTGTATGAATGATAATACTAAAATATTCATATCCGATTTTAACTATTCCATAATTCGATTGATCTGATCCACGATTCATCAATTTAAGGTTCCAATTGACTATTCGTATCTCAATTTAATTAATTATGTGGTTGAAAAGCTAAGACATCTTTTTTGTAAGCTATATCCTTTTTACAAAGCGTGGTCCTACCCAGCGTATCAAATGAAAAGCAAAAGAATTGATTTGCATTCTGTCTCGCAAAGACTTTGGTCCAAAGTTCCCCCGACGTTCAAGCCCCAATAGATGCAAAAGCACAACGTAGTTGCTCACTCCACCAATGGCCGCAATAAATTGGATATTTCGTAAATTAAAGAACTGATTTTCATGTAAAATATAAAAAAAATGAATGATAAATAACTTAGAACTCGAGTATTATCTCATTAAATATTGGGTTGCGCTTTTTTCACTCCCATTTTGGCTACCACATTCCCAAAACTAGTGTTTTGACAACAATATCCCTTGAGTGAATGTAATGATGTGTCATGTGGATTAACTTATCAATCCATGGTAACCTTTTTTAGGATAGAAAACTGAATTAACGATTCCGTAATAAAGACTATTTCCTTTTAAGGAGTATGATAAAAAGAAATTAGTCTCCACACAACAACTTACCTTGTGCTGCCTTAGAAAATTAGGCGTTCTCCTTTTTGTTCATAAATTATTAATTTCAAACTTCTAATTCCAAAAATCTCTCAGATTAGAAGAAGGGCTTGAATTTTTACCGGGCATCGAGAATCGAATGTGTGTGAGTCCATGTTCTCTTCTTCTTCTCTTGTTACAGACTGAGATTTTTTTCCCAGCAATAAGGGAGCACTTCGCTTGATATTTTGTTGGGAAATGCTTCCCTAACAGTTTGATAGTACTGTTAGTTATTTCGGACCATAGATCTATCACACCATCATCGCGTGCTTTGCATGAAGTACTCATGAATTGAAAAATGGTAGGGTCAGAAATAATTACAGTATTGTCAGACACTCACGCTAGCTGCTCCCTATTTTGTTTCATGCCCATGCACCGTGGAAGTTGTAGCTCACGTGTGCTCTTCCATGGACAACCCCTAGCTGTAAGTAGACAAGAATTTACGGCCTTAGATGTAGTTTCTTCATGGTCAACTCTATTTGATCTATTTGGTTTATATCTGGCATGGCATGCTGAGGTGCATTTGAAAGAGAAAAGTGGTCCAAACAATAGAGACTCAGACATGCTGGCACTATTGTAATATTGTCTAGAAGCTAGTGTTTACTGTTTTCTATCGGCTTATTGAATTATAGTCTTTTGCCAATTCAATAAGCATATCGCGAGTTGTTTAATCTGGTCTGTTCAATTTAAACTAATAAAATGAGAATAGTTTAATAAGTATGCACTTTATTTCCATCTTCTTGTGCTATGCAATAGTGTCGTATTATTGGGCACTTAAGACTAACTGTCTCATTTTTTTGTCGTCCTTCCTTTCGTGTATTGCATTTTGACTATCGATGATTGCCTGAAATCTTGGCTTGTGTTTTCTTGACGCATTTGTAGTTGACGATCTGAGCCACCTGATCTCTGCAACCATGAGTGGAGTTACTTGTTGCCTCCGTTTCCCTGGTCAACTGAACTCTGACCTGAGGAAACTTTCCGTTAACCTGACTCCCTTCCCTCGCCTGCAGCACTTCTTTATGGTTGGCTTTGCCCCTGTGACCTCTCGCAGTTCCCAGCAGTGTCGCGCATTGACAGTGCCAGAACTCACACAACAGATGTGGGATTCCAAGAACATGATGTGCGCTGCTGACCCAAGGCACGGTCGCTACCCTACTGCATCGGCCATGTTCAGGGGCAAGATGAGTACCAAGGAGGTCGATGAGCAAATGTTAAATGTGCAGAACAAGAACTCTTCCTACTTTGTGGAGTGGATTCCGAACAATGTGAAGTCAAGCGTGTGCGACATTCCTCCCAGGGGGGCTCTCCATGGCTTCCACATTCATCGGGAATTCGACTTCCATCCAGGAAATGTTTAGGAGGGTGAACGAGCAGTTCACTGCCATGTTCAGGAGAAAGGCTTTCTTGCATTGGTACACCGGCGAAGGAATGGATGAAATGGAGTCGGAGAGCAACATGAATGATCTCGTGTCGGAGTATCAGCAATATCAAGATGCGACTGCCGACGAGGAAGGTGATTATGAAGATGAGGAGGCGGAAATACCGGATGACATGTGAGAGTTAGCAGGGGGAGTGTAATGGATGCATGAGTGCTCGTTATTGAGTTATTACGTGCCTGCCGTATTATCAGGGGTTGATGATTGGATCGGTAGGCGAAAGTACTTGCTAGTGGATCTTTTCGGAGGAGCAGGATGGAGCAGGATCCGCTGCTCTCTTGTGGGGTCTACTCTTTTAAGGATTTGTAAACAGTTTCTGCCCTACTAGCAGGTTTGATAACTTAGTTATTGCCCAATTCGCTCCGATGTTATAACTGAGTTACTGCCCTATTCGCTCCGATGTAGTAAGAAACTAGCTAGAAGAATTATAATGCGAGCATAAGCGCGAGCTCGAAAGAGGAGTTTTTCGTGTTTCATTGACTTGAAATATCACATTAATGTCAACATTCAAAGTCAATTTCTTTGAATTCATTCGCGAACATTTTTATCGTCTTGAGAGTCATAAGAAATTTCTCAAGGGTGGCGCTATTTTCACTCATTATATCACTAAATCCACCCAATATTCACTAAAATGACAAAATATCGTCTATCCTTGAATTGCAATTTAAATTGGTGGCTGCAAATTTATTTAATTTCTTTTATTTTAGTTTTTATCTATCTATGTGAGATCTGCCTGCCATGTAGATTTTTTATTTATATCAAAGACACGAGATATTACTTCCATAAGAATTTGTTTTGTCGATTTTCAAGAAATCTAGATTTTTTTTTCTGAGTTGTCTATCAAATTTATCATAAATTGTTAAGTAGAAGAAATTTAACTAAATCAAAACATTGTACCATGTAATTTTTTTTTTTGTGTTGAAAGTTCCAATGAAATATGATAATTATGGATTGACAAAGATCATCTATGAGTTGTTTATAAAAAAATATCAAGATACCTCATTATGCATAATTTTTTTAGTATATATATTCCTCTAACGTTTTACATATTATGTATAAAAGCATCTCACCCATATAGTAAGGGAAAAAAAATAAATTTTTTGATAAAGCAAATAAAGAGACTTGGTATGTATTGTAAAGGTTCACCACCTTAGTGAGCTTAACGTGGTGAACTTTTTATTAATTTAGAGGGACTATTCGACCAAAAGAAAAATGATAAGAGGGATGAAAAATAGATAAGTTTTTAGACATAGAAACTTTTTCAATTTTATACTATATCAAAGAATGCCGGCTGGTGATTGTCGTGCTAGTCTTCCCGAGGAATAGTCGAGGTGCGCGCAAGCTGGTCCGGACACCTCGGTCATAAAAAAAAAAGAATATATTTTTTTCCTTAGTATTAGCGAGATAGTTTTACAAGTAGCATATAAAACGTTATGGGAATATTTTAGAATGCATTTTCTTTAATATGCTGAAGAATAAAACATGTGAAAGGTTCGATTATGGTAACTATTGTTTCGTAAATGCTAAAAAAAGGAGCTGGGCCGTTACTTTAAACTGCAATTGAAAGATTGAGGGGATATTTAATTTTTTTTAATGTGAATGGGAGTGAATTTATTCATATAGGTGGTGAAAATAGTGCGGCCCTTTCTCAAACTCATCCTCGAAATTGTCGCCGAAAAGCTTGAATTGATAATTGAGTTATTGTTCGGTTTGCTCTCATGTTTGGAGAATTACAAAAAAAAAAAAAATTGTAAATCTATTGCAACTGTGCCAATTCAGTCTAAAACTTTTTTTTGCCAGTTTAATTCTAAACTTTTTGCATTTGTGCCAATTTAGTCCGTTTAGCTGATCGGTGCTGACGTGATAAATTTTTAATAACATTTTAATATTTTCAATATTTTAGTTATTTCTTGAGAATTTGTTTTGTTTTGTTTTGTTTTCTTATTTTTATTTTAGGTTTGGGCCAGTAGCTTTGCCGGCCATCGGATGAGGGCCAATTGACCGTCGAACGAGGCCAACGAGCCCTGCTCACCGCCGAACAAGGGTCGCTTCGCCATTCGTGGCAAGAGAGGCCGACGAGGCTCACAGGTCATCGGCCAGTGGCCGACAAGAGGCTGCAGGCCCAAACCAAAAAAAAAATGAAAAGAAAAAAAGACAGAAAAGAAAAAATACTTAGAAAAATTGAAAATCTTATTAAAAATTTGGCAAGTCAGCGTCAATCTGCCAAATGGACTGAATAGTCACAATTGCAAAATGTTTATGACTGAATTGGTAAAAGAAAGCTTTAGGACTAAATTTGCACAATTATAATAGGTGTATGTTTTTTTTTTGGGTAATTTCCCCCTCTCCTAAAAGACTAGCTAAATAATAATTTATTTAACTGGGCTGAACAGTCATAAAAAAAGAGTTTTCCTAAATACTCTTTTAAATTTAAGGCTAAACCGTTCGGCTTGATAATTGAAGCATTGTCCAGTTCGCTTTAGTGTCCTGAAAGACTAGCTTAAGAATAATTTCTTTATTTGGGTTGAAGACCCATAAAAGAAAGTGTCCCTAAATACTCTTTAAAATTTAAGGCCGGACCGTTCGGTTTGATAACCGAGTCACTATTCGGTTTGCTTTAATGTCTTGAAACACTAGTTAGATAAATTCTAACCCAAGCACAAATAAGAGCTTTATAATCGAACAACATTGATATTAATATTTAATATCGTTTTAATATATTTCTATCCCATTCATTAATTATAATGCGATTTCAAATAATTTATTCTTGTACTAGTAGGGCCAGATAGTGCCATAATGGTTCCTTCCTGGTCGGTGATTCAGTGCGATCCTAAAGTCATCCAAGACCGGACCGGTCGGTTTATAAAGCTCATCGTGCGGTTCGCTCCAAACGAGCGAGATATATTCTAATGCACTTCGAGCTCATTTCTAGGGTTTTGTATACTTCTCTTCCTGCGTATCTCTCAATCGATCGAGCCATTCATTTGATTCTAATTGGTACGTACTCACTACTCTTCCTCTGTCTTTGCGCATTGATTTCGCCCGTTTCTCCAACACGCCTGTGGAGGTCTGCTTGATTGGTCGTAATTTTGAGTAGTTTGACGAATTTGCTGTTTTCCGCTCAAGTTTTGGAATGCTCTCATCGGCATGATAGATTCGTTGTATGCTGTTGTTTTGATTTACCTTTTCCCTAGAATTATTCGAGCTCGCTCACTGTAATACTTTCTGGGGAAGATGGAGCTTCTGACTTGCTTGGTGTTTCCTTTTCGTGGTCGAGAAAATTGATTTGAAGGTAATTTGAAATATGCTACTTTCTTCAAATTGTTGGTTTTTCTTTCCGTCGTTTTTAATGAAAAGCTCAATTGGGCGGATTCTAGAATCGATGTTATGTTCGTCTAGCGGATCTTGGTTTTCCGAGTTTGATTATTTGATTTTTTTTTTCGGGCGTAGTTGTAGGAATTCCTTATTTTCCTGTCTCCTTTTTGCTTGTGCGGTAGAATTCTTTTGTGACTACATTGGTTATGGTACATACCATTTCTTTTTTACGCTTTCTTTGCCTAGTAATTCTATCCCATATTGATATTAGTTGGGTTCATGCTATTTTGCAGTATGGACTTGTGATTCCGCGTAGCACCGTGTTGCAGAAAAGTAGGCATTTGTGTAAGTTGAGGCTCGTATTAGATAAAAAAAATTATGGAGGTACAAACGAGTGGCAGACCAATTGATTCATTGCTAGAGAAGGTCCTGTGTATGAATATCCTCTCTTCAGATTACTTCAAGGAGCTGTATCGTTTGAAGACTTACCATGAGGTGATTGATGAAATCTACAATCAAGTTGATCACGTGGAGCCATGGATGACGGGAAACTGCCGTGGTCCTTCGACAGCATTTTGTCTTCTGTACAAGTTCTTCACCATGAAACTGACTGTCAAACAAATGCATGGTCTCTTAAAGCACCCAGATTCTCCTTATATAAGGGCGGTAAGTGCAGTCTTGCCGACTTTACCCAAAAAAAAGAAAAAGAAAGTGCAGTCTTGCCTTGCTTCATTTGTATATCTGCTTGCTGAATTGCTCCTGAATCAGCAATATGAAATATCAAAGCATGAGCTATTTGGATTCTGATGGTTCATAATAGAGCTTGAAGATTCTTCACACATGTTTTTATTTGCTGCATATTTTTCCAATACCCATTGTGCGTATCATTGGATTGTTTTCTTTTAGTTAAGTAAGCAGAAATCCCAATAAAGTTTCAATAAGAATCTTTAGAAGGATTGATCACCATTACAGAGAAGAGAATTGTGGAGGATGATGTCAGTATAAGTTCATAAAGAGAGTCAGTATAAGGTCTCCAAATTAGGCCATCTGCCTAAATATTTGGTGCCAGTGAATGCTTTTACAAGCACGTACCACATGCAAACCTTCAGTTTTTAGTTGTTACTACTTGTGAAAATGATGCCTTCTTTCAAAATTCTTATGGTCTAACAAGAACATCATTAGAAGCATAGCAAACTCCAAACAACTTGAAGAATGGGCATTTTCATGTCTACCTTCTGCTTAATTATTAAAAAAGGTGGCTGATTCTTCACCTTTATGTCCATGCAGCTTGACTTGGCCATGTTTTTCAGAAATCAGTGTTGTGTGAATCCCAATACCTTTTGTACTTAAATTGTGCATAAGATAACCCAAATTGCTTGATGAACTATTCAGCGATAAATTTCTCTTTTACCCCTGAAAATCTTCGCACATTCTGATTCTCATGGACTCCCTGTAGCTATTGAAAATGACAACTCAAAGATGCGGAATCATTCCTGCCAAATTTTGAAAATTCCTCATGAATGTGGGAAACTGAAGCAGCAGATCTCTATTGCTGTGGAAGTAATTAGAGTGTAAGCTTCCCTCATCCTTAGAAAAATTCTATTTGGTTAGGGATGTGACTAACATGTTGTTTCAATGTGGAAAGGCAATGCCTATGTTGGCTTCTCTCTCTCTCGCTCTCTCGCTCTCTCATATGGTATTCTGCAAGTGCATATAAGAAAAGAAGATGTATTGGAATCAGGAAAGAAAAGAACATGAGGGATATTTAACTTCGGAAGGGTTTCCATGTATTTACGTATTAGGCCTTTTTGCTTTGGTGAATTGGGCCCTTAAAAAACTTTTCCAGTTCTTTCTTGCTGTAAGTTCTTCTGTTTACTTGAAGGAAGGGCTTACATAGAAAAAAATGCATATGCATAATTGTGGCTTTCCAAGAAGCCCTCTCAATTTTAATGCCCTCACTCTTTAGTCACAACTCTTCACAAGAATGAAAAGTAGACTAGCCTAAACATTTCACGTCGAGGTTAGCTAACAACATGAGAAATTCATACATGTCATCACAATGCTTTCTTCTACAATTGAGGGGGCTTCCTATTTTATGTTGCTATTAGCCTTTTTGTTATGCTTATGCTGGTGCTCACATTTCCAGAAACTTTGCAGATTGGATTTCTGTACTTGAGATATGCTGCGGATCCTAAGACGTTATGGAGTTGGTGCGAGCCATATGTTAAAGATGAAGAGGTACCTGCAACTTTGCCTTGCCTGTTGGTTGTTTTGTATAGTATGCTGAAGCACTTCTTTGTGTTAGGATGTTATGCTTATTAAATGCAGAATGCCAACTTAACTATTGGAAGGAGTGTTATTAAAAGATGTCATAGTTTTATGCTAAACAGTTTAAGGTGCTTTTGGTTCTGTGGGGATGAATTAGATACTGTAGCATGTGGCTCTGTGGTGTCATCTGAAAGCGGACAGACTGACTGGCTTTCTGTGTATTGATAGTTCATTGCATACAAGATACTGAAAATTTTGACGTTAAGTTCATACCCTTCTATTCGATAGCTAGTTGGGTTCCTAAAGTCTGACTCGCCTATCTGAGGCTCTTATATAATCACAAATATCCATTGTCTTCAACCTTCCTTATTTTTCGTGAACCCCTAATGTTATGAAGTTGTTAGCACCAATCATATTTGCCTGTAACAAAACAAATGACTTGCACTATTCTTAAATTTATTTTTCAGTCTATCTGCTTCCTGAGAATGTTTTGGGAAACGTTATTATGATGGTGACATGTTGCAATAAAGGTGAACAGGTTTTATGAGTGTTTAGAAAGCCTCGAATAAAAAATATGAAAAAAGTATATTATGAGCTGCCTTTTGAATTTGATATTTCACATCCATGCATGTGTGGGTAACTCAATCATGTGGAAACTAAAAAGCACCCTCATGCAAATTAGCTTTTATCTTACTCTCCTTTTGTTAAGTTTTGCATATCGCTTTACTTTTGCATTACTTTATATTGGTCTCTGTTATCTTTTACCTTCTCTTTAGCGTTGGTGCATCTGATGAGAGCAGTCTCTCAATTTATTATTGCTATATCTATAGCTAAGATCTGTGCCTTTTCTACTTTTGTGTGATCTCTTTCCTTTGGAGGATCAATGTTCCGTTACGCTTTTTTTTTTCACTTGGTTCATTACTTAGTGAGAAGTACTTTTGGTTTTAAAATGTCTGACACAGTCATCAGAAAGCAGCTAGCCGAGCATTGATTTTGGTGTGGGTGGGTATGATGCCCAAACATTGATGGATCCAATCTGGAACTGGGAAATGTAATATGAGGCGAGTACATATTTGAAATCTAAAGTCCCCTTGCTCAAATTCTGTCTTGCAGGTGCTATGACGCATGTGAATTTGGTAGTATATTCTCCGTTGCTGTTTGGCATGAAATAACTTTTTTTGAAAAGAAGACTTATATGTAGTCTGAGGATGCTATTCTGGATGTAGTTCTCTGATTAACTTTTGTTATGACTAAATCTGTTATTACTGCTTTGTGTTCTTAGGAACTGTAATGGCTTGTGGTTTTCACTAGGGAGAATTATTTTCTGGATGGTCATGTGGAATTTATGGTTTTGATATAATTACATACTGTTGACTTGGGATTGTTTTTAGGAATTTTCTCCAGGATCAAATGGGCGAATGACCACAATGGGTGTGTATCTGCGCGATTTGCTTCTTGGTCAGGTAAGCTGTCTCAATCTCTACTTTGCTTTCTGATCATGAGTGTGCTATTTTCTATGGGGACCCTCATTTTGTAACTCTGGATTGATGGAAAGTCATTTCCATAGTAGATTCCGAATGAGCCAAAGTTGTCTTTTCACTGACCTGAGTGTCATAGAAGGTATATTGTTGTTCTTTGTACATAGATTGATGGTACTTTTAGCTAGTCAGCGCATGTAATCTTGCAGTTATCCACTCTACTTATTTGTTTGGTGTTCTCCTTTGTGATCTGTTTGACTGAGCAATGTTACTGGTAATGATTTGTACACTGACCATTGGATCAGGATAGCGCATGCTTTAACTCTTGTCTCAGCCTCTTTCTCATGTTTCGATATTTTCATTGAGTCTCTTAAGCAATATCATGACAAATACATTGTTTCTGCTGCAGTACTATTTTGATACTCTCTTTCCTAGAATTCCCGTCCCAGTTCTGCGGCAGATTGTTGCTAATCTTGAAAAGATGAAGCTTCCTTCCAAGCATTCTGGTGTGACAGGTGATACGACTCGTCATGGGTCTGAGGAGACTGCTCGACGACCACCTTCTGTGAAAGCTTCTCTTTCTGTGTCCTTCGGTCAGAGGGCTCCTCATCGAGCATCGACTAGAGATTCCTCACCTGTTCGTCGCACCTTACCGGTACCTCCTTATGAAAAAGGTGGTGGCGATGATCTGCGAAGATCTCCTAGCCGTCGCAGTCAGAGCCGAGATGATCGAGAATATCCGGAGAGGGACGCACAATTGGATAGAGACCGAGATCGAGATCGGGATCGCGATAGAGAGAGACATCGCAGTGAACGTGATCGAGAAAGGGAGAGGGATCGCGACTATGGCCGTGATCGAGATCGTGAAAGGGAACGGGAACGAGATAGGGACAGGGATCGTGCACGTGATACATATCGTGATCGAGATAGAGAGAGATTGAGGGATCGCGATCGAGAACGGGACAGGCGTGATTCGGACCGTAGATCCAGGTATGCAGATAGGGAAACCAGAGCGGATTATGAGAAGCGCAGCAGGGATTCTCGGAGGAGCAGGAGCCGGAGTCGAAGTCGGAGCAGAAGCCGGAGTCAGAGTTTGCGAGATGGCAGCGCCCATCTTGACCGTAATCATCACAGTCCACTGAAAGACGGAGCTAAGGAGAAGACCGCGGCATCTTTGAATCTAGCCAAGCTGAGGGATCTGTATGGGGACGCAAGCGATCAGAAAGGAGGTCCTACCATGGAAAGGATTCCAAGAGGGAATAGTGAAGGTGAAGAAGTTATTAGACTTGGTGGATCAACTTGGAAGTAGATTAAAATGCATTTGGACCCTAGGCAAGGATAATCTCGCTGATTCATCTCTCAAGCAAACGGTTCCTATTGATTTATTCTGTTCTCTCTTGCACTCTTTGCAGATGCATTGAAAGAGCACATACAGTTGCATTGAAAGAGTTAAAAATTGCGTTTATGTATAACTAGTCTTTGCTTTCTTTGGCTGAGTTTTCCGTTGAGCTATATATAACTTTTATAACAATGAAAATGAATCATGTTCACCAATATCTTAGTGTTGTAGTTGAAGATGATTCGATTTACTTGGCTTGAGTAAGTAGCCCTTTCTGCTAATCCTAAAGTCTGACTACGATGAGCCAAATGTGTTGTCCCACCTCGAGTGTAATTCTTAAGTCCTCGAGTGTAGTTCTTAAGTCGCGACTTTCCCGACGGTTTGCGCAAAGAATTGGCTCGAAATGTATGGTTTACCGATAGCCGCTGCGTACATCTTTTCCTCAAGATGGTAGAGCCTTGCGCTGTTGAGCCGGACGTAGCAAGGGCTTTAAATTAGAGGAGATAAACAAGACGCAGTTTCGTCGAAAGCAACACATAAAAAAGACGTAACAAGTATTGTTGCTTCCCCGAATTCAAAACCGAAAAACACATGCATGATCTTCCACAACCAGAGAATTCATAACATTAAAAAACCCCCTCCGCATCCTCGTCTACGACAAAACCTGGAACGCAGATCTATGTATTTCTTTCCTTTTTCTCCGGCTTCAGCCTTAACTTGCATCAACATCCGGACAAGCTAAGCACCAAGAAACCCCAGCTATAATAGCACGTGGGCAGGCGACAAAGAACAGTCCGGCGAGAATGGCGCATGCGATGTGGCTCCTGCGGCCTCTCCTTCCGGCGCGATTCTCCCCCGGCACCAACCGTGCAGCGTCTTCCAGTATGCTCCAGCTGGGCCTTCGCGTCCTCGAGCTCCGCATACCTCTGCATGAGGCGCAGCACCAGCATGATGAAGCTGATGGAGTGGGCGCCGGCGACCACAAACAAGAGCAGCAGCACAACCATCCAAATGTCAGAGCGCTGCAGCTTGGATGGAGGCGCAATCCCCAGCACTCATCCAAGTTAAAGATTGACATGGGTCTGTTTTTATTTTAAAAATTGTTGTTTTCTTTGTTTCATCCGTTTATGGTTTGGAGTTACCCTAAGTTTATTTGTCTATGATGAGCATCAGTGTGAAATACATTGTAGTAATCAATCCTTAGTGTCTTGTCCATTTTTCACAAGCGTTTTCACAGGAACCACTTTTTATGTTGTCAGCATAATGAATCTGATAGTACCTTTATTATTATTCAAAATGGGTTTTGCGCAATAATTAAAAATTCGCAACAAATGAAAAAAAAAATCGCGATGGATTTGTGGAAAAATGCAGACTTCGATAAACAGAAAAAGAGTCTAATTCCTTTGCTTAATTGTCTGATCTCGTATGAACCAATATTATTTAGCACCACAATAGCTATTTGTCGTAATCTTCGATTAGATATTGCAAATATATGTTACATTGACGCTTTCCCGGTAAGTCGTTTTGATAATTTTTGGGCGATATATTTACTTTCAAAGTTAATCTTTATCGAAAAAATCCGGACATCATTGACTCGAAAAGTAAATGGTAGATAGAGCAAGACCTTGTGCATCTTCTTCCGGCAGTCCCCTGAAAAATCGCTGTCTTGATCCCTTGCTGTCTTATCTATATTGCCACGCTAATTATTAATCCAACGACTTCCTGGACTTCGTTACTTCATTCGCTAGTCTTTTTCAAACTTAAATGTTCTTGCCATTATCACACTATTCTTCATGTTCTACTTTTATTATCTCAATGAAAAAGAAAATATGCCCGCGTAGTTATCGCGCTCAATTCTTATAAAGAAAAGATTAAAAAAAAAAAAGTGTGTCGTGGTTCAAAGGGTTCAGCCCCATTGGGCCGTCATGGACCCGAGCGGCTCTGCCGGGAGCCTGGCTATGTGGGCCTCCAGCGGCACTCAAGCCTTCGCCCGACCCGCATGGATCAACTCGGCCTGGACTGGGCGATCCCGCAGTGGGCCCAACCCGTGGGGACGAAACCCATGTTTCACCGCACTGGTGCTCCCACTTGGGTCACAAGCCCGCGCAAACCGAGCTCAGCTGACCCCGTGGGTAATAGTCGTTCTTATAAACTTGCTTTTCTATTGATTTTTCGATGTGGGACTTCCATACGCACGATTCTGAAAATCCAATGGATTTCCAACTTTTCTTCAGTGTCCGCCTATTTCGTTAGATCGAGAAGCGGCCAATCCATGGCAGAGAGCCAGATCCCGAGCAAAATCATGACTGAAAAAGAACTGCGATCGAAATCTGGGCCGAGCTTGTTCTTCTATGGGAGCACTCGTCGTTCCCGGTTGTTTCATTAAGTCTCTCGTCATGAAATGTTAAATCTGGGAGATTATGTTTTGCTCTTTTTCCTTTGGAAGGGAAGACCAAAAGCAGCTCATCTCTTTCTTCTCCCCGAGAAGTGTATAAAAAAGAGGAGGAAAATTGGGAATAAAAATCTCGAATTAGTCCTAGATGAAGGACATTAATCTTGCGTTTGTTACCCTGTGTTCTTCATTCTAGTTTTATCATCCTTACGGGCATAAATCTAGAATTATTCCTAATTCGAAAGAAATTATTCTCGCGTTTATTACAATATATTGTTCATTCTAGTTCCTTTTGCCTTTTTACCTATAAAACACGAAAAACTAAACGGACTTTAAAATAAATATATAAAAAAAAAACCCTCAGGTCCAAAATAGAAAAATGGAAAGGCTCTGGCCACGCACCAAGATATCGTGAAATGTTCAGATTTCAAACCCACCAATGAAACTATGAGTAAAACGTGATTATTAATTCATTTTGACGCATTTCCTAGAAAAGTGACCCCAAAAAAGGGTGGTCCAAAGTTCCATTATATCTTAATTTTATTTTTTTAGCCAACATTTTTTTTTTTAATGATCAAGCTAAGCGAATTTTTTCGCAGCCTCAAAGACTTGGAAAGAATCTATCCCACCGAAATAATGCCCCCGCTTGAGTCACAACTCACAAGCCCACGCTACTAAACTCGGCGTTAACTAACAACTAATTCCAACTCAGACGATTTCGGGGGCATTAAGGTAATGCTCATACAAATCTTTTCTCTTTTTTTCTCAAGCTTCAAATATTAACATTCGGACTCAAGCTGCTTCAAATATTAACTTTCGAACTCAAGCTTACTGAAACAGAGATGTACGTAACTTCAGCAAACATTAAAATATGCCGAGTCTTGGAGCTGGAAAGGCGACAATGGCTACGAGGACGAAGGCGAAGGAAAAGGAGGGGAGGGCTTGAGGTGAGTGAGGGAGAGGATGGAAGCATGAAAACGAGAGTTCTTTATTTTAGGTTTCTCATTTTTCTTTTTATCTTTTCCATGTCATATGACATGTGTCACTTTTTAACAGAGCACGCATGCCATGTGATGAGGTGGTAGTTGCTAACCACTGAATAATTTCTCGAAGAAACGCCTCGATCCAAACCAACAGTTGCCAAGATTCCGGTCATCGGGTCCACGTGACTTAAAAAAGATCGGTCGAGGCGAGACTAGAGGTGGATTTTAGCAATCTGACCAAGTGGGGCTATCCAAAATCAATCCGATTCTTGAGATACTTTGGCTGTTGTGACTTGCTTACAATTTTTTTTATAAATTCTTTTTCAATTTTTCAAATAATTTTCTTTTAGTTTCTTTTTCCTTTCTTATTTTCTTTTTCCTTCTGCCAGGCCTCATTGATGACTAGCGAAGGTTGCCAGCTTCAAGCGAGGGCTGCCTTCTCCGACCTTGGACGAGGGCCCCCCTCACTGTCCTGGTGAGCGCCTACTCCCGCCATGTGAGAGTGACCCTTGCGAGGGAGCCGTCAACCTTTGCCTACCATCGACGAGGCCCAACGGAGGGAAAAGAGCAAAAAAGAAAGAAAATAAAGTAAAAAAAGGAAAAACATAAAAAAGAAAAAAAAGAGGAATAATAATTAATTAAAAATTCGAGAAATATTAAAATAACACTAAAGTTTTTCTACGCCAGCGCTAGCCGTGCCATGCAGGGAGTCAGTGATTTCCGGTCAAATACACTCAATTGGCAAACCGTGTAAAGTTTTAACAATTTGTGGACAATAATTCTCCTTGCCTTAGGCGGGCCCTCGGCCTCCTTGGAGGGGATAACAGGTTCTCTGATCAGCGACTTCAATACAAAGATTTATCATTTATCTAAGTTCTCCATCAAGACTTACTGGGTATTTCTACTTCTATCTCCTGTCATGACTCTTGCTTAGACGACAATCGTCTAGTTTCATGCTTTTAAACATTTATAACTTTTGAACTATGATTATTCATATTAACTATTAACCAGTAAATGCAGATAGACGCTCGCTCCCTATAGATAAATCCTTTTTTTTTTTTTAATTTAGCTAATGCTCTTACGACATCTCGGTAAACAGTCAACACACAACACTGGCAAAACGTACCCGAAAGCTGAAGCAAGGCTGCGCCAAATATTTGGCACAGCCTTACTCTGTATAGCCATGCATAACCAAGTGCGCACATTCACAGATGCAGGCCAGACTCGGAAAATGGAAAAGGGATGGAGAAACCTTGGAAGAAAGAAGAAGGGAGGAGATTAACTTAACCGCTGGAGATCCAAATACGCATTCAAATTCCTAAGCTGCATTTCAATTCATCCCCAGAACTAGGCCCTTCAATTTCTAAGCTGCGTTTTCAGCAACAATCGGTGCTACTTTCCATCTGAAAATATAAAGATGCATGCACAAAATCCTTTTTGAATTCCTATATATCTCATCTTCCTCGGTGAAGCAAAATGAGGACACTTATTTTATTCTATGATAATTTTCGAAATGGTAGTTAGTTTTTTTGGTTTTTGTTTTTTCAAATATCCGCTATGATTGTCGACTATGGTATGCTGGGCTGTCATAATTTTTTCAAGAATTATAGAGCTCCATTTTACACTGAAACTCCTTTAAAAACCCAATTCAAAAGATTGTTACAAGTAATAGCAACTATCTTTGTCTATTGTCCTATAGTTTCGGGGAAATTACCGACTTAAATTTGATGTTCAATGATTCCTCCCTTGTATACATACATACATACATACATACATACATACATACATAATATGCATATTACGTAATAATGGATAAATTCCCGATTGTACAATGCCCCGTTTGTACTCTTATGCAATCTCTTAAACCTCTCGCATGTCTTTCAATCCAAATTTATTTCCTACAGTGATTTGAAGTTCATACGGGTTCCTTCCTTCATGTGAAACTGGCAAAAAGGCTGTAAAAGTGGAAAATAATAGAATGTGGTGAGACAGAGGTGGGACTAATGTCATTCGAGGAAATGAAATCAAATTATTTAGCAATACACTTCTTCTTAAAAAAAAAAAAAAAAAAACCCCACCCCACAAAAAAAAAAAAAAAAATAAGCATCTTGCTTGATGGTCGTCAGTGTACATCCAAAAAGGCCCGTCGGACATTTCGCGGTTATTTAAAATAATCTGCTGTAACGTGAGCAATGCAATTTTGATCAGCGTTACATTTAGATAAGCCATCGAAATAATCTCGGCTTCAAAATTTTCAACAACCCTATCGAGTCCTATCTATAATGTTAACATAAGTCCTGAATTTTTAACGTAAAAAAAAGGATTGCAGTCTTCTAGTCTTGGACTTGTATATTAAGTCCTAAGTTAAGGTTACAAGAGTGAATGAAGTCTAATTTCTAATTAGCTGAGAATCTCTCGGCAAAACCATACCTCTTTTGTACTGTGAGTCCAATGGGTTTCTCTTGATTATGATAATATTGCCATCAAATAAATTAGCTTATGCTGTTCTAAGCATTACTTGCCCAGAACTTGGTAAAAAAAAAAAAAACAAAACAAAAATGGCTAATAACTACATAACAAGAAGAGGGAAGGAACTAGAAATCTTGAAACCGCCCAAAAGCGTGCCGATTACATCTTAGAGATTTCTAAAACACACAAGTCAGAAAAAAAAAATACTAACATAAAGAAGAGAAGGTTGGCCAAAAATGGCGGAGTTCATTCCAGGGTTCTCCTCCCGGCGGCGGCATTCTCCCGGAACCGAATCAAGCTACGCATCGTGGCTCGCAGCTCCTCATGCAAAATCACGAGCCGCACCACGCACTTGAGGATGTTCAGGGAGCAGGGAAAAGTGACCAGCCATATGAAGGCGGCGTTCACCGAAGGATGCGCGCGACGTATATCGGACGTGTTCTCCAGCACGAGCCAGAGCAACAGAAAAAACAGGATCACTGCTTGCACGAGGCAAAGCTTTTCCCCATCGATCTTCCACCTCAACTTGGATATCTTGCTCTCGAGCTCCCTTCTGCTCATTGCCATCGAGATAAAGAGTAAGGAGAATGAGAACAACGATGAAGAAGAAGGAGGAGGAGGAGGAGGAGGAGGAGGACGGGAGAGGCTCAACTTTAAAATACAGAATTGGGTCATCTCATGGCGACTGCAGGATCATAGAGGACCAAAAACGCCGTTGACCAGTAAAAGCGAGAGGCGGGAAACTTGAAAAATATTGAGGAAAAAATTCTAGCATATATATATATTGTATTTTTGGAACATTTATCTTTTTTGACTTATGTCTTTAAATTTTATATTTAAAGAAAGCCAAATTTGGCAAATTATAATGTATACATATTTGCGATAAAAATTGATTCATACATATCAAAAGGATACTTTCCAGCTATCGTAGGGCAAAAGTTAATCCCTTAAAGACATAGCGATGTGCTTTTAAAACAAGCACTTGGCATGATCTCCAGGTATTAGATCCCGGTCGAGCGTCGTATTCTCATGAAGGCCATAATTATAATTAATGACCAGCGTGGTTAGTCGAAATTTTATTTGTGGCCTTAATAAGACCAACTGACTCATATAAAAACAAAAAGGAGAAAAAGAAGCCCTTTTTTATTTTTTATTTTTAAGTGAATCTAGTTATTTTTAACAACTCAATCAATTAATTAAAAGTTCCAAATCTATTCCATATATGATGGAATTCAGACTTGACCGGTGATGTATAACACAAAAGAAAAAAGTTTTAAACTTATTGCAATTATGTCAATTTAATCCTATCATTTTTTACTTATCAGTTGATTCATAAACCTTTTGTAATTGTGTCAATTCAGTCCACTTTGCTAGCTGGCGCTGACGTGGCGTCACCGGCGTTGACATGGATAAATTTCAATAATATCTTTTTATTTTTCCTTATTTTTTCTCTTATCTTTTTTTTCCCATCCAATTGCTACCGTGGCTGGCGAGCTCCGACTAGTCGTCGACCAATGAGCGAAGGCTACGAAGCTCTCATCGCCACCTACCGGCCTTGCCCAAGCTGGGTGAGGCCATGGAGGCCGAGGACGAGGCCCTCTTGCCTAGATCTGGGCAAGGGCAACCTACCATGGCTTCCTGGCTGAGGGCGAAGGGGTCCGCTCTTGGATATGAATCTTTCATGGGAGCGAGGGTGTTTCTTTGCCTATGCAAAAGTCCTGGAAGCATAGAGAACGATCGATTGATCGAAGAGCTACGACATGGACTAAAAAGGGAGGAGAAGAGATTCAAGATGGGGTTTTCATTTACAGTCGAGCTTGAGCTAAAAGAAATGGAGATGGAAAGGGACTGGATGGGCGAAGGGAGTCAGCTCAGAAACCCTTGCGAGGCGTGGCCACGAGTGACGCCACCTTCGCCTGGACCGGCAGGCCATGGCAGGGAAACCTTCACCCTCGATTGCCATGGCTTGGCCCAGCTTGGGCAAGGCCAGTCGAGGACAGCAAAACCCTCATCGGAACTCCCCGGCCACAGTAGTAGCACGTGAGGAAAAAAAGAAAGAAGAAAAAAATAAGGAAAAAAACTAAAACTAAAAATAAAAAATATTATTAAAATTTGTCGGCATCAGCATTGGCGACGACACATCAGTATCGGCAATGCCACGTCAGTGCCGGTCGGCAGAGTAGCTAAATTGGCATAATTGCAAAAGGTTTTAGATTGAATTGGCACAAAAAACTGTTTATGACTGAATTGGTACAACTGCAATAGGTTTAGAACTTTTTTAGTACTTTTTCCTGAAGAAAGACAGATATCACGGAATCTATTCAGTTTACTTGCTAATCAATAGTCAAAGCATGCGACAAAAAATTAAAGTATGTGATAGATATCAGATATCAAAGAATAGTAAAGGAGAGAAAGTAAGGAAAACACATGATTTAATACAAGGGATAAATATTTTTATTCTTATTCAGGAATCACAGAAATTGCTTGACAACCCTTCGCGGCATGTAACTATTGGGAAGACATTTTTTTATTCGTTCTCAAATTAATTTTCATAAGGGGATAGAATTTTGACAGGGCGAGGTCATTGTTTTGTACAAATTGTCTGAGGTGGGAATCTGCACATTTGATGAGCGCCAAAGGGGCACGAGGTAAGAACTGATGTCTGTGGAAAAATCAAGTACTTTTGCCTGTCTCACATCTTTCCCGTTTTGTGCCTTGACAGTCTGTGGTAAAAAGAAAGAAAGGATGAAGTGGGTGAGACTGAGAAAAGAACGAGATGCTCTGGAATTATATTGCTGTGATGAAAAAAACATATATTAGTTGTAAAATGGGTGGCGTGCAGTTTCAAACAAATGGCACAAAATCCATTAGGAGTGAACGATTTCAGGCTCTATGTATGTTCCATCTAGAACCTACCCACCACAACAAGTTTCTAATTTTTTGAAATTTCGAACCTATCCTTCATACCCTAGAACATAGAACTTACACTGTCACAGGTTTGGCGGTCGGTTTCAGGTTTCACTCAAGTTCCGCATGTATTCCTAATTGAAGAATTTCAGTGAATTATCGCCTTTAATGACCACTACTTACTGTTATTATCCATTGACCATAATTCATATGTAGACACATGAATTTTTTTTTTTAAAAAAATTAACAAAGTAAAAGTCTCACTGATAAAGTGATTACATATTACAAACTCATCGTCGAACACCATGAAATATAGCAGGATGACGCTACGTCATATATCAAGAAATACATAAAAACTTGTTCCAAGTTTCATGTTCTACTTACCTAGAATCTAGAACCTACCCGTCAGAACAGGTTTCTCAATTTTTGAAACTTAGAACCTACCCCGCCCGCATACTTTGAAACCTGGAACAGATCGGTTCCCACCGGTACAGCTCTTCAAGTTTCAGATTCTACCATAAAATCATGTCAATCCTAGGATTCATCAAACTTCCGCCTCCCTCTTTCTTCCAAACTCGAAGTAGTGAATGTGAAGTTACAACCTTGAATGGTCATATATTCTTCGTGGATTCATAGCCGAACATGTAGAGCACTTGCATCGAAAATAATGAAATAGGTAGAGAAGTCTGGATGCTTGCGAGTCTCTAACCTTAGAAATCACGACGGGTGTGTTTATTTCACGAGAAATCATCTAAATGTTTTTGTGATAATTATCTTATAAAAGCGAATGAAAAAAAAAATATTTTCATAAAAACTGTATGACTTACACTATTCTTGACCATGAACAAATTTTCCGTTGGCTGCTCATTCTTAATGATATGGAAAGATAACGGAAACAAATATACATTTGGTGAAACCCGGGAAAAAAAAAATACCCCTGTTAAATTGGACATTGCCGTCTCATCAAGATAGGTTTAGAAAGAAAAGAAATATCATTGTACAGATAACATTGTGGAGTCAGAAAAAAACTGAAATAAGGCTCACGACCTCAATATTTTCATTAATGTTGCAGTTAGGTTATTTTTGTCATTTTTTACCTAAGGTCTGCGTCCACAGTCTTTTGTGCCGTGGATATAGCTGGGCTCTATCACTATGATGATCATCATCATGGCATGACAAAATAATAGAGGAAGTTAAAAAAAAAAAGTCCTACACTTAATGTAATTGAGCAAATTCAGTTGTAAACTTCTTTGTTTTACTAATTGATTCCTAAGAATTTTGCATTTATGCCAATATTTTGGCCAAAAGTTGCTGACATGGACATCAGATGTCCTTCATCGCGCTGCTGGCGCTAACGTAGACAAGTACCTTTATCTTTTAAAATGCTTTTGAACACTTTTTTAGCAATTTTTATTTTTCTTTTCTTTTTTTATGTTCCTTTCTTTTTTTTTCTTTTTATGCCGCTGGCGAGCGTCGTCGGAGCTCGCCAGCCGCCGGCGAGGGCCCTCGCCCGGATGTGGGCAAGGGCTGTGACCAGTCATATATTAATTCCCAAGTTACGCTTACAAGAGTGAATGAGGTGTTATTTCTAGTTATCTGAGAACCCCTTTGACAAAACCATTCTCTCTTTTGTACCGTGAGTCCAATGAATTTCTCTTGATTATGGTAATTTTACCATCAAATAAATTTTCGACCGAAAATTAATAGCTTATGCTATTTTAAGCATTACTTGTCCAGAAATTGGTAATAAAAAATAACAAATACCCCCACCGGCATAAATTAGAGAGGAAGCTTCTTTAAGTAGGAAAGGCCGTGGTAAGTTGCAAAAGCTATTGTATAGAGGAGCAAAACGTACCGATGGTAGTCTAGTCTTTGCCAACATACTATAATCGTTGGATGTGCCGAGCGCCTGTTTTAGAAGCACATCGCTTCGCCGCCTGGGGTTCCTCATTTTTACCAAACCACATGATTTGTGTCTGGTTTGGAACAGCAATGTGATAAGATGGGTGGCGTGGTTAGATGATTTCATTATCCAAACACTTAACTCAAAGCGGAGATTTCCGTCAGTCATTTCTTTTTAATGGGATTGTAAATTACTTTGGATACATGAAATAAAGAGAGAGAAAGACATTGAAATTTCTTGTTCTGCGCCAAAGAAATAATACGGGGAAAAAAAAAATAGCCACAGAAAAGATCCACTGAAACAAGACGAGAGAAGGAACTAAAATCTTAAAACACACGAAGTGTGCCCGAATACAACATGGAGATTCCTAAAACACCAAGTGGAAAATACTAATGCAAAAGAGGTTCAGAAGCACCTAGTACAAAACCACAAACGACATAGAGTACTCCGACAAGTTCAAGCACTTGCAGATCTAAAATGACTCAAGCTGCGCCTCGTTGCGCGCAGCTTCTCATGCAAATGCGCGAGCCGCAGCAGGCACATGGTGAAGTTGACGAAGCAAGGAGCCGCAACCAGCAAGATGGGGAAGATCGTCACCCAGGCATCTCCGCAACGCATCTTGGTCGGAGACGCGTTCCAGAGCACGAGACCGAGCACGGCGAAATACAGGAACACGGCTCGGGCGAGGTGACGCCGTTCCCTGCCGATCGACGTCTCCAAGTTGGAGATCTTGTTTTCGAGCTCTCGTCTGCTCATCGCCATGGGGGAAGAGAGAGAGAGAGAGAGAGAGAGAGAGAGAAATAAGAAGAACGATGATGAAGAAGGAGGAGGTGAGGAGGACGCGAGAGGTTCAACTTTAAAACACGAAGGACCGAGCTGAGAGGACAAACCCTCAGATGGTACGAAAGAGCAAATGACCAGCAGAATAAGAGAGAGAGAGAGAGAGAGAGAGAGGACTACGGCGACTGTAGCTATCCCTGGCTCGGAGAGGAGCACAAAACGCCATTGGTCCAGTGGCTTTGACCAGAAAAAAGCGAGAGGCATTGATCCGGGTTGGCGGGAAACTTGAGAATTTTTGTGGAGGCTTCTCCGTTTTATCACTCTTTAAAACTAATTTACGAAGGATTAAAATTGCATGTCGCAACGATTCGGCCACCTGGATGGGCGAATCGCTCGTGGCCCTTATTGCAATCGATCAGGTTGTTTCTTTTCTCCTTCTTCCTCCGATCAATGTGGACCACGGCGATCGGCCATGACACAGGCCAGCGAGCTCGAGGCTCGACCAATCCCAGCGAGCTTGGGCTCTCCCGAGGCTAGAGAGCTCCGGCCTTGCCACAGGGCCGGCGAGCACTAAAACCAGAGGGAAAAAATAATAAAAGAAAAAGAAAAGTAATTAAAAAATGAAATGAAAAGAAAAAACAGAACAAAATTATTAAAAGGAGTCCATGGAGGCAAATCAAATTTGATTTTTCATATGAAATAATGGAATACGTTCTCAGGTCTTTTTCATAGTTTATCATAACACCGAAAGACATTTGTCATTTTCCTGAAAAATAACTTTCCAAAAAACAATATCATGTTGGCCCAGGAGTTATTTGCAGATTTCCACCATGAGCCTTATCTTCCGAAGTGTGCGATTAAAGTGGATTTTCAAAAGGCCTATGACACGATTGACTGGGACTTCTTGGAAGTCGCTTTACTTGCTTTTCGATTTCCACAGCCTATGGTGAAGTTGATAATGGAGTGTGTCTCCACACCTAAGTTTTCTATTGCCATCAATGGGGAACTCCACGGATTTTTCTCCAGTAGAAGAGGCATTAGGCAAGGTGACCCCATTTCTCCCTATCTATTTACCCTGGTTATGGAGGTCTTGTCCGGTATTCTACATTCAAGGACACTCCAACCGGGGTTTAAGTTCTTCTGGCGTTGCAAAGAGACCCGACTCTCTCATTTGTTTTTCGCGGATGATGTACTGTTATTCGCGGAAGGGAATTTGACGACCATCCAATCGCTCAAGGATGGGATTGACCTTTTCTCCAACTGGTCGGGCTTGAGGCCGAATCATACCAAGAGTGAAGTTTTTTTATCAGGTGGTTCCAGCACTTTGAGAGGAGATATTCGGCAACTACTCGGGTTCCAAGAAGGCACTTTACCGTTTCGTTACTTGGGGGTCCCAGTCATTTCATCCCGTCTAGGAAAATCTGACTGTCATGCCTTGGTCAATGCCATTACATCCAGAGTGCGTTCGTGGGCTCAACGATTCTTATCCTATGCTGGACGACTTCAACTCCTAAAATCTGTATTACACTCCATACAGGTATATTGGGCTAGTGTCTTCACACTACCAAAATCTGTATTGAATCGAATTGAGCTCATTCTCAGGCAGTTTCTTTGGAGAGGCCCGAACCTGGGAAGGGGTGGTGCAAAAGTTTCATGGGTGGATATCTGTCTTCCCAAAAGTGAGGGAGGCTTAGGGATCCGTCGGCTTCAGGATTCCAATAAGGCCATGACACTCAAACACATTTGGATTCTATTTACAGACAAAGAATCCCTATGGTGCAAATGGATCCATTCGACCTTTCTCAAAAACATCAACTTCTGGATTGCAAAAAGACCCACTATTTGCTCATGGGCTTGGAAGAAACTACTTGACCTCAGGGAAGATTTCGGTTTGCAACTTCAGTGGGAGATTCGCAATGGTCATTCCACTTCCTTTTGGTTTGATCATTGGCATGAAAAAGGGCCCCTCCATTTGCGGTTTAAGGCGGTAGATATTTATCGCTCTAGAATACCACGGAAGATATCGGTCCATGACTTCTTTTCTGGCAACTGGGAGCCTACCCCTACTTTGGATGCTCTACTTGCCTTCTTAGGACCCGAAACTGCTCCCTTGGATACCAGAGAAGATAAATATAGATGGAATGGCCACAACTCTGGAGACTTCTCGGTTTCTTCAGCTTGGGAGTTCATAAGACATAAACGCCATATTGTCCCCTGGCACTCTTTCATTTGGGATAAAGCTTTTGCTCCCCGAGACTCTTTCATCATGTGGTTGGCTATTCTTAAACGGCTACCTACTCAGCTTATGCTACAACAACACCGCAGAGTTGATGATGTAAAATGTGCCTTTTGCCATACGAGGCCTGATTCGGTTAACCATCTTTTCTTTGGTTGCTCGGATACCCGCAACCTTGCGTCAATATGGGCGGCCAAGTGCAATCTAAATTGGAGGAATCGTCCATGGGAGGATCATATACAATGGGCCATACAAAACATTGGTGGTCGATGCTTTTCTCACCGCATTGCTAGATTTTCCCTAGGAGCATTGTGTCACATTATATGGACGGAAAGGAACGACATCCTTTTTCGCCACAAGAAATTCTTTGCTCCGGCGATAATTTTGCATCTTACTAAATTGGTCAAGGACAAAACTTCTACTCTTGGTGTTGTTCTTGACAACCCACGCAATAGGAGAATTCAGCGAAACTGGGGCCTCTCCTCTACCATTTTTGAAGATGGCAGACAAAATCTTTAATACGTATCCTACCGCATGGAAGTTGTTCCTAGCATTGCTGCTCATTTTGTCTATTCCAACAGGGCTGATTCTCCTTTGTTGGGCGCCGTGCTGGTTGGTCCATTTCCTACCGTACCAGAATCTTTAGGCCACTTTTTGGCCGTCTTTTAATGTGCTTTTCCCTTTTTTACCCCCTTCTATCTGTTTATGCCGCCTGGTTGATCTTATGATGGCCGCTTGTTGGCATCTTGTTTGACGCGTTTGAAGTTAGGGCGTTTTGGCAACCGGTCACCATTGAACCCACCTAGGCACTGCGCTGCCTAGTTTGGTTCATGATTTTTGTGTCCGGTTTTTTGTACCTAGTTATTCGAAAAGTATATACTAACTTACCTTACCAAAAAAAAAAAAAAATTTCCAAAAAATAATTTTCAAAAAGCTCGCATTTTTTTTGTGAAAAAACGGAGGCTAAACAAAGAAACTTTTGATTCCAACCTTTTTAGGGCACTAGTTTTTTTTTTGTGGTCTAAATTTAGGGCACTAGTTAACATGACCTGTTCTCACCATGTATGTATCTTCGTAACATATTAGTTGGATTTCGGGTGCAAATGATTTTCGTTCGCATTTACTGGCTTGTTTATTTGTGAAATTAGTGGAAAATTTGGTTCAAAGAAAAAAATAGTGGAAAATGACTTGTAAGATGCATGTATGGGGGATGGTTATGGATGTCGACACAATACAAAGCCTATGACATGAATTTCTACTACACTCTCGTTAATTGTCCATGTGTATGACAGATATTGGGCTATGAGGGTCCGTCGATTTCACAAAAGATGAGGCGTTTCTGAAAAATGTGATTAGAAAGTTTATTTTCTGAAAAAAATGAGAATAGTTTTTGGTGTTCGGCTGATTTTATCTATTTTTATTTTAAAAAATCAATTTTCTTTAATTTTTTTTGTCACTATTCTTTTTAATTTCCTTTCTCATTCTTCCTCTGCCAGCCACGAGCCTCGACGACGGTTGAAAGCCGGCAACCAGCCATGACGCGTGCTGCCAGCATCGCCAAGGCCTGCGCCCAGCAGAGGAAGAAAGAGAAAGGAGAAGAAAAAGAAAAGATAAAAATAAAAAAATAAAAAATAAATGTAATTTTGATTTTTTTTTAAAAATAAAATACAAAATAAATATAAAATGGTGTGAATCAGCGGAGGATGGAAAAATGAGGAAAACTGGTTTCCTCTTCAAAAAGAGGAAATAACCCTACTTTCAAGCTAGCTCCGCTCGTTTCATGGAACAGTTTTGTGGACAATATTTTTCGATTTTTTTTTGTTTGTTTCACGGAATATAAATGAGTAAGTGAAAACAATTTCCTCTCATAAAAAAAGTATCTTCAAAAATGGGAAAATGATTTCATCTTTTTGAGAAAACGAAAACGTTTTCTCTCATTTTGCTTCACTAAAAAAAAAAAAAACCCCTTCACATTTTTTAATTTTTTTTCTTTTTCTGTTTCTTTTTTACTTCTTTTTTTTCTCTTTTATTTTTTATTATCATTTTTTCATATATTTTTTCCCTTCCTCTTTGGCCATCCGCAAGCGAGCAAGGCCGAGCCTCGCATGCGGCCAGTCTTTGCTGTGGCCGGTTGCCGGTTGTTGCTGTGGCCAGTGATCAGCTAAAGAAGAAGGGAAAAAGAAAAAAAAGAGTTAAATTAAAAATAAAAAAATAAAAATTGAATTTTCTAAAAAATAAAAATAGATAAAAGGAGTGGACGGAGACGGAAAATATTTCTCATTTCATTTTCAAGTTTCAACTAAGTATCAAATTTTTTGTGCTTTTCGATTTGGTTCCGATAATTGGAAAAAAAAAGAGTTCTTTCTCGATTTAGTTATTTCGGTTCGATACCAACCTGAACTGAAAATCTCCATTCTTCTTGATATTAGCAATTTAAGGGGAGAATTACACCTATATGAAAATAAGAAAAAAAATTGAAAAAAAAGGAAAACCGAAAAAATGAACCGAATGGAACCTCGGTTCAGTTCGGCCGCTCACCCAAAGGCTCGATCTGATTGGATTTTCAGAAAACTCAAATCAAACCGAATTGTTGACACCCCAACAACGTGAAGATATTTACAAAGAAGGCACATGCTATAGAGTCTATTCGATTAACTTGTTAGTCAATAGGCAAAGCATGCGGTCAAAAATCAAACTATTACGATAGACATCAAAGATCAAAGTACGGTAGAGTATATAAACAGCAACAACACGTGATTTAGTTCGATATGCCTGATGGATAAGTATTATGATTTTATCCAGGAATCACAAATGTTACATGACAATCCTTCGCGTGTGTAGTTATAAATTATTGTCTATTTTATCGATAGAATATATTGAGAATTCTTTTTGTTATTCGTCCTCAAATTAATCTTAATGAGTGAGAATTTGTAAAAAGGTTGCGAGCAGTTTCAAGAAATGACAGTAGGTTGACGTTGAAGTCCCTCTTTAAGTAATAACAACAACAACAACAACAACACCGCCCGTACCCTTGACTCGAGTCAAATGATAATAAACCACACTCGAAGCGGCAAGCACATGTCTTGATGTTGTGCGAGTCTCTTGACCTTTAAAAATAAAAAAGATGCATTTATTTTACGAAAAAATAATATAAAGTACTTTGAAAATAATTTTATAAAAGTAAACATAAGAAAAATATTTTAGTAAAAAAAATTTTAAAAATAGATTATTCTTCATAACGAAACCTTTTCCCCTTGGCTAATCTTTCTAGATGATATACAGAAAAATTATTTTGAAAAAAAAATATTCGAATTATTTATTCTTTCAGAAACATATTTACCCATTAGACATTGGAGGCGATTACTGGGGCTGGCCTGAGCTAAAATTAGTGAATTATGAAGATGGCTTTAGAACCAAAAATAAACATCATGATCCGGATAACATTCAGGGATGAGGAAAACTAAAACAGTGTTCACGGACTGGATAATATTTTAAGTTTTGACTTTTTCATTTAAAAGCTGTGGACATAGATCGGCCCTATCACCATGATCATCGCGGCAAAATAATAATAACAGCAAAACCGCGAAAACAAAAAGAAGGAAGAGAAATTTTTTGCGTGTATATGATCCTCCGTCACTTTAGCATCTTGATCAATTTTTGGCGTTCCGAGACAACATTAGATTAGCCATCTGAGTAATCGTGACTTAAAATTTACAATAACCATATCGATTCATATTTGTAATGTCCGACATACATTCGGAATTTTTATAGCAGTCTTCTAGTCTGACATTTAGATAAGCCATCAGAACTTGGTAATAAAACTTGCAAATCAATTCCACTGGAACCCTTTCGAAGAGAGAAGGAACTAAATACTTGAATGAAAAAACACTAAAGTGTGCCGAATACAACTTGAGAGATTTCTAAAAACAACAACTAGAAAAATATTCTAACATAAAGAAGATCAGAAACACGCCAGCATCAGATGACTCGCGACCATGGTGGCCGCGACGAGCAGAAGATGCGCGATGGCCAAGCCAGGGTACTCCTTCCAGCCGGTTCTCCTCCCAGCGCCCGCTCTCCCCGTCCCGGCCGTCCGCGGCGTGCAGCTTCTTGTGCAAATCCGGGAGCTGCCGCACGCGGTTCGCGAAGCTGACGAAGAAGCCAGCCGTGACCAGGAGGACGAGAAGGATGGGCCACCAAGCATAGGCGAACCGCATCACCGACGGAGACGCGTACCGGAGCACAATCGCGAGGACCGGGAGATAGAGGGAAACGGCTTGGTGAAGGCCAAACCACTCCTCATCTATCGAACTCTCCAGCTTTAATAGCTTGTCTTCAAGCTCCCGTGTGCTCGTCGCCATGGAATAGAGAGCAAGGAGAGTAAGAAGGACGATGAAGAAGAAGAAGAAGAAAGATTGCTCATCGACCAAAAAAAAAAAAGTACAAAAAAGATCATTGCTTTGCCGCGTGTCCTGGAGGGGAGGGGACAAGATCGCAGGAGGAAAAGGACAAAAGAGCAAAGGACATTTCCTTTTAAATTTTTTTTTTGGTCCAATCGCGAAGGACAGTTCACTAATTATAAAAATTATTTAATTTTTTCTTTTTTCGTCGATAAAAATCAATAGAGGACAAACGCTCAGATGGTACAAAACGCGGTTGGTCCAGTAGCTTTGACCAGTAAAAGCGAGAGGCATTGGTCTTGGCGGGAAACTCTGAGAATTTGTGGAGCTTCTAACCACGCATCTGTTCCCTAAATTCCGTCACAAATTAAATTGGATTTACGAATGATCAAAGTAAGTATTGTCCATATATTCAATCAATAAAATAGACAAACACTGAAAAAGTTTCAAGTAAATTTTGTTGTTGTACTTCTCGATCACTTATCTTTTTCGATTTACCTTGTAAATACTATATTTAAAAAGAGCAAATTCATACACACACATATCGGTAACAATATTTCAAGACTCCGGACAGTTCTCAATCGTTCGATTTGCTCACGCATACCAATCACACCCTCAACAAATCAACTAGGCACAATCAAATTCAATAGACACAACCCAGATTTTAATTTTATATACTGTGCAAAACCCAAAGCTTTTTCATGGCCCTCCACATCAACAATGGCGGGTGAGCAATGCAATCACTCAGCGAGAACAAATCAATTTCTCATCTTCAGTTGTAGCAAATGAAGTGACGTCCTCCATCATTATCTCTCTCTCAGTGGTGTATTATTGTCAGTGACTGAGTATTTTACATAGGACCTGGTAAGAAATTGGACAATAAGTGTTATCAAATAACCTGATTATTGCCAAACATAAGTCAGGTTTCCACTATACATATGTGGTTGACATAGTTACGAGTCTGGAAAAGTGAGCGCATCCTTCGATACAAATGTTGCGTCTTCCTATTGTGACATCTGCTCCATCTAGGCTCGACAAAACTCAACCAACAACTACTTTACTTACAAAAAAAAAACCGGGTTATCTCCTACAAATCAGATCCTCAATGAACGAACGACTAAGCTTTGATCTTTCGTTATTCGACGGTCATGAATCCTTGAAAATCGGATGCTCAAAAAACTAATTTTTGAAAAATTTATGAAAACACCCGGAAAAATGGAATCTTTAACCAATTTAAGATTCCGTTCTTAATCATCCAACATTCAAGCAGAGCAATCGCAATATTAAGTCTCACGTTATATAAGGTATTTTTTTCCCGGTTCCTTCTCCTTTGTAGTTGCCAATGTTTCTAAGTTTTGCAGCTTGTGCAAAACGTCGATGGCCTGTAACCAGCGATGGTTCATGTCATTTTCATACGGATTTTCATACGATATACCGCATCAGATGACATGCTAAATAATAACGCAAGGGTATCCAATGTCGGAAAGAAAATGGTTTAACAAAAAGAAGTTGCTCACTTTCACACAAAGAAAGCACGGGAATATTGAGAATCAAGTGGATGTCTCAAAGATGTAAACGGAACTCTCTTTATTATTGATGGAAGATCACTCTAATTTACAATAGTCTCACGAGCATTCCTCACCTTACTCACACAATGCACAAGTCACTCACACCACTCACTTCTTGCTCTCTTAGACTTCTCACACACACAACACAAGATGGAGCACTAGCTCCTATTTATAGAGGGTGAAGATGGTGCTTGGACAAAGCACTAGAATATTCTAGAGTATTTAGATAAATTTTAAGAATTCTAGAAGGTTGAGGAAAATTTTAGGATATCTAGACAGGTCATGAAGGTTCTAGAAAGTAGGGGAAAACTCTAGAATGTCTGGACAAATGTAGAAGGTTCTAGAAAGCTCTAGAGAAGTCGGTGCTTCTCAATACACTACAAAAAAAAAATATGGATTTAGCCACGAAAAATTAGCGACGGAAAAATTTCGTTGCAAATTTGCGACGAAATTTGTAACGAAAAACAAATTCGTCGCAAACTTGCGACAAAATTAGGGACGAAAATATTTCATCGCTAATTTGCGATGAAATTATAGATCCGTCACAAATTTAGCGATGAAGATCTATCTCGTCGCAAATTTAGCAATGAAAATTAGATTCCATCGCAAAATTTTGCAACGAAAACATGATTTCATTGCAAAATTTGCCACGAATTAGAGGTCGTTGCAAATGCAGCAACGAAAACTCACTTTCGTGGCAAATTTTGCGACGAAAAATAATTTCGTTGCAACTTACGCAGGTTTCTTTGGCAACGAAAACTTAATCAAATTTTGCCACGACTTACGACTTTCGTCGCTAACCTCCCATTTAGCAATTTGCGACGAAAACAAAATTTCGTCGCAACTTTACTAGTAAGCAAAGCATTAGCGAAAAAAATTTGAATTTCGTCGCAAATTGTGCAACGAAAATTGAGTTTCGTCGCAACTTACCCCATTTTTTTTTCCTATTTCAAAGTAAAGTTGAGCTCATGAATCAGAATAAATAATGGTATATGTTTAAAAAGTGTAGTAATGCATCAACAACAATTTGCGACATTTTTCCGTTGGATTATTTATTTGCGAAACATAATTCTTTTATTGGATTAATACTTCCAATTTAATAAGTATGTAAAGGATCCATGGATAAAGATAGAAAAGCGCATTTGTAATCATAACTAATCTTCCAGTTTTTCTTTTCGATAGAAAAGATTGAGGCAAAATAGCTATAAATTAATAAAATTAAAGGATTGTTTTAGTTTACTAGAGACATTGACATATTATATTTTTTAGCTCGGTGGAAACGAAATATTTTTGCTGAGGATTGTGTCTGAAGAAGAAGAAAAGAGGAGAATGATATGAATGAATCATCTAACCCTCTAGGTTAGCATGCTCTCATATTTATAATAATAAAGATGGTACATAGTAATACGGTGGACATTTCCACACATGATAATGAATAATAAAATAACTCATAACACCCTCCCTCAAGCTGAGGCATAGATATCGACCATACCCAGCTTGTTACATATAAAGCGAACCTGTTGCCTAGCTAAAGGTTTAGTAAACACATATGCTAGCTGATCTCCAGTGTGAATGTGTGAGAGAGTGAGACTACCACGTGTAAGCTCTTGTCGAACAAAATGACAATCAATCTCGATATGCTTTGTTCTCTCATGAAAGATGGGATTTGAAGCAATGTGAATTGCTGAACTACTATCACACCATAACAAAGTGGGACCACTCGATCCATATCCAATCTCATTCAGAAGATGTCTAGTCCACATAATCTCTGCAGTAGCTGTAGCAATGGCTCGATACTCTGCTTCAGCACTACTCATCGCTACAATATCCTGTTTCTTACTATTCTAGGAAACTAAATTACCCACAACATACAAAGTATATCCAGAGGTAGCCTATCAATAGGGCAACCAACCCAATCAGCACCAGTATAACACTCAATGCGAGCATGACCATGAGCAGCAAAAATAATTCCCTTGCCAGGACTACCTCGAAGATATCTTAGATCCTCAAAATAGTATCCCAATGCGGTTGTCTAGGCGATGCCATAAACTGACTAACCACACTAACCGAATATGCAAGATCAGGCCTAGTCATCGTAGTGAGATAGTTTAGTTTACCAACAACACGCAGGTATCTTTCAAGATGTTCAAACAAGTTACCCTGATTAGGAAGAAGCTTTAATCCTAGTTTCGTAGGCGACTCTGCAGGCCGAGATTGCTGCATGTTAAATTCAGTTAAGATATCCATAACATACTTACGCTGTGACAAAGAGATACTTTCTTTCTTCCGGGCCACCTCGATCCCAAGAAAGTATGCTCGAGGAGACTGTTTCAAACAATACAAAGAGCGACGAAGCTTACAGACTTTCCCTCCCTAAGTAGCAAACCCTGGGGGCTGCTCCATGTAAACATCGTCGGCAACATCACCATGAAGGAAAGTATTCTTAATATCCAACTGATGGAGAGACCAAGAATGCACAGCTGCAAGGGATAAGAAGAGGCGAATGGATGCCATTTTTATAACCGGAGAAAATGTCTCAAAGTAATCAAGACCATGAGTTTGAGCATAACCCTTAGCAACCAACCGAGCTTTCAGACGAGCAACAGTTCCATCAGGATTGACCTTCACGGCAAACACCCAACGACAACCAATAACCTGAGCACCAGAAGGAAGATTAACCAAGGACCAAGTCTGATTGCGTTGGAGGGCGTTCATTTCGTCCTCCATGGCTAAGCGCCAACTTGCATGCTGAAAAGCCTCGGAATCCGAAGCAGGTAGAGAAATAGCATCGATATTGGCCACAAAAGCCGACAAACTTACTAATAAACCTTTATATGAATGTGTATAAAGTGGACGATCCCTGCATGCACGGTAGATCTTACGAAGAGCAATAGGTTGCTCAGTAGTATCAGTCTCAAATGGGTCAGCAACAGGAGAGACTATCTCAGTAAGAGGATCCTCCACGGGAGAGACTGGCACAGACAGAGAATTGTCAATGGGGGCATTGTCTAGTGAAGATGCTGGAGAGATAACTGGATAAGAGACCGTTGGTGGAGAATAAACAAGGACAGGATCAGAAGATGTGGATTCGGACAATTGCGGGATTAGATAAGATGAACTAGAGCCACATGCAAAAAAGAAAGGTTGAGACTCTATAAAGGTAACATGAGGAGAGGTGAGCATTCTTCCTAAGGTAGGAGAATAGTAACGATAACCATTTGACACTCGTGAGTAACCAAGAAAAACACATTTGAGTGCATGAGGATCTAGTTTTGATACACTTGGACGATCTTCATGGACAAAATAAGTACACCCAAACACTTTAGGAGAAAGAGGAAATGGACCGTGTTCAGGAAAGAAGAGCCCATGACGCGTATTGCCCCTAAGAGAAGAAAGAGGCATGCGATTAATGAGATAGCATGCTGTAAGGACATCATCCCTCTAAAATTTCTGTAGAACATGCATATGTATAAGAAGAGCACGAGTAGTATCCATAAGATGGTGATTCTTCCGCTCAGCAACACCATTCTGTTGAGGTATGAGAGCACATGAAAGACGATGGTGAATGCCACGAGAACGAAGAAATTGATGGAGATGATCCGACATATATTCCCCTCCACGATCAGATTGTAAGGCTTGGATATTATGATGGAATTGAGTAGAGACAGAAGAATAAAACTCACGAAACACAGAAAATAACTCAGAACGTTCATTTATTAAGTAAACAAATGACATTCTTGTGAAATCATCGACAAAGAGAATGTAGTAACGATAACCAAAAGCTGACACAATAGGACTAGGTCCCACACATCAGAATGGACCAAGGCAAATGGAGCAGTTGCTTGTTGAGATACACTTAGTGGTAAAGAAACACGATTATGCTTTGCAAGCTAACATGACTCACAATTTATTGTAGACACCGAATGAAAACGAGAAAATAATGACTGCAACATAGACAAAGAGGGATGGCCTAGACGATAGTGAATGTCTAAAACATCAGTCTCTTTCACTAGTGCAGCTAGAATAGAAGTACCATCCAGCTGGTAGATCCCACCATTAACGCTTCCCTTATTGATAGTCTTCCACGTCGAGAGATCCTGCAGAACACAATAATCGGGATAGAAAGTAACGGCCCAATTCAAATCCCTTGTGATACGACCAACAGATAACAAATTAAATGGCATGCCAAGAGTATATAAAACAGAAGATACGGAGATCTCGTTGGAAGGGTGTGCAGCTCCGTGTCCCTGAACTGTCACGGATGACCCATTTGCAATAGTAATATGGCGTAACGGAGACGAGGACTTATATGCAGTAAGAATATCTCTATTACCCGTCATGTGAGCACTTGCACCAGAATCAATAATCCAATCAGCGGAAGGAAGAGCTGCACATACTGAGGCAGATGAATAATCAGATGATTGATGTAGTTTCGCAATAGAGGCAGATGTAGTTCCACTCCCTGAGGTCTGAAACTCTAAGTAGCGAGTATACTCCTCTAGACTCATTGTGATAACTTTCTGGTCCATAGGCACAATTTCAGATGCAACATGAGTAGGTGTGGTCCGTGAACTAAAAGCTGACTGTACAGCTTGTAACTTCCGACAATAGCTGCGAAGATGTCCAACAATACCACATTAATTGCAAGTACGAGTCTTCCGACCACGACCAGCAATGCTACCACGACCTCCCCCTCGGTCACGGCCTCCGCGACCACGGCCACCTCCTCTGTTCATATATAGAGCAGCAGCCTGTTCACCAACTTCTGAAGGGGCAGATCTAACTTCCTCACGATTTTCGGTATGAAGAACACGGCGATGAACTTCTCCAAGAGAAGGTACTCGAGCAACTGAAAGAATTTGTGACCGAGCAGTATCAAACTGAGCTCCAGTCCATTAAGATAACAGGTGACCAGAAACTGATTTCGTTGTTCTTGAAAAGTAGCCCGGTTAGATGTAAACGGGACTAACCGATTAAACTCATTAGCAAAGGATTTAAATTCCTCGTAATATCCGTTCAGAGGCCGACTAGCAGGAGCCGGCTTCAAAAACCCACAAACGACATCATAAAGTCGCGAAAAATCATTCAGAGAGGAGTATAAATCTGCCAAAGCATCCCATAACTCCTTAACAGTATCAGTATTGCTAACAAAAGTCTGAACAGAAATATCCATAGCATTCAACAATTGACTATAAATACGACAATCAACAGTGTACCATTCATCATAAGTTGGATCATCCTCGCTCGGAGGAAGCTGGGTAAGATGATGAGATAGTCGCTGTCCATGCAAATTCTCGAAGACATTATTCTTCCAAAGTGTGTACGTAGACTGTCCCGTCAAAACACGTTCGACGAGCTTAGATGAAGTAGTTATAAAGGTTGGAGCTTGTGATCGCATTACATCAGCTTCAGTCACACCAGATCTATTCATGGTTAATCCAGTCTCACCGGATTTAGCAGCATCTATTTAAGTGTCTGTATTACTCATGACGAATACTTAATCTAGACACTGGATTAATTAGAAAATCACAAGCTCCACCGTTTCATGGATCTGATTAGATCTAATCAGACATCAACATGTAAATCAAATCCGAACGGCCTGGGATATGTCCTACCAAGCTAGTCGAGAACTTGGGCCATGGCCGGCCAAGGTGGCCGAGAGCCTTGAGACGTGGCCGGCCAAGATGGCCGAGATCCCTAGCCGAGAGCCTAGGACGTGGCCGAGAGAGAGAGAGAGAGAGAGAGAGAGAGAGAGAGAGAGAGAGAGAGAGAAGCAAGTGCTAGATGGTGCTGATGATGGGTATTGGATAGGGTTTAGGTTGGAGCGGCTAGGGTTGGCTCTGATACCATGTCTGAAGAAGAAGAAATAGGGAGAATGATATGAATGAATCGGCTAACCCTCTAGGTTAGCATGCTCTCATATTTATAATAATAAAGAGGTACATAGTAATACGGTGGGCATTCCCACACATGATAATGAATAATAAAATAACTCATAATAGATTTTTTCAAATAGAAATGGAGAACGAAGTAACTAGGAATATTGTTAGAATACCATATTCCTTATTCTAGAGGGATCATCTAGAAAGCGAATTTTTTTTGAATTTAAATACATTCAAACAGAAAAACTGACATAGATGTTATGGATCTAATTTTTTTTTATATTTCGTTCACGTCTTATTTTAGATATATCTATATTTGGGATTTGATCCATCTTCCACGAAGGAGCTGAATGAAACCAAAGTTTCATGTTCGATTTTGAATTAGGGAAGTTATAAATGATGAATTGACGTGACTATAACCCCTACCATTCCAAGCTAACGATGCGGGTTCAATTCCCGCTAACCGCTATATTCTATACTCTCTATCTATATTATATAGACCTATATATATATATATTTGAATATTTTTCAAATTAATATTTTGAATTGGATTATTTAATTGTATTATTAATCCATCTTTGAATTGAATACGCAATTCCCAAAATTCTATTATCTTAATAGATTCTTTTTTTCCAAACAAGAGAAGGGATAAGGGAAAGGGATATGAAAGCAAAAAATATGAAAAAAAAATCAGAATAAAAAAAACCGTCCATTGTCTAATGGATAGGACAGAGGTCTTCTAAACCTTTGGTCAGGTTCAAATCTTATTGAACGCAATTTTTCCATCTATTTCTTGAGATATAAATCTAAAAAAGGAAATGATATTTTGAATAATTTAAATAAGAAAAGCTTATAATACATCATTTAGTTTAGCTTATTTATTTTCTTTCTTATATTTTATTTTCTATTAGAACAAAGTCTTTTTTCCATTTCTCTCTTAAATATTTTTTGGTCAAAATAAGAATGCCATTCATATGTGTCATAATAATCAAGAAATACATAGAAAGCTTTGGATTCTAGCAAATCAGTCCTAAACAGTTTAACATTAGAACCAATTAACATTATGGGTAATTTCGATTACGAATGAGATCATAATTTTGTAATTTAGATTACGTGTTTTGTTTTTAAGATCATTTTACTCATTGCGACGTTGTCTTATTTGTCAAATATCATTTGGATGGTCACAGCACCTTGATGTGTTGTCTTATTTGTCACAATCTTTTTAGACGTGGATGAGTGCAAAGAAAAAGTGAAGTGCCAGTGCCCAGAATGTAAATGCAAGAACACCTGGGCTGGTTATGAGGCTGCAGTGGTGGTTCATTATACATGCAAGAACATGACATGTGTATCAGGAAGGGCAAAGGCGAACCTCCAGAGAAGTATTGATTGTCTCTCTGCCAGATACCTTAGTAACAGGATCGAGTAATATAGATCTTAAAATGCCGTAAGTCTATTTGTTCATCCCCTCAGATAGACAATCAATACTTGTTTGACTTACATGCTTCTTGTGTATAGATAGTCATTTGGATGCTTTGGTGTCTACAGCTCTACCGTGCCTGCTACTTCAATTGTTCGGACCCCGGAGTTAGTTATTCAAAGGCAGCCTTAAAGAATATCAGTTAAAGGGGCTTCAGTGGCTAGTCAATTGTTATGAGCAGGTCATTAGATAAATTTCTTGTGAACATTATATTATGCTTTTTACATTAATTTCGTGGCATTTATCGAGTTACAATATTTTTAGGGCCTGAATGGCATACTTGCTGATGAGATGGGTCTTGGAAAGACTATTCAAGCGATGGCATTCTTGGCTCATCTGGCTGAGGTAACAAATATTATGACTATTGTATGGCCTTGGTTATCTTCTACTTTCACATGTAATCAAATGAAATGGCGAATTTTCTACAAGAGAAGAATATTTGGGGTCCATTTCTTGTTGTTAGGCAACTGTTCTATATTAGATTTCTTAGCTATGTTTAGATGCCATATAATGAGGAGTGTTAGCATAGCTAACCCAAAAGTTTGTGGAATTAGGTGAAGGTAGATTCTGGCCATATTAGGTCGTGATGAACTTGGAGGCAAACATTGTTAAATAACAAATAATACCCCCTTTCCCGTGCAAGTTAGAACAAAGAATGCACATGGAAGGGTAACTTATGCGAGCAGAGAATTAGGAGAATTAACATGCCTTGAAGATAGTCTTTCATATTTTGTAAATTGAGTTATGTGAAATGGAGTTTTCAATTAGTTATGATTCCTTTTTTGGATGCCAAGGATGTTGGATTTCGCATTCTCATCACCAGTTACCAACTGCGAGTTCCTGATGAAAAGTATTTTGGGCATGAAGTGACAATATATGGTACCTCACAAAGATCATGGAGAATGTTATTTCTGTTCTTTGTATCTAGAACTTTTTATTAACTGTGCCGCACAAGCTGAAAAAATAGACGAATGTATTTTGTTTTCATATTATTATAATATTTGGATTTTATTACTTGCTTAATCAATGGTACATATAAATTCTAGACATTTATTTTTCTTTTAATTAGATTTAAAATAAAAAAATAAAAGAAATTATTTTATCATATGATCACAAATTATAAAATCTAGTGCCTGGTCGTCGTAAAATCCATTGCTAAAGAAGATTTAAAAATTAATAAAATTTAGCTACTAAATTCATCGCTCGACGATTCGTTGCAATGGAATAAATAAAAATTCGTAGCAAAAAAAAAATGCCCTGTCCCTAATTAGCAATAAACAATGTTTCGTCCAAAAAAAAAGATTTTTGCCATGAAAATTTTGGAAAAATTCGTTGCTAGAATTTTGCGAAGAATAAAAATTCGTGGCTAATTTAGCATCGCAGATTTCGTTGCAAATCTGTGACAACGTGATTTTCGTTGCAAATTTCGTAGCAAATTTGCAACAAAACATCAAATTTTTCGTTGCAAAATTTGCGACGCTGAATTCGCAACGAATTTTTTTTCGTTGCAAATTTCGTTGCAAAATCGATTTGCAACAAATTTAACCCAAATTTTCGTTGCAAATTTCGTGGCTAAAATCTTGTTTTTTTTGTTTTTTGTTTTTTTTTTTTGTAGTGATAGGGAACACAAACACAAGCGAAGCAGGGACATTCATCATAGAAAGAGATCATATGCAATGTTGGACTAACATCTCGTAGAGATTGAAAGTTTCATTTCTCTTTAGGAATAAATGATCAATCAAGTAAGAAAAAAGCAATTCGATAGAGAGAGATGGCAATTTTCGATCCATACGCCATCAGGAGCAAAAGCTCACATCACATTGATCACGACCAAGGAAAATCGACAAAAGTAAACAATGCGAATCGCTCGCTGCGACAACGAGCTCGCCTCTTTCAAGAGTTTCCTAATCTCCCTCCAATTCCAAATTTAGACAATTTTCTCATTTGGTTCAGCCATGCAGTACGATAATGTTTGGTAAATAACATTTATTCAGAAGTCAAATTAGAGCGAAACAGACTAAAAAATTTAGAGCGAGGGATCAAATTTCCAAAAGTCAATTCATTAAAAAGCGCCTACATAGAAACCGCAGCATTCCCCAACAAGTCCTACCCGGACAGGGGCAAAAAAAAAAGATCAAAAGAAAAGAAGCTCCACTTCACTAATCCAAACATAAAAAAACGTTGCTAGGGTTCGATACAGGGCAGCTTATGAGGAACAAAACCCAACCCAACAGTGAAGACTATGAAATACACAAGGGCTGCCATGGCGTAAACAGGGAATGGCCAAATTTTCCTCGCGAGGCTACTGCTCGTCTGGCCCATCGTCAGCTGCTTCAACCGGTCCTCCAGCGCCCACAGCTTCTCGTAACTTTCCTTGAGGTTCAACACCAGCCTCAAGAAGGTAACAAAGTGACCAGCTGCCACAAAAGCAACTAGGACGCTGGCAAACCAGACGACCTTGCAGCTAAACTCCCACGTTTTGGCGACCGCCAGGACGAGGGCGAGCCCGGCGAGGAACATGGTTGACGACTGGGCAAAGCGGATCCAAACGCCATCCAACTCTGTTTCCAAATCCTCAACTTTCTTCTCCACCTCCTTCTTTTCAGCCACGGCAGACGAAACGGAAGACATGGAGGGAAGGAGAGAAGGAGGCGCAAGGGTTTTTGCTAAAGGAGAAGAATCCTCTATTTAACGAAGAAAGGAGGCAGGAGGATATCGGTACGACGTACGAAGATTTTAATTTGATCTTTTTGTCCTTTATCTGAAATCTCTCTCCTCACCTGCTTTCTCACGTTACAGGGGACAGCTGCATAAACCGTCTTCTTTTCTTCTTTTGTCTTATCCTTGCATATAAATAAAAAATAAAAAATAAAAAAGCTATTTTTTTTTTCTCTCTTTCGACGGTGACAGCTTGCGCCCCAGAGGCTGCGCGGGTAATCTCCTCTTTCCCTCCTCTCTCTGCCCTGCGAGTCCGCGACACACCATGGAACAGCCATGGGCAAGTTTCGATTTTTAGGGAGCCAATTTTGCTATTACTGTTCAAATCCAAACGGTATAGATTGAGAACGAAGCACGGAAGCAGTATGGCAATCAGTATCAGTAAACAGTCGGCACACACTGGCAAAACGTACCCGAAAAGGCTGCATCAAATATTTGGCACAAGCCTAACTCTGTATAGCCATGCATAGCCAAGTGCGCGCATTCTCAAATGCAGGCCAGAATCGGTAAAGGGTATGGTTCTTAATTGAGCAGATTACTTAGAGCATTTACAATCCTAGGGTGCATTTTCATGTTGCGCTGTCTAACATTGTGTTTCTAGCACTTCACGTTTCCCGGCTGCAATGTTCTTCCACAAACTCAGGAGAAACCTTAGTGCGGTCATGATGTCCAGAAAAAGCTCCAAAAACATTGAGTTGGTTCATAGTAAAGGATGAGTTAGTTGGATATCATCACACCAGATCGAGAATTCTCCCTTTTTAAGCAATCAGAATACCGGGGTTCTAGATCTGGTGCAAGATACAACTGAATCATAAGCAAAATTAGCCAAATTGGCGTCGTTTTTCCCTCCATCATTTCTGGAAACTAGGAAACAATTAGTCAAGATGAAATCATTCACGTTAAGGGTTTGCTCTATCAATAAAGCAAGCTGCAATCCACAGTGCTTTCACAGGTCGGGAAGTCGTTAATGGTTTATGCAAGAAACGGTTTCATTGGAAGCAACACAGAAAGCCATGACAGGAACGCATGTTTCCCCGAATTGAAAACATGAAGACCCTTTTAATTCTTCCCCTGAATTCAGAACATAAAAACCCATCTGCATCCTCATCAACGACAAAACTTGGGATGCAGATCTCCATTTTTTTTTTTGGGACCCCAGCTTCAGCCACTACGAGCAAGACACCATACTGCATCAACGTCCATCGCAGCGCTCCGGACAAGCCAAGCACCAAGAAACCCCAGCAAATGCACACGTGGAGGTGACGAGAAACAGTTCGGCGAGAATGGCGAAAGTGACGTGGCTCCTCCGGCCTCTCCTTCCGGCGCGGTTCTCGCCCTCCGCCAGCTGGGCCTTGGCATTCTCGAGCTCGGCATTCCTCTGCATGAGGCGCAGCAGCAGCATGATGAGGCAAACGGACTGGGCGCCGGCGACCATAAGCAAGAGCAGCACAACCATCCACACGTCAGAGCACTGCAGCTCGGATGGAGGCGCAATCCCCAGCACGCATCCGAGCGCGAACATATGTAGACTGGTGATTTCGCCGAGCCCGAACCACAGACGATCTACGGAACCCTCATTGCTTTCTTCAAAATTAAACTTTTGCGATCAAATGAAAAAAAAAATTCTGAAGTTGTGCAAAAATGCGGACGCTTTGATAAAAATAAAAAGAGACTAATTCTTTTGCTTCATTGTAAATTTAGAGCACTAACGTGGGTGGGAGATTAACTCTAGCTCCATTAACGCGAAAAGTAAATGGTAGATAGAGCAAGACCTTGTGCATCGCATTAGCGTTCTACCCGGTACTCTACCCTTCTTTAATTTCTTACACATTTTATCTTCTACCCTTTTTTTTAGTATTTCAAATGGAAACAGAGAAAATTTAAATCAGAAGAAATAATATTAAGACTCTGTTTGCTTCACGAAAAATAACAATAAATATTTTTGGAATTTTTCGGCTTTTGGTTCGCAAAAATAAGCTAGTCGAAGAAAATATATTCCACCCATGAAAAAATTCATTTAAAAGTGAGAAAAATATTTTCCTTTTATTTTAGAGGAGAAAAATATTTTTTCTCTCTCAACTCCTTTACAGTCATTTAATTTGTTATTGATTTGAAAAACAATTCCTAATTTTTTAAAATTTTTATTTTCATTTTTTTTCCTTTTCTTTTTTCTTTTCTTTTTATTTCTCTATCAATCACTAGCTATGGAGACCGGCCACAACCATTCATCCAACTAGTCACAGCTGGTGCCCAACTAGCCAACTCGCTAGTCTCGAGCTCGCCGGCCTTGCTTCGGGCGAGGTTGAGCCTCACTAGAGGGCAAATGGCTGTGGCCGATCATCGACAGTCCCCGTGGCCAGTGACCGGCAGAGAAATAAAAAAAATAAAAAAAATGAAATATTTTAAGTCAAAAATAAAAAAAATAATTAAAATTCATAATTTTTTGGTAATTTTTCCTAAGAAAATCAACTCTTTGCCAAATGATGGAAATTGCTTTCCAGTTTATTATTATTATTATTTTTCATTCATTCTTCCATTTTGTTCCCCCCTCGTTTTCCCTCGACGGTTGTCCTTCTTTGACAGCTGGCTTCGTGCAGAGGTTTGCATGGATTGTCAGTCCATCCGAGAATTTGAGCAGAAGTTTGAAACTTTGAATGTCCATTTTCATGAAAGAGATTATAATAAGACAAACCGTCTCATATAAAGACAAAAAATAGAATGGAAAGCATTTTTTTTTTAGAGAATCTAGTTATTTTTAACAATCTAATTAGTTAATAAAATTCCTAGAAGGTCCTTGAACTTTGATTCAAAGTGCAATGACTACACTGGACATCTTTTTATAATTCAAAGACTAAATTGAATATGTTTCAAAATTTCGAGGCTTACATTGAATAAATTGAAAGTTCAAGAGCCACATTTCATATTGGACTAAAGTTTAAAGATTATATTGGTCAAATTAAAAGTTCAAAAATCACAATGCACATTGACCAAAGTTCAGGAACCATCTGTGTCATTTTTTCAAAATCCTAAATCTATTCCACGAACGATGGAATTCAAACTTCATCTACGGATATGACGTGACATTATCAAATGTAATATTTAAAATTTCGAGTCAGGTGTGTAACGATGATTACTGTTGAAAAACATCAACTTTTGATCGGCAAACAACACTATTTATGTGAAGAAAGCAAGCATTGTAAATTGTCAACTAGAAATGTCCGGAGTGTGTGTCTATATATATAATGGTATTGAAAGAAATTAAGATCAACAATCATAATAACTTAAGACGAAAATTTTTAAATTACCCCAAATTAATTTTTTTTACCATAAAAAACCCTAAACTAGTATACATATGACAAATTTATCATATATTAGTTTTTGTTAAATTGAGTTAATACAACGAAAAATTTTAAATTGACGCACCAATAGCAAATATAGGGTAACGTGTACACCCGGCAATTGCTGCCTGTCATCCAATTCAGCAATTCAACGGTAAAATTTAAGGAAAGCTAACAAATGGTAAATTTATTACAGTTGTACCAATTTGGGGTAAATTTGTCACAGGTATATCAGTTTGTGATTTTTCATGGTCAAAATATAATTTGGGGTAAAATTGTCATAGGTGTACTAGTGTGGGGTTTTTGGTGGAATTAACCCTATATAATATCGATGATTATTTCAAGTAATTTTTTGTTATATTTCTCTAACATTTATGTCTCTCGATTTATCTCGTAAATTTTATATTTATAGACAGCCAATTCAGATAAATTATATATATATATATATGCAGTAATCCATACATATTAAAAGGACACTACGATTTTTCTAACACAACTATTTAGTTCGGAGTCCGTTGCATCGTAAATCTCCAATTTAGAAAATGGGATCGGTGCATTAATTTAGTTTGCTGACGAGCTTGTCGAGTAGGATTCAGTGAATATGAAAAAAGGGAGATATACAAAGTCATTGAGTTAACGTTCCCAACAATTGCATGAATATATAATAAACCATGTTAATGAACCGTGCCACATAATTTCGTGTTCAGAGTGTTATTTAGTAATAAAGCATTTTAATGAACTGCTTTAGTCTTCAAAAATTGGAGATTTGGAATTGTGTCACATTGCTTCATTTTTTTATTTTAACAAATCCGCAAGTCCCCAAGACGCGGTTGGGAAGATTCGAATTTGGGATCTCATTAGTTTAACTGTTTAAGGCTCAGGGATCTCATCAACTCAGCCAGTTGTTGACACCTAAATTTTGTTCTTTTTTAGAAATTCATTCATTTAAGCATAAAATGAGAATTATTTATGACTCTCGCAAAAATATATAATAATAATAATCTCCATGCTTAACATATTTAATCTTTGCATGTCATTGCATTTTATCGGACTGGCGGTGGAGGAGTTTATTTTAAGATTTTGAGCTTGATCGAAGAATTGGTCCAAGCCCGTGTCGAGGAGAGTCAGCTAAGCCCATAATTATTGTACATGTAAAGAAGATAAACTGTGAGCTGTAATAGATGGCTGGCAGTTTAAAGCTTGATTGAGTTAACAAGAAAAATCACCTTCGGTCAGCCCATATTGATGATGTGGTCGAGCTCTACAAAAGAAATCCAAACAGATTTGGCCCTCAAGAGCTTTAATTAATGAAGAGCCTTACTAAAGCTTATATATTAAGCCCAAAGAGGTGCAAGGGAACCCACGAAGGACTCAGATTTTTGGCAGACCCTGCAGACAAGGCTTAATCGAAATTCTTGGTTTAATTGATGAGCGGATGACGCGATTTAGTCATTTGGTTCAAGTTTTGCATTAAAACCTGGGCTATTCTTGCGATAAATACAAATCTTCGGCCCTTGTCGCGTAATGTTTTTTGTCTATATAAGCAAGGTTGTAGCTAGGGTTGAAAGGGGAGAGGCCGCAGAATTTGATACAGGTTCAGAATTCTGAGAGTGAAACACGTGAGATTGAGGGAGTAATTTGGAGTCCAGAACACAATACCATTGGCGTTTTCTCCTTTGGGGTGACACCTACGACTACGAAGACTCTCTCACTGCTCGAGACCGAAACCTGCTGTTGTTTCTCGCTGCTCGAGGACTACTACCATTCGATTCCTGTTTACTGCTGTTCGGAGTTGCTGTCCAAGGCTCAATTGTTGCCGTTGGGGGTCCAAAATACCCCAGTTTTTAGACGTTTTCATTAACTTTTAATTGCAGATTTTTGGCTTACTGTTCGGTGGTCATTCCTCCGCCTTTCTGGAACAATTTCCCTACTAATCCGTGTTGTTTGAGGTGCAAATCAGCTGCTGCAAAATTCACTTCGGCATTTACACGAGCTCCCTAGGCGTGCACAAATCCGTAACCCATCAATCCAAAAAATCGAACCCGATATTCAAGTTTTGTGCAAGTTCGATCAGCAAAGTTGATATTCGATTCAAGGTAAAATTTTTATCTTATTGAATATTTGTTTGCTTGATTTATATACTTTGCTGAGCGTTTCGCATGCTTTGGATATATTATTGAATAATTGACTATGGATTGTTCGCTTTTGTTTTTTTGTTTTTATTATTTAAAAAAAAAAGAAGAAAGAAAAACTAGCATGAGAATCAATCTTGAATTATGGAGTTTTGATCTTCCCCACGTTTCCTCTACAGTTCTCGAAAAAATGCATGTACATTGGTTGGGGTGTGAATTTTGCTCGATCTTTTTTATTGATGTTCAGATTGCAATGGACTTGCTTATCCTAGTTGATTTTTCTTATTATTATTTTTTTATGTTCTTTTTTAAGTTGCTTTGGCAGAATTGACTAGATAATTTCATGCTTGGGCAAGATAATCGATTGAGATGCTACGCATATTTTTCTTACCTTCATGAATGAATTGTCTAATTTGGAAGATTGCATGTCAAAGATTGAATTGGGGATATTCTGAATATCTGATTGCAAATTTGATTGTCTGAATTGCCTTGTTTAGAAAATTGTATATCAAATTTGGATAATCTCGGGATGTCTTTGGCTTAAATTGAAAAGATTGTGGTTCATCTGAATATTTGGAAATTGTGTAATAATCTTGTGGTAATTTGAAAATCCTTCGGAATATACTCAGGATACCAAAATCTTTCAAAATTTGATTGATTAGGAAAATTTCCTAATCCGCAACCGCTATTTCCATAGCGGGTGTTTTGAATTTAAGGGTCGATCTGTCAAGCTTCAGATTGAACCTTGATTCGAAATAAATAGCGGTAATTATCTTTTTCATTAAAAGATTTGCAACTTGAATTTATATTCATACATAAAATAACAAAAAAACAGAAAAAACAAATAAAAATCATTCATGTCTCATGTTTAATTTTCATGTCAGAAAATCACAGAAAAAATTAAAAAAATTAGGAAGATATGGATTCCTTTAAACCACGTCTCATCATTTTTAGAAAGATAGGATTTTCTAGAAATCCTATCTCATGGATTATATTCAATAAATCAAATCTGGTTGCATCCATTAGGATAGATTATAAAAGATGCAGACATATGGTTTAAAGATTTTCTTAAAATTTTGGAAATTAATGCAATTTAAATCCGAAAACTTTAAGTTAATCTTGAACCAATTCATTCTCATTTTTCATTAATTTTTAATTTCTAAAATTCAAAAATTAAATAAAATAAAAAGAAAACACAAAAATTGCACCTTTGAACTTCAATTCAGAATTCATCAAGATTGCCAAATTGAACATTTTTCATGAAATTGGTACCAAAAGGGCTTTAATTGAAAAATTAATGTAACCAAGTCCCGAACTTCAAATCTCTGATTCGTAGAAATAAAATAGTTTTCTCCCGCTATCTTATTTAGGTTTCTAATCAACCTACCAAGAAATGATTAGTGGCGGCTCCTAAAAATTAAAAATCTTTCTCAAGATAATCACTTAAACCATAAGTCACGATTTGGTAGAACTTGGGAGAGTTCGAGCTAGGTTGGTTAATTTAATTAATATAGTAATCCATTAACCTAAGATTGGAAAACCCGATTTTTAGGTCGCGACACCAGTGCCCCATTGGTGGTTTGTTGCAGCTTTTATCGACGCTTTTCGTAATTAAAGGATAAGCTTTTGTTCATGTTTAATTGGACTATCTTTGTCCTTTTTGCTCTTTCCTTTGATTTGTTTTTTCCTTCCTTTGGTCGTTGATTTTTTTTTTCCTCTCTGCACGTAAATGAATGATGCCTTAGGCAGAGAAAATTATCCAAAAAGTTTAAAATCTATTTCATTTTTATTAATTCAGTCCTAAACTTTTACACGTTTTGCTGATTGAGTTTATCCTGCTAATTTTGGGCTATAATTATTGCTGAGGACGCCAATCGTCACACGTGATAGTGTTGGCATTGAAGTAGACATTTTTTTTTATAATGATTTAATATTTTTTCGAGTGTTTTTTATTATTATTATTTTATTATTTTTCCTTTTGTTTTATCTTTTTCCCTCTGCCGAGCCTCGTTGATGGCCGGCGAAGGTTATCGGCCTCAAACAAGGGCCCCCTTCGCCAGCCTCGAGCGAGGGTCGTCCTCGTTGGCCTAACAAGGGCTACCCACTCCCACCTAGGTGAGGGCTAGGAGACCAGCATCAACGAAGGGAAAAGGAAAAAAAAGAATTTAAAAAAGGAAAGCAAAAATAAAAATAAAAAAAATAATTAATAAAAATGCGAGAAATATTGTAAAAATTGTTCACATCAGAGCCAATCATATCATATAGAATAATCGATGTCCATGTCAGCAATTTCCGGTTAAAATTGACCGGATACACTCAAAAAGGTGTAGATATTTAGGTCTTTTTGAACTTTTAAACATTTATAACTTTTGAATTAGGTCATTCATATTTCGACCAAAAAAAAAAAAAAACTAGGCCATTCATATGACTACTAACCAGTAAATGGTCGACCACAAAAAAAAAAAAAAACAGTAGATGCAGATAAACGCTCGCTCTCTGTGTGTGTGTGTATAATGTATATATCTGTCTCTTTGGGCTAATGGTATGGAGTCTATTCGGTTTACTTGCTAGTCAATAGTCAAAGCATTCGATTAAAAATTAAACAATAACGATGAAACATCAAAGAGATCAAAGAAAACGGTAAAGTGGAGAAACGTAAGCAAAACATGTGATTTAGTCCGAGTGTTAAACTGCGTTTATTCTTATTCAGGAACCACAGAAATCACGGGACGATCCGTCACGCATCCACATATTAATCATTGTCTATTTTCTTGGTGGAATGTATTGAGAACGGAAGTCCTTCGAAAAATCAAATATTTTTGCCGAGCGGTATGTGGCTAAAAGAAAAGGAAAAAAAGCCGCAAACCATCTTTTGATGGGATATCGAATTCGACTTCCTTTCACGATTAAATGCAGTCACTATTTATCCTCTGCTCAATACTAAGATATCACCTCAATGCTCCGTTCTTTCAGCTCGGGGACCCTAGTGTAAAAAAATAGCTTTAGTGGGGGCAAATTGCAATGCTTAAAGTATGACAAATTGACTTCCATATGAAGGTAATAATCGAATTTTTTTTTCTTTTGGTCTGTATGATTTCTACTTAGGTTGAAAATATTGCAAGATGCGCCTTTTCTGCAATATTTGTTGCCAGACTTGTTAAAATCTTGCAGTTTGTCACAATATGATCCCATGGAAAAATTATTTTCCTAAAGGCCTAATTTTTGTAAAAATGTCCAGATATGAGATCTGTATTCTCGACAAAAAAGAACTCCATTAAATCAAATATCTTAACAAGGATTCAATACTAATCCGTAACGCCCAGCACTGCGGTCCCTTTCTTCCTCTCTGTTACAATCAATCTCATTTTGGCTAAATTATACGAGTGTTATAAGACTATATTAAAATATATTACCCTTTGATATCATTTTCGCTTTATTAATTGGGACTGTAAATTGCTTTTGATTTATGATGTAAAGGGGAAAGAAAGATATAGAAATTTCTTCTTCTGCGCCAAACAAATAATACGAAACAGAAAACAAAGCAGCATCAAGCTTAAAATGCTTCATAGATACGGTCGGGGTTTAGCAAGGAGGACATCATCTTTGCCATGAAAGCTTGCTAGTACTAGTAGTAGACGGGAATGGCGTAGAAAAGAACAACTGAAAGAAGAAGAAGACAGAAGGAACTAAAACGACAAAGAGACTTCTAAAACGACCCTCTCAAGGGTTTCTCATACGCCCAAGAGCTTCAAATCGGGACACGCCGTCATCACACGAATCGCGCTCACGGCGGCCGCGAAGAGCAGAAGACACGCCATGGCCAAACCGGGGTACTTCTTCCGGCAGGTCCTCCTCCAGGCGCCGACGCCGCCGTTCTCCCCGTCCTGGGCCTCCGCGGCGTGGAGCTGCTCGTGCAGATCCACTAGCCGCCGCACGCGTCTCACGAGGCGGAAGGAGCATCCGGCCGTGACCAGCAGGACGAGAAGGACGGGCCACCAAGCATCGGAACACCGCGTCGTCTCGAACGGAGAAGCGTACCGGAGCACGACGGCGAGCACCACCAGATACACGCAAAAGGCTTGGTGAAGGTCAAGCCATTCGTCATCTACCTTGTCTTCGAGCTCCGGTCTGCTCGTCGCCATGGGAGAGAGCAAGGAGAAACAAGAAGTACGACGATGAAGAAGAAGAAGAAGAAGAAGGTGAGGAGTGAGGAGGATGACGGGAGAGGCAATCGTCCTTACTAATAAATAGCAAAGGGACAAGAAAAAAATCAATGAACGAACCTCTTGAGGCGCCGCGTGTCGTGCGGTTATGCACTAGATGACAAGATTTGAAAAGGAATACTATGCGAAGGGGAATTGCATGCAGTTCCGTACTGTGGGACGGGAGGGGAGGGGACAAGATCGAGGTGAAGGACATAGAAAAAAGCAAACAATTAATCATTTCTTTTTCTTTTTGTCCGAAAACGATTAATCATTTCACTAAATTGTAAAACTATTTAAGTTAACAAAAGATCGATAGTGACCAAAAAATAAAAAAATAAAAAAAGAGTGCATTCATATGAGAGGAAAGTGGGAGTTGCAATTCGTATTCGTTGGTAAAAAATTCGCTGGTGTCTAGCCAATTAATCAGATAAAAAGGAAAAATTCATGTCTCAAGAATATTTTACTACCGAGTAGGTCAACACGCTTTTTACTTGTGTTGGCATAATTATTATCGCGAGATAGTCTTCCGTGCATCGGAGAATAAACATGCTAAAATGCGTGTCGAAATTATTCGTATCCGGATACTAAGTATCTTTTGAAGAAAATATACATTATGAGGACAAAGACAAATAAGAAGATACTGCTAATTCCCATCTCAAAAATCCAAACGTATTCAGAATTCACTGCAAAAAGCAGTAGAGGACAAAGTCAGACGAATTTACATGAGATAAGTCTGTGAAAATATGGAAGACCCAACACAATAAGGGCGTAACCAAATGGAGTTTTATTGATAGATTTTAGGGTACCCTGGAACCGGATCCAGAACCTATGACAGGATAGGTTCCAGATTCCAGAGTATAGAGGGTAGGTTCTAGGTTCTAGAAATTGAGGAACCTGTAGTAGCGGGTAGGTTCTAGGTTCTAGGTGGAACCTACCCAGAATCTGGAACCGTTCACCCCTAGTGAGCATGGGTTGGGTGGACTGGTTCTAGACCTAGACGCTAAAACCGACCTTGCTATAATCGATTCCCAGTTTTTGGAATCGAGAACCGACCCTGTTTGTCTTGGAACCTGTTTTGGAACCGACCCTCTTTTTCAGCTCGGTTCCAAGGTCTACACGAAAATATATTTTCCCAATAATATGAGTATCGATAAAATGAGCAATAAAAATTACAATACAATGAAAGGAATAATCCAACAAATAAAAATTAAATGAGAGGAGGTGAGGAGCCGAGGGCCGTGAGCAATAAGCATGCGCAACAAGGGTAGCGATGCACTAGGGAGTTGGGACCTATGATTTTTTTTTTTAATAGCAACTAAAAATCGGCTCAAAAAATCGATTCGGGTGGGCCTACACCTAGAACCGAAAACCGAACCGGCTTAAACCGGTTCCCAAAATTTGGAACCGGTACCCAAACCGGTTTGAGCGGGAACTGATTCTCGACCCTGTTTTTCGGGTGGGCCGATCTGGGTTCCGGGTCAACCTGTTCCGGTTGCACACCCCTAATTACAACCATGATGAGTTATTCAAATTGCAAGTATAGCCATCTTCGTTGTTCAACCTTTGTACTCGAGTTGTTATTTTTGCGCGTTGTTTTGGAGTTGCCCTAATGATAACATATCTCAAAATCTAAATTACCATTTTTGGGGGGGTAAAAAGTCAAGCGCGCTGCACTTGAATCAAAAACCTCCCCTTCATTTACGTGATATAATTAAAACGCGTTGTCCATTAAGGGGAAGAGAAATTTCGTTATTTTATGTCAATTTATCACCAAATTGTCTTCACATAATTGTGACTCTTCTTCGGTAATCGATGAAACAAAATAATGCTTTGAATTGATAGAGTGTGTTAAATGAAAAAAGAAAAAAAAAGTTTGTATGTGTTGGTCGCGCAGCCGGTATCATTGCTACACAGATGTCACTACCGTAACTGTCACGTAGAATACCTTCTTGCGATAAAAGAGACTACCTTTTATATGATGGATTTTGTGAGAGTTTATACCCCGACTTTATCATGGACAATAGATTCAACTTGTGCATGAAGATAGAAAACTCCATCATAGCATGTAATTGAGAATTTTCCATTGCTTGTGTTTTTTCATTCTTAACATTAAATAATTGTACGTACCCAAACCTAAGTCCGAAGACTCCTTGGTCACAATTCCCAAATTCTCTTTGTTTTATCAGTTGTGCAAACTCATAATAATTCTTTCTAAGTACGTGGACATATTTACTGTGTAAATATAATCTTCCATGCACTTAATTTTATATTTTTTCGACACTTCCAAAACATATTTATCAATTTGTCTAATACTATAATTCTTACTGCCGAGGGTTTATAATCCGTTAATTTTACAGCAAAAAGTTGCTAATTTTGAATGACTAGAATTTTCTAGGTTTTAAGAATTGTCCATAGATAATGTGCACTGTGAGCGTTTGCTTCTAGGCTCCTTTGTCTCCTTATTTTAGTAAACCATTTTGATTAAGAAAAAAAAAAGGAAGTTAGTGCTTAAGATGAATTAAGAACACAGGTTAGTGCTTTTAGGTCCATGCAACACGCGGATATTCAACTAGTTATAGATCGAACGCAAGGAAGGAGATAGCCTTGGGTTATGTGGCACTCTCATTTCTCATGCAAATACTCGGCACCATTTCTTGATAATCTTGCATGACTATAATCCCCATAAGATCGTTTGGCTTCTTGAAGAATGAACCGATCAGATTTTACCCCGAGAAAAAGAAAAAGAAAAAGAAAAACAGCCACTTTACATAAAACGACGCCGTATATATAGAGCTTGAGGTCTCATGCTAGTCGATCGTGAGAAAGTAATTTCTTACGCGTTCTCTATTTTTGACGTGAATGTTCTGCCTTTAGCTAAGCATGACAATGAACCAATTTTTGTGGAAGAATTACCAAATCGATTTAGGTATCACATGAAACTCACAAAAATATGAAAAGAAAAGGGGGAAAAGAGATTCCAAATAAATAGGCCAACGGCGTGCATCATTTGTGAGATGTACATGACTCAGATATCACGTCTTCTTGTGCCAGTAAAGAGGCCTATTGAACTGGGTGACTGTCATTTGGAGATCAGTGAAGCTACGACTGAATTGAATGTGTAGAGTTTGGGCAAACGTGCTTTGCATTGATGAAGTAATTTACAATATATACCTAGGGTTTAGGGCTAAAATAATACAATGACAATTATGCCCTTAGGTATAAATCTAATCTATCAGTACTCCCCCTTAAGTTGGGGAATGTAAACATATCAACAACTTGTGCTTAAAATTACAAAATAAATCACACGTAACTGGCTTTGTGAACAAATCTGCGAGTTGGGAGTGACTGGGAACATGAAGAGCACGCAAAGTTCCATCTTGAATTTTCTCACGAACCAAGTGACAATCAATCTTGATATGTTTGGTGCGTTCATGAAAGACATGATTAGTGGCGATGTGGATGGCCGCTTTATTATCACAAAAAAGATCTGCAGTGGTAGTGCAGACATGGAGGTCCGAGAGAAGCATGTGAAGCCATGTGATTTCGCAAGCAGCAGAAGCCATAGCACGATATTCAGCTTCTGCTGAGGAACGGACAACTTTGCTTTGTTTCTTGAAACGCCATGAGATGGGACAAGTACCAAGAAACATGCAGTAACCAGAAACAAATCGTCGGGATATAGAACAAGATGCCCAATCAGAATCTGTATAACCATAAAGTTGGAGAGGAGAATCAAATGGAAAAAATAAACCAGTGCCGGGATCATGCTTGAGATATCGCATAATATGAAGAGCGGCGTTCCAATGGTCTTCATTAGGAGAGTGCATAAATTGACTAAGAGGTTGCACTGCAAAAAGTAAATCTGGACGAGTTACCGTAAGATATAATAATCTACCAATAAGTCGTCGATATGAACTTGGATCCTTAAGAGATGGAGAGGAGTTCGAAAATTGTATATTAGGTTCCATCGGAGTATCAACAGGACGTCCTCCAAGAAGACCAACATCAGACAAAATATCAAGAGCATATTTCCTTTGTGACAAGAAAATTCCAGACTTGGAACGAGAAACTTCAATGCCCAAGAAGTATTTGAAAGTACCAAAGTCCTTAATACAGAATTGTCTGTCAAGAAATCTTTTGAGAAGTTGAATCATAACTTCATCATCACCCGTGATCACCAAATCATCAACATAAACAAGGACAATGATCAAGAGAGAGCCGCGGAGCAATGTAAAAAGTGAATAATCCCTTTTAGACTGTTGAAAACCAACATCAAGTAGCACAGAAGAAAATTTAGCAAACCATTGCCTTGAACCCTGTTTAAGACCATAGAGTGATTTCTTGAGACGACAGACTAAGTGCTTCCCCTTAGTGTTGTTGACACCTGATTTTTGACAAAATCTTTTTCAGCCTCATTTTGGATTAATTATAAAAAAATTCATAAAAAGTCAAAAAATTACAAAGTCAACTTTGGTAACCTTGGCCAAGCATAAAGAACCTTTTTTGACCAAAAAGTAATTTTTCATATTTTTCATATTTTTTAGTATTTTCAAAAAATGGGAAAATAAATGAAAAAACAGAAAAAATAGCACTTGAGGTCAAAAAAATATAGGAAAATAGTCAGTATTTTATTTTAATTCCCTTTTCTTCTTGGCCTCATAAAAGTGAAAATTCAAGTCCAATTTCATGTATTCCTTTGTAATGCATAGAATTGAACTTTATTAAAAAAAATGTCGTTTGAGTCCTTTAATTTGCAATCTTTGCATTTTTAGAGTTTTGACATTCAACTTAATTGCTTTGAATTTCAATTTTGTTCAATTGCGAGCTGATTTGCTCAATTTTGGCTTTAGGGACTTAATTGCAGGAAAATCTTTTCATTTTAGTCCCTAAAGTGCCAAATCCAAAATTAAATTTTTCTGATAGGCATCCATAAAACCCCAAGACCCATACCCTATAGTATTCGACCTCCTGAATCTTATGGTGGGCTCAATTGGTGCCAATTCCTTCATTAAGCACTCTAATATGACGAAATTGAATTTCGGATCCTATATCACATTTGGGGGTTTCCCATGATTCTAAGTGTTTTAGTCACAAAAACAATATTTCTAAAGAGAAATCATGCTAGGAAAATAATTGGCGGCTTCAATTTTGTGAAAAGATGGAAATTGCTAGTGTAATTTGGCCCTTCTTTTGGGAATCGGATCTGTCGGGTTGGACAAATCCGACCCATGGACCCAGGTACTGTTCATTGTGTTGACACCTAAATTTTGATCAACTTTTTTTTCTTTATTTTTCGAAAAATTCATAGAAAATCCATAAAAAGCTGAAAAATTACAAAATCAACTTTGGTAGCCTTGGCCAAGCTAAAGGGACCATTTTGGATAAAAAAATATTTTTTCATATTTTTCATATTTTTTATTATTATTATTTTCGAAAAATATAAAAATAAAAAGAAAATAAAAAAAGTAGTATTCGAGGTCACAAAAATATATAAAAATAGTCAGTATTTTTATTTTTAATTTTCTTTACTTTTGGACCTCATAAAATAGTAAAATTCAGGTTCGATTTTGGGTGTTTTCTGATCACCATAAAATTGAATTTGGCAAAAATATTAGCAATGATTAAAAGGAAAATGAGTGAAAACATCATCATTCAAAAGGAAAAGGATACTAATCATTTTGTCTTTGCTTTTGATTATTTTATTATTATTCTTACTTTTTAGTATTTTATTTTATTATTATTTTATTATTATTTTATTATTATTTTATTTTTTATTATTATTTACTCACCTCCCCTTCATCCGTTGCTCGCTTCTTCTCCTCCCGCAGCATTCCTCTTCTTCTTCCTCCTCCTTCTTCTTCTTCTCTTCTTCTCTTCTTTCTTTTCTTCTCATTTTTTCATCCTCCCCTAGATTACGGCGACCACTCTCACCGCCACCTTGCTCCGCCACCCTCCGACGCCGTGCCGAGATCCCGTTCGTCTTGCTGTTTATCACGACCTCGTGGAGCTCCTAGATACCGCAATCCCCCTCCATCTCCCTCCTCTGTTTCGCCCCCTGCCACGTCGTCGCTCTTCGTCGTCGCCGCTTGGCCACGAATCCATCGTGTTCGGGCCGATCCCGGCCGTGGGCCGATCCCGTGGGCCGGTGGCCGTGCGCCTCGGCCATGGCCGAGCCTATGGCCGAGGCCGTGGGCCGAGGACGTCGGCCGAGTGGCCGTGCGTCTCGGCCATGGCCGAGGCCGTAGGCCGTGGGCCAAGGCCGAGCCCATGGCCGAGCCCATGGCCGAGGCCGTGGGCCAAAGCCGTGGGCCGAGGCCGTGGGCCAAAGCCGTGGGCCGAGGCCGTGATCTTGGGCCGAGGCCGTGAGCCCATAGCCGGTCCATGGCTGAGTGAATTGGCCCGTTTCCGAGCCTGGATTTATTTATTTTTTAAATTATTATTATTTATTACCGATCTTAAAACTTGTAAAATTGATTGTTGACATTTTGATGTGGTGATCGACAGGTGATGTGCATGGAGATGGTCGCAGGCTGGGGCTGGGCGATTGAAGGCCGGTGTCCAATCCGGTATGTTTTACGTACCCGATCCGTGTATTAGGGTTATTTTTCTAAAATGTCGCCATTATAGATTTGGTTTGCATGTATTTATCTCAGTTCAGTAGTTAGCTTATTTATCTGGTTGAGTGTTGTCTATTGCCAATGATATGCTTTTTGTTAAAATATTTTCTGAAAATATAAAAAAATATTAATAAATCAGAAAATGCCAAAAAAAATAAAAAAATTAAAGAAAAACAAAAAAATTGAGAAGAATTGCAGAAAATTACTAAAAAAATTATAGAAAATTCCCAAGGCTGAAAATGATCAAAAGAAATTGATTGGTTGTCGTTTTTTTAGGATTTTCTCTCATTTAATCCAAAACGGCGATTTTACCCCTCGAAGGGTAAATCGTCTTTGATATTCCGATGAATTGTGGAAATTGCTTAGAATTTGGCGATGAGCCAGATAGGTGGCTAAACCTTATGTCTAGGATTTCCACATTTCATTCTCATTTTTAGAAAATGACGATTTTACCCTTCGAATGGTAAATCGGTTTCTAAAATTCCAAAAAAATTATGAAAATTGCAAAAAAATAGGAAATGGGTCAATTGAGTGACCAAACCTATTTTTGACATCGTTTTACTCCGAATTCATTCCGAAATGATGATTTTGCCTTTTTTGGGCAAATCGTCCCTTTTGTCTCAAAATTACGACTTTACCCCTTATGGGTAAAATCATGTCTAAATCATTCCTAAGCTTGATTGATACTTATTTAGGTTAATAGAGCCTTCTTATGAGTGTCATGTTGATTTGATGTGTTTATTTTGCATATTTGGATTCATTGATTTGCGCCTTTTATTATTGATTGTGATTGCCAGGATAGTTATTCCTATTTGCATGAATTCCTAGATTTATGATTCGTACTCCACTCATCTGCATGAAATCTTAGGTCAGAAAATTCAGTCAACTTAGGTACCGAAAGGGCGTCAACTCTGACAGTTGACGTAACTAAGTCCCCGAACCCATTTCTCTAGTTATCGCAGAATTGAATAGAAACTCCCGACTATTCAATAGGGTGGTCCAATCATACCCTCCAAAAAATGATTGGTGGCGACTCCATGGCATGCACACTTAACACATGTCACTAGACCACAATGAAGGTCGACTACGTATACCTCCGTTGCGATTTGGGTAATGGGCCTTGGGAGAGGCCCGCGTCCGACCAGACTGGACGGCCCATTAGCCCTCGAGAGCCCACGGCGAACCTCGAGAGGGTTGCGACAGACTGGCGACTCCACTGGGGACTTTAGAGAACTTGAGCCGATTAAAAAGTTGATTGATTTTTCTAACATGTTTTATGCAGATGCTCTTCAAGGTGAGGTACGTACTTTAACCCTTGAGGTGTTAAATATTTTTGCAGATTGGAGAAATAAGGGGTGGAGTACTTGTTAACTCTGTTTTATGCAGGTTGGGCGTAGGAATGAATGATTGTGTGTATGTTTTATATTGAAGCGGTGATTGTTAAATAAGATGCATGTTTATCGCTTTAGCACGACACCGAAAATACACACAACCGCGCCTAAAACCCCGGGCGTCGCCTATAGGAAAACAATAGAAGGGATTGAAAATGGAATCTCCGTGAGGAAAAACACGGGGTAATCCACTTTTCAATTCCGCTCACTTCGAACTATGGATCGAGTCCCAATGCAACGATAGCTGTGCAATGGAATCGGCTCTTTCTAGAACTCGAGGTGGGAACCTTGACCTTAGGTGCAAAATCCTTTGATTTTTAGAAGTTTTATCCTCCCTTGTCTCATGTGCATGTCTTTAGATGGTTGGTATATCTAAAACCACCTAAAAAAAATCGGTGATCCTGGAGTCACATCTCGAAGACTGGAACTGGGGCATCTCCAAGTGTTCGGACCACATTCCTTTGATTGGTTTGGCATTTTTAGTTCTCTTGTATAAGACTAATTTTGCTTAGGTCCTCTCTATCTCGTCCCTTAGATTGATTGTATTAGGGATCTATTTGTATTGTATACATCTCGATAAGGCTCATTTCTATCGAAAATAGGGGCAAATTCCCCAAACCCGTGGAGCATAGTGGAATTCGTCCCTTCAGTGCAAAATACATTTGGCCGCAGAGCCACTCGTTTGGTGAAAGGACGTATCGTTCCTAATTGATTTTTAATCAGATCTGGGGATAAGTTTTTCTCCATTTTTTTTTTTATCTCAGGTGATAAAAGAGACAATGCACCCAAAAGCTCATGCATTCAAATGACAAAATAGACGTCGCCCAGCTGGGGCAAATGAACCGTAGGCGTTGCAAATACCTTCAAGCACGGATGGAGGAATTTGATAGATGTTGTTCATATCAATATGCAACATCAAAACGAAATGCAAATCGAGAGTAAAGTCGTATCGTCCCAATTTATCTTGGATTTGGGAATGCGAGTTGACACTTGTTATTTATCCTTGATAGGGACTCGCCATCAAGGAGAACAGATTTTCAGAACCTGTGTAAACTCGCTGGGGCACACGACCAAGGGTAGGATGTATCATTCCAATTTTTATAAAATTTTGGGACATACACTGACATATTTCTTCTTTATCTCCAGGGATCTCCAGCCACGACGGTCAGGTAAGTATCCCTTTCCCCAATCAATTGAAAATGTTAAATAAAAAAAATAGAGAGAAAAAGAAAAGCTTTTAGAATCTGATGTCTAGAAAAGATATAGAATTCTAATTTTATTGACATTCATGTTTTAAAACAGGAGGTTGTCTGAACAGGAATAAAACATGCATGGTGCATCATAAGATTCCCATGAGGGGTAAATTTTGGAGAAAATGAAAAGAATTTTTCCAATAAAAGTTGTTCAGACCGTTTAAAAGGGTGTTTTCTCAGACGAGAGGCGAAGCCTAATCCAAACATGTCCAACACACACTTGAGAGATGAGTGGAGTGAGCAGATAACAAAATCTGGGTCTACGGGGGTAGGGACCATTTGCAGCGATTACATGGGTTGGGACGACGGAGGCATTCGTTTCATATCCCCCAAACACTACAGGTGACCGTTGATAACCCATTTGAACGGCGGTTTTCATTCTTAACCCTGTCAAGAACCACCCCACATCGGGGCGAAAAGGAAGTAAGTCCAGCAGCGTCAGGAGAAAATGGTTAGAAATTTTCTTGCTCGGACTAACATTAATCTTTGTGTGTTGTTTATATGGTAATCCAAGTGCCATAGGATGACGAGAAGCATTCATTCTTTATCCCACACACTGTATCATTTGCACAGCTAAGTTGAGCCTGCAAATTCATTTCATGAACCCATTGGTGATCATTCCAAGACGGATGCCGCACCACTTCAAAAATGGAAGAGTTCAAGACTCAGGAATTACGAAGAGAATTCCCAGACTGATATTTAAAGCATGTTTAGACTATGTGTCTAACATGATCCCATGAAGATAAGAAAAAGTGGGATTTCAAAAATGAAATGAGAAAAATCCACGGCATTAAGAAAAAGCAAAGTGTCTGGTAAAAGCAAGGCCGATGCTCGTGTAAGTTGTTTGATTGATCTACAATGAAGCCGAATGGGAAAAGATGAAATCCCTAAAGGAGTCAGATCAAAAAGACTACTCCCCGAATGGTGTCAAACGTGGAGCAGAGACGTAGACAGAGTCATCAGTCTCTTAAAATACGACGAGAGACGTTCTCTAAAGAGCTGGTGCACATCTCAAAATCGGTTGCGTATCCCAAAAAAACTGAAGGTGTAGAGATGAAAGGGCAAGTGGTAAATTTGCAGTGATCACCAATGTCAAACCCCTCATAAATTCTGGGCCAAAAACAAGCTTTTTTTTCGGTCCCCAATCCTACCAACATCATAACCCTGAAACAGTCTTCTCTGACTAAGACACTTGGGTTAACATATAGCTTAGCTCGAAGAGGTACGAGCAGGATTATTTCTTTCTCATTTTGCAGGGTTCTTGACTTGTAAACCCGGAGCATATGGTGAAAACTTTCGTTCAATGGCCTTGACTCCAAAGCGGGTCCCCCTTGAAAACCAATATCCAAGCCCAACATTACGGTCCCATGGAAGACCTCCCGACCGATCAAAATGTATGCGCTGCGAATGAGCCTAAAACCTAGGCACAGGTTAGTAGGGAATTGAGTGCATCCCCTATAAAAACCACTATCTCAAAACAGGTGAGAAGACCTTCTTGTCGAGAAATATTCCGATTGATGTTTTGAGCAAACTCTCTTTGGAATCTTCAAATTGTTGGATCCAGATTTCCGTGCAAGGGATTTGTGATCACATTTGCATGTTGCAAGAATGCTTTGGATAACCTCCAGCATCAAAACGTACATTTCATGATTACGACTTAAATCATACGGTTTTGTCAGATGGACAACCGTCGTCTTCCCTAAGATTGCTAATGTTTTCTTGGTGAAGAAAAATTATTCAGGCTCGAACTTCTGCAGGATCCGTTGAAAACACCAATCTCCCAGAATGTCGCCTCAACAAACTCAAGTGAAGCTTTGTCAAGATAAAATCTTTCGCCGCTTCAAAACTGAATTCCCGACAAATTTCGGGGTCTTTTAAAAGAAGGGATGAGGATAGAACCCTTTTTCAAAATCAGGCAGTCTCATCGGACGTGGAGAACCCTCGTCATGAGACCCCTTTTCAAAATTCAGGTAGTTTCATCGGACGTGGAGAACCCTCGTCATGAGACCCCTTTTCAAAATTCAATCAGTCTCATCGGACGTGGAGAACCCTCGTCATGAGACCCCTTTTCAAAGCAAAAACTAAAGGTAGAAACCGCCTGAAGGGTCAATTCAAGGTAGATACCGCCTGAAGGGTCAACTCAAGGTAGAAACCGCCTGAAGGGTCAATTCAAGGTAGATACCGCCTGAAGGGTCAACACAAGGTAGAAACCGCCTGAAGGGTCAATTCATGGTAGATACCGCCTGAAGGGTCAACTAAAGGTAGAAACCGCCTGAAGGGTCAATTCAAGGTAGATACCGCCTGAAGGGTCAACACAAGGTAGAAACCGCCTGAAGGGTCAATTCAAGGTAGATACCGCCTGAAGGGTCAACTAAAGGTAGAAACCGCCTGAATGGTCAAACCAAGGTAGAAACCGCCTGAAAGGTCAACCCAATAGTAAAAATCACTTAAATGGCCAACTCAATGGTCCGATCCACCATACGGATCAAAATCCTTGGCAAATCCCAAATGGGACGCGTCTTCCTTAGATTCCTATCAGTTAGGAATCCCATTATGGTTTGACCTACCATACGGGTCAGAGCTTAACCTCTCTAGGATACTCTAGTAACGAGTTCCTAGAAATTCTCTTGAATCCATCAAACACCGCGAAAATCGCACAAACATCGAACAGGTAAGTGGCAGGTATGTCTCTCTATTATCTCACTCTCTCATGTCAAATAAATGTTTCCCCCTTCAAGAAAGAGCATACATCGACAAGCATGAAAAACTGGAAGTCATGACTCCTTTTCCTTTAGTTTCACGAGTCGAGTCGATCAGGACTCAGGTGTCACCTTGTCTTTGAGAGAAACCTCTGAGGGGATTCCTCTGACGAGATTCCTCTCAAAGAGGGGCAGCTGTTGACACCTAAATTTTGATCAACTTTTTTTTCTTTATTTTTCGAAAAATTCATAGAAAATCCATAAAAAGCTGAAAAATTACAAAATCAACTTTGGTAGCCTTGGCCAAGCTAAAGGGACCATTTTGGATAAAAAAATATTTTTTCATATTTTTCATATTTTTTATTATTATTATTTTCGAAAAATATAAAAATAAAAAGAAAATAAAAAAAGTAGTATTCGAGGTCACAAAAATATATAAAAATAGTCAGTATTTTTATTTTTAATTTTCTTTACTTTTGGACCTCATAAAATAGTAAAATTCAGGTTCGATTTTGGGTGTTTTCTGATCACCATAAAATTGAATTTGGCAAAAATATTAGTAATGATTAAAAGGAAAAGGAGTGAAAACATCATCATTCAAAAGGAAAAGGATACTAATCATTTTGTCTTTGCTTTTGATTATTTTATTATTATTCTTACTTTTTAGTATTTTATTTTATTATTATTTTATTTTTTATTATTATTTACTCACCTCCCCTTCATCCGTTGCTCGCTTCTTCTCCTCCCGCAGCATTCCTCTTCTTCTTCCTCCTCCTTCTTCTTCTTCTCTTCTTCTCTTCTTTCTTTTCTTCTCATTTTTTCATCCTCCCCTAGATTACGGCGACCACCCTCACCGCCACCTTGCTCCGCCACCCTCCGACGCCGTGCCGAGATCCCGTCCGTCTTGCTGTTTATCACGACCTCGTGGAGCTCCTAGATACCGCAATCCCCCTCCATCTCCCTCCTCTGTTTCGCCCCCTGCCACGTCGTCGCTCTTCGTCGTCGCCGCTTGGCCACGAATCCATCGTGTTCGGGCCGATCCCGGCCGTGGGCCGATCTCGTGGGCCGGTGGCCGTGCGCCTCGGCCATGGCCGAGCCTATGGCCGAGGCCGTGGGCCGAGGACGTCGGCCGAGTGGCCGTGCGTCTCGGCCATGGCCGAGCCCGTGGGCCAAGGCCGTGGGCCGAGGCCGTAGGCCAAGGCCATGGCCGAGGCCGTGGCCGAGGCCATGGGCCAAGGCCGTGGGCCGAGGCCGTAGGCCGTGGGCCAAGGCCGAGCCCATGGCCGAGCCCATGGCCGAGGCCGTGGGCCAAAGCCGTGGGCCGAGGCCGTGGGCCAAAGCCGTGGGCCGAGGCCGTGATCTTGGGCCGAGGCCGTGAGCCCATAGCCGGTCCATGGCTGAGTGAATTGGCCCGTTTCCGAGCCTGGATTTATTTATTTTTTAAATTATTATTATTTATTACCGGTCTTAAAACTTGTAAAATTGATTGTTGACATTTTGATGTGGTGATCGACAGGTGATGTGCATGGAGATGGTCGCAGGCTGGGGCTGGGCGATTGAAGGCCGGTGTCCAATCCGGTATGTTTTACGTACCCGATCCGTGTATTAGGGTTATTTTTCTAAAATGTCGCCATTATAGATTTGGTTTGCATGTATTTATCTCAGTTCAGTAGTTAGCTTATTTATCTGGTTGAGTGTTGTCTATTGCCAATGATATGCTTTTTGTTAAAATATTTTCTGAAAATATAAAAAAATATTAATAAATCAGAAAATGCCAAAAAAAAATAAAAAAATTAAAGAAAAACAAAAAAATTGAGAAGAATTGCAGAAAATTACTAAAAAAATTCTAGAAAATTCCCAAGGCTGAAAATGATCAAAAGAAATTGATTGGTTGTCGTTTTTTTAGGATTTTCTCTCATTTAATCCAAAACGACGATTTTACCCCTCGAAGGGTAAATCGTCTTTGATATTCCGATGAATTGTGGAAATTGCTTAGAATTTGGCGATGAGCCAGATAGGTGGCTAAACCTTATGTCTAGGATTTCCACATTTCATTCTCATTTTTAGAAAATGACGATTTTATCCTTCGAATGGTAAATCGTTTTCTAAAATTCCAAAAAAATCATGAAAATTGCAAAAAAATAGGAAATGAGTCAATTGAGTGACCAAACCTATTTTTGACATCGTTTTACTCCGAATTCATTCCGAAATGATGATTTTTCCTTTTTTGGGCAAATCGTCCCTTTTGTCTCAAAATTACGACTTTACCCCTTATGGGTAAAATCATGTCTAAATCATTCCTAAGCTTGATTGATACTTATTTAGGTTAATAGAGCCTTCTTATGAGTGTCATGTTGATTTGATGTGTTTATTTTGCATATTTGGATTCATTGATTTGCGCCTTTTATTATTGATTGTGATTGCCAGGATAGTCATTCCTATTTGCATGAATTCCTAGATTTATGATTCGTACTCCACTCATCTGCATGAAATCTTAGGTTAGAAAATTCAGTCAACTTAGGTACCGAAAGGGCGTCAATTCTGACAGTTGACGTAACTAAGTCCCCGAACCCATTTCTCTAGTTATCGCAGAATTGAATAGAAACTCCCGACTATTCAATAGGGTGGTCCAATCATACCCTCCAAAAAATGATTGGTGGCGACTCCATGGCATGCACACTTAACACATGTCACTAGACCACAATGAAGGTCGACTACGTATACCTCCGTTGCGATTTGGGTAATGGGCCTTGGGAGAGGCCCGCGTCCGACCAGACTGGACGGCCCATTAGCCCTCGAGAGCCCACGGTGAACCTCGAGAGGGTCGCGACACATTGCCTTCTTCCCTATTTTTCATTGCGCACGCAGGGGATAGAAATGAGAGGGGCTTCTGATGATCCTTCTCTGATCATCCGCACGGTTCCAATGGATGAAACCATATTCCGCACGTGTCAATCCAGGCTGGAACGCTTATAACCGACCTTGAGCTGTAACAAACGGGCGGGGAAGAATTTGTTAGGAGGGGAAAGAAAGGCCATTCGGTTGAAGGGGGGAGCTGAAGATAACTTCAAGAAAGAAGACGAACAAAGAGAGCATGGGAGAGAGATAGAGAGCAAGAGAGAGATGGGGATGAAGGAGAACCTGTCGACGCCGCGCCTAGCTTTGCCTCTATCGTCACCAGCAAGTTCAGTGGACGTTGCTCGGAGGTGGTGAAGAAAGAGCTCGTCGCCGTTCGGGAGTGATCCAGACAATTTGAACGGTTGAGAACGCTCGTTTCGAGTTCAAGGAGATACTAGAACCATCGTCGGTCGTGGTTAAGCTTCTCCATCGCCGCCGCGAAGGTTAGTTCTTCTCGTAGTAACATTGCTATGTTTTTCATCGGAGTTACTGTTCAAGCTTCACTACGAATCACTAGGCCTGTTTTCGCGTATCTAGCGCTTCGATTAGCATCCAGAACGACTTCTAAGCCTAGTTTTGTTATTTCTTTGTAAATTGAATGGTGATTTTCCCATGCTCGAACCCCTCCGGAGCCTTGCCGATGGTGCGAATGCGAAACTTCGTCGAACGACTGCCGAGTGGTAAGGATGTGCAGGTAAGTTCCCTTGACCACAGTTGATGATGTGTAGTGAGCTAGATAGGTTGAATCACGTTAGAAACGGCTAAGGCGAGGTTCCATCGGAAGTCAGTTTTTTGGCCGAATTGGGCATGTCGGTTTAGGTTTGTTCAAGTTTGTTTCTTGTGCTAAATCGGAGATATATTGAGGTAGTCGAGATGAGGACTCGATAAGTGTAAAAATGGCCGCGTTTTGGAGGTGTTTTCACATCGGTTTTGATGCTCGCTGGGAATTGCAGGTACCGCCGGACTGTGGAAGTTCGTTTGAGGTGGTTCCGACGGGTTTTCTGGTCTAGATTTGACATATATTAATATAGGCTATCTGACGTTTCAATTGAGGTAAAAATCACTGGGTTTGGCGGCCGTTTTGACGTCGGAAAATGGATTCCGACGAAGCGCCGATGACCTTCGCCGGCGCCGATCATCTTCAACCTTGGGAGTGTTGACCGCTGATGCTGGCGTGGCGTTCACGAATTGGTCACACGGAGTCCATGTTAGCGATCCGCGTGGTAATCCAAGTGAAGAGTTCGAAAATTTGATCCGACGGCCAGAAGGAAGACATGTGTTCTAGTGTGAGGCGTTGATTTGAATCGGCTCAAGGAGCTGGGACGGCGGCGTTTTTAGATGATTTCCGCGAACAGGGCCAGCCATCTGTGAGCCGGTCTTGCGCGAGAATTCCAAGCGGGCCCGGTTTGGATGTGTGTGGCCGGGCCGATTACCCTTTTAGGCCCTTGTGGCCTCGCGCGAAATGGTCGGTCGCGCGTTGGGCCGGGTTCACCGACCCGGCCCGGCCCCATTTCTTTTTCTTTTTTATTAAAAATAGAAAAGATTTCCAAAAAAATAGAAAATTCTAAAAAATGTTAGAAAATCCTAAAAAACCCAAAAAAATTAGGAAAAATTGTAGAAAATTCCTAGACATTCCAAAAATTCCCAAAAATTGAGGAATGACCACAGACAATTGATCAATCCTATTTTTGGGATTTCTTATCCGTTCTTCTGGAAATTGACTATTTTACCCTTTAGGGATAAGTCGCCTCAGCTTTGTATACGAGATAGGTCAAGAATGCCAAGATAAGGATTAGGGTCAGTTAGGTGACCAATTCTTCTGCCTGGGTTCTCGAATCTCATCGTTTTTCAAAAAATGACGATTTTACCCCTCAAAGGGTAAATCGTCGTCCCAATTTCAATCGAGTCTTAAAAATCGCTCAAAATTAGGATTTGGGTCAGGTGGTTGACCAATTCTTCTCTTTGAGATTTTCATTTCTCGTCTTCGCCTGAAATGACGATTTTACCCCTCAAAGGACATATCGCTTCTAAAATTTCAGAAAAATTCTGAAAATTCCTGAAAAATAGAAAATTGATTGGTTTGGTCACAAATCCTATTTCCATCACCTTTTGATTCCATACTTCATCTAAAATGATGAAATTTCCCTTCTGGGGCAAATTGTCCCAAAACTTCTCAAAATTACGATTTTGCCCCTCATGGGCGAATCATGTCAAAACCACTCCTAAGCCTTGGTTGACACTTCTCTAGGCTGATAGAGCCTTACTAGGGATGTCACGTTACTTTCATGTGATTTATCCGCACGTTTTTGGATCCTTGAATTGTGCAATCATTTTATTGACTGTGTTTGCTAGGATAGTCATCCCTATCTGCATGAACTCTTAAATTTAGGGTTTGCAACTCATCCACCTGCATGAAATCCTAGGGCTAGATAAATCATTCAACTTAGGTGCCGAAATGGCGTCAACTCTGACAGTTGGCGTAACAAAGTCCCCGATCCCAATTCTTTGGTTTCCGCAGGATCGAATAGAGTGCTCCCAACTATTCAATAGGGTTTTCGATCGTACCATCCACGAAACGATTGGTGGCGACTCCTTGGCATGTACACGTATCACATGTCACAAGACCGCACCGAAGGTCGATTACATATACCAGCCGTTGCGATTTGGGTAATGGACCTTGGGAGAAGCCCACGTTCGATTAGGCGATTGGACGACCCATTAGCCATCGAGAACGCAGGAGGCATAGCCTCGAGAGGGTCGCGACAAGTGTGAAAACCCGGTGGAAACCTCGTGTAAACCTCTTCGTTAAGATCACCATGCAGAAAAGCATTATTCACATCTAACTGGTAAAGATGCCAATGAAGAATTGAAGCAAGAGCTAATAAAGTACGAACAGTTACCATTTTAGCAACATGCGCAAAGGTGTCATGGTAATCAATGGCCTCTGTTTGAGTATAACCCTTTGCAACAAGCCGAGCTTTGTAGCACTCGATGGTGCCATCAGAATTATATTTGATGCGGTAAACCCATTTACATCCGATGGGATGTTTGCTAGGAGGAAGAGAAATAATTTCCCAAGTATCATTTTGTTCAAGGGCCTGTATCTTAGAAGACATAGCATCCCGTCACTTGGGAGATTGACACGCATCGTCATAAGAGTCGGGTTCCTGGTCAGAAGATATGGAGGCTAAAAAAGCACGGTGAGTGGGTGAAAATCGTGAGTATAATAAGACGTTTGATAAAGGGTAAAGAGTACTTGATTCAGTTACCTTAGAGTCCGAAGATGATTGATCAGAGGCCACATCTGCGCAGTGATAGTCCCGAAGATAGCTGGGTGGATGGCATTGCCGAGATGGTCGAGGCACGACTGCGAGTTCTGTGGGTGATGGTGGTGCCAGGGGTGCAGGAGGCTGAGATTGGGAGGTTGGTGCAAGCATCGGAGTGGATGGTTCACCAAGGTCAGGTATAGGCATTGAAATTACCGGACTTTGTTTGGATGTGGTATAGTCGATGGTTCGACGAAAAGGGAAATCTTGTTCATAGAAAATGACGTCGCAACTAGTAAAAGTTATTTGGTCTTGGAGGTCATACAGATGGTAACCTTTGTGGTTTGTGGGATAACCAACTAGAACACATCTGCGAGCTCGAGGCCAAATTTATCGGAGTGAAGATGACCGGTAGAAGCATAACATAATGAGCCAAAGACACGAAGATGAGAATAGGAAGGTGGTTTGCCATAGAGAAGTTCATAGGGGGTTTTATTATGGAGGAGATGACTTGATAGTCTATTAATGAGATGAGTAGCAATTAAAACACAATCCCCCCAAAAATGAAGAGGCATTCCAGAATGAAAACGCAAGGCACGAGCAGTATTGAGCAAGTGACGATGCTTACACTCTACAATTCCATTTTGCTGAGGAGTGTAAGGGAAATTGCGCTGATGGTGAATACTGTGAGTGCAAAAAAAATTCTTGTAAGCGAGAGGAAAGAAACTTAATTCCATTATCAGATTGAACATTTTGGACTTTAGTTTGAAATTGAGTTTCAACAAATGCAAAGAAACGAATCAGAGAATCAATTGCATCAGACTTAAATGTAAGCAAAAAAATTCAAGTGTAGCGCGAATAATCATCAATAATAGATAAAAAAAAATAACGGCGTGTCTTATGTGTAAAATGAGAATACGGTCCCCAAATGTCAACATGAATGAGCTCAAAAGGACGTAAAGAAGTAATGATGCTAGACGGAAAAGATAGACGTGTTTGCTTAGATAAATGACAAGTATCACATGGATTTAATTGTTTTGCTGGAAAAAAGCTTAAAGTATGTTGCAAAGTAGATAAAACTGACTCAAATGGATGTCCTAAGCGGGCATTGTTGACACCTGATTTTTTGACCAGGTCTTTTTCAGTTTTATTTTTGAAAAATCACAAAAAAATTTATAAAAAGTCAAAAAAATTACAAAATCAACTTTGGTCGCCTTGGCCAAGCCCAAGGAACCATTCTTGACCAAAAAATAATTTTTCACATTTTTCATATTTTTTAGTATTTTTGGAAAATAGAAAAATACTTAAAAAATCAAGAAAAATAGCATTTGAGGTCACAAAAATATGGAAAAATATCCAATATTTTTCTTTTTAATCCCTTGTATTTTTGACCTCACAAAAAATCCAAAATCAGATTCAATTTTAGGTGTTCCTTTGTAACCCGTAGTATTGAATTTGAAGAAAAAATAACAATTGAGTCTTTTAATTTGCAATTTTGGCATTTTTTAAGATCTTGACATTCAATCTAACTATCCCCTATTTCTATTTAGCCCAATTGTTTGCGCAATTTGCTCAATTGCACGGATTTGACAAAATTATATACTGAAATTGCATTTTAGTCCTTGAAATTAAGCATAATTGAAATTACTTTCAATTCAAGGGCTATCATTGCAAATTAAACATGCTACCCAATAGATTTCACCATTTTAAATCGATTGGCATAGGTGGTTTGACCCAATTTGATCATTTGCACCCTCAATTACACAATCCCCAATTTCCAATTAAATTGGAATTTGGGGGTTTTGTAGAAATTGATGAAAACTTTTGGGCAAAACCACATTTCTAGATAGAATTCATGCTCTAGATTCGATTTTGAGGTTTAATTGCAAAATTTTCCCATTAATTTGGGATTAATTTGAAAAATCCTGTTCGGAACCGGTTCAGACCGGTCAGACCGCCGGTCAGACCGGTCAAACCGGTCCGCTACAGTGTCGTCTTCCCCAAAAAGCTCGAGCAGATGAATGGTGATCGACTGAGTTTTGAAGACAAAATTGAAGGTCAATTCGCGACCAATTGAAAGAAGAAGTGTGGGCATTTTGTTCCTCCCATCTTCCCCCGTCGATCGACACCAACAGCACCATCTAACGCCGCCGGAGCAGGGAGCAATCGGCCAGTCAAACCTTCGGACCTGCAAAAGTCAACAAAGGCAAAAACAGCTCAAATCTTTGCCAAATTCGTGCGAAATGAAGCTCACCGCGGAACCAAAAGGAACTGAGCGAAATGCCCATCTTCCCCGACTTCGTTTTGACCCAATTGCACGTGACTACACGTGCCAAACCGAGTCAGTTGGAGGTCCACCGTTCGGCGCCGAAAATCGAAGAGCTATAAAAGCCTGCGTTCGTTTTCTGTTTAGAGAAGGAAGAGATTCAGTTAGAGAAGGGAGAGTAGAATCGCGCGAGAGAGAGAAAACGCGAGAGAGAGCCGTTCTCCGACCCCGGTCGTCGAGAATTTGAGCTCGACTGCAAGGCATCGGTTGGGCCGTTTCCGGCTGAACCAAAGCCAAAGAAGACCCTCTGAAGCTTGCCCAGAGTGCCAGAAAGCAATCGCCGTCGGCCGCGCACGAGGAATCCGCGAGAACAGGTGAGTTGCAGTCCCGAGTTTTTCTTCAAGCTTCCATGGCGATTCGCGCATTTCTTAATCATTCATACAATTAATGTGTGCGTTTCATTCCCTGAACATCACTGACCATCTTCACGTATCTTGTTTGCATCGGTTTTGTCTTAACACGCCCAATCGAGTCTTCCAATTGAACCTCCATTGTCGAGTCACTGTTCATCTTTCCCCAGCCAAATCTGGGCCGAGCGAGCTCGATCGGAGCTCGAGGTAAGTCTCCTGAACATTGAATGATGCTTCCCTGTTAATGAGTCGGTTCATCACGCCATGAATCGAGTGATTGGAATGTATGTGTACGTACTGGTTCATGTTCGATCGTGCTTGGTTCCGTGAATGGATTCGCGTAATCTTGAGATATGTTAGAATAGGGGCGATTGCGAGTCGATTGTCGTTAGTTTCACGAGATTTCATCGAGAGTTCATCGTCAGATCATCGTCGGAGAGCCACAGCCGTCCATTCTGCCGGAGTCGCGAGGTTGAAGACGAAGCTGACATGGCGCAGTCAACCGGTCAAAGTCCTAGTTGGCATTCGGCCATTGGTCCACGTGGTGTCGAGTCAGCATGGCCGTTGGGTCTGTTATTCGAATAAAAAGGATCGGACGGCTCAAATAAATCGAACGTAAATTCTAGTGACCGTCCGATTAGTAATTAAGTTTATCCGAAAATGTTTTAAAATCAGAAAATCAAAAATAAGCCGAAACGGTGTCGTGTAGGTTAGTGGCCGTGCGGCGTCGTTTAGGTTAGTGTGAATCGAACGGTCTAGATCAAGTCTCCGGATCTAATCATGGCCGTAGGTTCAAGTAATCTGATCAAACGGCTCTGATCGAGTCTTCATCCAATCTGGACCGTAGGTTTTAGTAAACAGATCTAAGCGACACGGACAAGCCACGTGGTCCATCAGGGACCGTCGGATTAAAACCGGAAAATCCAAAAATAAAAAGCGTGATACGGCGTCGTTTTCGACCAAGGATTTCGCGGGTCCGGGCCTGGGCCGGGTTCCGGCCCGAGTGAGTCGGGTCGACCCGGTCCGAATCACATTTTTTATTATAAAAAAATCAATTTAAAAAATAAAAAAAATCGGAAAATTTTCAGAAAATCCAAAAAATGCTAGAAAATTCCAGAAAATTCCAAAAAAATGTGGAAAAATTTGTGGAAAAATCCTAGACATTCCAGAAATCCCCAAAAATCGAGGGTTGACCACAGACAACTGGTCAACCCTATTTTTGGGTTTTCTTATCCAATTTTCCGAAACTTGACGACATTACCCTTTAGGGGTAAGTCGCCTCTGTTGTGCATACTAGATAAGGCCGATAATGCCAAAGTGAGAATTAGGGTCGATTAGACGACCAATTCTCAGGTTCGGGTATTCGAGTCCCACCTCTTTTCTCAAAATGACGATTTTGCCCTTTAATGGGAAAATCGTCTTCCTTGTCTCAATCGAGTTCTGAAAATTGCTTGAAGTTAGGATTTGGGTCAGGTGGACGACCAACCATAATATTTGAGATTTTCAGTTCTCATCATTGTCCAAAATGACGACTTTACCCCTCCAAGGGTAAAATCACTTGAAAATTCCAGAAAAATCCTGGAAATTCCCGAAAAATAGGAAATGGATTGGATTGATGGCCAATCCTATTTCCATTGTCTTTTGACTTCCCAATTCGTCTAAAATGACAGATTTAAGGGTAAATCTCCCCGAATCATTCAAAATTACGATTCTGCCCCTCATGGGCAAATCATGCCAAAATCATTCCTAAGCCTTGATCGATATTTCTCTAGGCTAATAGGGCCTCATTAGGGATGCCATGCTGGTTTCATGTGTTTTATCCGCATGTATTGGATCCTTGATTTGCGCACTTATTTCTATTGATTGTGAGTGATAGGGTAGTAATTCCCATCTGCATGAACTCCTAGATTTAGGATCTGTACCCCACTCGTCTGTATGAAATCCTAGGATCAGATAAACCATTCAGCTTAGGTACCGAAAGGGCGTCAACTTTGACAGTTGGCGTAACTAAGTCCCCGAACCCACTTCTCTGATTTCCGCAGAATCGAATAGATCACTCCCAACTATTCGATAGGGTTTCCGATCGTACCCTCCACGAAACGATTGGTGGCGACTCCTTGACATGTACACTCATCACATGTCACTAGACCACACTGAAGGTCGACCACATATATCCAGCAGTTGCGATTTGGGTAATGGGCCTTGGGAGAGGCCCGCGTCCGATCCAGCCAGTTGATCGGGCGGCCCATTAGCCCCCTCCCGCCTCCCGCCAGCTCGGGAGAGGGTCGCGACAGACTGGCGACTCCGCTGGGGACTATTCTAAAACCAGAATCTCTGGTTACGAATTCCAGAGGACTTGAGCCGATTAAAAAGTTGTTTGGTTTATCTAACCTTGTTTCTGCAGATGCTCTCGAAGGTGAGGTACGTATGCTAACCATTGTGTTAGATGTTTTTGCAGATTGGAGAAATAAGGGGTGGCGTGATTGTTGACATCTTTCCTGCAGGTTGGAGTTGGGAATGTATGTTTACTTTATGCATTTACTGAAGCGGTGTTTGATACAAACTGCTGTGCATGACTTTGCATTGTGATGATCACGACACATCGCACACACTGGCGGTCAAACCCCGACTGCAACCACCCTTAGGTTACCTTAGATAGGGAAATGATGCGAAAAGGATCTTGTGTTTGATGGCACTTGAGACTTTCGTATTCGTTCCCGCCTACCATCTGCATTGGCGATATCTAGCCCTCTTGGGTAGGTACCCTTGGGGAGGAATCTGCCTCGTGTGGATCGTGGGAGCCTGAGCCGTAGGTTCCTCACCTGACTTTCGGTTTTCTTTTTTAGAGTATACCCACTTGTCGCATGCGCATGTCCATGGATGGTTGGTATACCTAAAACCACCCATTGATACAGGGGGCATTCCACGTCCCCCAAAGTGTGGTTGGTAAGACATTTATCTCTAAACGTACTTTATTTCCTGCTTCATGATATGACTCATACATTGCATACATCCATATGCATTCGCATCATGAAGATTACTCGGGTGACTAACGAGAATAACAATGATTATGGGGTAGGATGTCGCTGTTCCCTAAGAGCTCGACGGAGTTGGTGACCTTCGAGTACTTGAGAAAAATTACTCGCCCCGGAGCAAACACGAGGCTACACTTTACTAGATTCGTGTATGGTCGGGAACTGACTGGACGTAAGCTGGGGTATGCTGAGGACTGTCAAACCCGCTACTATGCTGATAACCTCAGATTCAAGCGACAAGCAGACGAAATGATGAAGGATTATCTGGAGATGAAGAGACAACGTCGCAACCAGCTGGCTAGGGAAGCGTACGTTCGCAGGAAGGCTGAATTGCTGGCCAAAGAGAACATACCCATGATTACTTCTTGGGGTAGGAAGAGACGCCCTGCGATCAAGACCAAGCCAAGGCGTATCACACTCAAAAAAGTGAAACCCGAGAAAACTCCCGAAGTCATCGTACCCTGGACTAGAGAGTGGCCGGAGGAACTACAACCTCTCAACCAAACCACTGAAGATAACTCCCCTACCCTAGATTAAGGGAGAGTTCCTGACCGACCGTCATTTGGGTAGACTTCTAAAGAAAAAGAGTGATTTAGATCCTCACGTTCCATTGGCTTTTATGGCTTTCTTGTTTGAAAAACCTTTCTTTACCGTTCTTCTATTAGACATCTTGACTATAATAAATGTACATCCCACTTTGTTCCTTTGATGTGCTGACCAATGGAACGTGACATTGTTGTTCCCTTTAGTCACTGAGTAAAACCTGACTAAATTGCATAATTCACTTCCCTAAAATGCAAATTAGGCTTTGAGTCAGGCTTTCAAGACCTGAAAAAGGATCCTAATCTCCATTTCTTCAAATTGAACTATGCAATCAAGTTAGCTCATGCATGCTTCATGACATCTGCATATTCATACATTTAAAGTAATTTCTGGCGATTGACCTTTTAAAATCATTTGCATATTTTAGACTTGATGGGAAAGAATGATATTCAAGTGTTCAAGATCCCCCGAGCTGAACTCCAATCATGGTGGGATGGCATGGGCGAAGCCAGCCAGAAGTATGCGGAGTCACGACTAGGATACCTACTGGACCTACTGAAGATTGAGTGCCCACCTGCCTTTATTCAAGCCATGGCGCTCTACTGGGATCCTACCACCGCTACATTTTGCATGGAAGGATTAGAGATCACTCCCACTATCGAGGAATACAGCGCTGTCATTGGAGTTGAATTCACCCCTACGCTCGTCCGACCCCCTATAGGACTTGAACCCCTAAGTCAGGTGGCTGAATTCCTTGACACAAACCTAAATGAAGTCAAAGTAGATGCGAAAAGCAATTCTGGAAGAGTTTCCCTGTCCTTCCTTATAGACCGATTTTCCCGCCTTCCTGCTTCTAAAGGAACCAAATCTGGTAGAGCCTTTATCTTGGCATTCTTTAGCTTTGTGCTATTCCCAATCTCAACTATCACCTTCGACCCTATCATGGCTATAGTAGCTAGGCAAGTCTGTTGTGGGTGGGATTACTCAAACATCCTCCTCGCCGAAACCTTCCTCTCCCTAAATCGTTTCAAGAAAAGCAAAAAGGGAATCTTTAGAGCTTTTAGTGATCTGCTGTATCTGTGGTTCACATCCCATATCAGACAATTCCACATCCGCATGGGTTTCACTGAAATCAGCCCTAATGCACACCCTCTTAAAACATTTGCTAGAACCCATACACGTGTTCCTAAGTTCAACTTCATAGAGTGGAAAAACTTCTTCAAAATCCTAAAACCCGAACAACTCCGATGGCGGCTAAGGTTACCGACGCTGAGCAAGGTCAGATTGACCTGCGATGACGGAAGCCCAGTCCCCTTGCTAGGATTCACGGGCGCAACTGCATACTATCCAAGGAGGGTGATTCGACAGTTTGGAGCACTTCAGGAGATCCCTTCTTCACCGCGACCTGGTGTTTTTTCCTTTGACTTACCAAGCCAGACCCTCACGGAGGAGGAGAAGAAACAATTTGAAGCCAAGGTGGCATCCATCATACACTCCTTGAAGAATTCCCAGGCTGAAGAAATAGGTTGGCCAGAAGACATGACTAGAGAAGAAAACACTCATAGAGCCACCACAGAATACATTCAACATTTCAAAGCGATCCGACGAAGCCTTGTCGAGCCCTACATACCTGAATACATCGTGCCGTACGTACCTGGAATAGAGCCCTACATACCCGAAGACATAGGGCCACTGTCGTGTTCAGAAGACGAGGAGCCCCAAGCTGAAGAGGGGAATCTATACTGGGATGATGAGGATACCTTAGGCTTCAAACGTCCTAGACTTGAATAGACTATTCTGTCAAGTGTAAAATAAGCAAGCATTGTGATGCCTTCTCATACATTCTCATTTCTGTGGAATACTATCTTAAACACATGAGCATGAATGTGAACATGTTTTTACAAATGCATAAAAACTATCGTCAAAAATTACGCTTCTTTCAATTCCATGAATTCTTGTCGAGAAATGATTAAAAGAACTACTTACATGAGGCTAAGGCTCACAAGGTAGCCCTTTTTCTCATCTACTGGCAAGAAGCATGCAACTGAAAGAATTAACTGCTTCTTTTTGCTAAAATAAGCGAAGCACTCACAGAGATCTTTTTAAACAGGTACACTCTCATCACGGAATTGCCAACGCATCGTTTCCGTACCCGCCTAAAGACGAGAATGGAACAGCAGGAATTGACTCCGCGCGTAGGCATGTTGGAATCTCAGATGACTGCCCTGGCGACTATGATGGCTGACATTAAGGCCATGCTGGAGACCAACCAAGCTAGACAGACAACCGCCCACAATCAGAACAGCTCAGGCCCTTCCATGGTACCTGATGTAACAGATAAAGAAGCAACCAGGGATACCCAACATACAGAGGAAAACGTTCATGAACCAAATAGTCGGGCACAACAAAAAGCCTCGCCTGTTGTCATCAACCTTGAAAAGGAGGAGAAGGGAAAACAAACTGTGAAGACAGAGGCAGAGGCTAAGAGATTGGCCAAGATCGAAGAATGCCTGAGCAGTCAAGGCTATGAGCTGGCCCGCTTCGACAAAATATCTCCTTTTGCTAAAATAGAGACTCCTCTTGACTATAGGGTGCCAGAGTTCGTAAGAAAATACAACGGGACAGGCTGTCCCCGTGCCCACCTCAAGTACTACCTGCGCAAGATGGCGCACTACTCGGATTACATTCCGTTGTTAATGAACACATTCCAAGAGAGTTTGGCTGGTGCCGCTCTGGCTTGGTTTATTGAGCTAGACTTAGAGGATTATGACGGATGGGAGGACCTTGCGGAAGACTTCCTCAGGCAGTACAAATTTAACACGGCTACAGCCCCAACAAGAGAAGACCTCCTACGAACTTCAAAAGCGAGGGGCGAATCGATCAGGACATATGCTCAGAGGTGGCGAGCCTTGGCTACTCAAGTGAAGCCGTCAATCCCGGAAGAGGAGCTGATCGACTTATTCCTAAAAGCACTCCCCTACGAGTACTTTGACAGACTGAACACTTCTGGATGTCAGACATTCGCACACCTGATTAAGGTTGCTGAGAGGCTGGAATGGGCCTTGAAAGAAAGAAGGCCTCAGGAAGCTCCTACTAGGAAGCAGTATCCTCTGAGAAAGGAAAGAGAAGCCGGACTGGACATAGCATTTATACCAGATCCTCACAAGTTAAAGCCATTTGGCAATTCTAATCAGGCCAAAGGCGGATCATCCTGGTCAGTGCCAAAGGTACAAGAGCCTAGAAGAAAGCAACCCCAGAGACAATTCTCTCAGCTCCCGAGACCTTTATCCAAGCTACTCCCGATGCTGCTGGAGCAACACTTGGTGGCAAAAGAACCACCTAGGGCAAACCCCGCAAGATATCCTGGCTTTGATGAGAGCCAGACCTGTGCCTACCATATGGGCGAAAGAGGGCATAATGTGGATAACTGCTATATCCTAAAACTGAAAGTGCAAGCCCTAATTGATAGTCAGATTTTGAAATTTGACAATGCAGCCCCAAATGTACAAGAAAATCCGTTGCCAGATCATCAAGCAGTAGGGGCAATATTCACTGAAGAAGAGGAGGATTACCTTAAACTGAAGGTAGATGTGCCTAAGTTGGCCAACCTGCTAACAACCGCTTCATCATACCCAAAAGAAGGGGAGATATCAACCGACCAAAAGAAGTTGTGTATCGACAAGATGAAAAGCTTGGGGATAGTGTCTGATATTACTGATGAAGAATTTGAAGGGATCGAAGCATCTCTATCTTTGAAAAGAAACCACTTCTTGATCACAGCTGGGCAGAGTAACACATGTGGTACCTCACATGAGAACTTGGTAAGCAGCCTGGGGCCAGCTACTCAGTCAGAGGAAGAATTTGAAGAAGACGAAATAGAAGCCAGAAGGAGAAGTCTAGCAGACCTCAAGTTTATGGTTGACGCACTTGAGAAGAGCGAAATTATAGACAACCTGGGTCAAGATTCTGGAGGATACAATTTCAAGGTGAAATATTCGGCCCCTCCCAGCTTTTATCAGAAGATTGAAGACATCATACCGGACGGATGGGGAGGTATGGATGATCTCTCTTAACCAGAAACCTCAAAAGGTATGGAAGAACTCGACAACGCCATATTGATGATCGAAGTAGCCACGGCCGTGGTGATCAGATTGCATGAGCTGGATAGCCTGAGCAAGGTGGAAGATTGCCCAGTGAGGCATGTCGTAATTCAATTTCCTCAAGAGGAAGAGAGCAATACGTCAGGACCAGAGATACCTCATCAGACAACTGTAACGATAAAAGTCCCCCCAGTAGAAGAGTATGATCCCAAAGCTGTTCATTGGGACTATGGGACCACACAAGTAGATGCAATAATGAGGTCTGGAAGATTTTATGCCCCCAGAGAGGGTGAATCCGAAAAAAAAGATGTCTCAAAAGAAGATGCTGAAAAATTCATATCAATCGTCAAAACCAGCGAGTTTGAGGTGATAGAACAGCTGAGGAAGTTGCCCGCTCAGATATCCCTGCTAGACCTATTCATCAATTCAGAGAAGCACAAGAACGCACTATTGAAGGTACTCAATGAAGTACATGTCCCTGAAACAATTAATGAGGTCCAACTAGGGGACTTTGTAGGGGCAATTCCCTTAAAAGACCAATTGAGCTTCTCTGACGAGGACTTCCCCATAGAAGGAAGAGGGCACAACAAAGCTTTATACATCTCTGCCCAATGTAACGGCAAAAGAGTGGCACACGTATTGATCGATAATGGATCAGCCTTTAACATCTGTCCTTTGGCTACCATAAGGAGGCTGGGAATCAATGAAGAGATGGTCAAGGCATCCAAGACAGCTGTAAGAGCATTCGACGGCATGAGGAAGACTGTAGAAGGAGAGATCGAGCTTGACGTATTCATCGGCCCGACAAAGTTCTCTATAAACTTTCAAGTAATGGATCTGCCCAGTGCATTTGGATTCCTGCTAGGAAGACCTTGGATCCATACAGCAGGAGCTGTCCCTTCGAGCCTGCACCAAAAAGTACGTTTCGTTGTAGATGGGAAAGTGATTACCGTACATGGGGAAGTCGACCTCCAGGCATACCAAAACAGTGCCATTCCCTATATTGAGCCTGAAGAGAAAATTGAAGCGAGCTATCACTCCCTAGAGTTGGTAGCAACAGTTCATACCCCAGTAGGGTCGAAGTTGAGAACTCCGTACATCTCAGAAGCCAGTCTTCTACCAGCTAAGATGCTGCTGGCATACGGGTTCAATCCTGAAAAAGGCCTAGGCAAACATAATCAGGGTATAAATGCCCCGCTACAGTTGAAGGCTAATCCACATAAAATGGGCTTGGGGTACCAGAAGTATCCCATGAATGATTCTGTCCCGAAAGCAACAGGCCGAGGCCGAGGCAAAAGCCTGGGACGCCGTGGAGGCGAAAATAGCCCGAATAGCTCATTCATCGGTTCTCCAACCTGGAAGGGAAGGTCTCGAATGTTCAAGAATCCCTTAAATACCTACTTCGACCAGAACTCCAAATGGCTATCTGAAGAGGGTATCACTTCGCCGATGGAACCAGATCTGACAAATCCTTTTCTCGAAAATGACTCTGTGAATGTCATCATGGAGTGGTTGGACAGTGAAGCCACTTCTTCTGAGTAAATAGACTCTTCCTTCATCTTTAAATACTGCGTTTAGAACTTTCTGCATTTCACTGTATTTTCTTTCCTTATTGAACGCATAAGAAAACGCCTTTGGATCTCCGGCCGTTGGTCCAAATGGCACATCTTGTAACGCGGCCCATTTCGCATTCAATAAAACCACGCATGTTTTGTTAAGGACATATGGAACCACGAATCAGCCCGATGATGATAATGGTCTTCCATATAGAAGCTTGAGGCCTGATTTGCCATATGATTCCTAATCTTCAAAAGATTTTCAAGGGGCCGGGATATCCAATGACATGAGGATTAGTCCCATCTGTACCTACATCTATTTCGAAAAACTTTTTCAAAAAGAATTTACATAATCATGCATGTCATTTTTACTAAGCACAAACTAACCATACTCATGACATTTCAGGCATATCATCTCAAACATGCATACCAGGTTGTTACAAAATTCGGATCCCTCCATTAACCACTCCTATAACATTGAGGAAGATGAAGACGAGGATTACGCGTCTATCCGTAGGGATTGGAACACCTTTGAAGAGTCAAAGCCTCCTACCTCAGAAGAACCAATTGTCATTAATTTGGGAGACACCGTGAACGTCAAAGAGGTCAAGATCGGTGGACACCTATCCCGTGATGAAAGGCTCGAGTTCACCAAGCTACTAAAAGAATATCAAGACATCTTCGCATGGTCTTACGCGGATATGCCAGGCCTTGATCCTAAGATTGTGGAACATGCATTACCCACGGATCCTGGCATCAAACCTGTCAAACAAGGCAGTAGGCGGATGAAAGCCGAGTTAGAAGACAAGATTAAGGAAGAAGTCATGAAACTCCTTAGGGTAGGCTTCATTGAAGCTATCCCATATTCAGACTGGGTTGCAAATATAGTCCCCGTCATGAAGAAAGACGGAAAAGTTCGGATCTGCGTAGATTACCGAGATCTGAATAGAGCAAGCCCAAAAGATGACTTTCCACTCCCCCACATTGATGTATTGGTGGATAGTACGGCGGGTTATGAATTATTCTCATTCATGGATGGATTCTCGGGATACAACCAAATCTCCATGAAACAAGAAGACAAACCCAAGACTGCATTTACCACACCATGGGGGAATTTTTGCTACAAAGTCATGCCCTTTGGATTGAAAAACGCCGGGGCTACCTACCAGAAGGCTATGGTCACGTTATTCCATGATATGATCCACAAAGAGATTGAAGTATATGTTGATGACATGATCGCTAAATCCAAAAAAGGACAAGAACACATACAGGTATTAAGGAAGCTGTTTGAGCGCCTGCGCAAATACAAGTTAAAGCTGAACCCTAACAAATGCGTGTTTGGGGCAAGATCCGGGAAACTCCTTGGGTTCATAGTCAGCAACAGGGGCATTGAAATTGATCCCTCAAAAATCCAGGCCATCCACGATTTATCAACTCCATCCACAGTAAAAGAAGTGAGAAGCCTTCTAGGGAGATTGAACTATATTGCCAGGTTCATCAATCAGCTGTCTGATGTGGCTAAGCCAATCTTCAAATTGCTTAAGAAAGGCGCGAAAATAACGTGGGACGCCGAGTGCAGCAAGGCATTCCAAATGATCAAAAACTATTTGATCACACCACCGGTGCTTGTGCCACCAATTCCTGGTCACCCATTGACCTTATACCTGACCATACGACAAGAGTCCTTGGGAGCCTTACTTGCCCAGACAAGCCCGATAGATGGAAAAGAGAGGGCCATTTATTACCTGAGTAAGAAATTCACGCCATCTGAAGCAAAATATATACCAGTTGAAAGGGCCTGCGTAGCAGCAGTATGGGTACTACGAAGACTAAGGCAGTATACCCTACATCATCACATTCAGCTCATAACAGAGAACGACCCCGTCAAATACCTCCTGGAGAAACCCGCTTTAATTGGGAAACTGGCAAAATGGCAAGTAATGTTGTCTGAATTTGACATTAAATGTTCTCCGCAGAAGTCGGTAAAAGGAACAGCTATAGCGGACATGCTGGCAGAAAACCCATCGAGCACTGAATCCCCTGAAGTAACGAACACAGAAGGCCGAATTCTGAACTTAGCAGAGGATAAGTGGATCATGTATTTCGATGGTGCTGTTAACCTATCAGGGGCAGGCACTGGGGCAGTACTGATATCCCCAGATGGTCAACATTACCCTGTCGCGGCAAAGATATCTTTTCCTTGTACCAACAATATTTCAGAATATGAGGCATGCATTCTGGGCCTACGACTGGCCCTTTCCATGAAGATACCTAGATTGCAGGTCTTTGGAGACTCCATGCTCATTATTCTACAGACACAAGGGGAGTGGAAGACGAAAGATGCAAAACTCATCCCCTACCATGAATACCTTGAAGAATTGATACTCAAGTTCGAAGAAGTGTCATTCGAGTACCTATCAAGGTCTCACAATCAATTTGCAGATGCATTAGCCACCCTAGCCTCGATGTTACAAACAACTGAAGGGTTGGATGTAGAACCCCTGAGGATCGGTATCGTTGAAAAGCCAGCTTATTGTATGCTAATCGAAGAAGAATTTGACGGAGAGCCATCGTACTATGACATCAAGAATTACCTCTCAAAAGGGAAATTCCCTGAAGGATGCCAGTCAGGAGACCGAAAATACATAACCAAGATGGCCAGCAAGTTCTTCCTCAATGGACAAATTCTATACAAGAGATCGTTCGATTCCACTCTACTGAGATGCGTAGATGCCAAAGAAGCAAATATTCTCATGAAAGAGATTCATGAAGGTGCGTGTGGGCCTCACATGAACGGCCACCTCCTTGCCCGGAAGATCATGCGGCTAGGTTATTATTGGATGACCATCGAATCAGACTGCTGTCAGCACGTCCGGTCATGCCACCAATGCCAAATATACGGGGATAAGATTAACGCACCCCCGAACGAACTACACCAAATGTCTGAAGTTTGGCCTTTCTCTATGTGGGGGATAGACATGATAGGGCCTATTAATCCTGTAGCTTCGAATGGTCATCGCTTCATCTTGGTAGCGATTGATTACTTCACCAAATGGGTAGAAGCCAGCTCTTACAAGAATGTCACTGCAAGAAATGTGGCAAGATTTGTCAAAAGAGATATCATATCCCGGTATGGTACCCCTCAAGCGATCATCACAGATAATGGGTCCAACCTAAACAACAAGATTGTCGATGGTCTGCTGGATCACTTTAGCATTCGACATCTGAATTCATCTCCTTACCGCCCACAGATGAATGGGGCAGTGGAAGCAGCCAATAAAAACATCAAGAGAATCTTAGCTAAAACAGCAGAAAACTACAGGGATTGGCACGAAAGGCTGCCCTTCGCCTTGATGGCTTACCGAACGTCGATCAGGACTTCTACAGGGGCAACTCCCTATAGTTTGGTATATGGGACAGAAGCAGTTCTACCAGTAGAAGTTAAGATTCCCTCTTTGAGAATCTTATCCGAAGATAAACTCTCTGAGTCAGAGTATTTCAAGCACAGATATGAACAGCTGAACTTAATAGATGAGAAACGTCTTAAAGCCATTTGCCATGGACAAACTTACCAGAAGAGGGTAGCCAGGGCGTTCAATCGAAAGGTCAAGACCAGAAACTTCGAAGTAAATGACTTGGTAATTAGGAAAGTTTTGCCAAGTACTACCCATCCAGGGGGAAAATTCACTCCAAATTACGAAGGCCCCTACATTGTTAAGAAGATCCTCACGGGAGGAGCATTAATTCTTGTAAACTCCGAGGGAGAAGAATTGGGGCACCCTGTGAATTCAGATGCTGTGAAGAAATATTACCCTTGAAATAAAATCAGATTCCGGTTATATGCCCTGCCTCGAATTGAGCCTACTCTTCATGATAGTCTTTGCATAAGCATGTCATGCATCTATGCATACATTAGCATGTGTTCAATATTGCAGGATCCAAGGAAGCAGGGTCGCGATAAGTTGGAACGCATGATCAAGGAGACCTAACGTCATGGTGGTCAGGTGCACGTCTTCTTCTCCAAAGACTGAGAATTTTAAGAAATTTTAGAACAACTTAACCATCTTGTGTTGTTAAGAAAAATGCAGATTTTCGCGAATCTATCCACTTCCATAGGAATGCATGATCATGGGTAAGGTGTATCGTTCTAATTTTCTGAAATTCGAGAGCATACACTGACATATTCCTTTTATGTTTTTCAGGAATCCCTAGCCGCGCTGGGCAGGTAAGTATTCCTTCCCTAATCTTTTAGGTTTACAAGACTGTCGGAATCCTTATTGATAGAATTTGAAGGCTTCTTGGAATCTAGCATGTATTCAAATCTCATGTCTAGAAAGACGCAAAATTCTCATAGTCATGTCATTGGCATTCATGTTTAAACTTGGAGGTTATCCGAACATGATTGAAATATGCATTGTGCATCATAAATCCCCTTGGAGAGTCAGTTTTGGAGAAAGCAAAATGAACTCTTCCAAACAAAAGTTGTTTAAATCATTCAAAAGGATGTTTCCTCAGACAAGAGGCAAGCCTGGTCCAAACACGTCCCATACACACTTAAGAGATAAGTGGAATGGTAAGGATAGCGAGACCTTGACCTACGGACGTAAGGGTTATTCGCAGCGATTACATGGATTGAGACGACGGAGGCATTCGTTTCTCTATCATAAACACTACAGGTGACCATTGATAACCATTTGAACGACGATTTCATTCTATACCCCTGTCAAGAACCACCCCACAGTGGGGCAAACTGGAGGTACGTCCAGAGGTATCAGGAGGTAAATGGTTAGAAGTTCTCTTGCTCAGACTTGCATCAATCTTCGTGTGTTGCTTGTCATTTTAACTTCTATGGCAATTCAGGTGCTTTAGGATGACGAAAAGCATTCGTTTCTCTATCCTACACACTTTTACCCTTTCTACAGCCCAGTTGAGCCTATACGTTCATTTCACAAACCTGTTGGTGATCATTGCATATTCCAAGACGGAAGCAACGTCCCTTCAAGAGTGGAGGAGTTCAAAACACGGGATTTGTAAAAAAAAAATTCCTAGATTAATGTTCGAGTGCTGAGATTCAAGCTATACATCTAGCACATTCATTTGAAAATTCTGATCCCCAAAAGAAAAGAAAAGATGGGGTTTCAAAAAGAAAGAAGAGAGAAAGATTTAATCTTGGGCATCAAGAAAAAGCAAAGTGCCTGGTAAAAGCAAGGCCAATGCCCATCCAAATACTTGTACACTTGTGAATCATGTGTTTGATCTTGTAAATGCCAAAAGGTGGCATGATACCTTTGTATAGGTCACTAGTGAGATCTGATTGTAAAAGAAAAATTCCAAGGGAGCTAGACTGCGAAAGATGCTCCCAAATCATGTCACACTCAGATGACGAAAGTGTAGACAAGATGTTGACGTCGTCTTGACATGAGAGAGACGTTCTCTAAAGACAAATATGCACTTCAAAGACTAAAGACGCTCTTTGGACGAGAAGGGACAAGATCGGCGGCAAACCTGCAGTGATCACCAATGTTAGACCCTTCGCATATTCTAAGCCAAAAACAAGCCTTTTTTTTGGTCCCCAATCCTACCTACGTTACAACCCTGAAAAGCATTTTCTGATTAAGGCACTTGGATTGACATAGGGTTTAATGTCTAAGCTTAGCTCGAAGAAGTTCGAGCAAGATTATTTCTTTCTCATTTCGCAGGTTTCTTGACTTGTAAACCTGGAGCAGACGTTGAAGACTTCTCTTCGAAAGCCTTGACTTGCACGCAAGTCCCCTTTTGAAAACCGTTGGCCAAGCCCAACATTACGGTCCCTTGGAAGTCCTCCTGATCGATCGAGGTATATTCACTGCGAATGATCCTGAACCCTAGGCGCAGGTTTGATAGGAAGTTCGAGTGCATTCTTGGTAAAAGACCATTACCTCAAAACGGTGAGAAGTCCTCTTTGATGAGAATACTCCGTTGGACATTTTAACCAAACTCTTTTGGTAATTTCAGATTGTTTGATTCAAACTTTCCCCGCAAGGAACTTTTGATCACTCCCGTATGTTGCAAGGTGTTTTGGATAACCTCCAACCTCGTAATACATTCATTGAAATTTTTTCATGACTATGATATAAGTCATAAAGTGCTGTCAGTTTGACATCACATATCACTTAAAGACCATTGATGTGCCTTTAGTAAGAAAATTTTCAGGTTGGAGCTTTCGCAAGATTCTTGATGACTTCGGCTCCCAGAATGGCTTGCAGCACTCTTGGTAAGAAACAATTTACATGTCTAAACTTCTGCAGAATTCCTGGCAATCCCAGATCTCAGAATAACACAACCTCTCTTGGTAAGAAAGAGTTTACATGTTCAAGCTTCTGTAGGACCCCTAGTATCCCCAGATCTCAGAATGCTACTTCTTTTGTGAAGAGTATATTTCAAGTTTGAACTTTCTGCAGAATACCTGGAGCTCCCAGGTCCCAGAATGTCACCTTCAATGTCAAAAGGACAACATTCAAGATAGTCTTTCTGCGAGATCTCAGGTAGCCCCTAGATCCCAGAAGAATCTTATCAAAGTTTTTGCAGGTTTAAGTTTTCTGCAGGATACTTGGAATCCCCAAATCCCAGAATAACGCCTCGCGTGTCGAAAGGACAATTTTCAGAATCTGCTTTCTGTGAGGTTCTAGGTAACCCCTAAACCCAGAATAGCCCATTTGGTAAAGCCTCAAGGTTAGGCACACCTCATTTGCATAAATCCTAGTTAATTCCTTAGAATATCGGATCAAAATGTTCGACAATCCCTAAGAGACTGGGTGCGTCATCCATAGGTTCCTAGCGGAGAGGAATCCTATTCTCGGCCTGATCCCCCTGACGGATTAAAATGTTCGACAATCCCTAAGAGACTGGGTGCGTCATCCATAGGTTCCTAACAGAAAGGAGTCCTATTCATGGTCTGATCCACCATACGGATCAAAACCCTGACAATCCCTAAGAGACTGGGTGCGTCATCCATAGGTCCCTAACAGAAAGGAGTCCTATTCATGGTCTGATCCACCATACGGATCAAAACCCTGACAATCCCTAAGAGACTGGGTGCGTCATCCATAGGTTCCTAGCAGAAAGGAGTCCTATTCATGGTCCGATCCACCATACGGATCAAAACCCCGACAATCCCTAAGAGACTGGGTGCGTCATTCACAGGTTCCTGTCAAGTGTAGGAATCCCATTCTGGTACGGCCTACCATACATGCTAGAGTTTAATCGCCCTAGGATACTCAAAAGACGAGTCCCTAGGTATTCACTAGAACCCGCTATACACCGCGCAGGCCACACGAGCATCAGGCAGGCGATCAACAGGTAAGTAACATGTGGGTCTCTCTACTTTCTCTCTCACGTCAGCAAAAGAATGAAGAGCAAAGCCTTTACCAGTGGGACAAGAAAGATTGAGTGTCAAGATTCGTTTTTCTTTTCCCCAATCGAGTCGGTCTAGACTCAGGTGTCACCTGTCTTTGAGCGAAACCTCTCACGAGATTCCTCTCAAAGAGGGGCAGCTGTTGACACCTGATTTTTTGACCAGGTCTTTTTCAGTTTTATTTTTGAAAAATCACAAACAAATTTATAAAAAGTCAAAAAAATTACAAAATCAACTTTGGTGGCCTTGGCCAAGCCCAAGGAACCATTCTTGACCAAAAAATAATTTTTCACATTTTTCATATTTTTTTAGTATTTTTGGAAAATAGAAAAATACTTAAAAAATCAAGAAAAATAGCATTTGAGGTCACAAAAATATAGAAAAATATCAAATATTTTTCTTTTTAATCCCTTGTATTTTTGACCTCACAAAAAATCCAAAATCAGATTCAATTTTAGGTGTTCCTTTGTAACCCGTAGTATTGAATTTGAAGAAAAAATAATAATTGAGTCTTTTAATTTGCAATTTTGGCATTTTTTAAGATCTTGACATTCAATCTAACTATCCCCTATTTCGATTTAGCCCAATTGTTTGCGCAATTTGCTCAATTGCACGGATTTGACAAAATTATATACTGAAATTGCATTTTAGTCCTTGAAATTAAGCATAATTGAAATTACTTTCAATTCAAGGGCTATCATTGCAAATTAAACATGCTACCCAATAGATTTCACCATTTTAAATCGATTGGTATAGGTGGTTTGACCCAATTTGATCATTTGCACCCTCAATTACACAATCCCCAATTTCCAATTAAATTGGAATTTGGGGGTTTTGTAGAAATTGATGAAAACTTTTGGGCAAAACCACATTTCTAGATAGAATTCATGCTCTAGATTCGATTTTGAGGTTTAATTGCAAAATTTTCCCATTAATTTGGGATTAATTTGAAAAATCCTGTTCGGAACCGGTTCAGACCGGTCAGACCGCCGGTCAGACCGGTCAAACCGGTCCGCTACAGTGTCGTCTTCCCCAAAAAGCTCGAGCAGATGAATGGTGATCGACTGAGTTTTGAAGACAAAATTGAAGGTCAATTCGCGACCAATTGAAAGAAGAAGTGTGGGCATTTTGTTCCTCCCATCTTCCCCCGTCGATCGACACCAACAGCACCATCTAACGCCGCCGGAGCAGGGAGCAATCGGCCAGTCAAACCTTCGGACCTGCAAAAGTCAACAAAGGCAAAAACAGCTCAAATCTTTGCCAAATTCGTGCGAAATGAAGCTCACCGCGGAACCAAAAGGAACTGAGCGAAATGCCCATCTTCCCCGACTTCGTTTTGACCCAATTGCATGTGACTACACGTGCCAAACCGAGTCAGTTGGAGGTCCACCGTTCGGCGCCGAAAATCGAAGAGCTATAAAAGCCTGCGTTCGTTTTCTGTTTAGAGAAGGAAGAGATTCAGTTAGAGAAGGGAGAGTAGAATCGCGCGAGAGAGAGAAAACGCGAGAGAGAGCCGTTCTCCGACCCCGGTCGTCGAGAATTTGAGCTCGACTGCAAGGCATCGGTTGGGCCGTTTTCGGCTGAACCAAAGCCAAAGAAGACCCTCTGAAGCTTGCCCAGAGTGCCAGAAAGCAATCGCCGTCGGCCGCGCACGAGGAATCCGCGAGAACAGGTGAGTTGCAGTCCCGAGTTTTTCTTCAAGCTTCCATGGCGATTCGCGCATTTCTTAATCATTCATACAATTAATGTGTGCGTTTCATTCCCTGAACATCACTGACCATCTTCACGTATCTTGTTTGCATCGGTTTTGTCTTAACACGCCCAATCGAGTCTTCCAATTGAACCTCCATTGTCGAGTCACTGTTCATCTTTCCCCAGCCAAATCTGGGCCGAGCGAGCTCGATCGGAGCTCGAGGTAAGTCTCCTGAACATTGAATGATGCTTCCCTGTTAATGAGTCGGTTCATCACGCCATGAATCGAGTGATTGGAATGTATGTGTACGTACTGGTTCATGTTCGATCATGCTTGGTTCCGTGAATGGATTCGCGTAATCTTGAGATATGTTAGAATAGGGGCGATTGCGAGTCGATTGCCGTTAGTTTCACGAGATTTCATCGAGAGTTCATCGTCAGATCATCGTTGGAGAGCCACAGCCGTCCATTCTGCCGGAGTCGCGAGGTTGAAGACGAAGCTGACATGGCGCAGTCAACCGGTCAAAGTCCTAGTTGGCATTCGGCCATTGGTCCACGTGGTGTCGAGTCAGCATGGCCGTTGGGTCTGTTATTCGAATAAAAAGGATCGGACGGCTCAAATAAATCGAACGTAAATTCTAGTGACCGTCCGATTAGTAATTAAGTTTATCCGAAAATGTTTTAAAATCAGAAAATCAAAAATAAGCCGAAACGGTGTCGTGTAGGTTAGTGGCCGTGCGGCGTCGTTTAGGTTAGTGTGAATCGAACGGTCTAGATCAAGTCTCCGGATCTAATCATGGCCGTAGGTTCAAGTAATCTGATCAGACGGCTCTGATCGAGTCTTCATCCAATCTGGACCGTAGGTTTTAGTAAACAGATCTAAGCGACACGGACAAGCCACGTGGTCCATCAGGGACCGTCGGATTAAAACCGGAAAATCCAAAAATAAAAGCGTGATACGGCGTCTTTTCGACCAAGGATTTCGCGGGTCCGGGCCTGGGCCGGGTTCCGGCCCGAGTGAGTCGGGTCGACCCGGTCCGAATCACATTTTTTATTATAAAAAAATCAATTTAAAAAATAAAAAAAATCGGAAAATTTTCAGAAAATCCAAAAAATGCTAGAAAATTCCAGAAAATTCCAAAAAAATGTGGAAAAA